>JASXTE010000008.1:12200211-12930211 GCA_030280995.1 Hemileia vastatrix | reverse complement strand
CTAGTGAAGATCCCCAAACCTAAACCAACCTACTTACCATTTCCAACCAAACATGGGCCGATCAAGGTGGCGCCACCACCGATCCAAACATCATCGCCCACCGTGACAGGATAAGCTCTTTCAAGAAGAGCTACACGCTCCTTTACATCAGTAGAGTGAGTGGCGGCATAACTGTGGGGAAAGGAGAAAGAAGATAATAAGATGGAAGCTAAAGAAGTGATGATAAAGGGATATACATTTGCACGTTGGGACCTAGCATGACACGAGATCCAAAAGTGACCTTTAAGAATGAAAGGCAAGATTATTGAGCAAGAAGAGAGGAGACAAGACCGAGAAGCCAACCTACCTGGGCACCATCGAGGATGCAACAATTGAAGTTGCAATAAAACTAGGATTGAAGAGAGAAGGATGAGTGGAAGAAGAAAAAGGAGATGATGAAAAGAAGAAGGAAAGGCTGACGGAACCATTGAAGGAGATATTTGAGCCCTAAAGAGAGAGAAGGGAGAAAGATGAAGGATTATTGGTAGATGAGATGAAGAGAAGTGAACCACGAAGACGTACATAATCACAATAAAAAGGGGGTTCGATCTGAACGGGAAGAATAGATTTGACATCGTCCAAAGTGAGGGAGAAGAGACGAGCAAGGATGTGCTGACGATCGTCGGGACCCCAATAATGGGAAGCAGGATTATCGAGGAGAAGATTGTCGTTGATATCGGGCCAAGGATAGTTGTTGTAGCGGTGGAGGAGATGCCTGGCGATGAGTCTTTGTTTGAGCAGATGGGGATGATTTGGCAAGTAGGGAAGACCGGCGAGCATTTTAACGTTTTCGACGGCAAGGGAGTGGGGCATGGCAGGGGAAGGATGGATATTGGGAAGTGGATTGGACGTGCTGCTTGGAGCCAAAGAAGTCCTGTCTAGTTAACGACATCCTTACTGCAACTTGCTTTTACTCTTCTTATTCCACACACATCCCATTCCCTCCTTGCTGCTATTTTGCAGATTAAATATTCCTTCTTCACTGCTATTTTAGAGACTAAATATTCCCTCCTTGCTGCTATTTTGCAGATTAAATATTCCTTCTTCACTGCTATTTTAGAGACTAAATATTCCCTCCTTACTGTTATCCTACACACTATATATTCCCTCCTTACTGTTATCCTACACACTACATATTCCCTCCTTACTGTTATCCTACACACTACATATTCCCTCCTCACTGTCTTCCCATTCCCTCCCTCCTCACTGTCTTCCCCTTCCTTCCCTCCCTCCTCACCGCTATTCCATGTATCTACATCCCTCCTTGCCCTCTCTCCTTGCCCACTCTGCCCTTGCCCGTCCACTTGCACAACTTGCCCTTGCCCTTGTCCTCTGGACGACAAATGTCCATCTCCTCGCCTTCCGTCACATCCATCCTCCCTCTTCCTCCCTTGCTCCCCATCCTCTCCTCTCCCTCTCCGCTCTCTCCCTCCCTCTCCTCATTCACTCCCTCTTCCCCCCTATCACCCCCTTCTTCTTCCTGGCTGCTTTCCTTCTAGCTTTCCTCAGGCCTTCTATCCGCAGAAAACTCTCCCTTCCATTCCCTTCTCTCTTCCCCTCCTCCAACTCTTCCAACTCTCTTACTCCTTTTCCTGCCGTCCTGCTGGCTGACACGTTCACTAGTCTCTCAAAGGTCTTGGCTGATCTCGCTTCCATCTTGCGTGCTCCTCTTCCTATTCCTGCTATCATTGCCACGCACGTCTTCTTCTTCTTCTTCTTCTTCTTCTTCTTCCTTTCCTTGGATTGTCTCCTTCTCATCCTCTCTTTTCTTCCCCAGAATTCCCTATCTCATCCGTCTACGTCAGTGTCTCGCCGATCATGCCTCTCAATCTTCCAACTTCTCTAATCGCTCTCTCTTCAATGCCCTCAAATACGCTTCTTCCCTCCCTATCGTCCTGGCCCCTTCTTCTGTTTTTCTTCACTATCATTCTTTCTTTCCTCTTTCTTTGCTCCTTTTCTTGATCAACTCTTCCTTCTCATGTTGGTGGGATATCACCCATGATTGGGGCTTCAACATCTTGGCTTGTCAACCACGTCCCCTCCCTTCTTTCTGTTCTTCTTCTTCTTCTTCCTCTTCTCCTCCTTCCTCTTCTCCCCATCCAACCAATCATAATCCATCTCATCTCACTTCCATTACTATCCTTGCAAAATCTCAATCTTTATCATCTACAGCAAATCTTGACCATCATCATGTCTCCAACTCTTCTCCTCAATCCCATTCTAGAATCTCATCTCTCTCAATCCATCCTCAATCATCGTCCATTTTATCCTCTACTAGTGCTCCTTCACCACCTTCACCTTCACCCCCATCACAACTCACTCTAAGCTCATCTGTCCCAGCTCCTCCTCCACCTCCTCGTTTATCTTCAGATGGAACAGCTTCATGGATCATCATGGATCACCATACTATATCTTACCATCTACTTAGACCAGAATTACTTTTAACCCCCCATGTCTCTTTTTACTACTCCATCATCATCATCAACTTCTTCATCCGGTTCTCTTGGATCCTTAAACTCTCTCCCACTTATGCCCCTTGGTGTGAATCTGATACAGGAACTTGGGTTTTAGAAGTTTTAGAAATTTTTAGAAGATGGTTATGGATGTTTTGTAGGATTGAATGGGAAGAAATTAGGAAGAGAAGGACTAGTGAAAATTCTATGATCTTAGAAGCGTTCAATCATACTCATAATCATCATCAGGAAATTCAAGAAGATTCTCAGGTCAGTAGGATAGAGAGGGACTCGGAATATTTAGCTCCCTTTAAAAGTGCTTTAAATACTGTGATGGGTCATACAGAGGGTGGATCTGAGAAGAGTTTTAACAGTGCAAGTCACAGGGATGTACTTGTTTAAGACGATAATCCTCTCTTACTTGCTTGTTCATCTCTCTCTCTCTCTCTCTTTTTTTTTTTTTTTTTTTTTTTGGGGGGGGGATTAAGTTTTGTGTATGTTTTTTTTTTCAACTTTATATTTATTATTGTTTACTTTATGATTGATGATGTTTTTAGATATGAATTTGAAAATGGATTCCTGAGAGAGTATAATAGAATAAAATAGATGTGTCATGCACAAGTTGATGTCATGGTTTCTTTTGTTGTTATATAATACATGTCATACTTTAATTATAATATTTGAAAGAGTCTTTATTATCATTATTATTATGGTTACTTATTGTTATGGTGTTATATATAAGGTGTGGGTGTGTCAAGTTGTGATGTGGTTATGTATGTTGGATTTGATTTTATTCTTAGTTTAAAGAAATGATCATCATCATCATTGTGATGAGTGCAGTGAATTGGATTCAAAATTCTTTTTGTGTTGTGCTGTTTTGTCTATATATATATGTGTGTGTGTGTTTGTGTGTCTATGTATGTATGTAGCTAGGTATGCATGTATGTGTGTCTATTGTACAGTGCCCTGGAATAGGTCCTTGTGATTCTTATGCAATGCGTTCATTGAAAGGAAAAAAAAAAAACAAGAGGAATCTTGCTTCCTCCATGAAAGGTACCCCAAACCATTATACTGGATCGGCCACTCTTGAAAGTGGGTTGCAGACAATCAGCTTTGTGTTTTTCATCAGATGTTTGCCAAACATGAGTGGGACCAGCAATATGGCTAACCTCAAAAGATGATTTATCTGACCATATTACTTATTTCCAATCACTGGCTGTCCAATCTTTATATTTGAGATCAAATGCCAATTGTCACTGGTGGTGGATTTCATTAATGAAAGGTTTTTTTTTTTTTTTTTTTTTTTTTACAGCCACCTTTTTTTTTTACAGCCACCTTTTTTTTGTTGTTGTTAACCCAACTCATGAATACATTTGCAAATAGTTTGGGAGGATTAAGGTTTGGTGAGCATATCTGATATGTCACAAAGACAAGCTTTGTGTTTGGTGTGGGTAACTTTTTTGAGTTGGTGCATGTCTTGGTCATTTGTGTTGCTTGCATGGCCAGGGCAGGGACCTGTTTCAACATATCCATGTTTGTTTCATCTCTTCATGATGGTACAGATTGTGGAGTCAGGTAATCCTAATTCACAGGTAACAGCAGCAGGAAAGGTCACTCCTCTGACCATACCAACAACCATTATATGTTGTTGGTTGCTTACTTGCTTGGTTGCCAGCCCATGAAGTGCCCATTAAAAATAAAAAATAAAAAATGGTAAGTGTATAATTTTGAAAAAAGGAATATGAGAAATATACCCTTTATTTATACTCATTGATAAAGAAGAAGATGAGGAACAAAATACTGAAATCTTGAGGAGCTGGAGGTGAGTGTTAGGTGGTGGTAGGTGGAAGGTCTTATGTATAAAAAATTGCAAAGACTAGCTTCCGGGCACTAAATGTGTGTATGTAGAGGTATGCATGTAGAGAAGGAAGGAAAGAAGTTTTCTTTTTCTTTCTTTCTTTTTTTTTGAAAAAAAAAAAATAATAATAATAATAAAAAGAGGGTCTTTTATGGAAGTGATTCTTTATTAAGTGAGTGTTAGGACCTAAGGTAGTGGACTATGACTAGAATTAACATGAGTCTGAGATGAGACTGATTATGTTGGGTCTGTTAACAGTGAGGATAATGATGTATGAGAGACTAAGAAGTAACTGAATTACTCAATAAGTTGTCTGATGAGGAGTGTTCTACGGTGGTCTTGCCCTTTAAAACCCCTTTTATGAAATATCCCTTGCTTTCACCTGTTACAATTCATAGCATCCATAGCACAATTCCTCCTCACCTCTCAACCCAAATCCTAAAAATGAGTGTAGGATGAGTGTAGTATTATAGTAGTATTATAGTATCATTAAGAAGAAGATCATGGTGATGTTGATGAAGATGATGAATAAAAAAAAACTATTCATTCTTTCTTCATCACATTATATGATAGATCTTATGCTTCTTTATCAATAAAATAATAATAATAACTTCACCCCATATTTTCTCATGTTTAATTTTCCTCTCCTTCTTCTTCTTCTTCTACTTTTTAATTTTCTTTTTAAATATATATATATATATATATATATATATATATGTATGTATGTATATTTTGGCAAGTTATATGTCCACCAACTTACACTACTGTTAGGACCTTAGAAGGCGGACTACTACTAGCGCTGACACTAGCCTTGAAATGGGACTGACTATGCTAACACAGCAGTGAGACTAACTAGACTGACTATGTTGGGGTTGCCAACAGTGAGAAAGGCAGGACTGACTATGCTGAGTTAGAAGTGAGACTAAGAGTAACTGGATTAGTATATAAGTTGTCCAATGAGGAGTGCTCCACAGCACTTGCCCCATATAACCCCTTAATGCAATATCCCTGCTTCCGTCTCTTACAAATGCATAGCGCCCACAGTGCCCATAGTGCTCCTCCTCCTTGCCTCTCAATCCAAATCCTAACATTACCCCCTCTTTTACCCCTCCTGCCCCCTGCACTCCTTCTCAAACTCCTTCAACTTTTCCTTAGCATTGACCAAATTTTCCACTGGTTCCCAAGACCTATCTCCAACCCCATATCCTTTCCAATGCACCAAGTACTGAATTATCACCTTATTTGCCCTCTTAGAAACAACCTTTTCCACTTCAAACTCTTCTTCATTTCCCACCTGGATTAGCGCTGGCAGCTCTTCTGGACATCCTGGAATTTTATCTTTCCTGTGCTTTGTGAGAAATGAAATGTTGGAAACTGGATGTACTTGCCTCATTGAGATTGGTAGCTCCAGTTCATAAGCTGAGTCAGATATCTTGCATTTGATCTTAAATGGGCCTAATTTCTTGTGATCAAGTTTGGTACTTGGGTGAAATGTAGCAAGGAAGCGGGAGCTTAACCAGACCTTGTCACCTACCCCCAGCACCCAATGCTGCATCTTTCCTTGATCATGGTGGTACTTCATTGCCTGTTGTGATAAATTAAGTGCTGCTTCTAGTTCTTCATGTATCTCCCGCAGCTTCTGAATTCTCTCTTCTGCTTCTGAAACATGCAGTGTTTCTGGGGTGCCAATTGAGGATGGTGGGTGATACCCATAGTTGGCATAAAAGGGGGACATGCCTGTTGACACATGGAGCTGGTTGTTGTATGAAAATTCAGCTAATGGTAGGAGCTGCACCCAATCATCTTGCTGATAGTTGATGAAGTGACATAAGTATTGTTCAATTGCCTTGTTCACTATCTCAGATTGTCCATCAGTATGGGGGTGCCACACTGTTAACAATATGGGCTTAATATTCAGTTGCTCATACATTGCTTTCAACAACTTACAGTTAAAGGTACTTCCCCTATCTGATATAATGCTATCAGGCAAACCATGCATCTTCCAAACTTGTGCCACCATTAGGTCTGCAATACCTTCAAATGTGACCTTGGTAGTGATTGGAATGAAGTGCGTCATCTTAGTGCAACAATCAACAACTGTGAGAATAGCATTCTTCCCTTGAGACTTTGGTAACTCCGCTATAAGATCATAGGAGATCTCCTTCCATGGCTGATTGGCAATGTTTAGCAGGGTCAGTGGTGTTGTTGTTGGACTGACCTTGTTCCTCTGGCTCAAGTCACATGCTGCTACATAGCGCTGGACATATGCTTTCATGGACTTCCAATAAAAGTTACAATTTACTAGCTCCATGGTCTTCAGCAGTCCTGGGTGTCGTGCCATTGGGGAGTCATTCCTTGATTTGACCACCTGCCTCTTTAGCTCTTCATTGTTTGGCACTACTATCCTCCTGTTCCAATATAGCACTTCCTCATCTAGGTGATACTCCTCTAATCCTTTCCTTACTAATACCTCCTTTGATAATAGCACCTTCACCAACTCCTGTACTCCCTCATCTTTTCCCCGCCCCCTCCTTACCCATTCCATCAAAGCCTCATCTTCCAATTACACCTCATCTAGGACTACCCCCCCTTCAAAATCCCCCTTCAATAATGTTGCACCAAAAGTATGTATCTAGTCTGGTTCTAGACACAAATCAGGACATCATGACAGCAAATCAGGTTTACCACTTTTCTTTCCTGGTCAAAAGGTAACAGCAAAATGAATGCTACTTAGCAGTTCTGCTTAGCCTGCTTGCCGGCAGGTTAACTTTTTTGTGGTTAGGAAGGTTTCCAAGTTTTTATGATCTGTACAAATGATAACTTTTAGCTGGTGAAGACCCCCTTCCAAATAGTGGTGCCAGGTGTAAACAGCTTCTACTAGTGCCAATAACTCTTTTATTGTGTATTTCATAGTTTAGTTCAGCACCTAGCAGGGTTTGTGACAAATATGCTACTGGGTGCAAGACATTTTCAGTATTCTATTGGGATAATACTATGCTTAGTGCAAAATCTGAACAGTCGCATTCCAGAAAAAATGGCTTTGATAAGTCATGGATGGCAAGAAAAGGGGCTGTCACAAATTGTCTTTTCAGGTAGTCAAACACATCTTTACTGGCTACTTGTCCAGATAAATTTGGCTTCCTTCTTTGTGAGGTTGTGCAATGGTTGGTAGGTGTGGGAGTCATTTTTAATAAAACGGTGGTCAAAATTCGCAAAACCCTAAGAATGACTGGAGCTCTTTTAATGATGCTGGTGTTGGCCATTCTTTTACTTCCTTTACTTTCTCTTGGTCCATTTGTACCCTATTCTTTGAAATGATCATACCCAGGTAGGGGATCTCACTCACTGAAAACACACATTTTTCTGGTTTTAACCATACTTGGGCCTCCTTCAGGCGCTGCAAACAGTCCTTCACACATATCTTGTGTTCCTCTATTGATCTGGAATAAATCAAGATGTCATCCAGGTATACCACCACATCTATTCCTATTCTGTCTCTAAAGATGCTATGGGTGAAGTGTTGGACAGTGGCAGGCGCATTACATGGACCAAATGGCATTACCAGCCATTCAAAATAACCAAATTCAGTGCAGAATGACAGTTTGTGCTCATCACCTTCTTTTACCTGTATGTTGTGGTAACCTGCCCTAAGATCCAGGGACGTGAAGATCTCTGCACCTTGGAGACTATCAATCATCTCACTGGTCAAAGGAAGGGGATACCTGTTCTTTACCATCAGTGCATTTAGCCTTCTGAAATCCATGCAAGGTCTTAGTGAACCATCTTTCTTCCCTGAAAAGATCACAAGGGCTGTTCAGGGAGACTTTGATTCTCTAATGAACCCATTCTTTAAATTTTCATCAATCATCTTCTTCAGCGCTGCTGACTCCAAGATTGAAAGTGGGATTATGTGGCTAAATTGTGCGTGGGGGGTTGCGCCTGGTATCAGATCAATGGCAAAGTCGTATGGTTGATGAGGTGGCAGGGTCTTGAATTCCCCTTCTTCAAAAAGCAATAAGAATTCCCAAAAAAACTTCAGGGACCATTTCTTTGAGGCTCTTTGTTTTCTTTGAGGTCTGGGCCTTGGCTACAATCATGGCGGATATGTTCCAAGCTGTTGCATCACATTCCAATTCCTCCACTTCTTCCAGTGACCCCACCAAGCCCTGAAACTTAGCATCAAGAGAAAGTGTCAATTCTTGCGGAAAGTCTACTGATGATAATAAAACACCAGGAGACTTGTCGAGAGGTGCCCCTGTCCCCTTCAGTGGCCTGGGGACAAATTCTCTCTCTGCACCATCCACCTTTCCATCCTTTGCCTTTCCCCATCTTTGTTGCGCATTCTCCTCTTCTTGCTGCATTTTACCGCCTTCTGGGACCTCTTTTTTACTTCCCCCCAATGGTGACCCATCCCCAGCCTGCTGCTTAGAATCAAGAGAAAGCATCAGTTCTGGTGGCAATTCAACTGATGATAACAAAATATCAGAAGACTCACCAGGATAGGCCCCTGACCCCTGAAGGGACCAGGGGGCCAATACTTTAGCGCCAGCATCCCCTCTCCATCCCATCTGCACCTTCTTTTCTTTCCAATCAACTTGTGGGTTATAGAAGTCTAGCCATGTCATCCCCAGTACCATGTTGTACTGGTCCTTCAGGTTTGTCGCATATTCCCTGCACTGAGACTACCTCCCATCACACCAAAATCTGCAAAAAACCTTCTCTCTTACATCTCCTCCCCCACCTGGCAATCCATCAAACATAATTAGGCGCCTAGGATGGTCTAATTTTTCTTTTTTCATTTTATTTTGCTGTAAAAACTTGTTGAAAATAAAACAGTCTGTGGCCCCACAGTCCAGTAGGGTTTGTACATTTGTTGTGGCATCAAGGGTCATTAAAGGAAAGTTTAGTATAATACAATTATCATTCACTTCAATTGGCTTACATTCTGATAAATCCTCTACTATATCCCCTTTATCCTTTCTCTCTAATCTCCTCTAGGAGGGCACAACTTTCACTCCCAAGAGCTGTCTTTTACCTGTGCCTTTCCTGCGCTGTCCTCCCCTTCACTAACCCTCATTTTCCCTTTGCACTCTCTTTCCAGGTAACTACTACTTCCACACCTGAGGCACAGACCTTTTCTCATGCGCCTCTGATACTCATCATCCAATAACCTCTTCCTCCCACTAGCGCTTTGTACATTTTCTGTGTCAATATCCATGGCATTTGGGTCCCTAGCACTGGCCCCGCTTGAGGCATAATTTCACCATGGAAAAGCGCCAATCCAACAATCTGTTTGTTGATGGGTGAACTTATTTTCAAATTGGATGGCCAGCTCCATGAGTCCTTGGAGGGAGGTTGGGAGAGGGTGACTAATTAGGGCATTTATTATATTTGATGAGAGCCCATTTCTGAAGTGAAACATGAGGGCCTCTTCCCCCCATGTTGTGACATAACTGGCATGGCCCCAGAACTCCAACACATACTCAGAGACCAAGTTTCTTTGTCGCAGATGATTTAGCGCATGCTCTGAGGTTGTGGCCACATCTGGGTCTCCAAAGGCTATTTCAAAAGCCGCCATGAACTGATGGAAGTTTGTCTCTTCCAGAGTGTTTTCAAGGATTTCCTTGGTGTACGGCCTTGCCCAGCAGGCTGCCTCATCTGTGAGGTATGGTATTGCAAACCCAATTTTTGCTTTCTTGTCTGGGAACTGATGTCCATTGAGCAGGACATAGAGGTTTACCTGCAACACACACTGATCCGTCCGGGGGCCTCGTTTCCCCTCAAAGATTGCTGGGGCCACAATCTTTGGACCTTTAACAAGGGGTGCTGGTGTGGGGTGAGATGCCTGTGCTTTGGCTTTGGCTTCAGCAGCATCCAACTCTGCTTCAGTGGAGCCATGGTATAAGGGCTTCAACTCTTCTAGGAGCTCCATAAGCCTAGAATTCTGTTCCTGAAAGTGTGACATTTTCTCTTTCATTGCCACAAGGAGTGCTGCATCAGGTTTGTCTGCAGGGTTCATTCTTCTTTAGTAGTATGCCAGTTGAGATTGGACAAAATGTTAGGACCTGAGAAGGAAGACTACTACTAGTGCTGATGCTAGCCTTGAAATGGGACTGACTATGCTAACACAGCAGTGAGACTAACTAGACTGACTATGTTGGGGTTACCAACAGTGAGAAGGGCAGGACTGACTATGCTGAGTTAGCAGTGAGACTAAGAGTAACTGGACTAGTATATAAGTTGTCTGATGAGGAGTCCTCCACAGCGCTTACCCCATATAACCCCTTAATGCAATATCCCTGCTCCCGTCTCTTACAAATGCATAGCGCCCACAGTGCCCCTAAAGTGCCCATAGTGCTCCTCCTCCTTGCCTCTCAATCCAAATACTAACAACTAAAAAACACAACACAACACTACACTACTTTTTTGAATTTTTTTTTTTCAATTCTTCCAATTTTTTTTTTATAAATTTTTTCAATTTTATTTATTTATTTATTAAGGGGGTATCAATGTAAAGGAATCTACAATGAGGAATTTTTTTTTCTTCTCTAGATTTAGTATGTGATTTATTGCAGAAGATTCTTATGGACTAGTGTACAAGGGCTAATGGATAAGGAATGTACAATAATGCATTATACCACCTCTTATACCTTAATTTCTATTCCTAATTCCTTATCCCAAACTTATCATATCCATGATTCATTTGTAAGTAAGTCACATGACATATAATTATGAATGCAAATCCTTATGTCACTTTTCACTTTAGGCTAGGCCAATTCATTTTGGTGATGAAAAATTGAAATTATTTTTCTATTTGCACACACATCTCCCCCCTCCCCTCCCCCCTGTGCATTTGGTGACTGATTTCTGCTTTCCTCATCACCTAAACCTTCAAACAACAGCAATGAAGTACCTCTCTACTAGGAAGCAAATTCACCTTACATCAACTGTGAATGTTATTGCTTTAGCTTTAATTTCTGACTCTCATTTGGAATCCAATTTAGCTTATATATATTGATTCTTTTCAAAAAAAAAGTGTTACCTTAACCAAAGGGGACCACATCTTGTTCAAGATCTTGAATGTAATCTTCATTCAATTACTTGGAATGGTCATTATTTATTATTTATTTTTATTTTTATTTTTATTTTTATTATTTTTCAAGTCTCTTTGTTTTCCTTTATCAAATTCAATAATCAAATCATATAGTTTTTTTTTTTTTTTTTAAGCCCTTGTATGTATATATATATATTTTTTTTTGTCATTCTTTTTATTTTTCATCACTCATCCTATCTGATTTTCTCCTTTCTTCTTGAATCCCTCAAATAATTTGATGACCCTTTTTTTCTCATCTCATCTCAACTCATCTCTCCAGGTAAGTCATTTTTTACTTAAATGCTTACTAATGATCTTTTTTTTTGTTTTAATTTATTTATTTTTTTGTAAGTGGATTTTTTTTTCTCTTTTTTTTCTCTTCATCATATTATTATTTATCCCTCCTTGTCCTTGGCATTTTCCCACCTTTCCCCCCTCTTTGACATTCTTTATCCCCCGCTTTATCCCCCTCCTTCTACCTCACTTTAACCAGGCCCACCCTCTCTCTCCTCATTCATTAACTAATCAAATTGTTAACAGTTCAATAATTTAATAACTGATTCTAAAGAATCAGTCTTTAACTTATTAAATAGTGAATGAATCATTAAATTAATTAAAAATGATTGACAATTGTTTGTTAATGAAGGAGGAGAGGGGGGGTGGGCCAAGGTAAAAAGGGAGGTAGAAAGATGGGTAGGACTGAGATAAAGGATGTCAAGGACAGGTTTAAGGTGGAATTTTTTAAGGGCTCATGGGAGGGGGGGGGGGAGAGGGTTTGAGGACACCAACAAGGGGGGAAGGTGGGAAATGAGGCAGCCATAAAAAAACTGACAGATATGCATTAGAACTAATCATAATTTTTTTTTGAAGCCTTGAAAATTGCATCTACAGGTTTTCAGTCTTATCAAGAATTCACACATTTTTCGGGTGCTTGTTTCAGATCAGTCAAAATTGAATCCAACAAATTAACTATGTAAAAAAAAAAAAAAAAAAAAAGGAGGTCAAAGTAATAAATTTAATAACACTTTAAGTAAATCATTAAAGTATGGGGATGTTTAGAGGTAGCAAGTATTTATAAATCTTTCAAACATTTTTAATAAATAAATCTGATATTTCAATTTACTAAAATAAAATAATGGTCCAAATAACTAGTGATGTATAACAGGTAATCATGACAACATTAAATTTGTTTCATGGGGTTCCTCCAGCCTATACCTTTGAAAAGTCCCAAACTTAGTTTCTAGACTTGATCTGCATTTTGACATGAGAAATCATCATTAATTTAGAGCTAGTAAATTTGACACATCTTACTTGTTTATTATTTATTTATTAATTTATGTAATTATATGAAATTTCAGTGACTTGAACCCCTTACATCGATAAAATTCAGAGAAGTTTATGCCAAATTTGAAAAATCTGACTTGGAAAATTAATGACTTAGAAATTTTTTTGGTGATACCCAACCCTTTCTTCAATAAAATGCAAAGGTTGGAGTATAGAGGGTATGGTCAAATGTTCAAAACAGATATATAATTTTGTTGATGTTGATGTATATTTTTTTTTTTTAAAAAAAAGGAGGTTAAGAAATACTTTCATGTCCAAAACAATATAAACAAAAAAGTGGAAAAGAAAAACAATAAAAACTAATAATCAATCAAACATTTTCATTAAGCATTCAATTTTGTCAGTATATTTTTTAGGTTTAAAACATTCCATCATGAATAATTTTTTTTTTCAAATAATCTTCAAGTTGATACTTAAGTTTTATCTGATACAATAGGAAATTTTACTCAAGAGCTTTCTCCTCTTTCTTTTGTTTTTCAATACTTAGAGTTATCTCAAATTTCTTCTCCTCTAAGCCTTGTTCCCTATCATCCCTCTGTGAAGAGAGTTCATATTGTTGCTTTTGAAAGTTAAGAGTCTCTTGTGAAACTTTGAATTTACCTAAAGTTATATGAAATATTAACCAAAAGTAAAAAAAAAAAAAGAAAATCAGACTCATCTCTCAAGAGGTATCTTATCACTTACCTGTATCACATTTCTCTAAAAATTCTTTGATAGAAGAAATAGGGGTTTGAGAAGTACCATCATCCTTTTTTTCCTTGACTGCTGAAATTTATAGTAGTTGAAATTTTTTTGATTTTTGTTGGAGGAACTCAGTATATTTTTGTCATCATTATCATCATTTTTTCTAGCATCAGAGTCACTTGATTGTGGCTCCTGGGTTTGTTCATTGGCATTATTAGAAATAAGGAAATAAGAAGAAAATAATTTTTTTTGAATAGATACAAGAAAATAACTCAATGGAGTTAGATTGAGTTGGTTTATATCACCATAAGGAGATATAGAAATATATGCGGATTTGTTGAATTAAAAAGAGGGGAAGCTTCAGTGGAGGAAGAGGATTCAAAAATATTTCTCTTGATATCATGTTTGGAGATAGCATCTTTTCCATCCAACATGCTTGCTGGATTTAAATCAGCTCACTCACCAAATATTGCATCCATCACTTTATAGTAAGGAAATAAAGAATAAATCTTAAAATCTATAGATTTGATGCCCTTACTGATATCAATTTCAGTAATACCAAAACCAGTGGAAGATGAAAGAGTCTTAGCCTTCTTGTATTTGTCTCAAAAGTACTTGAAGTTTTCAGAATTCTGTTTTGAAAAAATATCAATCCTTCACTTTGTCTTATTTCTTAATTCATTGGCCATTAAAAGATAGCCATTAACTTTTGATGTGGGGGGCTTTCCTACTTTAGTTTCATTATCAGTAACAAAACAAGAATCAAAAATTAGTTTAAGTTTTTAACCAGTTAATCACTATGAGGTGATCTTCTTTTTTTGGTTGAATGGTCTTTGATTTCTCAGCTGAGCAGGCAAAAGAGGAAGTAATGGGATTTAAAGAACAACTGGGGGAAGATTACCTTTGAGAAGATCTATGATGACAAGGCATGTTGAGATCTATTAAAATGAAAAGAAGAAGAAACACACAGATGAGATGGGGAGGAATATGAATGGATAGGAGTGTGCAGATAGGTAGGGAGGCTGGCATATCCAGAAAGTTTTCCAAGATGTGGTTATAAAAAATTGAGGATAAAAATGTCATATAAGAGGTGAACATTGACACATAAAATGTTTAATAACCCATTTATTTTCAAATTTAGGGGGTATCAATGTTCAGGGATCTGCAATTAGGGATCAGGAATTTTTTTTGCCCGGATCCGACATTATTAATTGCAGAAGATTCTTATCCACTAGCCCCAGGGCTAGTGGATAAGGAATGCACGATAATACATTATCCCTCCTCTTATACCCCGATTTCAATTCCTAATTCCTGATCTCAAACTCATCTCATCCATGATGGATTTGCAAGAAAGTCACATGACTCATAATTGCTGATGCCATCCTTAAGTCTTTCCTCAATCTATGCTACTTAAATTTGGTGGCAAACACGTAACCTTTTTTTCTATCTACACACCCTCATTTCTTTTTTACATTCATGGTTTATTCCTTTTTTGTAAATATTTCCTTTTTAAATTAACATACATTTCTGATCCTATCCTTCCCTCGTGTTCCCACCAATTCCACTACACCTCAAATCTTCCTTTCTCCCTTCCCTTCCACCTTCTCTAGAAACCCCACTTCTCAAACTTACCTCGCTCTCCATCTCTTCATCTCCACTAGACACCCCAGCACACACTTTCAACTTTAATTGATGCCTCACCTTTCAAATTCACCTTGCTTTACTCCCTTTTGCCTCCAATAGAAACCCCACTCCTCAAAATTACCTTGCTCTCCATCTCTTCATCTCCACTAGACACCCCAGCACACACTTTCAACTTTAATTGATGCCTCACCTTTCAAATTCACCTTGCTTTACTCCCTTTTGCCTCCAATAGAAACCCCACTCCTCAAACTTACCTCGCTCTCCATCCCTTCATCTCCACTAGACACCCCAGCACACACTTTCAACTTTAATTGATGCTCCACCCCTTAAATCCATGTTGCTTTACTCCCATTTGCCTCCAATAGAAACCCCACTCCTCAAACTTACCTCGCTCTCCATCCCTTCATCTCCACTAGACACCCCAGCACACCCTTTCAACTTTAATTTATGCCTCACCTTTCAAATCCACCTGGCTTTACTCCCATTTTCCTCCAATAGAAACCCCAACACACCTTTTTAACCAAACTTGATGCCCCAAGCATCAAATCTACCTCTCTCCCTTCCTCTTCACCTCCAATTGACACCTCATCACCCAAAAAATTGGCTTGTCACCCTCTTATGTGCTTCTTTAGTACCTTGAACATATATTTAATTTGTCCACATTAATCAAGATTTATAAAAAAAAGTTAATATTAATACAAACTATCAAATTAACCTTTACTTATAGACATCATTATAGAGAAAAAATATATATTTCAAAAATTTTGAATGTAACAGGACTTTAATTTTTGTATTCAGGAAACTTAAAAAAGATTCAGGTCAATAATTTTCTAATATTTTTTGGGAAAAAATTTACTTTTTTACTTATTTATGGCATGAATGATAACTCTTGGCCCTTTTGACATTTTTTTGTGGACATTTTATATTGTTGTGGCATCTTTTATGTTAGATGCATCACCCAAAAAAGCCTAAAAACCCCTAATTAGGGCCAGAAAAGTGCTGATACAGCCAAAAAAAGTATTAAATAATTTTTGTCAAAAAGGCCAAGCATTTATGGTTTTGCCAAATATATAATTGTACAAATTAAAGTGACTGTTTGTCAGACTTTTAGTTACTTTTTGGAGATGCTTAATGGTGTGAAATATAATAATTTTTTTATTCATTGGTTCATATGTTATTTATTTATTAGCTATTTTCTTCAAATAATGTTCATTTTTATTATATTGGGCTATTAAATCATATATCTTGTCCCATAGACTATTTCAGTTATTGCAAAACAGTTGTCTGTATCATAAACTTATTTTAATATATTTGTATTACTTTTCTTCATTCATCTCTATAAATTTAATATTACATACTTTAAGATTATCATTTTTTTTGTGGAGATGAAATGAAGAAGAGAATATTTGATGTCAAGGTGGAGGGTTTTTGGTTGGAGGCTATGGAGAGAGTGGCGAGTTAATTTTTGCATGATGAGGAAGGGAGCAAGATGGATTTGATGCTCGGGGCATCAAGTTTGGTTAAAAAGGTGTGTTGGGGTTTCTATTGGAGGCAAAAGGGAGTAAAGCAAGGTGGTTTTGAAAGGTGAGGCATCAATTAAAGTTGAAAGGGTGTGCTGGGGTGTCTAGTGGATATGAAGAGATGAAGAGCGAGGTAAGTTTTAGGAGTGGGGTGTCTATTGGAGGCAAATGGGAGAAAAGCGAGGTGGATTTAAGGGGTGGGGCATCAATTAAAGTTGAAAGTGTGTGCTGGGGTGTCTAGTGGAGATGAAGGGATGGAGCGCAAGGTAAGTTTGAGGAGTGGGGTTTCTATTGGAGGTAAATGGGAGGCAAGCGAGGTTGATTTGCAGGGTGGGGAATCAAGTAGAGGTGAAGCAGTGAGGTGGAGTCTCTTTTAGAGAAGGAAAAAATAAAAATAATACAGCAGTATCCTGTTTAGAAGCAGTAGCTCGTCACATAAAATAGAAAATCTATTTACCATCTACTTCCCATAAGATAGGTCTAACACTGCCTCTCAAGTCTGGAGGTTGAGAAAGATCATACCATTTCTGTTCGAAATATGCTATGAAATCATACAATGCTAAATGTTTTGATTCATAGATTGAAAATATTTTCTTTCTTACCACATAGGGGAGGTTCTGGCCCGGCATTCAGGATGTTGGTGAGAGAGATTGTCTATGGTAAAGAGGATTGGACATTTCAATGAAGAATTTTTCAGGGTAGATGACAGGATGGGATGAGAGAAGGAGTGCGCAGCAAGGTGGGAAGGCTGGGATATCCAGAAAGTTGTCCAAGATGTGGTTATGAAATATTGAGCATAAAAATGTCGGATAAGAGGTGAACATTGACACGTAAAGTGTCTAATAACCCAATTATTAGCAAAAATAATTGCGGAAGATAATTGGGGTATGCAGATTATTTTCCGCAATTAATTTAATTGTGGATCAGTCAACATTGATACCCCCTATTAAGTGTGGAAGATAATTGGGGTATACAGATAAATATCCACACTTAATTTAAATTCCAATTGGATGACATTGATACCCCCTTATAATAATAATAATTATCATCATCATTTCTTTCTTTCTATGTATCACCATGCAATATGGGGGGTGGACTTGCTAGCAAGTCTGCAACCTTGAACCCTAATTCATATCTTTTTCAGAATACATTGAGGTGTTGATGAAACAATCATGAAGAAATATTGAATTTACTTTGAAAACACCTTGAAACTTCATTGAACCACAGTTGATTAATAGTTCAAAAAATATTCACAACAGGAAAAAAGTGTGCACTAGAGGTCTAGTGCTTTTTTTTGCTTCCTGAAATAATTCCTGGTAGAATTCCAAGTGGGGCTTACATCTGATACCTTCCTCCACTAATTCTCCCTTATCTTCAATCTGCCTTCCTTTCCTACCCCCCTTATCTTGTTGCTAACCTTGCTATCTACTTACCCTTTCTACCCTATCCCTTCCCTTCACAGTGAGAAAACAACTCTCCTCTCCTTCCACCCCTCTCCCTTCTCTTCTCTTTATTTCTCACACCTCCCCCAGAACCTCACTCACCTTTCCCAGCCCACTGTCATTATTTAGTTTTATTTTACTTTGTATTTTTTTCTTTTTTCATGTTTCTTCCCTACAAATATCTTCCTTTCTCAAAACTTGGCCACATTATTTTGGTAAACACAAGCAACTCAAATTCTGAAATATGTATTTAGTTACTTTATTTACCACTTGGAATGGTTTATAATTCCTCAAGATTTTATTCCTTGTTATTTCTAATTTATACATATTAATTATTCTCAGGTTTATCAAAAGTAGGCTACTTCTCAAGACCTTGCATGCCTCTCCAGAACTTTTTTCACCTCTCGCATCTCATTTCTCACCTCACCCAGAAAAATTGAGGGACTGGGGAAGGCTGGGGAAGGTTAGAGAGGGGCTTTACAGGGCTGGGGGAGGCTATAAAAGCCCCTAATCCACTTCGGGAAGGCTGTCAAAAGTGATCAAGGGTCTTTAAAGGGCTAGGAGAGGTGATAAAAGCCTCTCACCTACTACTCCCAGCCCTAATTAGTCTTTACAGCACCTCGCTCACATCTCCCGCCAAATTAAGGGACTGGGGAGGCTGGGGGAGGTGATAAAAGCCTCTCACTCACCTCTCTCAGCCCTCCTTAGTCTATACAGCACCTTGCTCACATCGCCAGCCAAAGTAAGGGACTGGGGGAGGCTGGGGGAGGTGAGTGAAGGGCTGGAAAGGTCTTGGGAAGGAGAGAAAGGGCTAGGGGAGGTAAGCAAGAGCTGCGGGATGTGGACAATAGACTGGAGAGGTGAGTAATATTTTGAGAATGTGAGAGAAAGGCTGTTGAGGGCTAATGGAGGTGATTTGTGTGATTGAGGGTAATGGGAGATGAGAGAGAGGTTTCAAAAGGGGTGGAGTTATGTTAAAAGTGAAAATAGAGTGGAGGGGAGTAGTGAGGAGGGCTTAAACTTAGATTTTGAAGCTTAAAGGGTGTAGCAAATGTACCAGGAGGGCAATAAAAGGGTGGAGAGTGGTAATAGAATTAACAGAAATGACAAGGCAGAAAAAGTTGTGTGGAGAGATTGAGAGGTTGTCCATTGAGGTAGTGAAAAATGGAGAGTGAACTTTGCTCTTCGGACAAACATCAGAGTCCACCCCCTCAATCTACATCTCTATTCTGCTAATATGGAAAATGATTGAAAATTATTTTTATTGATATTTTTGAGCTTAAACCTATAGTTTATACCTCTTTATTTTATATTTTTGATTTACAATGCACTTAAAGACTAAGAAAGTAATATAGTAAAATAATTGGTAATGAAAAACTATTTTGCTTTTTTACACAAGAATTCACAGAATGCTTCTGATAACTATACATGATATAAATAAATAATATAATAGGGAAATTGTAGCAAAAAAAGTAAAACTAGAACAAAAAATTTAAAGAAATTTTAAACTATTAAACTTATTTATTTTATGAGTTTATTGTATTTATTTTTAAATGTAATAGTAAAATATGTTGGTTATATTTCATAATCAGAAAGAATAAAAATACAAAAAAAAATCAGGTAATATGGTGTAAATTAAAAAAATAAAAGCTTTGAATTCTTGGTTAAAAGGAGTTATCATTAAAAAGAACCACTGATCTTATTTTATATTTTTTCAAAAAAAATAGAATAAAATCATTAGAGAGGTTAAAAGTGATGTTTTTGAAATAAATAGTATAATTTTCAGTATTTTTAATGATCAAGTGAAATTCAAAATGAAAATGAAAATGAGTTTGATGAAAAAAATTCTGTGAATGGATCAGATTATTAATCTTCCCTTATCATTATTTCTATAAATTATTTGTTAAAATTTCACTATTATTCCAGCACAGACTCATCCATTTTTGGTTAAGAGCTCAAGAAGAGTTCAAAGTAAAGTTCAGCCTGAGTCAAGTCTGAGTTCAGTCTGAGCCAAGTCTGAGTTCCATCTGACTTCAAGTTGAGGACTTGCTAGCAAGTCCCCCCCAAATATTTCATGGTGTATGATTTATTTTTTTGGATGGATGTCATAAGAGCCATACCTTTCAATATATGATACTTTTTCCACCCCTGCCCCCTCCCCTCTACATGAAATGAGCTCAATCTCTTCCTCACAGCTTCTCTCTAATGAAAACATAACATTAGATAACCCTTTTTTAAAATGGCTCTATTTTAAAATTGAATGTTAGAATTCAATGTTTATTTCATTTTTTTATGACTTGGTTGAGAGATGAGGAGGAGGAGTTCTATGAGTGCTATTCCCTGTGAGAGGAAGAAGAGGGTATTTTGCATAAGGGGTTTATATGGGGAAAGTTCTGTGGAGAACTCCTCATTGGAAAACTTATCTAGTAATCTAATTAATCTCTAGTCTCACTGCTGTATCCAGTATATTCAGTCCCATCTTCCCTCACTGTTGATAGTCTCAACATAGTCAGTCTTAGTCAGTCTCACAGCTGTACTCAGTATAGTAAGTCCTGTCTCAGGCTAGCATTAGCACCAGTAGTAGTCCTTCTTCTTATGTCTTAACATCTTTTCTGATATTAATTGGTTCACTACCAAAGAACAATGAACCCCTCAGGTCAACCTGATGCAGCAACATTTTCTGCAATGCAAGAGAAAATGGAAAGCTTGAAAGAAAAAAATGTCAGACTCAGGGAATGTCTAGCAAAGGAAAGGCCCCCATATCACGGCCCCACAGAAGCAGAACTGGACACCTCTGAAGCTGAGGCACAGATACAGCCAACAACACCAGCATCACTCATTAAAGGCCCAAAGATTTCTGTCCCTGCAATCTTTGATGGAAAGAAAGGTCCCTGGGTGGATAAGAACACATTTCAAGTAAATATTTATGTCCTGCTTAACTGCCATTGGTTCCAGATGAGTGATAAAAATTGAATTTGAAATCTCTTACCTCACAGACAATATGGCATGCTGGGTGAGGCATATACAGAGGAACTCCTTGGAAATGGAGAGTTGGAAACAGATTTCTGTCGGTTCATGGAAGCATTTAAATTAGAATTTGGTGACCCCAATGTGGCCAAAACCTTGAAGCATTCTCTCAACCAGTTACAACAGAAACACTCTGTTGATGAGTATGTGTCAGAATTTTGGGGCTTTACCAGCTATGTTACAACATGGGCAGAAGGAGCACTCATGTTTCCCTTTAGAAATGGTCTCTCACAAAAAATCAGGAACACTCTAATCAGTCACCCTTGTCCAACCTCCCTCCAAGTGCTTATGGAGCTGCCCATCTAAATCAATAATGAATGGTTGGAGTGTCACTCATCAGTGGCACAACTATGCCTCATCAAGCAGGGCCAGTGCCAGGTACCCAAACACCATGGACATTGAAGCATTCAATTCATGCAGTGCTAGTAGGAGGAGGAGGCTGCCTGATGAGGAATAACAGAAGCGTATGAGCAGAAAGCTGTACCTCTGATGTAGGAGTGGTGGTCATCTAGTAAGGGAGTGTATGGGGAAAGTCAGCATTAGTGAGGTGGAAGATAGTGCAGGTAAGGTGCAGGTAAAAGAAAGTGCTCACAAGTGAAGGTTGTGCCCTCCTTGAGCAGATTAGAGGGGAAGAATAAGGGGGAATTAGTAGACAAATAATCAGCAAGTAAGCCACTTGAAGTGAATGATAATTGGACTATACTGAACTCACCTTTAATGACCCTTGATGCTACAACAAATGTATGAGCCCTACTGGACTGTGAGGCCACAGACTGTTTTATTTATAACAAGTTTTTACAGAGAAATAAAAAGAAAAAAGAAAAGTTGGACTACCCTAGGCATCTAATTATGTTTGACGGATCCCTGAGTGGGGGAAGAGAAGTAAAATGGAAGGTTTTGTGCATATTCTGGTGTGATGAAAGGGAGTTTCAATGCAAGCCATATGCAAAAAACCCAAAGGACCAGTATTACATGGCTGGACCAATACAACCCACACATTGAATGGAAGGAAAAGAAGGTTCATATGGGAAGGAAAAAGGACTCTGGTGCTAAATTATTGGCCTCTTGCCCTTTCAGGGGTCAGGGGCCCATCCCAGAAAGTCTCCTGATGTTCTTTTATCATAATTTGACTTGCAACCAGAACTGATGCTTTCTCTTAATTCTAAGAAGAAGGCTGGGGATGGGGAAGCAGCAGGGAGTGCCAGAGAGGACCAAAGGGCCTTTCACTTTCCATTAATTCACCAAGAGAACTTTCAGAGACAGGATAGGGATAGATGGTGCAGTATACCTGGACAACATCCTGACTTACTCCAGATAAAGGGAGGAACACCAGACATGTGTAAAGGACAGTTTTCAGTGCTTGAGGGAAGCCCAGTTATGGTTAAAACCAGAGAAATGTATCTTCTCAGTTAGTGAAATCCCCTACCTGGGTATGATCATTTCAAAGAATAGGGTGAAAATTGACCTGTAGAAAGTAAAGGCAGTAAAAGAATGGCCAACAACAGCCTCAATAAAGGAGCTCCAGTCATTTCTAGGATTTGCAAATTTTTACCACCATTTTATTAAAAATTACTCCCACATTTTCCAACCATTGCACAAAGTCACAAAGAAGGAAGCCAACTTTATCTTGGTGAGTATCCAAAAAACGTGTTTGACTACCTGAAAAGAAAATTTGTGATAGCCCCTATTCTTGAAATCCCTGACTTATTAAAGCCATTTATTCTGGAATGCAACTTCTCAGATTTTTAACTAGGAGTAGTATTATCCCAATACAATGCTGAAAATGTCTTGCACATAGTAGCTTATTTATCACAAATACTGCTAGGAACTGAATTAAACTACAAAATATATGATAGGGAGTTATTGGCACCAGTAGAAGTGGTATGCACCTGGAGCCACAATTTGGAAGGGGGGCCTCACTGGTTACAAGTTATTATTTACACAGATCATAAAAACTTGGAAAACTTTCTGACCACTAAAAAATTGACTTGCTGGAAGACATGCTGGGAAGAACTGATAAGCAGCATTATTTTTGTTGTTACATTCCAACCAGGGAAGAAAAGTGGAAAGCCTTATTCCCTATCACAAAGTCCTTACTTGCGCTCCAAACTGGGCCAGCTATATACTGTTGGTGTGATGTTATTGATGGGAGACCTTGAAGAGGGGGTAATCCTTGACAAAGTGGAATTGGAAGATGAGGATTTTATAGAATGGGTAAGGAGGGGGAAGTAAAAGGATGAAGGAGTGCAGGAGTTGTTGAAGGCGCTATTCTCAAAGGAGTTATTGGTAAGGAAAGGATTGGAGTAGTATCATCTGGAAGAAGGAGTGCTGTGCTGCAATGGGAGGATAGTGGAGCCAAATGATGAGGAGCTCAGGAGGAAGGTGGTCAATTCAAGGCATGATTCCCCAATGGCAGGACAGCCAGGACTTCTGAAGACTATGGAGCCTACAAATTGTAACTTTTACTGGAAGTGCATGAAGTCATACATCCAGAACTATGTAGCAGCATGTGACTCTTGCCAGAGGAACAAGGTTAGTCCAACATCAAAACCACTGACCCCACTAAAAATTACCAAGCAGCCATGGAAGGAGCTCTCCTATGATCTTATAGTGGAATTACCAAAGTCTTAAGGAAAGAATTTTATCCTCACAGTAGTTGACTTCTGCACCAAGATAGTGCACTTTTTTCCCACCACTACCAAGGTTACATCAGAGGGTATTGCATATTTAATGGTGACACATGTCTGGAAATTACATGGATTACCTGAAAGTATAGTATTAGGTAGGGAATTAATTTTAACTCTAAAATGTTAAAAGAAATGTATGAGCAACTGAAAATTAAGCCCATCTAATCAACAGCATGGAATCTGCAAACTGACGGTTAATCTGAGATAGTGAATAAGGCAATTGAACAATATTTTCACCATTTCATTAACTATCAGAAAGATGACTGGGTGCAGCTATTACCACTGGATGAACTCTCATACAACAACCAGATACATGCTGAAACAGGCATGTCACCTCTTTAAGCCAACTATGGATATCACCCAATATTCTCAAATGGTACCCCATCCATGTTACAAGTCCCATAAGCAGAAGAGCAGCTTCAAATAATATTGAGTATATATCAAGAACTGGAAGAAGTTCTCAAACTATCTCAGCAGTCAATGAAGTGTCATCATGATCAAGGAAAGACCCAGCATTGCATGCTACAGGTAGGTGACAAGGTTTGGCTAAGCTCATGTTTCCTTTTCACATTATGCCCCAACACTAAATTAGACCAAAAGAAAGTGGGGCCATTTAAAGTCAAATGAAAGGTATCTGACTCAGCTTATGAGCTTGAGCTACCAATCTCAATGAGGCAATTACATCCAGTTTTCAACATTTTATTTCTCACAAAGCATAAAGAAGATATAATTCCAGGATGTCCAGAAGAGCCACCAGCACCAATCCAGGTGGGAAATGAAGAATATTTTGAGGTGGAAAAGGTTGTTTCTAAGAGAGTGTAAAGGGGAAAGGTTCAGTACTTGGTGCATTGGAAAGGATATGGGGTTGGAGATAGGTCTTGTGGACCAGTGGAAAATTTGGGGAATGCTAATAAAAAGTTGAAGGAGTTTGAGAAGGGGGCAGGGGGAAAGAGGGGTAAAGCAGGGTGTAATGTTAGGATTTGGCTGAGAGATGAGGAGGAGGAGCGCTATGGGTGCTATGCATTGTGAGAGGCAGAAGAGGGGATATTGCATAAGGGGGTTATATGGGGAAAGCTCTGTGGAGCACTCCTCATTGAACAACTTATCTAGTAATCTAAATACTCTCCAGTCTCACTGCTGTATCTGGCATATTCAGTCCCATCTTCCCTCACTGTTGATAGTCTCAACATAGTCAGTCTTAGTTAGACTCACTGCTTTACTTGGCATAGTTAGTCCTGTCTCTGGCTAGCATTAGTGCCAGTAGTAGTCCACCTTCTTAGGTCTTAACAATTTTGTAAAAAGGTTAGCATTGGTTTCTCTTATTTTTTTATTTTTATTTTCCTTGGAGTCAGAGCTTTATAGATCATGTAGTGTTGTGGTGGTACATGCAAGAATGAGTAGAATACCATATAACATAACATAACATAACATTTTCTTTTCTTTTCCTTTCTTTTCTTTTCTTTTCTTTTCTTTTCTTTTCTTTTCTTTTCTTTTCTTTTCTTTTCTTTTCTTTTCTTTTCTTTTCTTTTCTTTTCTTTTCTTTTCTTTTCTTTTCTTTTCTTTTCTTTTCTTTTCTTTTCTTTTCTTTTCTTTTCTTTTCTTTTCTTTTCTTTTCTTTCTTTTATTATTATTATTATTATTATTATTATTATTATGATTATTATTATTATTATTATTATTATTATTATTATGATTATTATTATTATTATTATTATTATTATTATTATTATTATTATTATTATTATTATTATTATTATTATTAGGGGGTATCAATGTTGACCGATCCGCAATTAAATTAATTGCGGAAAATAATCTGCATACCCCAATTATCTTCCACAATTATTTTTGCTAATAATTGGGTTATTAGACACTTTACGTGTCAATGTTCACCTCTTATCTGACATTTTTATCCTCAATATTTGATAACCACATCTTGGACAACTTTCTGGATATCCCAGCCTTCTACCTTGCTGCGCACTTCCATTCTCATCCCATCCTGTTCATTCTATCCGCTCAGAATTTCTCCCCATTTCATCTATTTTATTCTTCTCCTTTTCATCTTGCTATCTCATCTGCTTGTTTCTGCTCCTTTTCATCTTCATTTATAATAACATGCCTCGTCATCCTAGATCTTCTCAAAGGCAGCCATCACCTAGTTGTTCTTCAATTCCCACTACTTCCTCTTTTCCCCGCTCAGCCAAGAAATCAAAGACTGTTCAATTAAAAAAAGATGATCATCTCATTCTTATCAACTGGCTGAAAACCAAATCTAACTATGATTCTTGTTTTGGTACTGAGTATGCCACTAAAGTAGGACGGCCCCCCACATCAAAAGTTAATGGCTATCTTCTAATGGCAAATGAATTACGCAATAAGACCAAGGGAAGGATTGATCTTTTGCCTAAACAGATGTCTGAACGCTTCAAGCATTATCAAGCAAAATACAAGAAGGCAAAGGCTCTTTCATCTTCCACTGGTTTTGGGGTTACTGACATTGATATAACTAAGGGTATAAAATCCATAGACAATAAACTTGATTCTTTATGTCCTTACTTTAAAGAGATGGATGCAATTTTTGGAGAGCGAGCCGATGTTAATCCTGTAAACATGTTGGATGGAGAAGATCCTATCTCCGAACATGATGTCAAAGCAAATCTTTTCCCATCCTCTTCCTCCACTCAAGCCTCCCCTCTTCTAAATTCTACAAATCTAGATAGCTTTGCTATTGATCCTATTGGCGATTTAACCCAACCCAATCTAACTCAGGTCTGTTTCTTTTATCTTATCAATTCTATTTTTTTATTTACTTATATTTTTCTTATTTCTTAAAAGGCTGATGAACAAACCCAGGATCCTCAATCAACTGAGTCTGAAGCTAGTGACAATGATGAGGAGGAAAATGCTACGTTGAACAAAAAGAGAAGGGCTTCAACTAGTCTAAATTTCCTCTCCCAAAGAAGACGAAAAAGTGATACTTCATCACAAACACCTTTTTCTTCGATGGAACAGTTTTTAGAGAAATGTGATGCTGGTAAGTGATATCATACCTCTTATTACTTTACTCTGCTTTTCTTCTACTTTATGTTAGTTTTTATTCTCACTCTAGAACAAGTGGAAATTGCTAAAGAGACACTGAGCTTTGAAAAGAAGAAATACGAGCTCTCTTTAAGGAGGGATGACAGAGTACAAGATTTGGAAGAGAGGAAGTATGAGCTCTCCTTACGGAAGGATGATCGGATCCAAGATTTGGAGGAGAAGAAGTTTGAGCTCTCTTTACAGAAGGATGGTAGGGCCCAAGATTTGGAGGAGAAGAAGTTTGAGTTAACTCTTAGTATTGAAAAATCCAAAAATAAGGAAAAAACACTCGAGCATCAAAACTTAATGGAACAGATGAAGTATAAGCATGATCTCCAAGAAAGTTCTAAAAAGAAAGATTTCTTGATCGAATGCATTAAAGCAAACAAATCTGTTGAAGAAATAGAACGTTTAATGAAATTTTTTGTTGACTAGTTTCTTTTATTTCTTTCACACTTCATGTGTTCATATTTATTTGTACATAAATTTTACAATTATTTTCTGTATTTCTTGAAATATCGTATTTTAATGTTAAATATTCTTTTTTTAAATAAAATTTTCAAGTCTCCTTTGAAAATTTGACAATCCCCCACCCCTGGATTTTTTTGAAGTAAGGGGTGGGTATCACAAAAATTCTTTCATGTCATGAATCTTGAAAGTTTTATATGAAAATTTGGCTTTACTACCCCCTGCATTTTACCGGTATCCTAAAAATTCTTACATGTCAAGAATTTCACAAGTCTTATAAAAAATTTTGGCACAACCCCCCATGGATTTTATTGAAGTAAGGGACGGGTATCACAAAAATATTTACAAGTCAAAAAAATTCTATATCTGTTTAAAAAAATTGGCAATACTCTCCCCTGCATTTTATTGAAGCAAGGGGTGGGTATCACCAAAATTTTTCTAAGTCATCAATTTCACATGTCAGATTTGAAAATTTGGCAATACCCCCCCTGCATTTTATTGAAGTAAGGGGTGGAAGTCATCTAAATTTAATATAATTACATAAATTATTAAATAAATATCTAATATATATCAATTTCCCTAGTTTAAAGTAATGACGATCCCTCAAGCCAAAATGCAGACCAAGTTGAGAAACATAAGTTTGGGACTTTCTACAGGTATAGGAAAGAGGAACCCCATGAAACAAATAAATGTTATCATGATTACCTGTTATACAACACAAGGTCGATGGCTCATCACATTACTTGAGAAAATTGATATATAAAAAATATTTATTAAAAATTTATGGAAAAATATAAAATTTTCGATGACAACTCTAATCCCCATACTTTTTGGATCTGGATAAAGTTTTTTTAAATCAAATAACTTTACCTTCTTTCTTTACCTTATTGATTCTTTGTATCAACTTATTACTGATTTGAAATGAGCAACCGAAATGAGTGAAATCTTGACAGGATTTCAAACCAGGAGGAGCTTTGGTCGTTTGATGATTATCCTTAGAAGAATTCCAAATAGTTTCGATGATACCATTTCCCAAACCAAAATCAATGATGCACCAGTGGTCTGGAAAATATAAACCATGTCCTTTGATTTTAGCTGGAGATGGTATTGGGTGGCCAGTTATCAGATTGATATATGAGAATATTCCAAAAGTAAGAAAATTGGCATCATTCCTATCGATATGAATCCTATTGTGGAATCCAGAATGAGTGATAATAACATTAGAAAATAAAAGATATTCGTGGCTGATATCTTCCAATTCGGAGTCACACCAATTCGGTATTCCAACTTTGGTTGCAAGTTCATGATTTTTTTCAAATGCTTTATTACAGAGCTTGTTGAGTTGAAAAGCAAGAAAAGAGTCAAAGGAAGGTAGAGTGTCCCATAAGCGAAAATCTTCATCTTTTTGAGCTTTAGTGATATTCTTGACCAACGAATATATGCCTATATAATTGAAATGCCTAGATAATAATCATATAAGAGTTTCAGAATCCTTATCCTCTAAATATGCAATATAAAAATGTGAAATAAGACAAGTGAAATTTGGAAAAAAGGCTCAACTTCAAAGGTCAAAATCTCAGCAACCACTGAACCTAATTCAAACCTGTTTGTGGAAAATGAAAGATATGCTTTAGTAGAATCTTCAGTTAAAGGACATGCGATTTAAATAAACCTAACCCTAATTTGTTACATAAAAAAATGAAATAAAAATTTAAATTGGGAAAAAAAGGCTCAACTTTAACGGTCAATATCTCAGCAACCACTGAATCAAATTCAAATCTGTTTGCAGGAAATGAAAGGTAGCCTTCAGGAGAATCTTCAGCAAAAAGAACATTAGATTTGAATAAACCTAACCCTAATTCCGAGTCTGATTTTCAAAATTTTACAAAAACTTGAAAAGTGGTAATGAAGATGAGATCAAAAGGAGTTTTATAAGTTCACTTTTATCCAGATAAGAGTCATACATATATTTAAGTATGAAGTTTTCATAAAAGGAATGAGATATCATATAGGCATGAAAAAAAGGAGATGAAACTTACCTTGATTGAAAAGTAGGAAAAATAGAGTGAGAAAGATTGATGTTGGAATTGTGGGGAAATTGAATATGGAGTAAGTGAAATGCATAAAGAATGTGCAATGTATGTGTTTCAATGAAATGGAGCCAAAAAAAAGTGAAATAAGGGAAAGGGGGGATAATGACAATGCCAAGGAGGGATGAAGAGTAGGGTGATGGAGCTAAAAAATAAAGTAAAGAGGGAGAGAAAAAAAAGGTTAATTATACCATTGAAATCCAAAATAACCACTTACAAAAAAAATTTAGATAAAAAAAATAAAATAAACAGAAAAAAACAAAAAAAATTATAATTAGTAATCAAAAAATCAAAAAAAAAGAATAAAATGACTTACCTGGAGAGATGAGATGACAAAATGAATGAAACCAAATTGTTTGAGGGATGTTGGAGGAGAATAGGAAAAGGATATGAGGGATGAATGAAAAAAAAAATCACTGACAAAATATGCAATTTCAGAAAATATGTGATTTCATGTTGAGCTGGTGAAAGAAAACCAATGAGCCATCCAAAAAAAAGATATTCACCGTAAATTCAAAAAAAAAATGAATATGCAACAAACCAAAATACAAAACCAAGTGATTAAAGTACACAAAGAGGACATTTGGAAAGTATGAAAACATAAAAATTAAAAATTAAAAGGGTGAAGAGAAATGTTGAGAGTAATTGCAGGCTTTTGACTCAAAGGGATGGTTGTGCCATCAACAAAACCTACACAGCCAGGGAAACCTTCAGCTTGCATTACTTGAGAGGATTCAAGTTGCTGTTCTGGAGTTGGCCAAGCAAGAGTTTGAGACTTGAGGGAAAGGATAGCAATCATACAGCGCTTGGTGTATAATATCACGGTACCATATCCTATGTTAAAGAGATTATCCAAACGTCTTACGGCAGCACCGTTTCCATTTGAGCCAAAGCGACATAGAGCAACAGCAAGTTGGATGGCAGGATTACGCTGTTTGTTATGAGAATTGTTATGGAAGATAGGATGATCGGAGATGAGTTGATAAAGTTTGAAGAAAGAATCGGGAGAAGTTCTAAAAAGTTGTGTGAAGTTTAAATGAGGAATGTTGAGAATGTAGGCCAGATCATATCGGGGATCATGATAAAGATTTGGCCCCCTGGTGATGATGTAACGCTTTTTGGAAAGAAAACACATATAAGCTAAAGCATCTTCCAAATCAGAGTCAGATTTATAGTAAAGAACTAAAAGAAAAGTAATAGCATTCATTGTTGAGTGAAGTAGCTTCCTAGTAGAGAGGTGTTTCATTGTTGCCGGTGGAAGGGTTATGTGATGAGGGAAGTGGGAATTCACCGCCAAATGTGCAGTTGGGGTGTGTAGATAGAAAAAAAACTTAAGTGTTCGCCACCAAAATTAAGTAGCATAGAGTGAGGAAATACTTAAGGATGGCATCAGCAATTATAAGTCATGTGACTTTCTTAAAAATCCATCATGGATGAGATGAGTTTGGGATCAGGAATTAGGAATGGAAATTGGGGTATAAGAGGCGGGATAATGCATTATCGTGGATTTCTTATCCACTAGCCCTGGGGCTAGTGGATAAGAATCTTCCGCAATTAATAATGTCTGATCCCGGGAAAAAAAATTCCTGATCCCTAATTGTGGATCCCTGAACATTGATACCCCCTATTATTATTATTAGTATTATTATGGGATGTAAGCAAAATGCATAGTCTTTTTTGGCACATAAAGGTGGATCAGAAAAAATAATTGGATTGAAGGTTGTGCCTATATCAAAAGTAGGTTGTGGACATATATTCTGCCTTTTTTTTAATCAATCAATACATAATTAAATAAATAAATAAGTAAATACATCTATCCATTCATATATAAAGCTCATCTAGCTGAAATCAGTTTTTATATTCAAATGACCAATTTAAACATAAAAGAACACACACACAGAGAGAGAGAGATCCACAAGTTTAACAACTAGAATTAATAAAATTTAAGAAAGAAAGTGAGATATAGCGGGCAGGGAGGAGGAACCTAATTTTGATGTGTAGTAAATAAATGTAAAAATAAGCTAAACAAGTGGTGATCTTTATTTATTATTATTTTTTGTACTACAAGTGCAAATGTAAGTGCAAATGTAATATGATATGAACACCTGAGCTTAATCTTCATCAAATTTAGCAGCAAATGTCGTATTGAATCGGAGCATCTCATTTATATCTCTAACCCAACAATCACCTACACCATCTTTTATGCTTAAAGCGGGTGAATGAGATAGATCTTCAGGTGGTGAAGATGCTCTAGAGGATATAGACTGGGTGGAATTTTCAAATGGACTTCCACAAGGCGTAATACAATGAATAGGATATAAAGATTTGGTGATATTGATGTATTGACCGGGATGAAGAAGATGAATCGATTGACCATCAATTGACAATTCTGCTGAAGATCTCGAATTCGAATCCAGCTAGCTCATCAGATGATATATGAACGATCAACCCAAGTTACAAACCATTAATTAGAAATAATATATATATATAAAGAATCAAACCTTGAGTTGAACCAAAACATCAGAGGGAATTACGACAGGTCTAAAGCTTAAAGATCGGGGACAGATGGGTGTAAGGATGAGAGCATCAACTAAGGGATGAATAATTGGACCTCCAGCAGAGCAAGAGTAAGCTGTTGAACCTGTTGGGGTAGCTAATATCAAACCATCAGCAACGGCTCGAGTCAAGTGTTGTCCCTCAATATAGGCATCAATTGAAGTCATGTGAGGACTACTTCCTCGATGTAAGGAAACTTCATTCATAGCATTTACCCCTAAGGAATTGAAAAGGGAAAGAGTTGAGTTGAGTTGAAACAAAAAAAGAAAAAAGAAGGTTGACCTTCAGAAAAAGAAGAAGAAATGGGTTGTCCATTTGAACTTAAAATAGTACAATTGATGCGCATTCTATGCTGAACGGAAGCTTTTGAGTTGTAAATCTGACTAAAGATACTAGGAAAAGATTTGAGATCTGAATCAAAGAAGAGGATGAAACGGGATGGTTTAACAAGAAAATTGAATGATATACTGAAGAGAGAGGACCAGATGAGAAAACAGAGTGAAGAAAGATCAAAGAAAGAGTGTGACTGACGGAAAGGAAGTAGGAATCCCAAAGTGCCAAGATTGATGCCCAAGATGGGGGGACAAAAGGTATGGTTGAAGAGACTTGAAGCATGTAGGACAGTACCATCACCACCCAAAGCAATGATGAGATGGATGGGAGGAAAGGGAGCTGATGGATGACAAGAAGGAAGAATGATGAGGACTAGGATTAAAAATGATAAGGGTGGAAGTCACGTGACGCACGATGGAAGGATAACAGCGAAGGGAAGCGAGGGAGAAGAGTGGAGAGGGTTGGAGGCTGGTGGAAGAGGTTGAGAGAAGGGTAGTGGGAGGTGAGATGACTGTGGAGGAGAAAAGAGAAGGAACCCAATGAGATGAAGGTCAATGGAAGGCCAATGTTTCCCAAAGATGAAGATGATGATTGAGTGCAAACAGAGATCAGATTGGATTTAAAAGTGTGATAATAATAATAATAATAATAATAATAATAATAATAATAATAATAATAATAATAATAATAATAATAATAATAATAATAATAATAATAATAATAATAATAATAATAATAATAATAATAATAATAATAATAATAATAATAATAATAATAATAATAATAATAATAATAATAATAATAATAATAATAATAATAACAAAATAAGAAGACTTCCAACTCTAATCCAACTGAAATCTAGCTGACGTTAAGATAGTTTTAGCGGCATTTTCAGTGCGCTGGTCCCTCAATTTTTTGACGATCAAAATGTTGTGAGGCCGTGCAATTGCAATGCGCTGTTGTTGAGGGGCCGAGTGCAAAGACAAGACGAAGAAGAAGCGAATGAGACTGGGCTTCATGGGATCGTGAAGTATTGATTGATGATACTCCAGTGCAGATTGGCAGTGTATTTTATATGTTATATGTTATAAATTTTATAATATAATATAATATAATATATTATTATAACATAATTAATATAGTATATTATATTATATTGGATGATGGTGGTGTAGATTATTTATTGATCTTTATCTTTAGTAACAAATCTTGGGAGTGATGATGGTCAGTGTATGCATCCCATGCATTATCATCTGCCCTGCCATATGCAATGCATCAAGAGTTTTACTTCATTTCCTTCAGCTTTTTTATCTCTTGGGTCTTTTTTGCTTTCCTTCTTTCTCATGGCTTCTTCCAACTCCCAAGTCTCTGTTCGTCTCTCCTCATGGGCAAATCAAAACAGGAAAATCATCTACTTGTCTCTTGGCGCTACTCTAGTGGCTGCAACTGCAATCAGCACTTATTATTATTATTCCTCATCTCCTTCCACTGCTCATGTCAAGATCAAGAAAAATTCTAAAAAGAAATCTAAAAGGAAATCTTCTCATCATAAGTCTTCAGCTGGCCCAAAAGATTCAGAGCCAGTATCTTCTAAACATTCTTCCCCTCCAAACGGTACTTATCTTTTGCTTATTCATTATTGCACTCGATCTGCCAGACTCATGGTGATCTATCTTATTCTCCATCTTTCCCGTCTCTTTGAAAGAGTTTCTTTCTTATTCAAAATCACAGATTGATGCTTTGCCGTCGGAAAAACGATCTGAATGTGCGCTCTCTCTCAAAAATAGCGGTAACAAAGCCTATCAGGCAAAACAATATAAGGAATCTATCAAATATTACTCAAAAGCTATCGAGTTCGAAGAAAAGGCTGTTTATTATAGCAATCGCGCTGCTTGTTAGTTGGAAACACTTTTTATTCCCCTCCCCCCCCCCAAAAAAAAAAAAAAAAAAAAAAATCCTTCATCTTGCTAAGTTTTTTTTTTCCATCCTGTTCACCATCAGGTTATACTGTACTAAATGATTCAGAAGCTGTCATTCGTGATTGTACTGACGCTCTTCGTTTGGACAAAACCTATATCAAAGCTTTAAATCGAAGAGCTTGCGCCAGGGAAACTTTGGGCGGTGATGAAAATCTATTCAATGCTTTATGCGGTGAGTGATTCCGTCTTCTTTAATTGCAAAGGCTATACTTTTTTCATGACTTCTGGGTCAAACTCTTCAGACTTTACAGCTTGCGTCATTCTGGATGAATTCCAAACAGACACAAAAGGTCAAACTGCTGAACGAGTCATGAAACGATTGGCAGAGGAGAAGGCTAAACAGATTGCTTTGGTACCAAGAATCTTCTATAACTTGGCTTCTATCTTACTTATGTGAGACCATTTCAAATAGGGCCAAAAACAAAAACTTCCTTCTCCTATGATTATCCGAGCTTATCTCGAGGCTTACCGATCACGTAAGTTTTCGTTATTGACTTTCAGATGCTTATTATATCCTGTCAATGATTAATTGATGAAAAATTCATTCATCATGCTTTCCATTTACAGGGTCTAAACCAGAGCTTCCAGAGTCTCCTAATCAGGGAGACCAGACACTCTTACTTGCATTTGATGCCTTGGAAAGCTATGATTATCCTCGAGCTATCAGTTTGTTCAATGATGCTGTAGATCAAGTTCCTAGCACAGCCCATCTAAGGGCTCAAGCACATAATATGAAGGGCACTTTTCTCTTTCTACAGTCACGTACTTCAGAGGCACTGGATGAATTCAATTTGGCTATTCAACTTGAACCTGACCTTGTCCAAGTTTGGATCAAAAAAGCCTCTGTCGATATGGAATTGGGTAAAGTCGATGAAGCCATGGAAGATTTCATGACGGCTGAAAAAGTTTCCAAAGGATTGGACAGTGACGTTTTTTATCATCGAGGTCAAATTTACAATGTGTCAGAACAGTTTGAATCGGCTATCGAACAGTACCGTAAATCATCGGAATTGGCTCCTGAATTTATCTACAGTCAAATTCAACTGGCTGTAGCTTATTATAAAACTGGGAAAGTCGCCAAGGCGATTCAGATGTTCAAAAATATGATTAAAAAATCACCCAAATCTGTTGAAGCTCATAATTACTATGGTGAAATTTTATTTTCTGAGCAAAAATTCGAAGAAGCGCTGGTGCAATTTGATTTGGCTGTTGAGAACGAAAGATCTAAGTGTGTAGACAATCTCATCTGAATTCTTCTTTTCTTTCCCAGTCTCGTATTATCTATCTTTATTTTTCCTCTTTATGCTTACATTTACTCGTGGGTTTTTCTTGGGAGACAGACAGCCGCCACGTAATACTCTTTGCTTAGTGAATAAAGCTATGGTATTGGCCAGTATGCAAAAACTTGATGAAGCCACCAAGTTGTGTGAAGAGGCACTTTCAGAAGATCCTTCATGTGAAGCAGCTGTACAACAGCTTGCACAATTCAATCTCCAATCAAACCGTATTCCAGAAGCTATTGAATGGTTTGAGAAGGGTGTTAAGATGGCTTCCACTGAGCCCACTTTAATCAACTTTTTGCAATTTGGAGCGGCTGCAAAAGCCCAGTTAGAATTTATGAAAAATTATCCAGAGGTTCGTACTGTTTATTCTTAAAAAACATAAATGGAATGTTTTTTTTGTTCATATTTTCATTTTACGTGTTACTCATTTATAATTCTTTTTAATATGTGTCATGAATAGTTTGCCGAGAAGCTAGGTCTAGCACCGCCAAAAAAATCGGATCAACAAAATGATATACCTCATGACGAGGCTGAGAAGTAGCTGGTTATGCATATAGAGATATAGAGAGAGAGAGATCGGTAGATGAAGCTACTTCTGGATTTATATATATTTATATTATTGAAAAAAACGCATCTTGATAGATATTGCAAAAAAAAAAAAAAAAAGAAAGAAAAGAAAAGAAAAGAAAGAAGGAAAAAGAAAAAGAAAAAGAAAAGAAAAGAAAAAAAGCGTGTGCGAGTGGTTGATGTTAAAAGTGAATCCGTGGTGACTTATTTACATCATTTTCATGTTTAGTTGTAATGCATAATTGATTGGGGTTAGTTGGATTCGAAGTTTTTAGAGTATGTACAATCGTGCATGAAAAATTTAATTAGCAAATGTCTCGCGACATTATAAAATTAGGCTAATTGGCCTGTTTCTGCAATTGTTCAAAATAGTATTCAATATGAATTTGCTAATGTTTGCTAAAGCTGGAGTTCCACAATCATGCATCATTAAATCCTTATGCCCCCCCCTCTCTCTGCCTACCATGCCACCCATCAATTGGTGCAATGTTTTGAGAAACCAAATGGTTGCAACTCTTCTCAACAATAGGGGGTGTCAAAGTAGGAAATTTGGAATTATTTAAAAACCATTTCACAACACAAAAATAAGGCCACAAACTTGATATTAATTCTCCATAAAAAGATGTTTTTGGGGCACAATATGGCATATTTTAAAAAATAATCATGGTTGATTTGGTGGAAAAAAGAGGTATTTTGAAATGGAAGATTTCTAACTTTGATACCCCCTAATGTGCAAACATTTAATGAGCTATATTGTCAGCCAGGCTGTACCAGGAGCCCAGTAAAACTTATGTTAAGTCATTGGACCTGAAAGAGGGCGAAAATTTATGCTTTTTATGTATATAAATTTATATTTTATTGCATAATAAAATTAAGTACAAATTACCTTATTAAATAAAATTAAAATAAGGGTTATATTTATTTTATTATGTTATTAATTATATACTATTAAAATAAACATAAATTATATTATATTCTATAAAAATTGGGCGCATTTTTATGTATTTGAATAATTATAAAATAATAATTAATTAATTATAATATTATATTATACTTATAAGGCAAAATGTTGACTTATAATAATATTAATTAATTATTAGACCCTTATAATAATTTATACATTATTATTCCTGATTTTTGGGCGCTTCTGTGGCTCAAAATTATGTAATTAAATTTATTAAAACATTTAAACTAATTACATTCTCATATTTTAATCTAAAATAATTACTTATATTAATTGTATGAATTAAAATAGTAATAAATTACATTCCACTTTAAAATAGTACTGCATAATACTTATTTTAAATTACATTAGTTATTTTTTATATGTCTTGTACTTATTTATGCGTAATATCCAGGGGGAATTAATACTGGTGAAATATTGACTACTGCATTTCAACAAATTAGTACATTTTTTATTTTTCACCCCTTACATTTACTCATTAATTATTGTATTTACTCTTGTGGCGCTTCAGAGGGCCCCTTGGCTATATAAGGGCCTTGGGAACCCCCTTCAGCTGCATCACTTACATATTTACCATATACTTACACTTATATATTTTTATACACGTATTAAATCTTTTTCTTTTAACTAGTAATACAGTTTAGTTGAAATAAGATAAATAAATACTATATACAAAATCCTAAAGGTTGCGGTAAGAACATTAAAATATAAAAATTGACTGTTGCGCATTGAATTTAAAAGACTTACATTACAATATCATTAATACTACTCACCTTATATATTAAATTTTTTCCCCTTATTTGCGTCCTTCCCTCCTTTCCTCTTTCCACTCTTTGTCTTCTTGTGTCCTTTTCTCTTTTTTCTTCTTTCTTCTTCCACCTTCTAGACGACCGCGCCAATATATATGCTCTAGATGATGATGAGACTCCTTTTACTTGTAGGAGAATACAATGTCAATGAGCTCAAGGAAACCATTGACTCATCTCAGATTATCTTGGAGATAACCCAAAGTACCTAGAGTCCTGTTTCAACTGCTGCTTCCAAGTAAATAAAAAAATATTTTTGAGATTAGCCAATGACTTGCAGGCTCATAATATCTATTGGGTTCAATGACAGGACTGCTGTGGAACCTGGGGATTATCAACAAACCAAAAAAATTCAGCAGCCCTCTGACAAATGGCTTATGGTGTATCAGCTTACATTACAGATGAATACATTCAAATTGGTGCTAGCACTGCAATTGAATGTTTAAACATTTTTTTTAAAGATTTGACAGCAATATATGTGTCAGCCAGGCTATACCAGAAGCCCAGTAAATTGTATGTTAATCTATTGGAGCTTAATGAGGGCGAATAATTATGCATTTTATGTATATAAATTAATGTTATATTGCATAATAAAATTATATAACAATTGTATTATAATATAACTAAAATAAGGGTTATATTAAATTTATTATTAAATAAATTATAGATACAACTAAAACTCATTAAATACTTTATATTCTATAAAATGTTGGCGCATTTTTAATGTATTTAATACTTATAAATTATTAATTAATTTATTAAATATATTATAGTAAAAAAATGAAAATATTAACTTATAATATAATTAAATAAATAAATTAAATTAAAGTATTAAAATAAAATTTTATTATCATATGAATTATGAATATTGAGCGTTTTTTTTGACTCATAATTATGTCATTAAGGTATTAAATTAGTCAAAAAATTTTATTTAATTAATTACTAATGTTGTATTCTAAAATTTAGTAATAATATTAAATTAATAAATTTTTTTAACCTAATTTAATTCTTACACTAATAAAATGGGTTATATTAATTAATGTCTCATGTTCCAGACTTAATTAATTAATTACACTAATTATTTTATTAAAATAGTTTAATTTTTATGTTTCACTTAAAATGGGCTATTATCAAACATGTTATAAATTGAATCAGTTAATACTTCAAGTGTTTCAATCTTATTTAATTACTCACTTATTTTAAAGATTTGTTTGGGGTTAAATTGGTGGAATTTTTGGGCTCTTACTTATTTTTTAATTAATTGTTTTATATTTTTCTCTTACAGGTTTGGTACACTTAAATTAAACTATGAACTATATCTTATCTTATTTTTTATAGGATATAATTTCTTGCGGCGCTTCATAGGGCCCCTTGCCTATATAAGGGCCTTGGCAAACCCCCTGTAGCTCTATCACTGATTATACACTCAAACTTGAATATATTTTTTAATATAAATACATTTATTATTATTTTTATTAGTACTACAATTCTAATTTAAATTTTATATAAATAACTACAGGTTGCAATAAGTCTAATAGTAATAATAGTGTTTGCCGCGCAGAAAAATAATACTTATTTTAAATAAATATATTATAATTTAAAAAGCCTCACCATTGTATCAAAACCCAAGGAATCTCGTCGCCTCTCTCTATCTCAGAATTATTATCTTTTTATTTTTATTTATTTCTTTATCCTTTATTATCTTCCCCTCTATTTCCTCTTCTTCTTCTTTACCTTTCCTCTTTTCCACACCTTCTTCTAGACGACCTGCCGACAATATGGTTCTGAATTTCTTCAATCTCCAAACCCTGAAGAGCTAAAAAGGATTTTAAAGTAAAATGAGGGTAAAGGCTTCCCTGACTGTAAAGAAAGCTTGGATTGAACACACTGGACATGGAAAAACTATCCTGCTGCCTGGGATGGCCAGTATCAGGGTAAGGAACATACAAAAAAAATGGTTCTGGAAGCTGTGGAATCAAAAAATTTATGGTTTTGGCATGCATTTTTTGGAAAACCTGGTGCACTCAATGATATTAATGTGTTGAATCATAGTACTTTTCTTTACAACTTTATACCTGGTGTTTAATTTCATGTAGATAAATATTATACAAGCTTTTTGCATGATTGAATCTATAGGGAAAGAAGATGAACTTCATTTTAATATAAATGGCCATCAATACTGTCAGCCAGGCTATACCAGGAGCCCAGTAAATGATATGTTAATTTATTGGACCTGAAAGAGGGCGTAAGAATTGTATTTAATGTATATAAATTAATATTTTATTGCATAATAAAATTATATAAGTATCTTATTAAATATAAGTGTTATATTAATTTTATTGTTATATAGATCTTTATACATTTAAATTAAACATAATATATTTTATATTCTACAAATAATGGCGCATTTTAATGTATTTAATAACTATAAATTAATAATTAATTAATTACTAACATATATTATAATTATATATGTAAAATTGACTTATAATGTAATTAAATTAATTATTTAAATTTATATATTAAATAAAACTTCATATATTATTAAACAATAAAATTGGGCGCTTCTTTTGACCCTTAATTGTGTCAGGAAAAATTATTAAATAAATTATAATACTTATTTAATAACATAGTATTAAAATCCCCACTTTAAATTACAAATATTACTAAATTAATTATATGTTTCATTTAAAATAATTATTGAATTAATTACATAGTTAAAACAATTAATTAAAATTTCTTTAAACTGGATTGAATTTATTACATGAATTTTTGGAGTGAAAATAATTTTATTTGTTTTAGTTAAACCCTTTACATGTCACTATAATGTCTGTTTTTGATTATTTTACTCATTGTTCTCATGTTTCAGACTTACTTGGTTAATAATTATTTTAATTAAATGTTTTGGGAATTTATGGTGGGAAAAGGATTAATTACTCACGGGTTTTAGTAAATTGTGTCATATTTTTCTCTTGATAGTCATGTTTCATTTCTACTCTTTTATCTTTTGTTTTAGCTATTTCTAATTTGTATTTATTTATTGGTGGCGCTTCAGGGGTCCCTTGGTCTATAAAAGGGGCTTGGGTAATCCCCTTTAAATCATCACTTACTATACAACCAAAACTTGAACATATTTTTAATATAATACGTTTATTGTTATTTTTATTAGTATTAAAATTCTAATTTAAATTTTATATAACTAATTACAGGTTTCTTTAAGTCTAATAGTAATAAAAGTGTTTTCCTTGCAGAGATAATAATCCTTACTTTAAATAAATATTGTCATTTAATAATCCTTATTTTTGTGTCAGCTCTCAAGTAAATCATCATTGCCCCTCTTTAAATAAATTAAATCATTTTATTATTTTATTTATTTTACTTCTTATAATCCTTCTCTTTCCTCTTTCTTACCTTCTTCTAGACGACTGGCCGACAAGTGGGAGCCTTTCCGAACAACAACGACGATACCAATAATTGCTACAAACAACATAGCGCACGGACCACCCAGCCAAAAAAAAAACTTTTGCCTCGACCGTGTTTCAAACTTGGGTTCAATCTATTAGGTTTATATTAAATTAATTCATATATTATCTTGAAGTGATTTTACAATCACTATAGTAAGTTAACCTTTGCACCTCTCACTCAAATTATTATATTTTTACTGCAATAAAAGTGTTTGTGGCTTAATTGCTGATTCACTGAGTGTAAGTGTTCATTATTTTTAATTTTTTTTCTTAGTTGACCATAATAGAGTAAAACTCTTAGTCCTAGAAGACAATTAATAATTAATAAATTAATAAATTAATTTTATTATTATTTTTTGTATATTGGTTGACCATAATAGTACTCAGTACTTAGTCCCAATTTTAACATTATATTAATTTTTGGTATTAATTATTTTGGCTGACTTATAAAACCTTTATTGGTTGGTCCCATTTTAATTACTGATTATTTCTTAATAAATAATTGTAATTACATTTGTTTGTATTACTTTTTTGTTAATTAATTGATTTTTGATAAAAATTAATTTTTTTTTTGTTAAAATTCAATAAATTTTATTTTGAAATAACAATTTGAATCATTAATTTTTTTTTGATTCTATTTTAACAGTTTAAATTTCCAATAGTTTGGCTAGCAGCATGGATAACTTACATGTGGATGAGATTGAAGTGGATAATGACACTGAATCTGTAGGTTCTTCTAAATTAACTTACAGAAATGATTCAGCTGACAAAAAACCTTCAGGACGTGGAAATGACAAGAGAAGTTGAAAACAACCCTCACCAAACACCTCTGAAAGAAGTAATGCCTCTAATAAATCAGGACAATCAACTCAAAGTTATAAAAATAAAAAAGATACCTCTAACCCAACAAGTAAACAATCTGTCCAGTCACATCAAAGAACTGAAGGCAGAAAGCATGAAGTACAAGGCAAGGGTAGACGCACTCTGGCAGCAGATGCAGGAATTGTTAAATCCCAAACAGGCTCAAACTCCTCATTTCCCAGCCTCTCAGCCCAATCAGGTACCCAGCTCCTTCACGCAAAATCAAAGCACTCTGCAAGTGGAACAGTGGAAATGGGATTACTTGATGAGCCATTACCAGCAGAATGTTCAGCAACCAGCTCAACACCCTGGCCCATCCAGGACACAAAACTACCATCCATCTCCTCAGCCCCATCCTTATCAGGGAGGCGGAAGAAAGAAGGAACAGGGGAAGTTTCCTCCCTTACCATGGTAAGTAATTTGTTTGATAAACATGTTGGCATGTATAATAATAAATCTTCCCCCACAGGTAATATTGTGGATTCTGGTGAAAGAACAGTTAAATCTTTAAAAAGACAACTTCCTTTAATGAGTAGCCCCAATGATGTAATTAGCAAATTATCATTTGATGAACCTTTACATTTGACTTCTACTTCATTAATTAATCCTTCTCTTGCAATTAAGAATGATTCTGTTTCCCCTGAAGTCTATACTTTAATTGAGAAAACTTCTGAGGAAATATTGAAAGATACCCTTGATTTTAATGTTGTAAAAGACAAAAATTTGAGAGATGTGTTAATCCATGAGGGCGATAGATTAAATAATTTGCACTTGCATTGTAAAGTAAGTTCTTCTGTACAAGATATGGCTTATTTTAAAATCAAAGAAACCTTAAATATTGTTCTTAGCCAACAAAAACAAATAAGGAGTGACCATAGAGCTATCTCAGATAAGAATATCAATCTACATAGAGCCTTGAGTGAATTGAAACCCCTTATTGAGGAAAATTATTCATTAAAAAGTGAAATTAAATCTCTAAAAAATGTGTTTAAAAAGCTAAAAAATGATTTTCATGCACTGAGTGCCAAACACACAGTTTCTGAAGACAGTAATATTTTATCTCTTGCAAAGTAAATGACCAGTTGTCTGAAGTTTCAAGGATAAGAAACTATGTGTCTGATCTGCAGGAAAAATTTTCAACCTTACCCATCAATAATTATGGTATAAATGAAAATGCTGCCCATAAGCTGCATAAAAATAAAGAAAAAGAACCTGAACAGAGTTCCTCCTTTCTTCCTCATATTTCAGCCATTAAACAAACTGACAATGAGTCTGCAAAATGTTTTTCTACTAGCAAAAAATCTTGTGATGGTCATGTACCAGCTGTTTCTGTAGATAATGTAATTTCTGAACACCTGGCTAAACTTCAGGAATTATTAATGATGAATAATTCAAACCAAAAAATGGACCATCCCAGTAGTCAGAAAAATTGGCCTAAATTGGACCAATATCCTACCTTTGATGGTGATTCTTCTTCTGATTGGCAACACTTTATCCAAAGAATTGATAATTTAAAGAGATCTTATAAGCTACCTGATGAGGAAATTGTTTCTAAGCTAATTTCTTTATTTTCCAATGTAGCCTTGATGTGGTATGAATCTGTTCTTTTAGATAACAATCATTATACATGGAATGATTGGAAATCTTTGATTGAGAATCAGTTTGGTGGTTCAAAATTCAGGTTAGCTCAGCAAAGACTGTATGAGAATACTAGATATGTATCCTCCTCTGTTGAAAAACCCATTGTTTTTCTTATGAAAGTAACAAAAATCCTGAGAGCAATTGATCCAAAGATGGATTATGATATTTGGAGAGATAAAATCTTGTATAAATTACCAAATTCTCTTAGAGATTTAATTGTAGCTAGAACTGAGCATGTAAGGGAAAATTCTTCTTTCATTAATATCTGTAATGAGGTACTACTCAACCATATATATGAACCAAATAATTACCTTGGTAAATCTTATCATAATCAAAATAAACCCTCTACAAAGCCCCCAGAAAAATCTGGTAAACCCTCTGCCCCAGTTGCACCTAAAAAATATGCAACAAATACTTGTTATAAATGTAACAAACCATGGAAAAAGGGTCATGTTTGTGACAAGAAAATTTATCCTGTTGAACAAAATGAAGACACTGATGAAGCTGAAATTGATGTCAATAATTCTTCTAGTGACTGTGAAAGTAATATCTCCTATGACATTGACTCTGTTAAAGATGTTTTAATGTTAGAACAGGATGTCCATTATTTAGATAATATATCTGAAGAATGTGTATTGGATTTATCTTCAGTGGAAAATGCCAAAATAATTAAAGATATTACTAACAACGCTATAGCCATATCCACTTTGAAAGCACCTTTTATCATAAATGATAAAAATGTTGAGGTAGTTCTTGACTCTGGTGCTGGAGGAAGTGTAGTGTCTGAAAGAGCTTTAGCTTCAGTAGATAAGGATTATTTGAGTAAATCATTACCTATAACTTCTGAAAAATGGAGAGGGTATGGTTCTACCTTAATTCCTATTGGCAAATACAAAACCTCTGTATTCTTCAAATATAATGGTGGTTTTGTCAGAGCTATTTGTGAATTTGTTGTCATGAAAAATGATAATTTAAGCAATTGGTTTATTATGGGTAATGATATTTTAACCATGTTTGGTGTGAAATTGGACCCAGCAAATAATTGCTTCACCTTGGGATTGAATGGCAAAAGGAAATTCAAAATTTCCTCCTCTAGAAAACCTTCTGAACGTCTGTTAAAGTCTTGTAACTCACTGATCCAGTGTAAAGGCAGACCAACAATTGAAATGGATGATTTATTAAATAAAATAAATACTGCTTCTTTTGGTGATCAGTTAACTAGTGAACAAAAGGATTCTATAATTGCCTCAATTACCTCTTTCACTATGGCTTTTGCTCATGGTTCTCATGTCTTAGGAAGTGTTCAGGAAGAAATGAAAATTAACTTATCCTGTAATGTCAGTATTGTCTAGTATATAAGTATGATATAATAGTATTTATTTATGGTCCTACTACTTATTGATAAATGATTTAGTGATTAAACATCAGGGGAAGACTAATAAAATAGATATACTCAATTTAAACTCACAATACTTGAATTGAAATGCGTGCTTAGTGGTGGAAAATAGATAAATAGAATATAATTATAGCTTATATAATGATAATATCAACTTATAAAAGGCTTTATGATATATTTTTAAATGTTAATAATTGTATTGAAGTGTTTTATTGAATTGTTGTAAGTAATTGATGATAAATAACCATCAAAATCCCTCCTTACTTATACCCAAATCCCCTGGAGTGCACAGACCTTCAATCCAGATGATGTCACTGCTGTCCCCGGAAATTACAGAACTGTGAGGGCCCATCACCTCCCCATGGCGTTCACTTCAAGCAGATTCAACACCCAGACCTCCAGTAAGGACCCTCCATCACAATAAATGATAACACAGATCTATACCACAAATAGAAAATCCAGATAAAAGCGGATACCATAAAGAAACAGGTAGAATAAGCAATCAAAAAGAGATTTAATGAAACCTAACGCATATAAAGGAAAAAAATAAAATGTCCAAGCCCCCAATAACATCCCTAAGCATTGACATTAACCCAGAAATGACCTCCCAACCCATAAATCCGTGAATAACCATCCAAGGAAGCAGATTAAGTTGTCCAAACTGAGTGTATGTGCCTGATATAGATGTCTATGCTTCTGTAGGCGTTGTGAGTCCACTGATTTCGTCCATATAACCTATAATAAGCAGAAAAACAAAGGTTATAGGCTATTAAGAGGCTAAAACCCACTTATAGACCTAAATATACATAATATACTGCATATTTCACTGAATATGAGATTTATGTACACATATAAGCTTATGTATGTCAATAATTACTTCATATCACTTAAGATAAGTATATTATGACTCCATTAACACCTTACTAAGTATTATTAGGCTATGGATAAGCTATTTAAACTACTATAATTGATATAATAGAGTAATAATTATATATATATGTAATATAATCATATATATTATTATTTTAACCTTATTTTTAAGATATAAGCTTAATTTACTTAAGTTTATCTTATCTTAAGTATAAGAAATACTCAGTCCTAGGGATATCTAGGCTGACACTCCCTCACCCAAAAAAAACAATAAAAAAATGTTAAGACATTTTAATTAAAAGTAAGGAGTGAAATAGAAAAATAATTTTTAAAATATTTATAATACATATACTGAATAAACAGTATTATTTTGATTTAAATATCTTCAAGAGATTTTTAAGATCAGAGATTTCATTTTCTAGAATCCACTGGTCATATTCACTTGATTTATTTTTAAATCTTAATAGATACTCAACTCACTTTTCTTTAGTAAGGTGTCTCTTTTTAAGTATCTTTTCAATTTCTGCCTTTTCAACTATTTCTTCAGGTTGCTGTTTATGCCTTCCTGATCTTCTTGGAAATAGGGCAGTATCATTAGAATGGTATGATTTTATAAGAGATATAGGAAATACTGGATGTTTTCTATCATATGGTGCATATAGAATAACCTCAACAGCATTATTACCAACCATCTTTTTAACTACAAATGGTCCAATGAATAGATCCTTCAATTTAACATAACAATTTAAATTGAAATGGAGTTTAGAAATAAGGACTTCATCACTCTCTTTGAAGATTTGCTTTTCATGGGATTTTTCTGATATTTTCTTCTTATACTCAAATGCCTTGTTTATGCATTCTTGGCCATGCTTTCTGCATAATTCTTGCATCTGAAGAAAAGATTTAGTACCTGGATGGATATCCAATCTAGGTAATTTATTAAGAGTTTTAGCAGGTGTATTAGGTACATAACCCAACCATAACTCAAATGGCTTTTTGCCAGTGACAGAATGTACTGTACTATTGTATGCAAATTCTAAACCTGTGATAAGGGTTACCCAATCATTCGTGAATTAGTCATTGTCTTTAAAATTAAGACCAAAAGCACAATATCTTCTTATCATATCTTCTAAAGTTTGTATCATTCTTTCTGCTAGCCCATCAGTTTGTGGATGGTGTGCTGTAGAAAGTTTTAGTGTCAGCCTAAATATCCTTAGGACTGAGTATTTCTTATGCTTAAAATAAGATAACCTTAAGTAGATTAAGCCTATATCTTAAAAATAAGGTTAAAATAATAATATATATTATTTTATTATATATATATATAATTATTATTCTATTATATAACTTATAATAGTTTAAATAGCTTATCCATGGCCTAATAATATTTATTAAGGTGTTAATGGAGTCATAATATACTTATCTTAAGTGATATGAAGTAATTATTGACATACATAAGCTTATATAAATACATAAATCTCATATTCAGTGAAATATGCAGTATATTATGTATATTTAGGTATATAAGTGGGTTTTAGCCCCTTAATAGCCTATAAACTTTGTTTTTCTGCTTATTTTAGGTCATATGGACAAAATCAGTGGACTCACAACGCCTCCAGAAGCATAGACACCTATATCAGGCGCATACACCCAGTTTGGACAACTGAAATTACTTCCTTGGATGGTTATTCACGGATTTATGGGTTGGAAGGATGTTTCTGGGTTAATGTGGATGCTTGGGGATGTTATTGGGGGCTTGGAAATTTTATTTGTTTCCTTTATATGCTTTTAGTTTCATTAAATCTCTTTTTGATTAGTTATTTTACCTGTTTCTTTATGGTATCCGCTTTTATCTGGGTTTTCTATTTATGGTATGGATCAGTGTTATTATTAATAGTGATGGAGGGTCCTTACTGGAGGTCTGGGTGTTGAAACTGCTTGAAGTGGACGCCATGGGGAGGTGATGGGCCCTCACAGTGCTGTAATTGCCAGGGATAGCAGTGACATCATCTGGATTGAAGGTCTGTGCACTCCAGTGGATTTGGGTATAAGTAAGGAGGGATTTTGACAGTTATTTATCATCATTCAATTACTACAATTCAAACAACCACTACTATACAATTATTAGCATTCAGAAATATATTATAAAGCTATTATAAATTGATATTATCTTTATATAAGCTATAACTATATATTATACATCTATTTTCCACCACTAGCACACATTTAAATCCAAGTATTGTGAGTTTTATTTGAGTATAACTATTTTATTAGTCTTCCCCTGAGTTTTAATCACTAAATCATTTATCAATAAGTAGTAGGACCATAAATAAACACTATTATATCATACTTATATACTAGACTATACTGACAATTGGGGGTCTTTCCTTATATTTTACTTATTATTTAGTATAAGCCTTGGGATGTGATTTTTACCTTAGTACAGCTCAAAATTAACCAAATATTTGGGTCTGCTGCATATTAGTGAGTCATCATAACTCATTGATTGCGGAAAAAAACCCTTAAAATAATTGTACTAATTTTTTATCATAAAAATTAGATATTTACAGTAGTAACTGTACCCAATATAAACCCAATTTCACTTGGTATTTGGACACCAATATAACACCCAATTAAATTGGTATTTGGCTAAATCTTGGTAAGCTAATTATTCACCCTTATAGAGGTCTAGTTAAACTTATTATTATATTTTTAACAGATTTTTTCGAATTTTTCTTACATTTTATTTAAATAAATAAAGATATAAATTCAGGGTAAGCTCCATTGCTTTTTTATTAGTAATATAATTGCTAATATCTTTTGTCTACTAATTCCATAGAGTTTTTTCCTTCTGTAGACGTAAAATATTGTTTTTCTTAACAATATGAGTGCTCCCCAGGACAGTGTAAGTGAAAAGCCTGCTTATAATACCAGGTCTAAAGCTAGCAAAAACTTTCCAGGACATCACCATGGAGGGACAACAGTACCCCCAGCCAGAAAGCATGTTAAAAAGATAACTATAAAAAAACGTCTCCTCCTCTTCAGGATCATTTTTCCCACCTGGCCAAACAGGTTCTGAAGTTGGAGGAATCAAAATCTCTCATGCTCAAAGAGGTAGAGCAGTTGCAAAACAATTGCAAGGTAGGGTTTCAGCAGATGAATCAGGCATTGGCAGAATTAAAGGGAGGCCAGCCCAGTCAATCAAATCAGCAACCCCCTACCCAAGGAGGGTCCACTCACTCCCAGGAGAAAATCCTGGTAGACAAATGGAAATGGGACTGGTTTCACCAACAGTGGACAAGCCACAGTTGCAACAGGGATCCACCCCCTCATCTGAATTCCTCAGCTCACCCTTACAAGGGAAAAAAGCGCCAAAAATCAGGACTGGAAACCATCTCTTGGTAAGTAGATTACCCTATCAGATTGAACATAATACTGATAATTACAATATAGGTAATTCTATTGATGTTAAATCTGTACAAAAAATAGAGGAGGATTTAAGAAATTTAGGTTTTAGAGTAGATACACCTGACTTGTCTTTTGTCCACAATAACAGTACTATTTACAATGATAATACAGTTAACCCTCAGTTGCAACCACCTACTAGTGAGATGAGAAGCTCACAGGAGAGTGAGAGAATTGAAAAGGAGGACATGGAATATTTTAACAATAATCCAACTGTCCATAGAATTGTTTCAGCATTGTGGAATAGAATGACTGATTGTGAGAAGCAGACAGTTAAGCTCACTAGTGATACAATTTCATCCTTGAAATTAAACATTTCTCAATTAGCAACACGCAACAAAGAATTAGAGAAAGAACATTTGTCTCTAACTCTTAAATATGATTCATTGAGTAATAAATATAATGACCTTTCAAACAAATTTTGTGAGTTAGAAAAATTATATGAAACACATTTATTAAAAACTGAATCAAGAACAAAGTTATCTTTTGCCCAGACAAATCAAAGTGTCTCTGAGTTGCTACAAAGATTAACTAAAGTTGAGATTGAAACTGCCAATCTACTAATGAACCAGGATAATCATAAGTATAATCAATATAATAATAATCCTTTCATTGGCAAAAGTGAATCTCATTCCTTCCCTATACCACCACAATTAAAACCATCTGGTGGTAGTGTCAAATCTGAAAATGTAAGTCACAAATCTGTGCAGGAAGAAATACAAGACCATTTATCAAAAGTAAATGAGTTGTTGAATTTACCTAAGATTAGAGAGATAAAATCCAATCAGAAAAACTGGCCTAAGATAGATCAGTACCCAACTTATGATGGGGAAGCCAGCTCTGATTGGCAACATTTTATTCAAAGAATTGACAACTTGAAATTCTCATATAAGTTACCAGATGAAGAGATAACATCAAAATTAATTTCTTTATTTAAGGATGTTGCTTTATTATGGTTTGAAGCTGTCTTAAGTGAGGGTAGAGAATACTCTTGGGCTGAATGGAAACAACTTATTGAAAAACAATTTGGAGGTTCTAAATTCAGGCTTACTCAGCAGAGACTTTATGAGAAGACTAGGTATAATCCGTTGAATGGTGACAAACCTATGGTATTTTTAATGAATTTAAATAAAATATTAAAAGCCATTGAGCCTCATATGGATTTTAACTTATGGAAAGATAAGATAATATTTAAATTACCTATATCTGTCAGAGACATTGTTGTAGCTAGAACATTAAATGTTACTGAATATTCTGACTTTATTAATATTTGCAATGAAATATTATTAAACCATAAGTATGAATCAAGGTATTCCACTTATAAACAGAATGTTGAACCTGTAAAAATTCAGAATTCAAAAACACTTCAGGAGAAGCAGAAAAAACCTACTTCACCTGTAGTACCTAAAAAGTATGAAACAAATACTTGTTATAAGTGTAACAAACCTTGGGTTAAAGGTCACAAATGTGAGAAAAACATAAATATTGTTGAAAATCAACGTGAATCTGAAACTGAAACTGAAAAGAGTAAAGAATCATGTGATTATGACAGCAATATCTCATATAGTGATGAAAAAAAAGTCTGTATGTTGGAAGATGATTTGTCCATCTTTGAAAATCCAATATTTAATATGGACTCAAATGAATCTTTAATGAATTTTGAGGATGCTGAAATCATTAAGGATATACAAGCTGTTAACTTTAGAATGACACCTATCACGGTTCCAGCTATCATTTCTGGTGAAAACGTTAATATAGTATTGGACACAGGAGCTGCTGGTTCAGTTGTTTCCACTAATACATTACAGAAAATTGATAGTGAATATAAGTTTAAGATTGAAGCACTTCAACATAAAAATTGGAGAGGTTTTGGATCAGTACTACACCCCATTGGTAAATACAAAGCTGCTGTTTTCTTTAAACACCAACATGGTTATGTAAGGGTAACTTGTGACTTTGTAGTAATGGATAATACTAATTGTAGTAACTGTTTTATCATTGGAAATGATATTCTGACTAAATTTGGTGTAAAATTAGACCCTGCTAATAACAATTTTACAATTGGCATGAATGGTAAGAGGAAATTAAAAATAAATTCTTTTAACACAGTCTTACACATTGAGTCAGTAACAAATTCCCCGTCTAAAGGAAGAGAATCCAATGAGATGGAACTTCTGGAAACAGAAATTTCAAAAGCATCATTTGGCACTCAGATAAGTAAAGCTGAGAAAAATAATATTTTGGAAATAATTAAAGCATTTCTAATGGCTTTTGCACACGGTACAAATGAACTTGGCCTTGTAAAAGATCATGAAATGAAGATTAGTTTAACCTGTGATATGGATAATATTCCTGCTAGTTTTAAAAAGAAACCATACCCTGCTTCACCAATGAAGAGTAAAGACATAGAGGATAATATTAAGATGTTATTAAAAATGAACATTCTTGAGAAGGTTGAAACTACACCAAAATATTGTGTAATATCACCAGTGCTAATTTCTTATGAACAAGATAAAGCAAGACTGTGCGGTGATTATAGAGCATTAAATACATTTACAGTAGATGATATTTATCCCTTTCCAAGGATTGCCTCTATACATGTTACCCTTAAAGGTGCTAAATATATAAGTTGCCTAGATGGAAATAAAGGGTACCATCAAATTCCTGTTGAAAAGAATTCACAGAACTTTTTGTTGATAACAACACACATGGGAATTTATAAGTATGTCAGAATGCCATTTGGACCAAAAAATGCTCCATCAGTATTTCAGAAGTTAATGGATATAACATTCCATAATGAAATGATTGAAGGATGGTTAATGGTATACATTGATGACATCATAGTGTTCTCTAAAACTTTTGAGGAACACTTAATCCATTTAAGGAAAGTATTTCAGAAAATGGATGAAATAAAAATGACCCTTGCATTGAAAAAATGTAAATTTGGGTTTGAATCTTTAAAAGTGCTTGGTCATATTGTATCTGGCTAACAAATATGTGTAGACCAAAATAAAGTGGATTCAATAAAGAATATTGGCATTCCTAAAAATCTAAAGGATGTACAATCTTTTCTTGGAATGTGTGGTTATTATAGACAATATATAAAAAACTACCAATCAATTGCTGCACCATTGACCACACTGATAAAGAAATCAGAAGCTTTCATTTGGAATAATGAAAGGCAACAGGCTTTTGATAAGTTGAAAGAATGTTTAATGACAGCTCCTATCTTGGGATTACCAGATTTCCAATTACCTTTTGTATTATATACAAATGCAAATTGTATTGGTCTGGGTGCTGCTTTGCATCAAAAACTACTTATTGAAGGAAAAATGTCAGAAGTAGTAATCTGCTATATTTCACGTACTCTGAGAAGTAGTGAATTGAAATATGGTGCTACTCAACTTGAATGTTTGGCAGTAGTATGGGCTCTTGAGAAGCTACATTATTACCTTGAAGACCAAAAATTTGAGTTAATAACTGACTGTAGTGCAGTTAAGTCACTCTTAAACATGAAAACTCCTAATAGACACATGTTTAGATGGCAATTAGCTGTACAAGAATACAGAGGACGGATGACTATTACACATAGAGCAGGAACCTTGCACTCTAATGTAGATCTGCTATCTAGAGTACCTCTGCCTAATACTGATGATAATCCTGCTTATGTTCCTGAGTCAGAGATTATTAACATTTATGGCATTTATATTGTAGATCTTGAGGATGAATTTATGCAATCAATTCTTGATAATTATGATTCAGATCCTGACTTTAGTAAACTCACTACAATATTATATGATCCATCTAATGCTTCAATGAATGTTTTAATAAAAACATTACCAAATAAGTATAAAGAGGCATTAGAAAAAGGAAAATTTTCCATTGAGGATGGTTTTATATATTACAGGAAAAAATTAAGTAATGTAATTGTGATTCCCCCTTCAATGAAGGAGTTAATGTTAAGTATATGTCATGATGATATATTAGCAGGTCATTTTGACTACCATAAAACATTAACCAGAGTAAAAAGCACAGCTTGGTGGATTAACATGTCTGAGGATGTTCAGAAATATGTTGAAACATGTGATACTTGTCAAAAATCTAAAAGATCAACAGGAAAAAGAGCTGGTTTATTACAACAAATTGAGCAACCAAAAGCTCCATGGGAAATCATTAACATGGACTTTGTAACAGGTTTGCCAATAGCAGGGCATAAGAGTTATAACTCCTGCTGGGTAATTGTAGATAGATTTACAAAGATGTGTAAATTTATTCCTACCCACAAAGAGGTTTCTGCAAAGGACTTAGCTTTTTTATGGTGGACACAAATTTTAAATACATCAGGTTTACCCAAAGCAATAGTTTCTGACAGAGATCCTAAATTTACTTCTGAGTTCTGGACATCACTTATGGATGTTTCAGGGTGTCAATTAAAACTTTCTACAGCCCACCATCCACAAACTGATGGGCTAGCAGAAAGAATGATACAAACTTTAGAAGATATGATAAGATGATACTGTGCTTTTGGTCTTAATTTTAAAGACAATGACAAATTCACGCATGATTGGGTAACCCTTATCCCAGGTTTAGAATTTGCATATAATAGTACAGTACATTCTGTCACTGGCAAAAAGCCATTTGAGTTATGGTTGGGTTATGTACCTAATACCCCTGCTAAAACTCTTAATAAGTTACGTAGATTAGATATCCATCCAGGTACTAAATCTTTTCTTCAGATGCAGGAATTATGCAGAAAACATGCTCAAGAATATATAAATAAGGCTTTTGAGTATGAAAAGAAAAGATGGTATAAAGCCCATAAAGAACAAATGTTCAAAGAGGGTGATGAAGTCCTTATTTCAACACTACACTTCAATTTAAATGGTAATGTTAAATTGAAGGATCCATTCATTGGACCATTTGTAGTTAAAAAGATGGTTGGTAATAATGCTGTTGAGGTTATTCTATATGCACCATATGATAGAAAACATCCAGTATTTCCTATTTCTCTTATAAAACCATACCATTCTAATGATACTGCTCTATTTCCAAGAAGATCAGGAAGGCATAAACAGCAACCTGAAGAAATAGTTGAGAAGGCAGAAATTGAAAAGATACTTAAAAAGAGACACCTTACTAAAGAAAAGGGAGTTGAGTATCTATTAAGATTTAAAAATAAATCAAGTGAATATGACAAGTGGATTCCAGAAAATGAAATCTCTAATCTTAAAAATCTCTTGAAAAAATTTAAATCTAAATAATACTGTTCATTCAGTATATATATCATAAAAATTGTTTTTTATTTTATTATTTCACTCCTTAGTTTTAATTAAAATGTCTTAACATTTTTTTTATTGTTTTTTTTTGGGGTGAGGGAGTGTCAGCCTAAATATCCTTAGGACTGAGTATTTCTTATGCTTAAAATAAGATAACCTTAAGTAGATTAAGCTTTTATCTTAAAAATAAGGTTAAAATAATAATATATATTATTTTATTATATATATATATAATTATTATTCTATTATATAACTTATAATAGTTTAAATAGCTTATCCATGGCCTAATAATATTTATTAAGGTGTTAATGGAGTCATAATATACTTATCTTAAGTGATATGAAGTAATTATTGACATACATAAGCTTATATAAATACATAAATCTCATATTCAGTGAAATATGCAGTATATTATGTATATTTAGGTATATAAGTGGGTTTTAGCCCCTTAATAGCCTATAACCTTTGTTTTTCTGCTTATTTTAGGTCATATGGACAAAATCAGTGGACTCACAACGCCTCCAGAAGCATAGACACCTATATCAGGCGCATACACCCAGTTTGGACAACTGAAATTACTTCCTTGGATGGTTATTCACGGATTTATGGGTTGGAAGGATGTTTCTGGGTTAATGTGGATGCTTGGGGATGTTATTGGGGGCTTGGAAATTTTATTTGTTTCCTTTATATGCTTTTAGTTTCATTAAATCTCTTTTTGATTAGTTATTTTACCTGTTTCTTTATGGTATCCGCTTTTATCTGGGTTTTCTATTTATGGTATGGATCAGTGTTATTATTAATAGTGATGGAGGGTCCTTACTGGAGGTCTGGGTGTTGAAACTGCTTGAAGTGGACGCCATGGGGAGGTGATGGGCCCTCACAGTGCTGTAATTGCCAGGGATAGCAGTGACATCATCTGGATTGAAGGTTTGTGCACTCCAGTGGATTTGGGTATAAGTAAGGAGGGATTTTGACAGTTATTTATCATCATTCAATTACTACAATTCAAACAACCACTACTATACAATTATTAGCATTCAGAAATATATTATAAAGCTATTATAAATTGATATTATCTTTATATAAGCTATAACTATATATTATACATCTATTTTCCACCACTAGCATGCATTTAAACCCAAGTATTGTGAGTTTTATTTGAGTATAACTATTTTATTAGTCTTCCCCTGAGTTTTAATCACTAAATCATTTATCAATAAGTAGTAGGACCATAAATAAACACTATTATATCATACTTATATACTAGACTATACTGACAGTATGTGCCTGATATAGATGTCTATGCTTCTGTAGGCATTGTGAGTCCACTGATTTCGTCCATATAACCTATAATAAGCAGAAAAACAAAGGTTATAGGCTATTAAGAGGCTAAAACCCTCTTATAGACCTAAATATACATAATATACTGCATATTTCACAGAGTATGAGATTTATGTACACATATAAGCTTATGTATGTCAATAATTACTTCATATCACTTAAGATAAGTATATAATGACTCCATTAACACCTTACTAAGTATTATTAGGCTATGGATAAGCTATTTAAACTACAATAATTGATATAATAGAGTAATAATTATATATATATGTGATATAATCATATATATTATTATTTTAACCTTATTTTTAAGATATAAGCTTAATTTACTTAAGGTTATCTTATTTTAAGTATAAGAAATACTCAGTCCTAGGGATATCTAGGCTGACACTCCCTCACCCAAAAAAAAAAAATAAAAAAATGTTAAGACATTTTAATAAAAAGTAAGGAGTGAAATAGAAAAATAATTTTTAAAATATTTATAATACATATACTGAATAAACAGTATTATTTTGATTTAAATATCTTCAAGAGATTTTTAAGATCAGAGATTTCATTTTCTAGAATCCACTGGTCATATTCACTTGATTTATTTTTAAATCTTAATAGATACTCAACTCCCTTTTCTTTAGTAAAGTGTCTCTTTTTAAGTATCTTTTCAATTTCTGCCTTTTCAACTATTTCTTCAGGTTGCTGTTTATGCCTTCCTGATCTTCTTGGAAATAGGGCAGTATCATTAGAATGGTATGATTTTATAAGAGATATAGGAAATACTGGATGTTTTCTATCATATGGTGCATATAGAATAACCTAAACAGCATTATTACCAACCATCTTTTTAACTACAAATGGTCCAATGAATAGATCCTTCAATTTAACATAACAATTTAAATTGAAATGGAGTTTAGAAATAAGGACTTCATCACTCTCTTTGAAGATTTGCTTTTCATGGGATTTTTCTGATATTTTCTTCTTATACTCAAATGCCTTGTTTATGCATTCTTGGCCATGCTTTCTGCATAATTCTTGCATCTGAAGAAAAGATTTAGTACCTGGATGGATATCCAATCTAGGTAATTTATTAAGAGTTTTAGCAGGTGTATTAGGTACATAACCCAACCATAACTCAAATGGCTTTTTGCCAGTGACAGAATGTACTGTACTATTGTATGCAAATTCTAAACCTGTGATAAGGGTTACCCAATCATTCGTGAATTAGTCATTGTCTTTAAAATTAAGACCAAAAGCACAATATCTTCTTATCATATCTTCTAAAGTTTGTATCATTCTTTCTGCTAGCCCATCAGTTTGTGGATGGTGGGCTGTAGAAAGTTTTAATTTACACCCTGAAACATCCATAAGTGATGTCCAGAACTCAGAAGTAAATTTAGGATCTCTGTCAGAAACTATTGCTTTGGGGAAACATGCTATATTTAACATTTGTGTCCACCATAAAAAAGCTAAGTCCTTTGCAGAAACCTTTTTATAAGTAGGAATAAATTTACACATTTTTGTAAATCTATCAACAACTACCCAGCAGGAGTTATAACTCTTATGCCCTGCTATTGGCAAACCTGTTACAAAGTCCATTTTAATAATTTCCCATGGAGCTTTTGGTTGCTCAATTTGTTGTAATAAACCAGTTCTTTTTCCTGTTAATCTTTTAGATTTTTGACAAGAATCACATATTTCAACATATTTCTGAACATCCTCAGACATATTAATCCACCAAGCTGTGTTTTTTACTCTGGTTAATGTTTTATGGTAGTCAAAATGACCTTCCAATATATCATCATGACATATACTTAACATTAACTCCTTCATTGAAGGGGGAATCACAATTACATTACTTAATTTTTTCCTGTAATATATAAAACCATCCTCAATGGAAAATTTTCCTTTTTCTAATGCCTCTTTATACTTATTTGGTAATGTTTTTATTAAAACATTCATTGAAGCATTAGATGGATCATATAATATTGTAGTGAGTTTACTAAAGTCAGGATCTGAATCATAATTATCAAGAATTGATTGCATAAATTCATCCTCAAGATCTACAATATAAATGCCATAAATGTTAATAATCTCTGACTCAGGAACATAAGCAGGATTATCATCAGTATTAGGCAGAGGTACTCTAGATAGCAGATCTACATTAGAGTGCAAGGTTCCTGCTCTATGTGTAATAGTAATCCGTCCTCTGTATTCTTGTACAGCTAATTGCCATCTAAACATGTGTCTATTAGGAGTTTTCATGTTTAAGAGTGACTTAACAGCACTACAGTCAGTTATTAACTCAAATTTTTGGTCTTCAAGGTAATAATGTAGCTTCTCAAGAGCCCTTACTACTGCCAAACATTCAAGTTGAGTAGCACCATATTTAAATTCACTACTTCTCAGAGTACGTGAAATATAGCAGATTACTACTTCTGACATTTTTCCTACAATAAGTAGTTTTTGATGCAAAGCAGCACCCAGACCAATACAATTTGCATTTGTATATAATACAAAAGGTAATTGGAAATCTGGTAATCCCAAGATAGGAGCTGTCATTAAAAATTCTTTCAACTTATCAAAAGCCTGTTGCCTTTCATTATTCCAAATGAAAGCTTCTGATTTCTTTATAAGTGTGGTCAATGGTGCAGCAATTGATTGGTAGTTTTTTATATATTGTCTATAATAACCACACATTCCAAGAAAAGATTGTACATCCTTTAGATTTTTAGGAATGCCAATATTCTTTATTGAATCCACTTTATTTTGGTCTACACATATTTGTTAGCCAGATACAATATGACCAAGCACTTTTAAAGATTCAAACCCAAATTTACATTTTTTCAATGCAAGGGTAATTTTTATTTCATCCATTTTCTGAAATACTTTCCTTAAATGGATTAAGTGTTCCTCAAAAGTTTTAGAGAACACTATGATGTCATCAATGTATACCATTAACCATCCTTCAATCATTTCATTATGGAATGTTATATCCATTAACTTCTGAAATACTGATGGAGCATTTTTTGGTCCAAATGGCATTCTGACATACTTATAAATTCCCATGTGTGTTGTTATCAACAAAAAGTTCTGTGAATTCTTTTCAACAGGAATTTGATGGTACCCTTTATTTCCATCTAGGCAACTTATATATTTAGCACCTTTAAGGGTAACATGTATAGAGGCAATCCTTGGCAAGGGATAAATATCATCTACTGTAAATGTATTTAATGCTCTATAATCACCGCACCGTCTTGCTTTATCTTGTTCATAAGAAATTAGCACTGGTGATATTACACAATATTTTGGTGTAGTTTCAACCTTCTCAAGAATGTTCATTTTTAATAACATCTTAATATTATCCTCTATGTCTTTACTCTTCATTGGTGAAGCAGGGTATGGTTTCTTTTTAAAACTAGCAGGAATATTATCCATATCACAGGTTAAACTAATCTTCATTTCATGATCTTTTACAAGGCCAAGTTCATTTGTACCGTGTGCAAAAGCCATTAGAAATGCTTTAATTATTTCCAAAATATTATTTTTCTCAGCTTTACTTATCTGAGTGCCAAATGATGCTTTTGAAATTTCTGTTTCCAGAAGTTCCATCTCATTGGATTCTCTTCCTTTACACAGAGAATTTGTTACTGACTCAATGTGTAAGACTGTGTTAAAAGAATTTATTTTAAATTTTCTTTTACCATTCATGCCAATTGTAAAATTGTTATTAGCAGGGTCTAATTTCACACCAAATTTAGTCAGAATATCATTTCCAATGATAAAACAGTTACTACAGTTAGTATTATCCATTACTACAAAGTCACAAGTTACTCTTACATAACCATGTTGATGTTTAAAGAAAACAGAAGCTTTGTATCTACCAATGGGGTGTAGTACTGATCCAAAACCTCTCCAATTTTTATGTTGAAGTGGTTCAATCTTAAACTTATATTCACTATCAATTTTCTGTAATGTATTAGTGGAAACAACTGAACCAGCAGCTCCTGTGTTCAATACTATATTAACATTTTCACCAGAAATGATAGCTGGAAGCATGATAGGTGTCATTCTAAAGTTATCAGCTTGTATATCCTTAATGATTTCAGCATCCTCAAAATTCATTAAAGATTCATTTGAGTCCATATTTAATATTGGATTTTCAAAGATGGACAAATAATCTTCCAACATACAGACTTCATTTTCATCACTATATGAGATATTGCTGTCATAATCACTTGATTCTTTACTTTTTTCAGTTTCAGTTTCAGATTCACGTTGATTTTCAACAATATTTATATTTTTCTCACATTTGTGACCTTTAACCCAAGGTTTGTTACACTTATAACAAGTATTTGTCTCATACTTTTTAGGTACTACAGGTGAAGTTGGTTTTTTCTGCTTCTCCTGAAGTGTTTTTGAATTCTGAATTTTTACAGGTTCAACATTTTGTTTATAAGTGGAATACCTTGATTCATACTTATGGTTTAATAATATTTCATTGCAAATATTAATAAAGTCAGAATATTCAGTAACATTTAATGTTCTAGCTACAACAATGTCTCTGACAGATATAGGTAATTTAAATATTATCTTATCTTTCCATAAGTTAAAATCCATATGAGGCTCAATGGCTTTTAATATTTTATTTAAATTCATTAAAAATACCATAGGTTTTTCACCATTCAACGGATTATACCTAGTCTTCTCATAAAGCCTCTGCTGAGTAAGCCTGAATTTAGAACCTCCAAATTGTTTTTCAATAAGTTGTTTCCATTCAGACCAAGAGTAGTCTTTACCCTCACTCAATACAGCTTCAAACCATAATAAAGCAACATCCTTAAATAAAGAAATTAATTTAGATGTTATTTCTTCATCTGGTAGCTTATATGAGAATTTCAAGTTGTCAATTCTTTGAATAAAATGTTGCCGATAAGAGCTGGCTTCACCATCATAAGTTGGGTACTGATCTATCTTAGGCCAGTTTTTCTGATTGGATTTTATCTCTCTAATCTTGGGTAAATTCAACAACTCATTCACTCTTGATAAATGGTCTTGTATCTCCTCTTGTACAGATTTGTGACTTAAATTTTCAGATTTGACACTACCACCTGATGGTTTAAATTGTGGTGGTATAGGGAAGGAATGAGATTCACTTTTGCCAATGAAAGGATTATTATTATATTGATTATACTTATGATTATCCTGGTTCATTAGTAGATTGGAAGTTTCAATCTCAACTTAAGTTAATTATTGCAGCAACTCAGAGACACTTTGATTTGTCTGGGCAAAAGATAACTTAGTTCTTGATTCAGTTTTCAACAAATGTGCTTCATACAGTTTTTCCAACTCACAGAATTTGTTTGAAAGTTAACTATATTTTTTACTCAATGAATCATATTTAAGAGTTAGAGACAAATGTTCTTTCTCTAATTCTTTATTACGTGTTTCCAGTTGAGAAATATTTAATGTCAAGGATTAAATTGTATCACTAGTGAGCTTAACTGTCTGTTCCTCACCATCAATCATTCTATTCCACAATGCTGAAACAATTCTATGGACGGTTGGATTATTGTTAAAATATTCCATGTCTTCCTTTTCAATTCTCTCACTCTCCTGTGAACTTCTCATCTCACTATTAGGTGGTGGCAACTGAGGATTAACTGTATTATCATTATAAATAGTACTGTTATTGTGGACAAAAGACAAGTCAGGTGTATCTACTCTAAAATCTAAAATTCTTAAATCCTCCTCTATTTTCTGCACAGATTTAACATCAATAGGATTACCTATATAGTAATTATCAGTATTGTGTTCAATCTGAGAGGGTAATCTACTTACCATGGGATAGATGCCAGTCCTGATTTTTGGCGCTTTTTTCCTTTGTAAGGGTGAACTGAGGAAGTCTGATGAGGTGGTGGATCCCTGTTGCAGCTGTGGCTGGTCCATTGTTGATGGAACCAGTCCCACTTTCATTTTTCTACCAGGATTTTCTCCTGGGAGTGAGTTGACCCTCCTGGGATAGGGGGTTGCTGACTTGGTTGACTTGGCTGGCCTCCTTTTAGCTCTGCCAGTGTCTGATTCATTTGTTGAAACCCTACCTTGCAATGGTTCTGTAATTGCTCTACCTCTTTGAACATGAGTGCCTTGGATTCTTCCAACTTTAAAGCCTGTTTGGCCAAGTGGGATAGCTGATCCTGAAGAGGAGGAGACGTCTTTTTTATGGTTATCTTTTTTAAAAGGGCGTCTTTTTCCTCTATGCTCATGTTCTCTGCCTGGGGGTATTGCTGACCCTCCATGGTTATGTCCTGGATAGTTTTTGTTAGCTTTAGACCTGGTATTATAAGCAGGCTTTTCACTTACACTGTCCTAAGGAGCACTCATAGTTTTAATAATGACAATATATAACGTCTACAGAAAGGAAAAACTCTATGGAATTAGTAGACAAAAGTTATTAGCAATGTTATTACTAATAAAAAATCACTGGAGCTTACCCTGAATTTATATCTTTATTTATTTAAATAAAATTTAAGAAAAATTCGAAAAAATCTGTTAAAAATAGAACAATAAGTTTAACTAGAACTTTATAAGGGTGAATTTTTTGCTTACCAAGCTTTAACCAAATACCAATTTAATTGGGTGTTATATTTGTGACCAAATACCAAGTGAAATTGGGTGTTATGTTTGTGACCAAATACCAAGTGAAATTGGGTTTATATTGGGTACAGTTACTACTGTAAATACCTAATTTTTATTATAAAAAATTAGTACAATTATTATAAGGATTCTTTTCCACAATTTCTGAGTTATGATGACCCACTAATATGCAGCAGACCCAAATATTTGGTTATTTTGAGCTATACTAAAGTAAAAAACACGTCCCAAGGCTTATAATAAATAATAAGTAAAAAATAAGGAAAGACCCCCAATTGTCAGTATTGTCTAGTATATAAGTATGATATAATAGTATTTATTTATGGTAATACTACTTATTGATAAATGATTTAGTGATTAATCATCAGGGGAAGACTAATAAAATAGATATACTCAATTTAAACTCACAATACTTGGATTGAAATGCGTGCTTAGTGGTGGAAAATAGATAAATAGAATATAATTATAGCTTATATAATGATAATATCAACTTACAAAAGGCTTTATGATATATTTATAAATGTTAATAATTGTATTGAAGTGTTTTATTGAATTTTAGTAAGTAATTGATGATAAATAACTGTCAAAATCCCTCCTTACTTATACCCAAATCCCCTGGAGTGCACAGACCTTCAATCCAGATGATGTCACTGCTGTTCCCGGCAATTACAGCACTGTGAGGGCCCATCACCTCCACATGGCGTTCACTTCAAGCAGATTTAACACCCATACCTCCAGTAAGGACCCTCCATCACAATTAATGATAACACAGATCTATACCACAAATAGAAAATCCAGATAAAAGCGGATACCATAAAGAAACAGGTAAAATAAGCAATCAAAAAGAGATTTAATGAAACCCAAAGCATATAAAGGAAACAAATAAAATGTCCAAGCCCCCAATAACATCCCCAAGCATCCACATTAACCCAGAAATGACCTCCCAACCCATAAATCCGTGAATAACCATCCAAGGAAGCAGATTAAGTTGTCCAAACTGAGTGTATGTGCCTGATATAGATGTCTATGCTTCTGTAGGCGTTGTGAGTCCACTGATTTTGTCCATATGACCTAAAATAAGCAGAAAAACAAAGGTTATAGGCTATTAAGAGGCTAAAACCCACTTATAGACCTAAATATACATAATATACTGCATATTTCACTGAATATGAGATTTATGTACACATATAAGCTTATGTATGTCAATAATTACTTCATATCACTTAAGATAAGTATATTATGACTCCATTAACACCTTACTAAGTATTATTAGGCTATGGATAAGCTATTTAAACTACTATAATTGATATAATAGAGTAATAATTATATATATATGTAATATAATCATATATATTATTATTTTAACCTTATTTTTAAGATATAAGCTTAATTTACTTAAGTTTATCTTATTTTAAGTATAAGAAATACTCATTCCTAGGGAAATCTAGGCTGACATTTAACTTGAGTGATATTCCTCCTAGTCTTAAGAAAAAACCTTATCCTGCTTCTCCAACAAAAAGAAAGGATATTGAAGATAATATTGCCACATTATTAAAAATGAATATCATTGAGAAAGTGGATGTCACCCCCAAATATTGTGTCATCTCCCCAGTCTTAATTTCTTATGAAAAAGATAAGGCTAGATTATGTGGAGACTACAGAGCCTCAAACACTTATACTGTTGATGATATTTATCCTTTACCCAGAATTAATTCAATACATGCTACCTTGCAAGGTGCAAAATTCATTAGTTGTCTGGATGGAAATAAAGGGTACTATCAAGTTCCTGTTGAGAAAAATTCTCAAAATTTTTTGCTTATTGCTACTCATATGGGAATATATAAGTATGTTGAAATGCCATTTGGCCCTAAAAATGCCCCTTTTGTTTTTCAAAAAGTCATGGATAACACTTTCCATCAGGAAATAATTGAGGGATGGCTCACGGTGTATATTGATGATATCATAGTTTTTTCTAAAACTTTTGATGAACATATGGTTCATTTAAATAGGGTTTTCCAAAAAATGGATGAAATCAATATGACCTTGTCCTTGAAAAAGTGTAAATTTGGTTTTCAATCTTTGAAAGTCCTTGGCCATGTTGTGTCAGGCCTACAAATTTGTGTAGAGCACAACAAAGTTGCTGCTATTCAAAATGTAAAGGCACCAACTTCTGTAAGAGAAATACAAAGTTTTTTGGGTATGTGTGGCTATTATAGACAATATATTAAAAATTATCAAGTCATAGCCTTACCTCTTACCAAACTAACTAGGAAAGATGTTGCATTCATCTGGAATATTGACTGTCAAAAAGCTTTTGATACATTAAAATGTTGCTTAATGACAGCCCCTATCTTAGCTCTTCCAGATTTTAACAAACCATTTGTCCTGTATACAGATGCTAGCTTTGTTGGTCTGGGTGCTGCCCTTCACCAGAAACAAATTATTAATGATAAATCCTCAGAGGTTGTAATTTGTTATATTTCAAGAACCTTGAGAAATAGTGAATTGAAATATGGTGCCACTCAATTAGAGTTCTTAGCAGTTGTTTGGTCTCTTGAGAAAGCTTCATTACTATCTAGATGACCAAAAGTTTGAATTGGTAACTGACTGTAGCGCTTTGAAGTCCCTCTTAAACCTGAAACACCTAATAGACATATGTTCAGGTGGCAACTTGCTGTTCAAGAATACAGAGGATGGATGACAATTATCCATAGGGCTGGAAATGTTCACTCCAATGTTGATATGCTGTCCAGATTGCCTCTTCCAAATAATGACTCCAATCCTGCTTATGTACCTGAAGATGATACTGTTCATATCCATGGTATATTTATAGTTGATATGGAAGAAGAGTTATTGAAATTAATACTGGATTCATATGATAAGGATTCTGATTTAAATAAATTAGTTACTATCTTAAATGATCCTAAGAATGCTTCAATTCAAGAATTGATTAAAACTCTTCCTGCAAAGTATCAAAATGCTTTGATTAAAGGAAAGTTTTCTATTGAAGATGGTTATATATATTATAGAAGAAAGCTTACTAATGTAATTATAATTCCTCCTTCTATGAAAGAAACTATACTCAAACTTTGTCATGATGACATATTAGCTTGTCATTTTGATCTTGAAGAAACATTGATTAGAATCAAAAACACTGCATGGTGGGCTAATATGTCTGAAGACACAAAATTATATGTTGAATCTTGTGATTCCTGCCAAAAATCTAAAAGGTTGACAGGTGAAAGAGCAGGGTTATTACAACATATTGAAGCACCTGATGCACCTTGGCAAATAATTAACATGGATTTTGTCACTGGTCTTCCTGTTGCAGGTAAAGACAGCTATAACTCTTGTTGGGTTATAGTAGATAGATTCACAAAAATGTGCAAATTTATTCCCACCCACAAAGATGTATCCACTAACAAATTAGCTTTTTTATGGTGCTCTTACATGTTTAATATTATTGGTTTTTCAAAAGCCATTATCTCTGATAGAGATCCAAAATTCACTTGTGAGTTTTGGACCTCTTTGATGGATATTTGTGGCTGTGAGTTAAAGTTGTCTACAGCTCACCATCCTCAGACTGATGGTCTAGCTGAGAGAATGATTCAAACTCTAGAAGATATGATTAGAAGTTATTGTGCCTCTGGTTTAGAATATAAAGACAATGACAGATTTACTCATGACTGGGTCACTCTATTGCCTGGTCGTGAATTTGCATATAATAGCACTGTTCATTCTGTCACTGAGAAAAAGCCTTTTGAGCTTTGGTTAGGTTATGTCCCAAATACTTCTTCTCAGATTCTCCATAATAAATTACCTAAGTTGGAACTACACCCTGGTGTAAAATCTTTCATGCAAATGCAACAGCTATGCAGAAAACATGCTCAAAGCTGTATTGATAAACCATTTGAATATGAAAAGAAAAGATGGGATAAATCCCATAAGGAATACACATTTAACAAGAGTGATGAAGTGTTGATCTCTACTGTCCATTTCAATTTAAAAGGTAACAACAAATTAAAAGATCCTTTTGTAGGACCATTTGTTGTTAAAAGAATGGTTGGAGATAAGGCAGTAGAAGTTGTATTTAATTCTCCATATGATAGGAAACATCCTGCTTTTCCCATTTCTTTTATTAAGCCTTATACTTCCAACAGTGACTTATTTCCCAAAAGAAGGGGAAGACCTAAGAAAAACCCTCAGGAAGTCACAGAAACTGCAGAAATTGATAAAATTCTCAATGATAGAATTATCACTTCTGAAAGAGGTACTGAATATTTATTGAGATATAGAAACAAATCATCTGAACATGATGCATGGATACCTGGCAAGGAGATTTCAAATCTTCCTACTCTGTTAAAAAAGTACAAAAGGAAAAAATCTTAGCATTTTTTAATTGTTTTTTTAGAGTGAGGGAGTGTCAGCCAGGCTATACCAGGAGCCCAGTAAATGATATGTTAGTTTTTTGGACCTGAAAGAGGGCATAAGAATTGTATTTAATGTATATAAATTAATATTTTATTGCATAATAAAATTATATAAGTATCTTATTAAATATAAGTGTTATATTAATTTTATTGTTATATAAATCTTTATACATTTAAATTAAACATAATAGGGGGTATAAATGTTCAGGGATCCGCAATTAGGGATCAGGAATTTTTTTTCCGGGATCAGACATTATTAATTGCGGAAGATTCTTATCCACTAGCCCCAGGGCTAGTGGATAAGAAATCCACGATAATGAATTATCCTGCCTCTTATACCCCGATTTCCATTCCTAATTCCTGATCCCAAACTCATCACATCCATGATGGATTTGCAAGAAAGTCACATGACTCATAATTACTGATGCCATCCTTAAGTCTTTTATCACTCTATGCCACTTAATTTTGGTGGCGAACACTTAAGTTTTTTTTCTATCTACACACCCCAACTGCACATTTGGGGGTGAATTCCCACTTCCCTCATCACATAACCCTTCCACCGGCAACAATGAAACACCTCTCTACTAGGAAGCTACTTCACTCAACAATGAATGCTATTACTTTTCTTTTAGTTCTTTACTATAAATCTGACTCTGATTTGGAAGATGCTTTAGCTTATATGTGTTTTCTTACCAAAAAGTGTTACATCATCACCAGTGGGCCAAATCTTTATCATGATCCCCAATATGATCTGGCCTCCATTCTCAACATTCCTCATTTAAACTTCACCCAACTTTTTAGAATTTCTCCCGATTCTTTCTTCAAACTTTATCAACTCATTTCTGAACATCCTATCTTCCATAACAATTCTCATAACAAACAGCATAATCCTGCCATCCTACTTGCTGTTGCTCTATGTCGCTTTGGCTCAAATGGAAATGGTGCTGCCGTAAGACGTTTGGATAATCTCTTTAAAATAGGATATGGTACCGTGATATTATACACCAAGCGCTGTATGATTGCTATCCTTTCCCTCAATTCTCAAACTCTTGCTTGGCCAACTCCAGAACAGCGACTTGAATCCTCTCAAGTAATGCAAGCTGAAGGTTTTCCTGGTTGTATAGGTTTTGTTAATGGCACAACCATCCCTTTAAGTCAAAAGCCTGCTCATGATGGCAACCATTATTTTGATCGCAAAAAAAGGTATATTCAAAATCTTCTCCAAGTTCTCATCTTTCACAATCTAACTTTTTATCTTCTTTCTAGATACTCTATTGCCATTCAACTTGTATGCGATGTCAATAAAAAATTTATTGCTTTTCACAGTGGCTGCCCTGGATCATGTCATGACTCTTCCGTCCTCCAAAGAATGAGGATTTCTCAATCCCCTGACTCATACTTTGACAAATCTCAGTACCTCCTTGCAGACTCAGCATATGCAAGTGGAAAGTACATTATACCTGCTTTCCGTGGTGCAACTTCAGAAAATGACCCCAAAAACTGCCTTTAATTATCACCTTTCACAATCAAGAGTAAAAATTGAACATGCTATAGGTATTTTAAAGGGACGATTTTCTAGTCTTCGGGAGCTCAGAATCCAATTTCAAAAAAAATTGGAGATCAAAACTGCAAATAATTGGATCTTGACTTGTGTAATACTCCACAATATTCTAGCTGATTTAAAGGATGAGTAGAATGATCTTTATGAAGAAGAGGATCCTGAACCACCACCGGCACTCCCCTCCCTTGATTCAAAAATCATTCAATCAACCGGCATACGCTCCATTATAATGCCAATTACTCTCCAACATTTCACTTTGCAACACTTTTAATTTTTAATTTTTATGTTTTCATACTTTCCAAATGTCCTCTTTGTGTACTTTATTCACTTGGTTTTGTATTTTGGTTTGTTGCATATTCATTTTTTTTTGAATTTATCACAGGAGAAAAAAACAGTGAACTAGACGTCTAGTTGTTTTTTTGGTCCTTGTTTGAGCCCTGGTTGTGATTCTGCTCAATACCTTGGAGTGACCTTGGTTGAGCTCATCCCCTTTCACTTTCTGTCAAAATTCACTCGTTTACTCACTTACACACTCACTTCTTTTCATTCTCCCTTTCTTGCTTGTTCACTCCCTTTTTTCTTGCCCCCTTCCCCTTGTAATTGTTTGCTCAATCTTTGCTTTTTTTTTCTGCCTTCTTTCTCTATCTCTCTTTTACTTATCTGTTGCCTCCCTTGCTCTTCTGCTTACTTTTTCACCCCTTCTCTGTTTTTTTTATCTACGCATTCCCACTCCCTCTCTTCTTCCACTAGCACAGGTGTATCAAGCTCTACTCCATGCCTGTTAGTACTCTTTCAAAAATTTCAATTATTTAATCACTGATCATTGTTATGATTTTTTCAAACATTGATGGTCCCACTCATCATTTTCATTTCTTTTTTTGACACTCTTGCTGTCATATTAGTTAGTATATCATGTGAATATATACTTGTTACCACAATTCACCAGCTCATGTGTTTTTACAAGTTCTTTTGCTAATCCTATTTCATGTTTCCAGCTTTACCAACATGATCTTATCCATTATTTAAAATACCACCTGACATGTATCCCTTCTAAAATTTTCTATGATTGCCTTGAAATTTTATTTCCCTAAAATTTAGTTGTTGAATGTTTTAAAATTTATGTAAACTTAGCCAAGGCATATATCACTGTCTCTGGGCTCAGGTCAGTGTGAAAAGCCTTGTTTCCATATCTTTTAAGTTCATACCAAATTTTATGAAATTGGCTTTTTGCAAGCTTGACAAGTAAAAAGGTGTTGCTAAATAAGTTTCTTTGAAGTAGTCATTATTGTACTCTGTAAAATATTTAAGATAAAAATAAAAATATTGATGAAGCATGTTAAATAATAAGTTAAGCAATCAGTAACCTTCCACTGACACTCCTCACAATTTTCTTGCAACACTGCTATCCTCAGGCAACTGAAAAAGCCATTGCAACTTCATCAGAATGCTGAATTACGAAAATGAGTCAAGATAGAGAATTCTAACTAATTTTTGTTGCACAATCAATTGAAACAGGTAAAAACTTACAGATATTGAAATTTCAAAACTCTTAATGCCCTTTGATTCAGCAACTTTTTGAGCTTGACCTGACCATCGATCTTTTGGTAAGAAGTCATTGAATTTTTGATAGCTCTGCAGGGTTTAAGTTTTTAAGTCAGTTGATTATAACAAGCAGAAATAAATTCAAAAACTAAGCACTTACCACCTGTTCTCTGGCACAACATTTGCTCTTGTATAAATCAGACTCTTGAGGATCCAAAACACCAGGTAAATAATCAGGATGAACAAGAAGAATTTGTCCACTGACTTGTCCAAACCCAAACAAAGTTAAGAGTCCCGCTTTAATATCATCAGTCTGAATCAATTTGGACAAATAATTAAACCAAATAATTAAATTAAAACAAAATATACCATAGGAGCCTGCTGGCAATCTGTACTAAGAGATGGCACTGGGCCTCGAGGATGAGATGTAGAAGCAGCATCCCTAGTACTAAGCTTGACTGTTCTCATTAAAGTCTAAAGCATACGCACACATAAACAAGACACACAATATCAAAGGTGAGATATTTTTAGACTACAAGAGTCTTTGTATGTTCACACATCACTCACCATTGTACCTTCTTTGATCAATGTATGATGTGGCTGCACCAAAGGCGAACAAAATTGATTACCGAATTGCTGTTGCCAATATAGCTGTTATCAAAGTCCAAGGTAGCATGAGTTAGTTAAACTTACTAAAGATGATCATCTTAAACTACTCATTCATTAGCTTACTAATCGCTGACAACCTTCTGAATCCCGCTTTCGTTCATTCATTTCTGATGTAACAACACTAATAATATCTAAAGCCTGAGTCACCACTAAGTTGGGTTCATTTTCAACATCACCAGGAGTACAAGCAAGTAAATTTTCTAATAAGAGTTTATAATGCTGTAATCTTTGAACTGGCAAAAGCAAGTAGCTTTCAAGATTAAGTTGTCCATGTTTTGGATGAGTTCGGCCTCGCTTAAGATAACTTTTCAATTACCTATTTTGACTTGCACTGAGCATAAAATTGTGATAAGCTGAGGTGGCAGAAGATTGCCAGGCAGGATCAGGAGAATGAGAACCATTAGGAGTTGTCGAATCTGTTACAGTCCACTCACACAAACGCTCCAGTGCTATATCAAATTAAGTAATATAAGTTGAGTAAAGTTTAAGAAAAGCAGCATGACAAATAAAAACTTTGGCTACATCTTCTGCAGCCTCTTTAATTAGAAAGTTAGTGATACAATAAAAAAAAAGGATCAGGAAATCAAAAATGATAATAAAAAGATTAAAAAAACTTACTATTGAACAGGTATGGGAAAGTGCTAAAACAAAATGGCTGATTTTGGCGGGGCAGGAGCAAAATTGGATTGAGTCAAGGTTGGTTGAGGAGGGATGAGCATGTGATGGCTGTGCATGGTTGATCAGTGAGAGAGGAGAAAGTGACGGGTGTGCCCTGAATGTCAAAATTTAAGGTTATTATTTTTTCTCTGGTGAGTTACTTTGCACTATTTTTCTATAAAGCAACCCTTCTATTACCTCTACAGGCTATTGATTCAGTAAATTACATTAATTACCTGCCTGATTTATTAACCCCCATTTCACTTATTAACCTTATTAATTTTGCATTCTGTTATCCCAACTCAAAATAACGTGTCTTCACCCCTGCGCTCAATTAAACCCTACACAACTCACATGCTAACGGCTCCAGTCCTGCTCCAATTTTCACAGTAGGTTGATTTAACAATTATAAAAATTAACCCAGCTTGAGGGCACAAGCCATCTGTGCTAGTTAATTTGTTTCACTACCAAATTCTTTAATAATATTTTCCTGACTATTTATTATCTTTTTTCCCAGATAATTTCCCTTGATGGCACATAAAAAGACAAATAGAGGTAAGAACAATAGATATGCCAGAAAAGAAAATATGGGCAGGGAGGTAGGGGTGGATATTGGTTGCTCTTCAAAAAAAGTATTTTATTATGAGGAGGACTTTACTGGTGGTGCTACCTTTAGAAGTGGACCCTTCAATGATCCAGCTATTATTAATACTGTTACCATAAAAAAAAAACTAAGCAATGGTGTTTACAACGTTTTCAGGCCTGGTACTACTTTTATCAGAATAAAGGACCAACCTATACTACCTGTTGTTTTTCAATCCTACTCTCTGGAGGAACTTGCTGATATAGGTAAATTAGAGGATATTAGAGAGTGTTGTAATTATTTAAAGATGCTGGAGCACCCAATCACAATAAATAAATCACACAAAAATGGAGGAATTTGTGGAAAAATGTTTGCAGCTGATAAACGGTTTGCCGTGGATTTCATTTTTGATATTGGTATGTCACAGCATCTTTTACTTCAGCAATTTACTAACTCAATTATTCAGATTTTTATAAAAATAAAAATGTCTCTCCTGCCCAAATGAAAGAAGCATTGTTATTTATCTACAAAATCTATGCCTACTTTTTTCAAAAACTCTCCTCAAAATATTACCAGCGGGCTTTAAGCTTTTGCAGTGATTTGGGGCTCCCAAATCATGGGGAGCAGCAGGATTTTGGTGGCAATATAACATGGACCAATTCTGGTTTCAGTAATGAGGCTCATATAGACAGGGATTCCAGTGACCTTGCCTTTGGGGTCTGGATCCCCACAACCAAATCTGGTCATCTCTCAGAAGACTCAAGCTTCCCCATACAGGAGGGTGGACACTTTTTGATGCCAGAAATTGGTTGGATGCTGGATATGGATGTATGTAACGGTGTATGGGTTGGATTATGGCGAGCAAATACTCTGCAACATTATACCAGCTTCTGTACTGAGTATGGTACTTTCACCAGGTTGGGATCTTCTATTCAGGTTTCCAGGAGATTATGCTCTAGCCTTAGAAATCTTAAATTAATAGTTCCAGATGTCCCAGGATTTATAGAAATGGATCCATTTGCCAAGCATATCTGTCTCATTAATCATTTAAGTAGATGTTTAGTTCAATATCCAACAAATTTTGATTTTATGGATTATTATCAAAAGGCATCTTCTTCCATGGTAAAGTATCAAAAAGAGGAGGAAAGGAAAAGGATGTTTGAGGTGAAGGGGATGGGGAAAAAAAAATCTTATAGTTTACATGGGTGTGCTTTGTGTAATTAAATTATAAATTGTTTTGGATTTAAAAAGTTAACTTCCCCCCATTATTTATTAAGTGTGATAGATGAACATAATTCCAACTGGGTTGGCTCTCCATTAATATACTTTTTAAAATGTAATTATATTAAATTTTAATGACTTCCACCCCTTACTTCAATAAAATGCAGGGGGGGGGGGTATTGGCAAATTTTCAAATCTGACATTCAAAATTGATTACTTGAAAATTTTTGGTGATAACCACCCCTTGCTTCAATAAAATGTAGGGGTGGGGTTATCCAAATTTTCAAATGTAACATTTATAATTTTTGACTTGTAAATATTTTGGTGAAAATATTTTGGTGATATCCGTCCCTTACTTCAATAAAATGCAGGGGGGAGTATTACCAAAATTTCTTATAAAACTTGTGAAATTCTTGACTTGTAAGAATTTTGCGGATACCAGTAAAATGCAGGGGGTAGTAACGCCAAAGTTTCATATAAGACTTTCAAGACTCTTGACATGAAAGAATTTTGGTGATACCCACCCCTTACTTCAAAAAAATGCAGGGGTGGGGGTTTGGCAAATTTTCAAAGGAGACTTGAAAATTTTATTTAAAAAAAGAATATTTAACATTAAAATACAAAATTTCAAGAAATACAGAAAATAATTGTAAAATTTATGTAAAAATAAATATGAACACATGAAGTGTGAAAGAAATAAATGAAACTAGTCAACAAAAAATCTCATTAAACGTTCTATTTCTTCAACAGATTTGTTTGCTTTAATGCATTCGATCAAGAAATCTTTCTTTTTAGAACTTTCTTGGAGATCATGCTTATACTTCATCTGTTCCATAAAGTTTTTATGCTTGAGTGTTTTTTCCTCTTTTTTGGATTTTTCAATACTAAGAGTTAACTTGAACTTATTCTCCTCCAAATCTTGGACCCAATCATCCTTCCGTAATGAGAGCTCGTACTTCCTCTCTTTCCAATCTTGTACTCTGTCATCCCTCCTTAAAGAGAGCTCGTATTTCTTCTTTTCAAAGCTTAGAGTCTCTTTAGCAATTTCCACTTGTTCTAGAGTGAGAATAAAAATTAACATAAAGTAGAAGAAAAGCAGAGTAAAGTAATAAGAGGTATTATATCACTTACCAGCATCACGTTTCTCTAAAAAATGTTCCATTGAAGAAAAAGGTGTTTGTGATGAAGTATCACTTTTTCATCTTCTTTGGGAGTGGAAATTTAGACTACTTGAAGCCCTTTGCTTTTTATTCAACATAGCATTTTCCTCCTCATCATTGTTTCTAGCTTCAGACTCAGTTGATTGTGGGTCCTGGGCTTGTTCATCAGCCTTTTAAGAAATAAGAAAATCTAAGTAAATAAAAAAAAGTATTGATAAGATAAAAGAAAAAAAAACCAGACCTGAGTTAGATTGGGTTGGGTTAAATTGCCAATAGGATCAATAGCAAAGCTATCTAGATTCGTAGAATTTAGAAGAGGGGAGGCTTGAGTGGAGGAAGAGGATGGGAAAAGATTTGCTCCAACATCATGTTTGGAGATAGGATCTTCACCATCCAACATGTTTACAGGATTAACATCTTCTCGCTCTCTAAAAATTGCATCCATCTCTTTAAATTAAGGACATAAAGTTTCAAGTTTATTTTCTATGGATTTTATGCCCTTAGTTATATTGTTGTTGGTAACCCCAAAACCAGTGGAAGATGAAAGAGCCTTTGCCTTCTTGTATTTTGCTCGGTAATGCTTGAATCATTCAGACATCTGTTTAGGCAAAAGATTAATTCTTCCCTTGGTCTTATTCCATAATTCATTTGCCATTAGAAGATAGCCATTATCTTTTGATGCGGGGGGCCGTCCTACTTTAGTGCCATACTCAGTACCAAAACAAGAATCATAGTTAGATTTGGTTTTCAGCCAGTTGATAAGAATGAGATGGTCATCTTTTTTTAATTGAAAGGTCTTTGATTTCTTGGATGAGCGGGGGAAAGAGGAAGCAGTGGGAATTGAAGAACAACTGGGTGATGGCTGCCTTTGAGAAGATCTAGGATGACGAGGCATGTTATTATAAATGAAGATGAAAAGGAGCAGATACAATCAGATGAGATAGCAAGATGAAAAGGAGCAGAATCAAAGAGAAGAAATGAGGAGAAATTCTGAGTAGATGGGATGAGAATGGGAGTGCGCAGCAAGGTAGAAGGCATATGCAGAGAGTAGTTCAAGATGTGGTTATGGCAGAAAGTAGGTCAAGATGTGGTTATGACAGAAGGTTGTCCAAGATGTGGTTATGAAAAATTGAGTAAAAAAATGTCGGATAAGAGGTGAAAATTGACACGTAAAGTGTCTAATAACCCAATTATTAGCAAAAATAATTGCGGAAGATAATTGGGGTATAAGGATTTTTATCCACAATTAATTTAATTGCTGATCCCTGAACATTGATACCCCCTATTATATAAAAAATGATTTTATAAACATAAGATAACTTACAATTAAATATTTGAAGCTGTGGTGGTGGAGAAAGGAAGATGATGAGGAGGTAGGGGTGGTAGTGGTAAAAGGAGGTGGGGGTGGTTACAAGAGGAGAGGGATATGATGGTGAAGGTGGTGGTGGGGGGCAAGAGGGGGAGGTGATGGTGGAGATGGTGAAGATGGTGAGAGGGGGAGATGATAGTGGTGGTGGTGGTAGTGGTGGTGATGGTAGTGGGATTAGAAGGAGGGGGAGGAGGAGGTTGTAGTGGTGGTGGTGAGAGGGGGAGGTGATGGTAGAGATGGTGGTGGTGGCAAGAGGGGCAGGCAATGGTGGAGATGGTTGTGGTAGTAAGAGGAGGAGGAGGAGGAGGAGGAGGAGAAGGTGGTGGTGGTGGTGGTGGTGGTGGTGGAGGTGGAGGTGGCAGTAGTGGTGGTGGCAAGAGGAGGAGGTGGAGGAGGAGGAGGAGGTGGTGGTGGTGGCAAGATGTGAAGGAGGGTGAGGAGGAGGTTGTGGTGGTGGTGGCATGAGCAGGAGGAGAAGGTGGTGGTGGTGGTGGCAAGATGAGAAGAAGGGGGTGGAAGAGTTTGTGGTGGTGGTAGAGAGAGGGGGAGCTGATGGTGATGGTGGTGGTGGTGGTGGTGGTGGCAAGAGGTGAGGTGGTGGCAAGAGGGGGAGGAGGTGGTGGTGGTGGCAGTTTTGAGAGAAAGGAAATGGAAGTTAGAAAAGAGAGCCAAATGAGGTGCCATATATTTCATCTGGAATGAAGGTAATAGGGGAAACATGCATCACACATGCCACTTGCTGATTACCATCAAGTAGACTACTTGATAGAGCCCATATTTAAAAGTGTGATGGACAATTAAAAGTTGGCCAGTGATAGATATTGAGAGGGACAACAGAATTTGAATAGAAATTAGAGATGGGAAAAAGCAAGAAACATTTAATGATGAGTGTATGAGAGGGTGTGAGAGGTGGAGTGAGAAGGGGAGGAAAGGCATATATGAGGTTACAAATTTACTGTGGGTGAGAAAAGTGGGGGAAAAGGCACCAGGAGGAGTGATGCCAACGTCGGAAAAACAAAAAAATCTGAGCACAAGCAGGGTCACTCTGAATGTGTCAAAACAGGTTTACTCTATAAAACAGAACCAGAAGTGGACCATGTGACCAAAAACTGAACTCAACCTCTAGTTCAGGGAGTTTTACCCCTGTGCTATATATTTCATGTTTCTGTATCATGTAATGAAACACCAATTCTAAATCTAAAATCCTATCTAAATCTAGTCTTATTTTATCCTATTCCTCATCATCATCTCAAAATCTCTTAAGAGTCTTCTTTTTCACAAGCCTCAATTGAAACTTAGCCAGCTCACCAGGGAAATCTTCCTCAGACCTTAATTAAATTTCAATGTCTTTTGTCATATTGTCCCTTTCTGCAGAAGATTTAGCAATCCTATTACTTTTGTGAACCACCTTTAAATGTTCCTCTTTGAAATAAGGACCGGATGTTTTCAATTTTTTTCATGTTTTGTACCTATTGGCCTGGTAAAATGAGCAAAAGAAGAGGTGGAAGGAAGAGAAGGAGAAGACTTTTCAGAGTTGCCATATTAAATCTCATGATTTGGAGTGTAAAAAGTTGCTTGGTAAATACTAAGATCAGGATTCCAATTTTTGCATGATGTAAAACCTCACAGGAATCCTCCATTTTAAAAAAGCATCCTTTGATTTGTGTTGTTATTCCTCTTTTGCAGCTTGAAGCCACATCATTGGATGGGAGCCACTGGGTGGATGTTTTTCAAGGTAATTATAAATTGCTGAGAAATTTTGAGTTGCAGTGTTGATTATACTCCAACTTTAAGTAAAAATAGGTATGACAAAATAAATTCAAATAGAGGCCTGAATAAACATACTGATTGCATATTTGTTCCAAATCCCTTTTTATTTCTACAGTATAAAGATTGAAGTCTTCCATCAATGACTGGTAGAACATGTGGCCAGTCTGATTCATACCAAAAATGGGCTTTTGACTAACATGAAGCCAAGATTTAGCAAGTTGATTGTCTTCAAGGAGTGAACAGTTAGCTGATCTAGGCTTTTGGTATTTTTCTGGGTAACTGGGTGATGGTGATGATTATGTGAGAGGAGATAACTCAATAGAGGTGTCTGGACTCATTTCAAAATATAAAGGTGAAAAAGAGTGTGCAGGGAAGGAGAAGAAGAAGAAATAATATGTGGGGTGGACAATAGTGGAGAGAAATAATACATGGGGCAGATGAAAGTGGAGGAAATGGCACACAAGAAAAATGTGCTATGAGAAAAAAAAAGTGAAATATGTCATGTTAAAGGTAGATGTTGAATCTGAAAAAATAGATACAAAATGGCATAAAATAGAAAAAATAGAGAAATAAATACATAAGAACCTTAGGTCATGTGGTTTTAAGATTTTAAGGTGCTCAATTATCCTCCATCATTGTCAATTATGCAATTTGTATTTATAAAGATAATTTTTTGATGGACATTAGCAAAAGTGATTATTGGAGCAAAAAGGGAAAATTAATGCAAAAAAATTGCATAATTGGGCTAATTTGATTGACAATTGTACATGCTCTTAGTTGCACTTGATGGATATATATATATACATTCACACAAAGACATATATATATGAGGGTGTTATACAGATATATATGGTATGTATTATAGTTGAAGTCTGAAAGAAAAGAAAAATATGACTATCACTACGTAATATAGGGGGTGGACTTTCTAGCAAGTCCACAACATGAACTCAGATAGAACTCAGACTGAACTCATACTGAACCCATACTGAACTCTACTTGAACACCCACCTAAAACTGTTCTGCTGAGTGGTTTTAATCCCTGATTGTATGGTTCCTTTATCAATAGCTCAATGTGTGTTCAATATGTGGTGAGTTTGGGTCCAATGTTGTGGACTCGCTAGCAAGTCTTCCCCCCATATTGTGTGGTGTATTTTATAACACCAGTTTATTTTTGTGAGATGAGAGAGGTGAGATTAGATGTAATGAAATAAAGGAAGAAGCACCATGTACCAAGTAAGTTATCCCTGATTGCACTGCATCAAATGTTTGTTTTATCTTGAGGCACAAAAATGGCACAAAAATTACACAACAGTTAAGTAACAATCGTTTTTAGCACTTAAAGTTCTTTAGTAGGTCTTAAGTGCATAAATTTTTTTTTTGTAATTTTTGTGCCCCATGGCAAAACAAAAATGTGCTGTAGAATGGGGATATTCATGCGCAAGTTGGGGATATTGTAGGTAGTGACATAAGGATAGAAAAATATGTGTAAGAGCATTTTAAACTGTCCCTGTAAGTTTCTTTGGTACAATGACCTTTTTTCTTATTGCATACATATCCCCCAGTTGCACACATTAAGCCTCTCTTTAGCAAGAGTTTCCTGTCATTTTTCTGTAGAGGCTAGTAAAGTTATAAGGGCATATACCTCTGTGTTAGTAAAAAATAAGTATATAATTGCATTTTACTTGGTCATTACATAATGAATTTCAATATTTCACTGCCCTATGCAGTATCTTTTGATAATCACTCATTAAAATTACTATTCATCCCTTGCACTTATTCAGTAAAACTTAAGTATCTCACATGCCCTTCAATGTTCTTGATGAATTACTAAATATGGAAGAAGAAGACTATATTATTTCCTATTTATCCAAAACTCCAAAATCAAAAATACAAAGTGAAAAAAAAGTAAAATTGAATCAACATAGTATGGAAGGCCATCAACAACTAATGAGTGACTACTTTATACCCAATTGTACATACATCAATACTTTTTGAGCAATGTTTCCTGATGAGCAGGGATTTATTCAACAGTATCTGTCAGGACCTACAAAGTCATAATGGTTTTTAGTTATGGAAAAAGGTAAGTTGTGAAATATTTCAAAATAATAGTCATAGTTTAATTGTCTTACATTTACTTAGGATTGCTGTGGCCAAGTGGGTTTGACACCAGAACAGAAAATTATGGCTGTTCTATGACAACTATCATATGGTATTTCAGCTGATTGCACCGATGAGTATGTTCATATTGGCAAAACTACTGCACTGAGAGCACTAAAGTACTACATCAAAGATATAATTAGCTTATATCTGTCACACGCCACATGACACAGGAGGGTACAGGTGTAACGGATATATATTTTAAATGGGTTATGGTGTGCGGAATGGTGGATGAATATGAGGTCAATGCGAGGAGGAGTAAAGGATATAAAAGGGGCTGGGTTTTTGGTTCGACATTCCTTAGAATTAAATTATAAAACGTATTTATAGTTAATAGTGATAAAACTCTAAGTGAAAATCATTATTATTGTATCTTTCTTTATTTTCTCAATAATTATATCTAAATCCTAAATCTTTGATTGTTGAGTTTCCAACCCTTTGTGAGATCTTAAGAATTTTAATATTACCGTTCAATTATATTAGAATCCTTCTTGAACATAACTTGAAGCAGTAGTTCTTCCTTTGAGTCATCTTTGAATCACTTCCTCGAATTATCCCTCTGTACTTCAAAGAAGTATCTGAACCTTTTATCTCACTTGCAGGAACATCCTCGACCTTGTGCGTAGGTCGTCCGGTGACAGTATAATTTAATTCTCCGTAGTTCTCATTCTTTGCACTACTACTTCCCTTTTCAGGTGTTTTCTCTAAATTCTTAAATTGGCACCTGTTCAACGCACTCCTCCTACAGGCGCTACTACTAGAGCTCGCGCCAGAGGCAGGCCAACAGCCACTAGGCCTGTTTCCCGCACTCACTCCTTGGAGCCACTCAACCTTAGGGAACGGAAAAATTCAGTCCAATCGGTAGAAGACATCCCACAAGACTTTGATGATTCTAGTGATGATGAAGAAGGAGAGGATACAATGCACGAGGCACCATCCGCCCCTGCTAACCACCCTTCTGGTCAACCTTCAGAACCTGGACCATCCAATTCTCTGGAAGAATTCATAAGACTTTTCATGAAGAACCTTTCAAATTCAACATCTTCAGAGGGATCTAAATTCAAAACTCCTTCTATGAAATCTCCTGATAAATTCGATGGAGAACATCCAGACAGATTGCGACCCTTCTTGAAAACCTGCAAGCTCCTGTTCCATAATGACCCTCAAACCTTCAATAACGACCGATCGAAAGTTGTTTATGCTTCTTCATTCCTGGCCAGAAAAGAAGCAAGATGGTTCGAACCTTATCTTCTCATGCTCTCTTCAACCGAAACCCACTTACTTATTAATAACTGGGAAAAGTTCAAAGACCAACTCTTCACGTTGTTTGGTGACCCTAATGAAACTGACAACGCAGAAATTGAACTTGATTTCCTTTGCATGAGTGATAATGGGAAAGCCTCTGAATATATCTCGAGCTTCAGAGCGCTTCAAACTCAAGTAGGTTGGAATGATGCTGCACTTAAGTATCATTTCAAAAATGGACTTCCTTCGAGGATTCTGGATCAGTTAAATCTTCATGGTCAGAAGATGACTACTTTAACAGATTTAATGGATCGAACCCTCAAACTTGACGGTGTTTACCAAGGACGACTTCAACATTGTCGATACGCCAACAAATCTCAAGGCTTAAATTTCAAATTGGGACCTTCTTTCCACCCACGAACAACTCAATCCTCCTCGATTCAATCCAAACCCAATAAGGGAAAGGACAAACCTGGACCAATAAGCTCGACCCCAGGTAATATCAGTAAAGTACTGGATCCTAAAGGGGAACTTAAAGAAGCTGAGAGGAAGAGGCAAGCAGATAATGGGTTATTTATGTATTGTGGGGGTAAGCAAAAGCTGGAAGATAGTGTGAAATTAAAGGAAAGAGAAGGTACTAGTTCAAAGTCAAAAAACTAGTAGATAGTTTACTTGTGTGCAAAGAAAACTATCTTATCTCTCCCAGTGCACAGCACCTCCATGTCTTAAGGACTGGAGTTGCCTTAAATTGCTTGAGATTCATTCTTTTTAAGGAGGATATCCCCTTCAGTTGTCTTATAGACTCTGGAGCTTCAATTTCTTTTGTCAGTTTATCTTTTGCCGAGAAGTTACAGCTGACATTTACAGATATCGATCGAACTCCAATTTATTTGGTCAAATCAGAGGAACCCAAATATTGGGTCAGTAAGAAAGTTTTATGGGTTTTCAACTTTCCAAATTTCCCCCCCTTCGAGTGGGAACTAACAGTCTTGGATGCCCCAAGGATGGACAATACCATTCTTGGCCATGACTTTTTAACGCATTGGAATCCCGAAATTGACTTGACACGGGGATTGATCACCCCACGGACTAAGTATATTTCTAATTCTTCAATGCATGTCAATAAGGAGTTAAACAACCTGCCTGACAATGTCCTGCTAGAGGACAAACCTCTGCCAGATGACTTGCAATCATCTGATCTTTCTTTAAATGAGCAATTGGCTAATCCTTCTAGCTCGATTACTTCCCTTGAAGAGGATTTAAATTGCCTCGAAGTAATCGAATTATGCTCTCTCAATTCTGGTCTTCCCTCAACAGATTCTCTCGAAGATGATGAGGACGACCAAATCGACGTTGAAGCCATTAAATCAACTCTACCAGAAATCTATCATGATTTCCTTGATGTTTTTTCAATCTGCAAGGCCGATAAGTTACCACCTCATCGACCCTACGACCATCAGATAGAGTTAATAGGTCCAGTACCTCCGGCAGGTCCTGTCTATTCTTTGTTGAAGGACAAATCTCAAGTTCTTCAAGACTACATTGCAGGAATGTAGCTAAAGGTTTCATCAAAGCCAGTAAATCTCCAACCTGCTCCCCTGTCCTCTTTGTAAAAAAGAAGGATGGTAGTCTTAGGTTGTGTGTTGACTATAGAAAGCTCAAAACAGTCACTAAGAAGAATTCATATCCTGTTCCTCCTATGTCATTGCTTCTTACCCTTTTTAATGGTGCTAATTTCTTTTCTAAAATTGATCTTAGAGGCGCTTAAAATCTTATTCGCATTGCGGAAGGTCATGAACCACTGACTGCAATGGGCACTAGATTTGGTAGTTTTGAATATTTAGTTATGCCTTTTGGATTGTGTAACGCACCATCTACTTTTCAAACTTTTGTCAATGACATCTTTCAAGATGTTGTTGAACAATTTGTAGTTGTCTATTTAGATGATATTTTAATATTCTCGAAAACACTGGATGAACATATTCATCATGTTCCACAGGTACTAAATCGTCTTTGAGATCATGGTCTCTATGCCAAGCATAATAAATGTGAATTCCACCTCAAATCAATTGATTTCTTGGGTTTTACGTTGTCCACTGACGGTTTAGTCATGGATGACAAAAAAGTCCAGAAAATCCTGGAATGGCCTGAGCCCAAAAACATTAAATCACTCCAAGGATTTTTGGGTTTTTCAAACTTCTATAGAAGATTTATTAAAGATTACTCTAAAACTATTTCCAATCTTACTTCTCTTCTTAGAAAAGATATTCCTTTTGTTTTTACTTCTACAGAGCAAAAGGAATTCGAAGCATTGAAGACGGCGTTCACCACAGCTCCAATTCTTTGACACTTTGATCCTACTGCTTTGACAATAGTCGAGACAGATGCGAGCCATTATGCTATTGCAGGGGTCATTTCTCAATTGAATCCGGAAACAAAACTGTTTCATCCTGTTGCTTTTGAGTCACGCAAACTCATTGCAGCAGAGTTAAATTATGAAATTCATGACAAAGAGCTTTTAGCTATTATACACTGTCTTAAAATATGGTGCTCTTTTCTTCTCAGCTTAGATAGTCCTTTTCAAATTTTAACAGATCATAACACTTTGAAATACTTTATGTCTTCCAAAGTGTTAACCAGGCGTCAAGCCAGGTGGGCTGAATTTCTGTCTGAATTTCCCTTTTCTATTTCCTATCGCCCAGGTAAGAACTGCATTGTCCCAGATATCTTGTCACATTGGGACGACGTTTACCCACAGCGGGGGGACACATTTGCTGACAAAAATCCAGCAAATGTGAAATCAATCTTCAACGAATCAATGTTAACGACTAATCAACTTAATTCGATGACAATTCAATTGTTTCAAAATCAACTATCCAACATCCTCGAAGCTCAGTCGAAGGACGATTATTGTTTAGGGTTAAAAGACAAAATACTCTCAAAGAAAGGGGCCAAAAGATTTAGTATTGAATCAGGTCTATTAGTCTTCGAAGGTAGAGTAGTCATACCCGACAACAATGAGATAAAATTATGGATTTTCAACAGTCGACATGATTCTCCATTAGCTGGTCATTTTGGTGTTGATAAAACCTACCAGTTAATAGCGAGGGATTTTTTCTGGCCAGGTATGACCAGGGAAATCAAGGCCTATATAAAAGCTTGTTACTAATGTAATAGGAAAAAGGCTCCCCATCACCGGAAGTATGGGTTGCTTCAACCACTTCCTATTCCCTCTAAACCTTGGGAATCTTTATCAATGGATTTTATTTCTCAACTTCCTCTTTCTAATAATTTTGATGCAATATTAGTAATAGTAGATAGATTCTCAAAAATGTCTATTTTCATTAAAACCACTACTACTGCTACTGTAGAAGATCTGTCAAAATTGTTTCTAGAATATGTATTTTCCAAACACGGCTTACCTAATGATATTATTTCAGGTAGAGGCTCATTGTTTGTATCCACATTCTGGACTCAACTGTGTCGACAGCTCAATATCACAAGGAACCTCTCCACAGCCTATCATCCCGGAACCGATGGGCAAACAGAAAGTGTCAGCCAAATCCTCAAACAATACCTTCGAATGTATGTCAGTTACCAACAAGACAATTGGACCACATGGCTACCATTGGCTGAATTTGCTTATAATAACTCGACTCATTCTTTGACACAACAATCTCCTTTTGAAACTGTTTATGGAAGACATCCTCGATTCAATTAAATCCATGTAGGAACTAATCATCCTGCGGAACATTATCTTTGAACCATATCACAACTCCAAGAGGAACTTAAATCAAATCTGGAATTAGCGGTTTGAAGGTACAAGGAACAGGCTGACAAACATTGACAAACTGCTCCTCCTTTTAAACCAGGTGACAAAGTATGGCTCGACGCACGGAACATTCGAACGACTCAACCATCAAAGAAACTGGCTGAAAAACGCTTGGGGCCATTCGAAATCGACTCTGAAGTCTCTAAAACTGCATTTTGACTCAAGCTACCTCCTAAATGGCGGGCTATTCACCCTGTTTTTCACGTATCTCTCCTGGAACTGGCTTGAGAAACATACCCGGGCAAGAACCAACCTCCTCCGGAACCGGTCAAAGTAGAAGACCATCTAGAGTGGGAAGTAAGCCGTATCCTTGATTCAAGAATGCGCAAGGGGAAACTTCAATACCTCGTGGAATGGGAAGGCTTCCTCGATGACTCAGACAAAACATCCTGGGAACCAGCCATCAATGTTTCTAACGCCCCTGAACTCCTAAAATCTTTTCATCTTAAATACCCTTTAAAACCAAAACCTTAAAACTCTCTTTTTATTTTCTTTGTTTTTTTTTCTTCTTTCTTTTAAAATCTAAAACATTTATATTTCTAAAAAATTCTTTTGTTTTCTTCTTTATTCTTTCTCTTTTCAAAATGTTTCAATCTTCTTTTAAAATAAAATATAATAAAATTAAATTAACATAAAATAAAAATAAAATAAAAGTAAAAATAAAAATAAAAAAAAAGTAAAAAAAAATAAAAAAAACCAAATTAAAACAAAATAAAAATAAAACAAATAATAAAAAAAAAAGAAAAAAAAAAATTCTTCTCAATTTTCTATATACATTTTTTCTTTAAAATTTTATTTTCCTCGAACTATCAAAATTCTTCACGAAAATTACACGACCATCTTTCTCGAACTTCACTTTAACTTCTAAATCACCTTTTTAAATCCCTCAAAACAAATTACTTCTTTCTTCAAAATCTTCTTAAAAATTTTATTTTGTCTCTTCTTTTCTTTCTTTTCTTTTTTCAAATAACTAAAATCCCTCAAATCTTCAATTAATAAACTTAAATAACAATTTTTTTTTTCTAAATTATCTCAATAAATTATTTCTTTCTTCTTACTTAATTCTTTTCTTTTTGAACTTTAAAACTAAAACTCCTTCAATCAAATATTCTTTTTTCTTTTTTCTCTCATTTAAACTTCTTCTTTAAAAATCTTAAAACAAATTCTATTTAAATCTTTTTTCTGTCTTTTCCTTCTTTCTCTCAAAATCTTTTATAAAAAATAATAAAATAAAATAAAAAATAATAATAATAATAATAATAATAAAATTCTAAATAAAATAACAAAGTAAAATAATTAAATACAAATTGTTTTTACATTCTTTTTCTTCTTTTCTCTTTTATCTTCTCCCAAACCAATCCCTTCATCTTCTCTAAAATTTCCCTTATCTCCTTTCTACATTTCTCAAAGTTCTCCCCCTCTCCTACGGAATCAATTCCCCAAGTTCAAGTAATTCCTCAGCTACGTCAAAGGAAGCGGCATCGACAATGTTATCAATCTCGCCACTCAATTCTTCAATATATCTTGCTCGTCAAACCTGATGAGGTTTCTTCAACCATACTTGATTGAGGGTTTCTTTGTTTTCCTCCCTGGAGGTAACAGTTGGTAATCTATCCTCCACTGCCACTTCCACCGCAATGGGTCCCACAAGGGTTGCTTCCACATTTGAAGCTTCTGTCGTAGGGGCCTCAATGATGACATCTGAATTCTAAAAACAGAATCATCAGTAATTAAATTTATAAATTATAAAAGGGTGAACTTACTTCGAAGATTGGGTCAGGCTCCAAAAATAATCTAAGAGTGACCTTCTCTGCCACCTCCCTTTCCTCTTCGTCATCTTCGATGACCACCCGTCGTTTTTTCGAGGTTTTCCTCGAGATGGGAAATTCTTCCTCCTCTTCGACCAATTCGTCAACTTCCTCCTCGACTACCCCCCTCTTGTTCTCAGCCCTAGCCGCCCAGATGTTCACATCATCTTCAACTTCTTCCTCATTTTCCCCCACCGATTGATTGTCCCCAATGGACACATCCCAGATGTCCTCAACTACTTCCTTAGTTTTAGGGATCACCCAATACTTCGTCTTAGTAAACCGACTCTCAATGTCGGCATTCTTTGCTAAGGTGTCACACGCCACTCTTCTCCATCGGCAAAACTCGCACTTCTGGCGAGGCCCTTGTGTCGCCGTGCTCTCCACGCATAAATACTCCATCAACTTGCAAGCAGTGCAAGTCTTTGAAAATTGCCGTGTGACAACACCCCCATCCGCTTTAGGGTGTGGAGGTGTGGGAGTCGGTGTAGGGAAATCCATCATAATAAATTAAAGTAATAAAATAATAATTAAGTAAATAGGAAGGGAAATTAGTGTGGGAAATATGTTTTATGCTCAATGGAGCTCGCGTTCTTATACCCGGGTATCTGTCACACGCCACGTGACACTCGAGGCAAAAGTAGCTCATTAAATCAATACTAAAGGGTTCAAATCCATACTCGAAGCGCAGAAAGCAACTCTCCATAGCAACTGCAACTTTCCTTTGTGTACTCGCTATTCAATTGCGCTAGCCTAAAACTCTAAATCTAAATTAGTCAATCTCCCAATAGTGTGTCTTAGTCTTTTTTCCAATAAGCGACGCACAGCGCAATAGTTAATATAATAGTACATTAAAAGGTTCATGAAATGTCTGTGGGTTATTAAGGGGTAGTGAGCATGGACGGAATGGTTAGTGAAGGATTAAGGGGTTAACGGATGTTAGTGAGGAGGGTCCAGGTGTAACGGATATATATTTTAAATGGGTTATGGTGTGCGGAATGGTGGATGAGTATGAGGTCAATGCGAGGAGGAGTAAAGGATATAAAAGGGGCTGGGTTTTTGGTTCGACATTCCTTAGAATTAAATTATAAAACGTATTTATAGTTAATAGTGATAAAATTCTAGGTGAAAATCATTATTATTGTATCTTTCTTTATTTTCTCAATAATCATATCTAAATCCTAAATATTTGATTGTTGAGTTTCCAACCCTTTGTGAGATCTTAAGAATTTTAATATTACTGTTCAATTATATTAGAATCCTTCTTGAACATAACTCGAAGCAGTAGTTCTTCCTTTGATTCATCTTTGAATCACTTCCTCGAATTATCCCTCTGTACTTCAAAGAAGTATCTGAACCTTTTATCTCACTTGCAGGAACATCCTCGACCTTGTGCGTAGGTCGTCCAGTGACAATATCAAAAGGAATACTTACAAGAACCTAATTCTTCTGAAAAGAAAATTATATTCAGAGAGTATGAAGAGCAAGGATTCACAGAATGTCTTGGTTAAATAGATGGAATGCACTTGGTATGGAAAAATTTCCCAGAAGCTTGGGCAGGTCAATTTCAAGGAAAAGAAGGCACACCTTCAGTGATACTTGAAGCTGTGGCCAGCAAGATCCTGCTTTTTTAGCATTGCTTTTTTGGAACTCCTGGAGCTCTCAATGATATAAATGTTCTCCATAGAAGTAACATATTTGGAAGATTATTGGCTGGTACTCAAGGTGAGATGCATCTTAAGATAAGCAAAAATTAGATATAAAAATGCATATTACCTGGAAAATGGAAATCATCCTCCATGGACAATGCTTTTCAAGACTATACCCCACCCACAAGATGAAGAAGGTCAATACTTTTCCAAACTACAAGAAGCTTCACAAAAAGACATTGAGAGTGCTTTTGGAGTATTAAGTGCACAATAGGGAATCATTAAACAGCCATGCCATCTATGGAGGAGTGAAATAGTCAATCAAATAATGTCATATTGTATAATATTACACAACATGATAATTGAGTCAAAATCTACTACAGATCAATTCCTATCCAACATACACAATATATCAAGTCAAGTAGTTAAACGTCATCATGATCCTGCCTTGTTCAACAGAATATCTCATTATATGCAGAGGAGTCAAGATCTACACTACTCAACTATCCACTTCCAACCACAAGAAGATTTAAAAATTCATAACTGGGCAAGTAGGGGTACTGTAAATGAAGAGGAATAAAAAATAATTTGCTTTAAATAAAAAACCACAGAACATGTCTAGTTGAGAAATTATTGTACCTTTATTTTTATTAAGTCCTATGGCTTCGTCTATTTAAAAAATGTGAGGAAATATTATTAAAACCCAAAAATATAATTTATATATAAGTAAAACATAAATGTTTAAAAAAATTAGTTAAACCTGATTTCCAATTAAAAAAATGAATAAAAATTCATACCTTGAAATTTTCTGTTGGGGGTCCATTATCATGCAATTTATTTGAAAAAGAGATGTAGAAATTAATAATTTGATAATTCATAGATAGAAATGGGACATTGGCACACATAAAAATGTAAGGATTTTGAAATTGGGTTGTTATCATAATGTAAAACTAATAGTTATATAGCAAAAAATAATTTTAAAATTCATAGGCAGAAATTGGACATTTGCAACAATATTAATGTAAAAATTATGTGATTTGGCTGTTGTTATATAATATAATACAATTAGTATTAATAGAAGATATAATATAAATTATATTATATTTTAATTACATGGTATGAGGAGGGAATGTTCTGCAGAACAACCCTCCTTATAGATTGCAAGGCAACCCTCTAAGGCCAGTGGATTTTCCACTGTCCAGTTGTGTTTAGAGGGGCCACCTGATGCAAATATGCCTCACTCCTGGTAGATTTTTAGTTTCCATAATATTACTATCTGTATTTTCTAAGAGATACCTGAGGTTTTTTTGGGAAAGGTAAGGGCAAGTTTTTTTTTCTTGGCAAAGTTGAAAAACTGCCTCAATCACCAGGAGTGAGGCATATTTGCATCAGGTGGCCCCTCTAAACACAACTGGACAGTGGAAAATCCACTGGCCTTAGAGGGTTGCCTTGCAATATATAAGGAGGGTTGTTCTGCAGAACATTCTCTCCTCATACCATTTAATTAAAATATTATATAATTTATATTATATATTATATTTATATATATTCTATAAATATTAATTATATTGTATTATATTACAACATCCAAATTGTGAAATTTTTACATTACTATTGTTTCCAATGTCTCATTTCTGCCTATGAATTATAAAATTATTTTTTGCTATGTAACTATTAGTTTTATATTATAACAACAACCCCATTGCAAAATCATTAAATTATTATGTGTGCCAATGTCCCATTTCTACCTATGAATTATCAAATTATTAATTGCTACATCTCTTTTGCAAATAAATTGCATGATAATGGACCCTCAACAAAAGTTTATAAGGTTAGCATTAATTTTATTCATTTTTGTTAATTGGAAAGAATTTTTAACTAAAGTTTTTAAACATCCTTTTCATATTTAAATAGTAAAACAATTTTTTTTGGGTTTTATCTAACTTTAAGTATGTATTACAAACCTAATATATTAAGATCTACCACCGCACCACCTTTTTTTTAAATCTTCTTTCATTTTATATAAAATCTCCATATCATCAGCATCACATAAATTATTTTCTTTTAGAAATAAAAGCTGTTTAATCTCACTGCTCCTCATCTCAGAGTCCAACTTTTCCAAATTTATTCTCATATTTTGCTGATTAATTTTCATATTTGATTCTTCAAGTTCAATGTTTTTTTTGTTGAGAATGAGTCTTTCCTTTTGAATCAAGATTTGCTCTTTTGTGAGTTCAAGTTGGTCTTGAGCTATGTGGAGTTATTTTTCTGATATACCTAATTTTTTTCCAGCTAACTCTTTACTATCAAACATAGCTTCAATTCTTTTTTCAGCTGTCTCATTGTAGCATGAAAAACCTTCTTTCTTTTCTGCTTCAGACATTTCTGCATGTTGGGGCTTTTTTGCTGCTTTCTGACCAAGTGGACATTCATTATATGATGGAGAAGGTGACGCTGGACAACTGCTTGATTCCATTTGGGTGCTTGTTTGAGTAGAAAAACTATGTACACATGATCTTTTGGTATTTGAACTGGTATCTAATGGGGCCATTCTTTGTGCACTCACATAACTGTCTAAAGGTGAGTTTCTGTTAGGCTCTAAACACCATTTTGGAGAGAATTTGAGTTTCTCCTAAGCTAATAAACTCTTGAATGTAGTTTTACATTGATCTTGATAGATTGAAAGCGCACTTCAGATCCAATTTCTTGGGCTTGTTCCACTGGGAGGATTTCTCTCAATACCATGATATATAGCACTGAATATAAGAGTTTATGTGTTCAAGGCTTGCCATCTAGTGTTAGATAGAGGTATCATTAGCCATTATTCAGTTGTTAGTTATTGTAGTAGTATTAGTCAAAACTTTACTGACCTGATTTTAATCTGTTCAAAATCTCTGTAGTGCAGTTTACAATGAGTGTTAAAGTGTGCTTCTATTTTCTTTACAAAATGTTTTGCATGACTGCAAAGTAAAAAACTCGGGTTGTTTGCTAACTGATATCCAAGATATTGCTAGTTGTTCTTCTTCCTGGGGGTTCCAGTTTGGAGATTGCTGTTTCCTAGGATTGTTTGACATTTTTGGTTATTTTTGGTTGAGAATTTGTTGCAAGTAGTTTATAGTAGTTGAAATTGAGGAAATTTGGTGATGAGTAGTGAGTAAAGTGACTTGAAAAGATAATGTGTGAAAAGGTGGTGGAATCAAGGACAAAATTAAGTATCTTGATGAGCAATGCAAAATGAAAAAAAATTGGCAGGGAGAGGTGCGAGTTAATGACACAAAGTAAGTATCTGTAAGTATATATACTTACTTGTACCCAACATATACCGAAATGAATAGCTAATGTGAGGTGTAAATGACATGGTGCCGGAATATTCATCAAAGTAAAAGTTATGTATGCATGGAGCGGGGTGTTACCGACACGGTGGTAGATGCCCTTAGAGCATCTACCTCCGTGTCGGTAAATTGGTTCGGTATGCATATTTTACTGCACTTTGACGTGAACCTTAACCCTCGTTTCATTAAAGGCTTCTATTAGCTAGTGACTTCAGCATGTACTGTAGCCTGTCAACTAAAGTTACTGAGCTCCTTTTGACCTCATTCGGTAATTCAATATTCTGCCCGCCAATTCTTTTCACTCCACCTTGTAGCTGCTGAACACTTTTCACGTTTCACTACTTATTGAAACAAAACATTTTTTATTTTAATTCACAACTGTTACTACACAACACTTCTTCTTAACACAATCTCCCATTTCGCACCTCGCCCTACAACCCCCAAATCCATATAAAGTGATCAACTTGTCTGATCCAACAAAAAAGCGATCCCCTAATTGGAACCACCAAGTGTTAGGGTGTTAACATACTATGTACTTAGCTAGTCACCCATCAGTATATAGTATAGCTTCCGAGTGCACCAGAGATCTTTTCCTGGTCCTGCAAGGCATCAGTCTCTACACCAAGAAGCTCTGTAAAATTAAATCTTCTTCCATTGTGAGAAATTTTTCAATTATGATTTGTTCCATCTGAAAAGTTGAGGAGAGTGAAATGAGTAGCGAAAATGCGAGAAGGAAAAAAGTAGAGTTTACCAAATGGGCGACTCAACACGAGGGTATGGAAATTTTCCCAACGCTTGTTTGCTAACTGAATCTGCATACGAGGGTGTCAAACCCCATTTCAGTAACAATTGACACAGCAATTATGCAATTATCTACTGAAATTTTACTGCAACGGAGGTAGATGCTCTTAGCACTTACAGTTTTCTGTAAAGTAAACCCTATGCTCATGTCTTGCGCACTTTGAGCACAAGTCCCACACTCTATTTTTCCTTCAACTCGAGATTCTCACTCAACAATGTCTGAAGTAAATATTGTCCTATAAAAGGAAAAGTTCCCCCAACTGGCTCCCCCAAGAGGAAGAGCAATCTACTATTTCGTGGGTCTACATCAGCGAGAAACCCGAGCTCTCAAAACATCAAACGGGTGAAGCTTTCTATAAACAAATTGAAACTCATTTCAAGGAACATTGAAAAATAAACTATCAAGACTATGAGAAAATCAAAACTAGGTTTTTTTTTCTTCCTTTTTTCTTCATTTTTACGACTGCATGGGATTTCAGTAATGTAAAAAAAGTGGTTCGTGCATGGAAGTAAGTGCTCGTAACCTACTGAGAAATTACTGCAGCGGCTGGAGATGCTCTAAGCAGTTGGTTGAGGAGAAGAATAACTTCTTATCATCATAATACAACATGTTAAAGATAATTCTTACAAAAATATAGACTTGATGAATAGTAAAGACTTTTATGTTATCCATATTTACACCAAAAATAAAATCTAGTCCCTTGAAAAGAATCCATGAGAAGTTATCAAAGAATTGAAATTAGCTAAGTGAAGGAGTTTCGCTCGACGAGTGTGGATCCTCTTACACATTTGCTACACTCCAAGACATAACAAAAATGTTTGGTAGTGTAATCCAATCTTGATAATTGGCGCGGGCGTAACGACAAAATGAAAATCATTCATAGCAAGTGAGCCAATTCGAAAGAAAATTGAGCGTCAAGTGTTAATCATACCAACAAAACATGATTCGGGTACTAGCCTTACTTACATCAAATTAATATAAATAAAAATCAAGACAGAAAGGCAATACTGATCCGCACATTCGTTAGATCTTGGGGACGCGTTGTAATGGTGGCCTTGGTTCAATTGAATTTCGGTTGTTAGACTTAGCATACTACTCCTTGGTACTCGGTAAAAGTAAATAAGTGACATCAGCGCTCTTTAACAATTTCCTTAGATTTAAAATGCATCTTTCCCTCATCTCGAAATGCTCATCATACCATATTTTTAATATATTTTTCTTAAACACCTTATCCATTATACCATGTTCAGTTTGATTTGGTTTATAGCTGTGCTAAACCTCAATTCTGTTAATGGGGCTAAGGTCGACCTACCGCCTATTCCAACAACCACAACTGCTATTCCTGTCATAGGAGCATGTGAGATTGAAAACACTTTCGCATTATGTGAGTTGTGACTGGATATATATAAAGATGGCTAAATTCTTATATTTTGGTTCTTCATTAAGCTTATGATGACGGCCCAGGTAGCTTTTGTGCTGAGCTGGATACTTTGCTTGAGACAAATAAAGTGAAAGCCTCATTCTTTTTCAATGGAAATGTATGTCATTTTTACTACTGGAGGGTGTCACTTATTCATTCTCTAAGCATCCTTTTATGATGATGGCGGCTGTAGAACTATGGGTGTATCTACGATTATGCCGACTGTGTCAAAAAAAGATATAAACGCGGGGATCTTCTTGCGTAAGGTGTTGGGCATTTTTCGTCATTTCTCTATAAACTGCTCACAATAATTCGGAGGTCATAATTTAGCTCGCATACCTGGAGTCATCCTCTTATGACAAGTTTGACTCGCGAACAAATTAATCAGGAGCTTGAACTATTAGAAGAGGCATTTATTAAAATACTTGGTGTAAAGCCTTTGGTATTCCGGCCACCATATGGAAAATATAATGATTTGGTTGTAAGTGCACTATTTGAATAAAATCTCATCTTGCCAGTGCTTCGTTTAATTAAACTGTTTCATTAGCTTGAGGTTCTGGCAGAAAGAGGCTATAAGTGTGAAGTCGATTTCTTCCTTTTTTTTGAAAAGATTTTAAATTATTCGACTGAATAATAATTGTATCGGTTATTTAGATATGATTCTTTGGAATCAAGATACCTGTGATTCTGACGATCCCCATCCTACTCCTGAACAAATTGTTAATGGATATCTTTCCTATCCGGCAAAAACTATTGTTCTCAATCACGAAGTCAAAGACTTTACAGTTCGAAACGTACGTGAAATATCTATCTTTTAAAAATGAGAACCAGGGCTTATTTTTTTCGTTCTTTTAAAATCAGGTAATGCCAGCGGTGATACCAATTTTAAAAGGAAAGCATTATAATCTTACTACAGTTAGCTTTTTTTTTATTCGTCGCCCTTTTTTTTTGCTTATCTTCGACTGCATGGCAGATTGTCGATTGTATATCAACAGATCAAAAGGCGGCCTGGTACAAATACGTTGGTCCACCTTCAGAAAAAGACGTCAGTCTGGATGTTTTTAAATTTGAATGCATTTTTTCATGATTCAAAATATTTACAAATTTCTTATTCTGATAGGCTTCATGGATCTGTGCTCCTCAACAAACGTATCAATAATAAAATGCTTTTGTGCTGTGTCGAGTTTGAAGCCAACTAGCACTAACACTCATAAACTACTCGAAACTAGCTTTCTTATACTATTATTTTCAGCCTACCATAATGAGTAAAGAAACATTAAAAGAATACAAAAGATAAAAATATTTTTGTTACTTACTTATTTTAATATATGATACATAAAAATATATTATCTTAGTCGGAACAGATGACACATACAAAAAATATGATACAGATATTTGGGAAAAGATTGCTGTTGTCAGCCAGGCTATGCTAAGAGTCCAGTAAATCTTATGTTAAATTACTTGAACATAAATAAGAGACAAAATGTATTTAAATTATATATACTAATTAACATTATATTAAATTAAAATATATAACAATGTTTTTAATATATTTAAAATAAGTGTTATATTAATTTTATTATTATATAAATTGTATATACATTTAATTAAACTTAAAATATATTATATTCTATAAAAGATTGGCACATTTATATATATTTCACCACAGGAAATTTGGGAGTGAACTGCTAGCAGTTCTCCCTCTTTGAACTCCATAGTGACCCTAATTTATGCCATGTATCAGACCCACCATGAATACCTCATGGAGAAAAAATTGGAGTCAAATTTAGTCGGAGATTTGTCCTTGATTAAAGCCTGGTGTGTCCAACATTGAGCACAAGTTGAGCTAACAAAAATCTTATTTGATCCCTCATTGAGCACACATTGAGCACAGGTTGATCAAGCATATATTTTTTTGCATTTCGAGTATGATTTTAAATTTTAAACATGAAATTTCATTCTTAAGTTGCACAACCATCACCTTCATTCAAAAATATTCATCATCAAATTCTGAAATTTAATTTTATTTACTGGAATAATACTTAGAAAACTATAATTTCAATAATAGAAAATAAAATAAAATTTAATCATTCTATATAGTAATGACTGTAAATTTTAGAAAAAATTCCCTTGTTACAATTATTAAATTTAAAGAGAGATATATTCTCTTCTGAATTTAAATTTATTGTGTCTTTGAATCATTAAAATTTGTATATTTCTTTTTTTTAATTACTGAAATATAAAACTAGAGTCAACTAAAAGTATAGCTTATTACACTCCATGTGTCAGAAAGGTCTTTTGGTCTAGAAGGTAATTCCAGTGGTCAAACAGCAATGAAGGTGAGGATAACTCAAGATTTCACGATTTGGGTACATATTCAATCTTTTTTTATATTTTACTCAATTCAAAAGGTTAAGAATTTTAATGATTATTATTACTTATTTACTTAGAATATTAAATTGTAAATATGAAGGGAATTGTAATAGTAATGATTTATATTTTATTTGTGTATATAATAGGGGGTATCAAAGTTAGAAAGTTGTAATTATTTAAAAGGTGTGTGACAGGACAAAAAGAAAGCCAGAAACTTGACATTAATTTGCAGTAAAAAGGTGTTTAGGGGGTACAATATGGCATATTTAAAAAATAATAATGGTTGTTTTGGTGGAAAAAAGAGGTATTTTGAAATGGAAGTTTTCTAACTTTGATACCCCTTAATATTAATGTAAGTAAAGATTAGAATGGAATGAATGAAAACAGCAAAATTGAGAGGCCTTATATAGGCAAAGGAGAGAGAAAAAATACAGTACCACATCCTACATACAAGAAAATAACAGGGAGAAAATTCCCACAATTAAATTTCAAATTAAAATATATTTTAGAAAGAATGTACTGTACACAATATTTCCTGTACATCTCAAGGTTAATAAAATATTTGATTTTTCCTTAAAATTTGGTATTATTATGTTTCCATCTTCTTTTCATATGTCATGAGGATTCTGTCAAGGAGTAAGAAAATGAGGAAACATTATAATTATATAATTAATTAATTTTACTTATTAACTAATCAAAATATTATAAGTAATTATAAAGTAAATATAACTAATAATTTAAGAGATAAAGGAGTAACTCTACTCTAGTAAATAATTATAATTTTTTACTGGGTAGGTCTAGTAGCCTGGTTGACACTCCCTCACTCCAAAAAAAACAATAAAAATGCTAAAATTTTTTCTTTTTATATTTCTTTAGTAGAGCAGGAAGGTTAGATATCTATCTCCCAGGTATCCAAGAATAACATTCAGAAGATTTATTCTTGAATCTCAAGAAGTATTCAGTACCTTTTTCAGCAGTGATAATTCTGTCATTTAGAATATAACCAATTTCTGCTGCCTCAGTGATTTATTTAGGAGTTTTCTTTGGCCTTCCCCTCCTTTTTGGGAATAAATCACTATTGGATGTGTAAGGATTCAAAAGAGGTATTTGAAAAAAGGATGTTTTCTGTCAAATGGAGAGTACAGGATAACTTCAACTGCATTATCATCAATCATTCTTTTGACAATAAATGGACCTACAAAGGCGTCTTTTAATTTGTTATTACCTTGCAAATTGAAGTGGACTGCAGAAATCAGTACTTCATCACTCTTCTTTAAGGTGCATTCTTTATGGGATTTTTCCCACCTCTTCTTCTCATATTCAAAAAATTTTTCAAAAAATTTTTGAGAATGAATTCTGAAAAGTTGTTGCATTTGAAGAAATTATTTTACACAAGGATGTAAATTTAATTTAGGTATTTTATTATTGAGAATTTGGGCAGGAGTGTTTGTAACATATCCAAGCCAGAGCTCAAAAGGCTTTCTTTGAGTAACAGAGTGAACAGTGCTATTATAAGTGAATTCCAGACCAGGAAGTAGGGTGAACTAATACTGAGTGAGCCTGTCATTGTCTTTATACTCAAAGCCAAAGGCACAAGACATTCTTATCATGTCCTCTAAAGTCTGAATCATCTTCTCAGCTAATCCATCAGTTTGAGGGTGATGGGCAGTAGAAATATTCAGATCACAACCACAAAAATCCAACAGAGACATCCGAAATTCAGAAGTAAATTTAGGGTCTCTGCCCAAGATAATGGCATTTGAGAAACCAGCAGTATTAAACATATGAGACCTTTAAAAGAAGGCTAATTCCTTAGTGGAAACATCTTTGTGATTAGGAAGGAATTTACTCATTTTTGTAAATATTTCCACAATAACCCAGAAAGAGTTACAACTGTCTTTCCCAAAAATGGGTAGTCCTGTTAAAAAGTGCATCTTTACAATTTTCTATGGTGCATAAGGATATTCAGTATGTTGCATTGATCCAGCTTTCTTCCCAGTTAATCTCTTTGATATCTGGAAAGAATTACAGGATTCAACATGTAGCTTGGTGTCTTCCAACATACACTACGCAATATAGGGGGTGGACTTGCTAGCAAGTCCTCAACCTGAACTCAGATGGAACTCAGATGGAACTCAGACTGAACTCAGACTGAACCCATACTGAACTCTACTTGAACACCCACCTAAAACTGTTCTGCTGTGTGGTGTTCATCCCTGATTGTATGGTTCCTTTATCAATAGCTCAATGTGTGTTCAATCTATGGTGAGTTTGGGTCCAAGGTTGCGGACTTGCTAGCAAGTCCGCCCCCCATATTGTGTGGTGATATTAACCCACCAAGCAGTGTTTTTAATTCTATTCAATGTTTTTTCAAGATCAAAATGTCCTGCCAATATGTCATCATGACAAATTCTCAAGATGATTTCTTTCATAGAAGGAGGAATAACAATAACATTACTCAACATTCTTCTATAATAGATGTATCCTTCATCAATTGAAAATTTTCCTTTGTCCAAAGAATTTTGGTACTTTGGTGTGAGGCTTTTAATTAATACTTGTATTGAAGCATTCTTTTAAAAATTTAATATAGTACACAGATTTTCCAAGTCAGTGTCTTTATCACATGAATCCAGAATAAGCTGTAATAGCTCTTCCTCCATATCAACCACATATATCCCATGAATGTGAACTATTTCATCCTCAGGATCATATGCAGGATTAGAGTCATCATTTGGAAACGGTAACAATGATAAAATATCCACATTTGAGTGAACAATACCAGCCCTGTGAATTATTTTCAACCTTCCTCTGTATTTGTGAACAGCCAACTGCCAACTGAACATGTGTCTGTTAGGTGTCTTTAAGTTCAAGAGGGATTTCACTACACTGCAGTCAGTAAAAATCTCAAATTTATGGTCATCCAGATAATAATGTAGTTTCTCCAGAGCCCACACAACTGCTCAAAACTAAAGTTGGTGGCACCATATTTCAATTCACTATTTCTCAAGGTTCTTTAAATATAAAAAATTACTACATCTGACACTTTGTCATTCATAACTTGTTTTTGGTGGAGAAAAGTACCAAGGCCAATAAAACTGGAATCAGTGTATAAAACAAGTGGTTGATTAAAGTCAGGAAAATCAAGAATTGGTTCTGACATCAAAAAATGTTTCATGGTTTCAAAATATCTTTTTCTTTCACTTTTCCAGACAAAAGCAAAATCTTTCCTAATTAATTTGGTTAGGGGTAATTATATAACCTGATAATTTTTAATTTATTGTCTATAGTATCCACACATTCCCAAAAAACTTTGGAGCTCCTTAACTTTAGTAGGAGATTTTACCTGTTGTATGGCTTCCACTTTGTTCTGGTCAACACATATCTGTAAAACTGAGCCAAAATGACCAAGCACTTTCAATGAATGAAAAACAAATTTGTATTTATAAAAACAAAGTGTCATATTTATCTCATCCATTTTATGGAACCCTTTACATAGGTGGTTAAGGTGGTCCTCAAATGTTTTGGAGAATATGATGATATCATCAATGTAAACCATCAACCATCTTTCAATTATTTCTTGATGGAATGTGTGATCCATAACTTTTTGAAAAACTGAAGGGAAATTTTTAGGGCCAAATGGCATCCTAATATACTTATAAATATCCATTTGAGTAGCAATCATCAGAAAATTCTGTGAATTTTTCTCAACAGGTAACTGGTGATATCCTTTATTACCATCTAGACAGCTGATATATTTAGCACCTTGTAAGGTAGCATAGATAGAGCAAATTTTGGGTAAAGGATAGATATCATCAACAGTATAAGTATTAAATTATCTATAATCACCACATAACCTAGCTTTGTCTCTCTCATAAGAAATTAAGACAGGTGAGAAAACACAATGTTTAGGTGTTTCAACTACCTTTTCAATAATATTCATTTTTAAAAGGGTAGAGATATTGTCTTCAATATCTTTTCTCTTTGTTGGGGAGCTGGATAAGGCTTCTTCTTTAAACTAGGTGGTATTTGAGTCAATGGAAAAGATAAAGAAAGCATCATTTATTGCTTGACCAATCCTAGTTCATGTGACCCATGAGCAAAGTCCATAGGAAAAAATTTTATCAACTGAATGATGGAATCTTTTTCCTCACCGGAAAGTTGTTCTCCAAAAGAAGCTGTTTTAATTTCAGAAAGAAGGGTAGGAATTTCTTTTGTAGATCTTCCTTTATATTGAATCACAGAATTTAATGTGTTCAATACTGATGCTATTAATTTTTTTAGGGAAGAATTTTTAAATATTCTCTTCCCATTCAATCCCATTGTGAAGCATTGATTTTAAGGATAAATTTTGATGCCAAATTTGGTTAATTTATCATTTCCCACAATGAAACAATTGCTTAAGTTATCATTTTTCATAACTACAAAGTCACACATAGCTCTTACAAAGCCATGGCTATATTTGAAAAATACTGTAGCCTTGTATTTATAATGGGGGACAAAACAGAGCCATAACCTCTCTGATTTTCAGAATTGATAGGCATAAATTTCGATTTTTAATCCTAATCAACTGAAGAAAATGCTTTTTCAGATACAACACTCCCTCCAGCTCCAGAATCCTAAAAAACCTCAATGTTTTTTCCATTAATCAAGACTGGTGCCTTGAGAGGGGTAATAATTGCTGAGGTTTCCTCAAGATTTCTTATGATTTCAGCATCTTCAACTGTGGATAAATCATTGGCATCATTGTCAATATTATTTAAATATTGAATATCTTCCTCCTGCATAAAGACTTCCTGGTGAGATTCATAAGAAATGTTGCTGGAACAGTGACTTGAAGTATCATCGCATGCAACTGTGTCATCTGCAGGCTCCTCTGTTTGTTCAACAAGGTTTATTTTCTTTTCACAAACATAGCCTTTCTGCCAAGGCTTTCTGAATTTAAATCCAGTGTTTGTTGCATATTTTTTAGTTGCAACAGGGGCAGAAGGTTTTCCAAATTTTTCTGGAAGTTTTTGTTGGTAATTGGAAGGTTTCTCCAATGAAGGTATAGAGATGAACTTCATAGATTCATACATGTTATTTTAATGGACTTCATTAAAAATATTAAAAGAAGAAGAAGGTTCACTTGAGAATTCAGTTCTAGCAACAATTAAGTCTCTCAAAGGCATTGGAAATTTATAAAGGATCCTGTCTTTCCATAATTCATAATCCATGTTCTGATCAATTGCTCTCTGAATTTTCACTAGTTTCATAAGGAACTCAATAGGTTTTCTAAAGAGGATGAGCTATATCAAGATTCCTCATACTGCCATTGTTGAGCTAACCTAAACTTTAAACCACCAAATTGTGCTTTAATTAATTTTTTTCCAGTCCTCCCAAGAGTAATCATTATTATCCAAAAATAAAGATTCATACCACATCAGGGAAACAATGAAAAACAAAGATATTAATTTAGATACAACTTCTTTATCTGTTAGTATATAAGAATTTTTAAGATTATAAATTCTGCATATGAATTGCTTACAATAAGAGGAAGAGTCACCATCAAATATTGGATATTGGTCAGGTTAAGGCTGATTTCTCTGAGTTGAAGTAATTTCCTTTTGGATTACCTGTTTCTGGTTAAGAAGCAGCTTCAACTTTTGTAATTGAGCAGTAATCTCATTATTTAACCCAGTTGTAGATGGGCAGGGTGCATCAAAATTTTTTGATGGAACCTCAGAAATATCTACAGGTTTCTCTTGTACTAATTTTTCTTTAGAGAACTTGGCTCAGGTAAATGTGGATTATCCTGTGAAATAGTTTCGTCCAAAGGATTTTCAGAGTATTTTTGGTCATATAATAATGAGCTCAATTGTTCTTCAATGTTGGTTAACCTAGTATTCATCCTTGGAAAAATAGATAATGTCTCATTGATGGGAGCAAAAGATAATTGGTTCTTATGTTGTAAAGATTAATAATGATCATTTAGTTTTTTCAAGTTTGATTTATGATCTTCTAGTCATTGGAAACAGATAGACACAGTTTCTTGCAATTTGGACAGATCATTTTTAATATTTTTCCACAAAGAATAGTTCTTATTACTATTTTAATAATTTACCATGTACATAAAAAATTCATCAGAAACCCTATTCAAATCACTATTCAATGCCTGGTAGCCTTACTCATTAAACAAGCTATTAGATTTCTGTGTAAATTGTAGGTTTTTCATTATCTGATTTTGTTTGGTGATAATCTCTCTCAAATATTGGTCATAAATAGTTGCTACATCAGGGGCATCTCTCAGGATAGAGACTGAGTAATTCTCAAGAGTCTTATATACTTCAGCATCAATTGATTTATCTAAAATAGCCATATATGGATTTATCATTGAGGTAGCAATTAAAAATAAAGTAGTATTTACATGAGTAGAACATTGATTATTTAGTCTGCTAGAATCAGCTTCTACTGGTCTCAAAGTGTCATCTGCCATCCCAGAGTTACCTGAAGGAGCTAAATCAGCTACCAGAAAAGGAACTTGAGAATCAATTGAGGGCCTTACCATGGTTTTGAAAAAATTTGGATGTGGTTGTTTTTCTTTCTTCTTCCTCCTTGATAAGGATGAGAAGGGGGTTGGATTGATTTGTTGGGGCCTGGATGGACCTGCTTGAGGAGCCTGTTGCATCTGATGGGCTTTAAGTGAGTTCCATTGAGTGTTCAGCCAGTCCCACTGCCATTTTGACACTTCCAACTTTTCTTTTTGCTGAGTAGGATCCACTTGTGGAGGTTTTTCTACTTGTTGAGTTTTCTTCCTATCTTGAAGAAAAGCCTCTATGCTTTTTACACTTTCTTCTAGTAGTTCTCCCTTTTTCCTTTAATCTGAGGCTCTCTGTTTACAACTCCTTGATGTGAGTTGAAAGGTTGTTTACCTGCTGCTGTACTGGAAATATTTTGATTTTGAAGCCTTTTGGAAGTTCTTCAGGAAGGAGCACATGAGGCTTGGAGTCTTGAGGAGGTTTTACTTTCTTGATCTCCACCTCCTGCATTTCTACATCCTGTTTAGTTCAATAATTGATTAATTTAAGAAAATTTAGTAGTCAAATGAGAGCTTACAGAGTTTTCATCATAATCAATTAGATCCAACTCCTCTTCAGAGATGATAGAAACATCTAAATCAGAAATTCTTTGAAAAACTTGGGATGAAAGAAAAATATTTTAATATTTTGTTAGTGATTATTTTTTCTTTATTAAAAAAATCAAAATCAAAAATATTAAAATTATATATATCAATTTAAAATTGATTATTAATTACCAGGAATTATATTGAACTGAAATAATTAAATAATATATTGTTATTATTTATTACCAGAACTAATAATCAACATAAATAATTAAATAATATATTTTTATTAGGGGGTATCAATGTTCAGGGATCTGCAATTAGGGATCAAGAATTTTTTTTCCTGGGATCAGAAATTATTAATTGCAGAAGATTCTTATCCACTAGCCCTGGGGATAGTTGATAAGGAATTGCCAATAATGCATTATCCTGCCTCTTATACCCCAATTTCCTTTCCTAATTCCTGATCCCAAACTCATCACATCCATGAGGCATATCCAGAGAGTAGTCAAAAATGTGGTTATGGAAGAAAGTTGTGCAACATGTGGTTATGACAGAAAGTTGTCCAAGAGGTGATTATGAAAAATTGAGTAGAAAAATGTCAGATAAGAGGTGAAAATTGACACGTAAAGTGTCTAATAACCCAATTATTAGAAAAAATAAAAGCAGAAGATAATTGTGGATCCCTGAAAATTGATACGCCCTATTATTTATTACCAGGACTAATAGACAACTGAAATAATGAAATAATATATTAATTATCAGGACCAATAGTCAAATGAAATAATTAATTAATATAATTTTTAATCAAATAATTAAAGTTATATTAGGGGGTATCAAAGTTGAGGGATCCTCAATCAGGGATCAGGAATTTTTTTCCTGGGATCAGAAATTATTAATTGCGGAAGATTCTTATCCACTAGCCCTGGGGCTAGTGGATAAGGAATCCATGACAATGCATTATCCTGCCTCTTATACCCCAATTTCCATTCCTAATTCCTGATCCCAAACTCATCACATCCATCATGAATTTTTAAGAAATTCACATGACTTATACTTGCTGATGCCATCCTTAAGTCCTTCCTCACTCTATGCTACTTAATTTTGGTGGAAAAAACTTAAATTTTTCTTCTATCTACACACCCCAACTGCACATTTGGAAGTGAATTCACACTTCCCTAATCACAAAAGCCTTCCACCAGCAACTATGAAACACCTCTCTACTAGGCAGCTACCTCACTCAAATATTAATTCTGTCACTTTACTTTTAGTTTTTCATTAAAAATCTGACTCTGATTTGGAAGATTCTTTAGCCTATATGACTTTTCTTTCCAAAAAGCGTTACATAAATCCAAGGGGGAAAAATCTTCATCATGATCCCAGATATGATCTCCTCTCCCTTCTCAACATTCCTCAACTATTTTGAACATCTCTTGATTCTTTATTTAAACTTTATCATCTCATCTCTGAACATCCTATCTTTCATAACAATACTCAAAAAAAACAGTGTGATCCTGCTATTCAACTTGCTGTTGCACTATGTCGCTTTGGCTCAAACAGAAATGGTGCTGCTGTAACATTTTTGAATAATATCTTTAACATAGGATATGGTGCGGTCATATTATGCACCAAGAGATTTATGATTGATGTCCTTTCCCTCAAGTCTCTAACACTTGCTTCTCCAAATCCACAAAGGCAACTTGAATCCTCCCAAGTAATGAAAGCCAAAGGTTTCCCTGGATTTGTAGGTTTTGTTGATGGCACAACTATACCTTTTAGTCAAAAGCCTGCTCATGATGGCAACCATTATTTTGATTGAAAAAAAAAGGTTTCTTCAAAATGTTCTCCAATTTCACATCTTTCATAAACTAACTTTTTATCTTCTTTGAAGATACTCTATTGCCGTTCAACATGTCTGTGACATCAACAAAAAGTTAATTGCTTTTCATAGTGACTGCCCCGGCTCATGTCATGACTCTTCCATCTTCCAAGGAATGAGGATTTCTCAAAGTCCTGACTCATACTTTGACAAATCTCAGTACCTCTTTTCAGACTCAGCATATGCAAGTGGAAAGTACATTATACCTGCTTTCTGTGGTGCAAATTTAGAAAATGACCCCAAAACCACCTTTAATTATCACCTTTCCCAATCAAGAGTACCAATTGAACATGCTATTGATATTTTAAAGGAAGATTTTCTAGTCTCCAGGAGCTCAGAATCCGATTTCAAAATATATTGGAGATCAAAACTGCAAATAATTGGATCATGACTAGCACTATACTCCACAGTATCCTAGCTGACTTAAAGGATCAGCAGAATGTCTTTATGAAGAAGAGGATTCCAAACCATCACCAGCTCTCTTCTCCCTTTAAACACAAAACATTCATTCAACCGGCATATGTTCTGTCATTATGCCAATCACCCTCCACCATTTTAACACACAACCCTTTTAATTTTTTAATTTTATACTCTCCAAATGTCCACTATGTATACTTTATTCACTAGGCTTGGTATTTTTGTTTTTACATATTCATTTTTATTTTGAATTTACAGTGAACATCTCTTTTTTTGATGGCTCATTGGGTTTCTTTCACCAGCTCAACATGAAATTGCATATTTTTTCAGTGTTTCTTTTTTCATTCTTCACTCATATCCTTTTCCTCCTTTCCCCAAACATCCCTCAAAAATTTTGGTTACATTTTTTTTAAATCATCTTTCCAGGTAAGTCATTTTTTCATTTTTATTGATTTTTTATTTGCTTTTTTTTTTTTTTTTTTTTTTTTTTTTGTAAGTGCTTCATTTATTTTTTTTCAAGGTTAAACTTTTTTTTTTTGGTTTTTTCACTCCCTCTATTCTCTTCCTCACCTTTCCCCCCTTTGGGCCACCTCTCAACTCTCCCCCCCTCCCCCCCATCTCCTCCCGCTCTCCCCTCGACTGCTTCCCCCCCTCCCCCCTCCCCTCTCACCTTGCCTCCACCCCCTTTTAATCTCTAACTAATCTCTATGTGATTTGTTAGCTAGTTAAAGGGGAAAAGAGGCAAGGTGAGAGGGGAGGGGGGAGGAGGGGGAAAGAGATAAGGGGAGAGGCAGGGAGGTGGGGAAGTGGGGGAGGGGAGAGGGGGAGGGGAGAGGGGGAAGGGGGGAGTATTGTGAGGCAGCCTAAAGGGGGTAAAAGGGGCTAAAGGGGGAAAAGAGATGTGCATAAAGGGGGGAAAAGAGGGGAGGACATAGTAAAAAAGGGGGAGAAGGGGGTTTTGAGGAGATCAAGAAGTGGGAGGGGGGGGGTTTAAGGACACCAAAAAGAGGTAAATGAGGCAGACAAGGAGGGGTAATATGGAAGTATGTAAAAGAAAAAAATTATTAATTTTATTAACATTATTTTGAATTTTTTTTACAGAATATTATAAAAAAAAACTTTTACGGTTCAAGCTGAATCAAAAATAAATTTGGTGTGTTTATGATTTTTATTTTTATTTTTGGGAAAATTTTTCTGATAAAATTTTTATTTTGGTTTAAATTTTTGATTATAATTTATTTTTATCATTTTTTTTCAAGGACTTTAGGTGGTATATCTAACACTAAATAACTTTAAAATTCATTTTCTCAGCATATAATTTTACTGATGTTTGTTTTTATTTTATTTTATTATTTTTTGTTTCAATTTTTTATTTCAAGGAAAGTTTTGGTATTTGATTTCTTTTCAAAAAACAATTATTTGGATTAATTTTTATCAATAAAATTCTCAAGGTTGAATAAACAAAATAAATTTTGTGAGTTTTATTTTTTTGCCATTTATTTTTTTGGTTTTTGACACAAATTTTTTTTTTCAAAGAAAAAAATGACTATTTTGTCAGAATCACCTCTTACTTCTCTATCATCATCCTCTTTATCCTCTTTATCATCTTTTTCAAATTTAACTTAATTTCAATCATCATCCAAAATATCAAAAAAATAATGATGATCCAACTCAGCTGAATAAAAGAAATTTAAAAAAGAAAATTCATTTGGATTGTGTATTTGGCAATATATCAAAAATAAAGTACTATAAAACTAAAGTGTATCAAAAAATTTTTTATCCAAATGAGTTACCAGAAGATTTAAAATATTTAACCAAATAAGGAGAGGATGAAGTACTTGAAATTTTGGTGATAAACCTCCCTTACTTCAATAAACTTCAGAGGAGAGTATTACCAAATTTTCTTATAAGGCTTGCAAAATTCTTGATTTGAAAGAATTTTGGTTGTGCCTGTAAAATGCAGGGGGTAGTAATTCCAAATTTTCATATAAGACTTTCAAGATTCTTGACTTAAAATTTTTTTGGTGATACCCACCCCTTACTTCAAAAAAATGAAGGGGGGGGATTGGAAAATTTTCAAATAAGACTTGAAAATCTTATTTAAAAAAGAATTTTTAACATAAAAATACAAAAATTCAGCTAATGATGGACAGAGTAATGAAATGCAGGAAATTATTGTATACTTTTATGTACAAATAATTATGAATAGTTGAAGTATGAAAGAAATAAAACAAAATAGTTATTAAAATTTTTTATTAGACATTAAATTTCCTCATAATATTTATTGGCTTTAACACATTCCATTAAAAAAATTTTCTTCTTTGAATTTTCTTCAAAATCATGCTTAAATTTTATCTGTTTTATTAAGTGTTTTCTCCTCTTTCTTTGATTTTTCAGTACTAAAAATTAGCTCAGATTTCTTCTCCTTCAAGTCTCATTCTCTATTATCCTATCGTAAAGAGAGCTTGTACTTCCTCTCCGCCAAATCTTTTTCCCTATCATCCCTCCTTATAGAGAGCTCATATTTTTGCTTTTCAAACCTTATAGTCTCTATAGAAACTTCCACTTGTTCTAGAGTAATAAGAAATATTAACAAAAAGTAGAAGAAAAGAAGAGTAAAGTATTAAGAGGTATGGTATAACTTACCATAATCATGTTTCTCTAAAAATTCTTCAATAGAAGAAAAAGGGGTTTGAGATGAAGTATCGCTTTTGCGTCTTATTTAAGAGTGGAAATTTAGACTACTTAAAGCCCTTTGCTTTTTTTTCAAGGTCAAATTTTCCTCCTCATCATTGTTGCTGGCTTCAGACTCAGTTAATTGTGGCTCCCAAATTTGTTCTTCAGCCTTTTTAGAAATAAGAAAATGTAAATAAAAAAATAATTTGTAAGATAAAAGATAAAAAACATACTTGAGTTAGATTGGGTTGGTTTAAATTGCCATAAGGATCTATAGCAAAAGCTATCTAGATTTGTTGAATTTAGAACAGGGGAGGCTTTAGTGGAGGAAGAGGATGGAAAAAGATTTGTTTCAACATCATGTTTGGAGATAGTATCTCTACCATCCAACATGTTTGTAGGATTATCATCAGCTCTCTCCAAAAAAAGCATCCATGTCTTTAAATTAAGGAAACAAAGATTCAAATTTATCATCTATGGATTTTATGCCCCTAGCTGTATCAATGTTGGTAATAACAAAACCTGTCGTAGATGAAAGTTTCTTTTCATTCTTGTATTTGGCTTGGTAATTCTTGAAATGTTCAGGCATCTGTTTAGGTAACAGATCTATCCTTACCTTTGTCTTATTCTGTAATTCAATGGCCATTAGTAGATAACCATTAACTTTTGATGTGAGGGGCCATCCTACTTAAGTTGCATTTTAAGTACCAAAACAAGAATCACAGTTAGATTTAGTTTTCAGCCATTTGATAAGAATGAGATGATCATATTTATTTACTTGAACAGTCTTTGATTTCTTGGCTGAGCAGGGGAAAGAGGGAGTAGTGCAATTTGAAGAACAACCGGGGGAAGGCTGTATTTGAGAAAATCTATGATGATGGGACATGTTAAGATAATCGAAGATGAAAAGGAGCAAAAACAAGAAGATGAGATAGTGAGGTTTTCTGAATAGAGAGAAAAGACAGGATGAGATGAGAATGGGAGTATGCAGAAAAGTAAAAGGAATATCCAGAGAGTAGTCAAACATGTGGTTATGAATGAAAGTAGGCCAGATGTGGTTATGACAGAAAGTTTTCTGATATGTGGTAATAAAAAATTGAGTAGAAAATTTCTGGATAAGTGGTCAACTTTGACATGTAAAATGTCTAATAACCCAATTTTTAGCAAAAATAATTGCAGAAAATAATTGGGGCATAAGGATTTTTATCCATAATTAATTTAATTGTGAATTGATTAGCTTTGATACCTCCTATTATATTTAAAAAATACAGCAGCTTTATATTTGAAAATTGGATGTAATACTGAACCAAAACCACTTATTTCTTTGTCTGTACAGGTTTCAGTTTATCAGTGTACTTACTATCAATTTTATTAAGGTATTAAAAGAAACTACACTACCTGCAGTCCCAGTTTCAAGAATGTCATTCATTTATTTTCCTCATATAATAACAGTTGTTCTAATAGATGTTATTTTGTAGTTATAATGACTTACATCTATTATTATTTTAGATTCCTCAATGGAAGTTTAAGATTCATCTTTTGGTTCTATTGTATCATTCAGGAACATAATATCCTGTTCTAATACAAATTCCTTATTCTCATCATCACTGTAAGAAATTTTACTTTTAAAATCTTCACTAGACTCATCTTTTTCATCATCATTATTACTGAGCTCAGAGTCTTGTGAGTTCCTAATAACATTTATTCTCTTCTTACAAGTATGACCTTTTACCCAAGGTAAATTTAATAGGGGGTATCAAAGTTAGAAATTTGTAATTATTTAAAAGGTATTTCACAACACAAAAATAAAGCCACATACTTGACATTAATTCTCAGTACAAGGGTGCTTTATGGGCACAATATGGAATATTTAAAAAATTAATCTTGGTTTAATTGGTAGAAAAAAGAGGTATTTTGAAAATGAAGATTTCTAACTTTGATAACCCCTAATTTGTAGCAAGTGTTACTTTCTTGTCTCTTAGGAACAAGAGGAGAAGAAGGTTTTTTCTTCTCCACTTGTAACTTACTTTTAGCAGGTTTAATTACCTCAAAATTTTTCTTATAATAATTATACCTTGCTTAAAATTTGTTGTTCAATAAAATTTCATTAGATATATTAATAAATCCAGAAGTATCTGTGATAGTTTCAGCTCTAGCTACATCAATTTCTCTAACTGATATAGGCGATTCATATATTATTTTTTCTTTACACTCATCATAATCCATTTTTAGATACACAGATCTCATTATTTTTATTAATTTCATTAAAAATACCATTGGTTTATCCCCAGAACTTTGATTATATCTGGTTTTTTCATACAATATTTGTTGAGTGATTCTAAATTTTGGGCCACCAAATAGTCTTTCAATTATTGCCTTCAATTCAACCCAGAAGTAATTAATTCTCTCACTAAATACAGATTCAAACTGTAGTAAGGCCACATCTGTAAATAAAGATATTAATTTTGATGTAATTTCTTCATCAGGTAATTTTTATGATAATTGTAAGTTATCAATTTCTTGTATGAATTTTTGACAATCAGATTTTGAATCCTTATCAAAAAGAAGGGTACTGATCTAACTTAGAACAGCTCTTTTGTTTAGTTCTGACTTTGTTAACCTGAGGAATATTTAGTAGTTCACTTAATTTGGATAGATGATCATGTAATATATATTTTACTGATTTTTTACTCTTGGAGTCCATGAAATTATTTTCTTTTTCAATAATTGGTTTCTCATATGAAGTTCTCATATGATGTGGTATATTTTCCACATAAGAGGTGCTCTCATTTATTTTGTAAGAATTTGTCAAAATATAAGCTACTTCTATTTCTAATCTCTGTAACCTATCTTTTGTTCCAGGTACATGAGATAAAGTATCATTTCCATTTCAAAAAGAAAATTTTAAACATCCCTCAATTTCAGCCAATATATTCTGAGAATGTTCTATTTTACTGTATAAATTTTTTATCTCATAGTTTAATTTTTCATTTTCATTTTTCAATTCATTATTTAAATTTTTAATGACCTTTAATTTATTGGAAGTGGTACTCAATGATTTTTAAAGTTTTAATAATACACTTTCTGTATTATTGTTGGACTCTCTAGAATATTCTTCTAATTTTTAAATTCTTACTAATGATTCAATTATGAATTTTGACACCATTGTATTTTCTTCAAAAAAAATTTTTTTTTCTGTGTCTAACTCAGAAGACTCATCAATATTATTGGACTCAATATTAAATTCATTTGGTTAAAATTAAATGTTCCTAGTATTATCCTTGTTTTCAATAAAACTATGTACATTCTTATCATTTTAAGATAAATCCAAAATACTATGTTCAAATGAGTTATCATTAAGATAATTATCAATTATATTCAATAGATCCTTATAAATTTCCTTACCTATGAGCAATTTATTATTAGTATTATATAATTGATCATTAGAAGATGGATGACTTACCAAGGTCTTACTCCACTTCCCTGTCCTCTCTTTTTATTTCCCTTGTAAGGGTAACTTCTAGAACTCTGATGGGGAGAATGGTTGTAATTTTGAGAGTACCAGTCCTATTTCCATTTTCTTACTGTTATCTTTTTGTCCTCTTCTTCATTTGGATCTGGAGGTACTTCTAGTAAAACTGTGGAAGGTTTGATGAATACTGTGGTAGGTTGATCTTTGAGGCCTAAAAGTGCTGAATTACTTCTATGAATCCTTGAGCTTTTTTCTTTTCCTGGTTGTTCATCTGGCACAAATTGTTGTTGACCTTCACTTTGAGGTTTTTTAGAAGTGATAAAAGGCATTGAAGTTTCCCTTGTAAAGTGTTTCTTGACTTCTTTATAGTGATTTGGTTTAATAGCCTTTCCTTTTCTTCTACAGTCATTTTAGGAGTGCTGCTGTTTGTTGGAGATTCTAGTTCCTCCATTTCAATGACCTGAAACAGTTTTAGAGCTCTAGTTTTTATGAGATAAGGCTTTAACCCATTACCCACAATTTCAACATTGTCACACATGTTGCAAGTGGAATTTAATCAAAAGATCTAGATATAAGTACTAAAACTTCCAAAAAAATTATCAGTATTATATAACACTACATGAGTCAATTAATTTCCTACTTGTTGGTTTTATAGTGAATTTATATGTTCCAAAAGTCAAATATGCTTTTATGCAGTCACTTAATTCAAGAGGTTTAAAAAATCTATGCCATGTTTTTATATTTAAATAAGAAATTTGTCAGTAATATTCTTTTTAAATATTAAATGATTTATAAAAACCAAGAAGAAAAGAATTAAAAGTTCTGTTAAAAAGAATCAATTAGTCAGTTTTTATTATTTGGTTTATTATCTGCAAAGATTACATGTTTAATTGGTCTATTGACAGATCTTTACTATGAAAAATTTATGTTCAATTAGTAGTAAAATTGTTGATTCAATTTCATAATTATATTTTATAACTGGGATTCATTTTCTGAAATCACTATATGAATTTACCTGAACCCTTTGTAATTAATCCAAATATTTATATAGGGATTTTACATACTTGTAGCCATTTTTTGAATTTTTACATACTGGAAGACAACCAACAAAATTCTTGAGGAAAGCTCCCTAATTTTCAGGCTGAGTTCAAGTACAGAGAAGTTAATAGCTTTATTATTAAGTTGTTTATAAGTATTTAATTGTCCTATATGAATACTGTAGTACAAATTCAATAAGTATTAAAATATAACTAAATGTAAGGGTTTCAGTAATTGAATCTCACTAGTGATAAATTTTTTTCAATTTATAGTTGGTAGAAAAATATAGGTAATAATTCAAACACTATACAAATACTTTAAAAGTACTTATGAAATGTATTTTCCTTTTAATGGTTATATGGTTTAATTGTAATGATAAAGAAAGTATAAATTAAGACCAGAACCTCCTCATTATATACCCAATGATTCCCCAATGTTTTTCCCTAGTTTACCAATCCTATACCCAGAAAATGAGGCCTCAATATAGCTAGTACACATACCCATCAACCTAAGAAGTAACCAATAACACAAATAGAAGAATATAACATGCTGTGGTCTTCCAACATTAGCAGAGGCCTTTGTCAGGCTGTTTGGTGCTGTTTGTGTGTGTCTTGATTGACATTGGTCAAAGAGCTAGGTGTTTTTTGGTTTTATTCAGTGAATATTGGAACTATGGGTATGTGGGTACTACCATTGGATAGCCCTGGATTTTCTCTATATTTTATGTCTTGTTGACATTTCTCTTATTCCAAGTGTTAAGGGATCATTTCCCTATTTTTCATTTCTAAAAGAAAGCTGTTTAATTTTGTGTTTTGCGTTTTACAGGCTAACCTTAAGTTTTAGGGTTAATTGCTTAGTACCATTAAGTAAGGCTAATTTGGATCTATATTTTATGTCTCAATGCTGTCATAGCTGAATTTTTTGTTTTAAGGGTTTTAGTAGTTGTAGTGGATTTCTCTAAGTATTTGGGGCTTTTTAGATGTTTTTTTAGTTGTTTTTTGGCTTCAGGGAGGTCTGCCTGCCTCAGTCATAGAAGCCTGGGGAGCATTTCTAGAGGGGTTTTATTCAATTTGGCTGTCAAAGGTGCCAAATAAGTTGCAGTAACTTGATTTTAGATAGGTGGTCTGTGTGTACATACTGAATAAGACAGTTTGGGGCAACTTTAATTATCAGACAACCATCCGGTAGTTACCTCATTGTTCCTCACTCAGTTTTCACTGTTTTTTGGCCACAATTGTCTGTGTTTGTTTCAAGGTTAGTTTTCATTTAACTTAACTTTAGAAAATAATTTATCTGTTTTAGCTTTGAAACCTACATCAAGTATTTTTTCTGTGTTTGTGCAACAAGGGCACTGTATCTTTGGCTTCTGGTGTGGATTTCTCCGCATTTCAGGTTTTCAGGCTCTTTGGCTCTCAGTGGTCTGGTATTGGCTACTGTCTTGACTTGTAAAGCAGTCAAGGAGTTGTTTGGAAGGAGGAATTTTAACAGTATCTAATTTTCTGTAGCAGATTAATCTCACCTGGTTTTATCAAAGGGAGAGGGGGTTTTCTCTCCATTTTTACTCCAACTCCCTTGGTCAAGGCCTATAGCTAGTACGATAAGATTGTCTACATTTCTGGCACCCAACGTAGGGTGAGGATTTTCTATCTTTTTGAATCATTGTTACTGTTGGAATCTCTTCTTTTGTGGACTCTGTGTGGATTTTGGATTTTTGGTGCTGTATCTCTCTGTGGTTGGGCTAGGGGGTCTTTTATCTAGTTGGATTAGGTCCCTCCTAGGTCTCTGAAGGCTATTAGGGGGATTTCGGCTATTTGTGGTGGAAAGTTGGGGAGGTGTAATTGGAAATAGTTAGGATGGTCAGGATAAAGTCATGAAAAGGGAAAATTTTCTTTGGAGAGGAGGCAAGGTTATTTTTGGAGATCTTTGAAGCTGCTGATGATGTGGATGGGGCTTCTGATTTGGATAGGGTGAAGCAGGTGATCTTCATCATTGATGATAGAGAGGTGGTGAAAGAAGTTCCTAGGATGGAGGGATATTGGTTTCAGGATTGGGGAAAGTAAAAGATGGAAATGATCAGGAGGTGACCCACTGTGTTTTCAATGGATGTTCTTTATAGTATTTCTAGGAAATGGGAAATGATGGTGGTGTAACTTCTCTGGTTCAGTATGGTAAATTTAAGGAGGAATTTTAAGAAAGTTATGGATTATCTGGATTATAATGGTATGTCCTCTCATGAAATGGAGGCCAAGAGTTTATTTTGGAGTGCTATGGGTCTGGAGGTCAAACAGGAGGTCCAGGGATTTCTGTTAAAGGATGGGCTGATGAAAACACTTCTAAATGGTGAAAGTAGAACTCCTGCTATAGGTTTTTTGAAGAAGGCTATTCTGGGGCATCTTTAAAACTTGTTTCTAAAGATGTGGAACCTGAAAATGAAAATTTCATTAATGGAAAGGTTCAGGAAGAAGTGGCAGAAAATTCAGCTACAGTGGAAATTTTGGAATCAACCACTTTGGGTGATGATGATGTTTGTGATGTTTCAGAAATTTTTATTTCTTTAAAAGATGATGTCAATAGATCTCAAGAATGTGCTTCATTTGATGTTTTGGATATGTACACACTGGATGATCAGTGTATCTTTTCAAAGGTGGATGAGCTCTGTGGGAAGGAAAAATTGGAATTTAATGATGATAGGGTCTCTTCATGTTTAGATAATGGATTTTGGATGAAGATGTTTCTTTAAGATCTGTTTATGGTCAGAAAGAGACTGTTTTGGATCTATTTCTCTTAGAGGAAGAATATTTTCTGGGTGCTCCTTTAAGTTCAGAAGATGAATGCTTGGAGGAGGATGTTAATTTTGATGTTATTGACTCTATCATGGAGGATCTTTTAGATTCTCAGAGTAATTCTGAGCTTAATAATTTGAAGCCTCATGAAAAAGATTCTAAGTTTTGTCTTTCAAGTTCAGAGGATGGAAGAAGATGTGAAAATCTCACTATATAAAGTTTGGAGCTTCAGAATGATTATGTTCTGGATGTATTTTTGTTGGAGGAATATAATTCTGAGCTTGTTAACTCAAGATCAGAAGATGGTTTCTTGGGGGAAGATGATTCTTTTGGTTTTCTGGGTCCTGTTTTGGAGGAGCTTTTTAAATTTCAGAATAATTTTGTGATTGATGATTTGGAGTTAGAGACATTAACCTCTCAGCTTCTTTCCTCAAGGGGAGAAGGTTTTTTTAGAAAGGAGGATAAAATTATTGATGCTGTAGATTGCTCTGTTTCAAAGGAAATAGGGTGGATGCAAACTGGGAATGAAATTGATGATAAATTCAGAGTATGGAGAAGGATGAGGATTTTGTTTGGAGGTCTGATTATGGGATATAAGAATTGGAAGAGGCACCACGCAATATGGGTGGTGGATTTGATAGAAAGTCCACAACCTTGGACCCAAACTCACCACAGATTGAACACACCTTGAGCTATTGATAAAGGAACCATACAATCAGGGATGAAAACCACTCAGAAGAATAGTTTTAGGTGGATGTTCAAGTATAGTTTAATATGGTTTTAATATGAATTCAGTCTGAGTTCCATCTGAGTTCCATCTGAGTTCAGGATGGGGACTTTCTAGTATGTCCACCCCCTATATTGCATAGTGAGGGGCTTAGATTTTTGTAGTCCTAGGGGAAAAATTATTTATTTCAACCTGGGGAATTCAAGAATCTGAATCCTCAAAAATGAGGATAAACTACTTAATTGGCCTTTTTCTTTATGTGGCTGGCTCTTCAGGATCCATTTTTCTCAACCTTTGGTCTGGTTATTTTTCATTTCAGAAGAAAACTCAAGAAAATAAAATAAAAATTTCAAGATAACTCAAGATAATCAAAAAAATCTGCACATAATGAAGACAGAAGATAAGAATTATTTTTGATAAGATCAGAAAGGTTTTTTCTCTTCCCCCATGAGGCTAAACTGGAAGGTTTTTTCTCCTCCCCAATGAGGCTTAATTGGAAGATTTTTTTCCCCTCCCCCAAGAGGTTAAATTGACTGGTAATAATTGTGTTTCTGATAAAGGTTTAAACCTCCCTCAAGTGGGTAAACTGGCTGAATCTGATATTGATTCTGGTAAGCAGGATATTTTTGTTGATGAAGAAGGGGCTGTTGTTTGGGGTGGCTCAAAATTAAAAAAAGGTGTTTTTGTTAGTGAAATGGATTCTCTTTAAATTTTAGATTTTCGTGATGCCATGCATCAGTTTTTTGGAACCTTGTTTGTTTTTAGAAAGTACCCATGAGTGGGACCTCTAGATTTGATCTTGGAAAGTGTAAGGGTAGCTGATGAGCTGGCTGCTATATAAAAAAGTTACCCCAGATTGTCTGTTTCCAACCCCTTCTCTTAATTTGGTTGAACCCTAGTATTGCTTTCTCTTCATAGGTTTTAGTCTTCTATGACTTTACACTGGGAATTCTTTTGGTCTTCAAGTGCTGGAATTTTAATGCTTATTGGTTTTGGCTTATTGTGTTGGATGATGTGTTTTTTGTTAGAAGGTACCCAGGGGGGGCTTCTAGATTTTATTTTCGAAAGTTTGGGAATAACTGATGTGCTTGCTGCTCTGTAGAACAGTTACCCCATAATTTCTGTTACAAGTATTTGGTTTGTACTAGTTGAGTTCTAGTTCTGGTTTTTGTTATTCAGGTTTCAAGTCCACTATGACTTTTCACTGGCTTGGGACTGTCTTCTTTATCTTTGGTCTATTGGGATTGATGGTGGATCACTGGTGGTCTCCCAAAATGTTAACTTATTGGAGGGAGCCCACCCAGTTATCTTTTCTGTGGACCTGGACCTGGCTCTGTTATGTGGTTTTAGGGTTTTGACTGTAAAAGTGGTGGATTCAAGATTATTTTCTTTTTACATTTTTTACATTTTTATTTATTATGCAGGCTATGTTTGTTCAAAGGCTCAAGATAGGGCTGTGGCAATTTTTTGGTAGAAGAGGAGGAGTCAAAAAATATTTTTTTTAGATGTGACCAAATCAAGGAGCACTTGGATGAGGGTAAGGTATCAGGGGATCAGCTCATAAATTGGCTGGGGGATACCATTTTATTTTATTTTTTAAAGGAGATTTAATATTTTAGCCTTGATTGTTTTTGGTGTTGGATCCAATGGGTTATATATTCAGGCTTCTCAGGATCTTCAGGGAAGGTTTAAATGTTTTGGCTTTGATGGTTTTTGGGTTTGGATTCTATGGGTTATATCTTCAAGATTTTTTTTTGGAAAGTCCATCAAGACTTTAAACTGAACTCTGTGGATAGTCCATCAAGACTTTAAGCTGAAAAAAGGTATAGTCCCCCAAGACTTTAAACTGAGGGTGGTTTGATGGTTGAGTCCTTCAGAACTATAAACCGGTAATATGGTGTTGATGTGATTCTGGAAGAGGGCATCCAAAGGGGGAGTCTCTGAATTTAGTTAAGGCAAGTGTGGGGGTAACTGATGAGCTGGCTGCTCTGTAGAACAGCTACCCCAGAATGTTAGTTTGTTTCTTTGGTCTTTAATGGTTTGATCTCTGGTTCTGTCTTAATGATTTAGATTTTGAGTCCCCCAAGACTATAAAATGAGGGCTGTTATTACCCCAAGACTTAAAACTGAGGATGAGTCTCCCAGGACTGTAAACTGAGGAATTTCTTATGATTGGCTAAATTCAGGAAGTCTGATGGGTGGTCAAGAATTTTAATTTCTAAGTCAAAAGTTTAGTCAAGAGTCAAGTTGCAGAAGAGAATCAAGAGATGAAACAAATTTCTCAGCATTAGCCTTGAACTGGTGGATGAGGTGTTTCCTTTTCTCAAGATTTTGTGGATTTCTAAAAGGAGTGGATTGGAAGTAGCTTAGTGGAAGGTTTTTTTATCAGAGGAGTCTTGTTGGAACTTTGCATTAATGGTGGGAAAGTGGTTAGATGCTGGTGGTTTAATGGATCCTACAATTTCATCATCACTGTCAGAAGATGGAGGAACTAAGAAGTCATCAGTTTTAAAAGTAGAAGGAAGGATTAAAATGTTTTATCATCAGATAGACCAAGAATGGTGGAATTGGATGCTGTAGTGATGTTGGCACTCTTTTTTGAAGGGTTTAGTGTCAGCCTAAATATCCTTAGGACTGAGTATTTCTTATGCTTAGAATAAGATAACCTTAAGTAGATTAAGCTTATATCTTAAAAATAAGGTTAAAATAATAATATATATTATTTTATTATATATATATATAATTATTATTCTATTATATAATTTATAATAGTTTAAATAGCTTATCCATGGCCTAATAATACTTATTAAGGTGGTAATGGAGTCATAATATACTTATCTTAAGTGATATGAAGTAATTATTGACATACATAAGCTTATATGTATAGATAAATCTCATATTCAGTGAAATATGCAGTATATTATGTATATTTAGGTATATAAGTGGGTTTTAGCCCCTTGATAGCCTATAACCTTTTTTTATGCTTATTTTAGGTCATATGGACGAAATCAGTGGACTCACAACGCCTACAGAAGCATAGACACCTATATCAGGCACATACACCCAGTTTGGACAACTAAAATTACTTCCTTGGATGGTTATTCACGGATTTATGGGTTGGAAGGATGTTTCTGGGTTAATGTGGATGCTTGGGGATGTTATTGAGGGCTTGGACAGTTTATTTGTTTCCTTTATATGCTTTTAGTTTCATTAAATCTCTTTTTGATTATTTATTTTACCTGTTTCTTTATGGTATCCGCTTTTATCTGGGTTTTCTATTTATGGTATGACTCTGTGTTATTATTAATAGTGATGGAGGATCCTTACTGGAGGTCTGGGTGTTGAAACTGCTTGAAGTGGACGCCATGGGGAGGTGATGAGCCCTCACAGTGCTGTAATTGCCGGGGATAGAAGTGACATCATCTGGATTGAAGGTCTGTGCACTCCAGTGGATTTGGGTATAAGTAAGAAGGGATTTTGATGGTTTATTATCATCATTCAATTACTACAATTCAAACAACCACTACAATACAATTATTAGCATTCAGAAATATATTATAAAGCCATTATAAATTGATATTATCTTTATATAAGCTATAACTATATTTTATTCTTCTATTTTCCACCACTAGCACGCATTTAAATCCAAGTATTGTGAGTTTTATATGAGTATAACTATTTTATTAGTCTTCCCCTGAGGTTTAATCACTAAATAATTTATCAATAAGTAGTAGGACCATAAAATAACACTATTATATCATACTTATATACTAGACTATACTGACATTTAGTGTGTTGACTAATCTGCGTATCAGGATGGATGGCCTGGATCTTTTGGTGCTGGTGGAAGATGGACCAGGTTGAGGTGGAGGTGAAGCTGTTTCAGATGATAATGGACCAGGTCTGTAGCAAGTCTTCTTTCTGGATTGGAATACATCACAGGAGGTTCTGTATGGATGAGCTGGTGGTGTGATGGTGCAGATCAGATTATTGTCATGCAGTATTGGCAAGGGCCCATGTCAAAGGCAGATTTTGAAAGAAAGTTGAACATGATAGTTCTGATAAAGAAGAAGGTGGAAATTATTGATTGGAGGGAGGATGTATTCTTCCAACATTGGCAGAGGCCTTTATTGGGCTGTTTGGTGCTGTTTGTGTATGTCTTAATTGACATTGGTCAAAGAATTAGGTGTTTTTTTTGGTTTTTTCAGTGAATATTGGGACTGTGGATATGTGGGTACTACCATTGGATATCCGTGGATTTTCTCTATATTTTATGTCTTGATGACATTTTTCATATTCCAAGTGTTAAGGGATCATTTCCCCATTTTTCATTTCTAAAAGATAGCTGTTTAATTTTGTTTTTTGTGTTTTACAGGCTAACCTTAAGCTTTTGGTTTAATTGCTTAGTACCATTAAGTAGGGCTGATTTGGCTCTATATTTTGTCCCAATGTTTTAATAGCTGAATTTTGTGTTTTAAGGGTTTTAGTAGTTTTAGTGGATTTTTCTAAGTGTTTGGGGCTTTTTAGATGTTTTTTTAGTGGTTTTTTGGCTTCAGGGAGGTCTGCCTGCCTCAGCCATAGAAGGCTGGGGAGAATTTCTAGAGGGTTTTTATTCAATTTGGCTGTCAAAGGTTCCAAATTAGTTTCTGTGCATGGATTTTAGATAGGTGGTCTGTGTGTACATACTGAATAAGAAAGTTTGGGGCAACTTTAATTATCAGACAACCATCCGGTTGTTATATCATTGTTTCTCACTCAGCTTTCAATGTTTTTTGGCCACAATTGGCTGTGTTTGTTGCTAGGTTAGTTCTTCATTTAACTTAACTTTACAAACTGATTTCTCTGTTGTAGCTTTGAAACCTACATACATCAAGTATTTTTGCTGTGTTTGTGCAAAAAATGAACTGTTTCTTTGGTTTCTGGTGTGGATTTCTCTGCATTTCAGGTTTTCAGGTTCTTTGGTTCCCAGTGGTCTGCTATTGGCTACTGTCTTGACTTTTAAGGCCATCAAGGAGTTGTTTGGAAGGGGGAATTTTAACAGTCTTTAATTTTCTGTAGTAAATTAATTTAACCTGGTTTTTATTAAAGGGACAGGGGTTTTCCCTCCTGTTTTACTCCAACTCCATTGGTCAAGGCCTATAGCTAGTACTATAGGATTGTCTACAATGCCAAAATCATGAAATAATAAGGATAATTCATTAAAATAAAAGAATGAACCAAAAAGAGATTATATTCAAGTAATAACTTAAAATAAAAGAACATAAAAAGAGATAATAGCAATGAATATAATACATAAGTAAGGGGAATCAACTGTAGAAATGTAAGAGCTATTTATTCTAAATTAATATGTGAAATCCCCATCCAAATATCACCAATATTGACTGATAAAACATTGAGAAACTCAAAATAAGACATGACATGTGGTTTAGCTGAATGAATCTCTTGGAAGGCGCTTTCACATTTAAATCTTTTACTAAATTTTCAATATGAAGCGTGATAGTGAATTTTAGGTGCCAATCTTTAAGTTTTTAATGAAATAAGTGCATAAAATGAGGTCAACACACTAATAATGAAATTAGTAGACTAAATAGGTGCCTGTTGCTTATTTTAGCCTTTTTTTACATAGTGGCCATACAATGTGGGGTAATTATAGGGTGAAACTGCTAACTTTGCTAAGAATGAAGCTATTCATGTGGAAAAAATGCAGGCAGTTTGTGGCCAGTTAACAGAAGCCATTTCTGGCATAAAAAACATAAAATTTAAAAAGTATTATTTTTATACATTTGAATATTCAAATCAATAGCTCTAATTAATAAAAATTGATCTGTCAAGGGGAATTTTTAATATTATTAAATTTATAGCACATATATTCAACTCTTAAGTGATTTAAGACCCATTTCTTATTTTTTCCATAAAACAATGAAAAAACTGCTTTAAGTCAACTTAAAAATTATGTAGCCTTATTTTTAGGGTTTTTAAGATTACCCTTACATACTCCAACATAATATTAAGTACATAAGACTTATAAAAGGTGGATATATGTCTGTGTATAAGGTATTATAATGGGATATATTGTATTTAATCATTAATTTTACTTATGTATACCTCTTGTATACCTTTCTTTATTTGTACCATGTGTACTACATGTGTTTAAAATAGTTTATGAGCAAGTTTTTCTCAGTCCTGAGAATATCCAGGCTGAAAATTTTTTACTCTCCACCAGAAACAAGTTATTAATTTTAAGAATTCAGAAGTAGTAATTTTTTATATTTCAAGAGATTTTAGAGATAGTGAATTGAAATATGGTGTCACTCAATTGGAGTTTTTAGAAGTTGTATTTACTTTAGAATAGATTCATTTTGTTGTCAAATATTTTAACATGCCTTTTCATCACATATCTTCTCAAAGGCAGCCTACTCCCACTTTTTCTTAAAGTCGAACTACTCCATCTTTGTCCTGCTTGGCTAAAAAATAAAAGACCATTCATCTAAAAAATTCAATAACCTCATACTTATTAACAGGCTAAAAACTAAGACTAATTATGATTCTTGTTTAGGCACTGTGAATAAAACTAAAGTAGGATGGCCTGCTGCATCAAAAGTTTATATATAACTTGTAATAGCTAATGGATTAAGAAATTAGACAGAGGGAAGAATCTATCTTCTGAATAAACAGGTGTCTGAACACTTCAAGCACTATCAAGCAAGTACAAGAAGGCTAATACTCTTTCATCTTACCCTGGTTTTGGTATTACTGATAGTTATATCATTAAGTGGATAAAATATATAGATGATAAACTTCATTCTTTACTTCCTTAATAAAAAGAATGTATTCTATATTTGGAGAGTGAACTTATTTTAATACTTCTAACATTTTGGATGGAGGAGATGCTATTTCTAAACATGATATCAAGAGAAATATTTTTGAATTGTCTACCTCCACTCAATCCTGTCCTCTTTTTAATTAAAGCAATCAAGATATATTTTCTATAGATCTTAATCGTGATATAATCCAATCCAATCTAACTCCAGTGAATTTTATTTATTAATTTATTTTTTATTTACTTCTATTTTTCTTATGTCAAAAAGGCTGAAGAACAAACCAAGAAGCTACAAAAATTCATGATTATGAAAAAAATATAACAAATTCTTCTAACAAAAAGAAAGAGATTAAAATACTCTAAATTTCATAAGGCAAAGAAATAAAAAAAAGTTATATTACTTCTCAAAAAACTTATTTCTTCTATTGAAAATATTTTAGAGAAAGGTGATTCTAGTAAGTGATGGATCCATCTTTATAATTTAGTCTAATATTTTTTACTTTTGGTTAATATTTCTTAACACTCTAGATAAATTAAAAGTTTCACATGAGACTCTCAAATTTTAAAAGTAACAATATGAACTTTCTTTACAGAGGGATGATAGGGCACAAGACTTGGAGGAGAGGAAATATGAGATCTCTTAATGGGGGGATGATAGGGAACAAGACTTGGAGTAGAAGAAATTTGGAGTAACTATAAGTACTGAGAAAGTAAAGAAAGAGGAGAAGGCTCTCAATTAAAAGTTATTATTAGACAGATGAAACTTAAGTATCAACTTTAAAATGGTTCCAAAAAGCAAGTTTTAATGATAGAATGTGTTAAAGCTAATGAATATATTGACAAAATTGAATGCTTAATGAAAAGTTTTGATGAATAGTTTTTTTTATTCTCATTTCAATTAATCTTAATTTTATATACATGAAAGCATTTCATAATTTTTTCATATTCCACTACTCTACCTCTCATAAGATGAATAACTTATCAATAAATGTAACAAATTCATTTTAAAATGGTCCCAATGACAAGTTTGACACACCATTTTTTACTTCTTTGTCTTTTTATATCAAATTTTTCAAATTTACAACTCAAGTAAATAAACTTGCATTTATAAATAGAGTTAATCCAACAAAAGTCTATATCTAATTAAAAAATTTGGAAATGCCCTTCCCTGAATTTTCTTGAAGTAAGGGGTAGGTATCAATAAATTTTTAATTCATACATTTTGCATACCTGATTTGAAAATTTGGTAATAGCTTCCCCTTAATTTTTATTGAATTAAGGGAGGCAAGTGACCAAAATATATTATATTTAGATTAATAAATAAATAAATAACTAATATATTTCAATGTTACTAGTATTAAATTAATGACACTTCCTCAAGCCAAAATGCAGATCAAGTCCAGAAAAATTACTTTTGGAATTTACACAGGCATAGGCTAGAGAAACTTCATGAAAAAAATTTAATTTTTTCATAGTTACTATTTATACAATGAAAGGTCATTGGCCCATTACTTTAGTTTAGTAAATTGAAAAATAATTTTTTTTAAAAAATTTATAAAAGAATAATAAATATTTTGTGAATCTACTAGTCCCAAAATTTTTTTGATCTAGCTAAAAAATTTTCTAAATTATTTCCTTAAATGTTTTTTTCATTTTTTATTTATAAAATTAACTATTGAATTACTTGAAATATGCAGCCAAAATAGGGAAGTTGTGACAAGATTTCTCCCTGGAGGTTCTTTTGTACAATGGTAATTATTTTTGTGGGACTTTAAAGCTTAATAAGGAGCCTAGAGTGTATATAATAATTTTTAGAAACTCATTTAGTAATTTCTGAAAAATATTTTATGTATATTATGAATTTATATTGGTGAAAATTGGTTGAATTAAATGTGAAGTTTGGTTATCTAAAAGCTCAGGTTTGAACATTAATTTTACAGTAATAATATTATTCTAGGTGTAAAAATTGTATAGATAAAGAAAATTTTAGGTGATAAAGAACATTCTGGAATTTTTCTGGAATTTTCTTATTTTTCTAATATTGTTTAATGATTTTTTGAGTGATTGTATGAATTTTTGATTTTTGATAATTTAATTTAATTTAATGACTTTTAGCTCTAAAAATGGGGCTGCAAAAGCTAAGAAAATTATAAGAAATTGTTTTTCATATGTGTAGCTATCATCACTAATTTATCAATATTTTTTTTAGGTAGTTATGTTTTAAATACAATCCAGAAGTCTAGACAAGCTCCAAAACATGTCTTGAAGGGGAAGTTGGGGCTTGTGACAAATTTATGAATTATTTTGGCTGGAAACTGAAATAAATAGAGAAGAATGACATTAATTTAGCAACCAATAGTGCATAATAACAACAACATTAACATATTATCAAACTCTATGACATATATTATAGATATTAACATTTAATTAATAATTACAGCATTCTTACTCAACAACTTATAAGAGTAACATTTCAGGATACCATTTGGGAGGTCTCATCCTTGTAGCTCAAAACTAAAATTTATTTCATAAAATTAAAACAATCTAAAAATAATTATAATCATTTTAATAGGGGATCTAAGTTCTGGGATATCCACACTTAAGTCAGACCAAATCTGCTCTTATCTAAGTGCGGATTCCCCAAATACACTAGCCCCAAAACTGGTAGATTTCAAAAGTAAAATTAGTCACTTATTTCATTCAAATCTGCAATTCCTCAAGTAAAAGTGCTGATTTCACTATAGAATCCCATTTTACTTATTTTTCAGCATTATACCATTTATGCACAGCACTCTTCAGAATAACACTTCATAAGTTAAAACATTTTGAAACATTTACATTCTAATACCATATAAGATTCATGTCTTCCATGCTCTAAAATTGTGATAAATTACATCAAGAAATAAATTTCATAGCTCTTGATCTGCTCTTGAACTCTGATTGTTATTCTGATTCAGATCTTAAATAAGATTTTCTTTTTTATCAAAAATGGCCAAGAAATGTTAACTTCTTCCAAGAATGCCTCCCGTACTTCATACCCACATCTAAAAAATAAAAAACCATTTTAGACTTTCTTTCAGCCTAGGTATCACCAGGACTTAGTATTTCTTGTGTTTATATTAAGATTACCTTCATTGGATTAAGCTTATAAGTTAAATATATGACAATTACACTTATATATATAATTATTAAACTATTATAGGACTTATATTAGTTTAAATAGCTTATCAATAACCTCATAATACTTATTAAGGAGCTAGTGTAGCCATAATATACTAATCTTAAGTGATATTAAATAATAAGAGACATACATAAGCTTATATGTATTTAAAAACTTCATATTCAGTGAAATATGCAGTTATACTATATATATATCACCATGCAATAGGGGGGGTCGACTTGCTAGCAAGTCTCCTGCCTTGAGCCTGAAATAATATCTAATTTAGCACACATTGAGGTAGCAATTAAAAAATAAGGAATAAAGTGTGAAAATACATTGAACATGTAAGCCAGTTGTCTAGAAAAAGGAGGAGAAGATGAAGAGAATAGAGAGGAGGAGGAGGAAATATAGGAAAAGGTTTATAGGGTAGAGAAATGAGCTAATGAATTGATATAATTATTTTAGAAAAAAAAAGGCAAGGAGAACTTCTTGAGTTTGACACAACAGTGAGTATTATTAGATTATAATATATTTATTTAAAGTAAGTATTACTATCTCTGCGCAGTAAACACTGTTATTACTAATAGACTTGTTGTAACTGTATATATTTATATAGAACTTAGATTAGACTTATGGTACTAATAAAAATAATAATAAATGTATTAAAAATATGTTTAATTGATGAGTGTATAATATGTGATAGAAAACAAAGAGGAATTACAAGATCATTTTATAGGCAAGGATACTTCTGAGGTGCTTCCAATGTATATACAGAAATAATAGTATGTGAAACAAAAATACCAAAAGAATTAAATTAAAACATACACATTGAGAAAAAAAATAAAACAAAAAATTAAACCTTTGAATAGTTAATAACTTTCCTGTCTTAACACAAGTAATTAATATAATGAATAACTAAATAAGTATGAGAACATTAGAATTTTGAGAAAAAATATCCTAAACAAGTATTATAATAAGATGTAAAGGTTTTAATTAAAACAACTAGAATTATTTTCATGCCAAAATTTATGTAATCAATTTAATTCAATTGTAAAGAGAAATTAATTAATTGTTTTAACTACTTTCAGTGATTAATTTAATTGAAACAAATAATTATTTTAATTGTAACTTATTTAAAGTGAGAATTTAATATTAATATATTAAATATGTGTTTTAAGTTATTTAATAATTCTATTGACACTGTTAAGGGTGAAAAAAGCGCCCAATTATTTATGGATAATATTATATGATGAGTTGGATTTAATATCTAAGTTATATTAATCAATTTGTAATTCCATTATAAGTTAAATATAATTAAGCTTATAATATCAATAATAATTTAATTAATTTTTTAGAAATATTAAATACATAGGAATGTGCCATGTTTTTTATAGAATATAATATTTGTTTATGTAATAAAATTTATTTATTAGGGGGTATCAAAATTAGAACTTTGTAATTATTTAAAAGGTATTTCACAGCACAAAAAGAAAGCCACAAGAATGACATTAATTCTCAGTAAAAAGATGTTTTGGGGGCACAAGATAGCATACCTTAAAAAATAATCATGATTGATTTGGTGGAAAAAAGAGGTATTTTGAAATGGAAGATTTCTAACTTTGATACCCCCTAATAATAAAATTAAATATAGTAATTATTTGATTTATTCATAAAATACTTTTAATTTTATTATTTAATAAAATAATTTATTGTAACTACATAGTGTTATTCCCTTATATGATTTCAGTAATTTATTATATAAATTACTGGGCTCCTGAGATGGCCTGGCTGACACTCCCTCACTCTAAAAAAACAGTAAAAAAAATTCTAAGATTTTTTTTTCTATACTTTTTTAACAGAGTAGGAAGATTTGAAATTTCTTTTCCAGGTATCCATGCATCATGTTCAGATGACTTGTTTTTATATCTCAATAAATATTCAATACCTCTTTCAGAAGTGATAATTATATCATTGAGAATTTTATCAATTTCTGCAGTTTCCGTGACTTAGTGAGGGTTTTTCTTAGGTCTTCCCCTTCTTTTGGGAAATAATTCACTGTTGGAAATATAAGGTTTAAGTAAGGAAAGGGGGAAAACAGGGTGTTTCCTAACATAAGGAGAATACAATACAACTTCTACTGCATTATCTCCAACCATTCTTTTAACAACAAATGGTCCCACAAAAGGATCTTTTAATTTGTTATTGCCTTGTAAATTGAAATGGACATTAGATATCAACACTTCATCACCCTTGTTAAATGTGCATTCTTTATGGGAATTAACCCATCTTTTCTTTTCATATTCAAATGCTTTATCAATACACCTTTGAGCATGTTTTCTGCATAGTTGTTGCATTTTCATAAAAGATTTTACACCAGGGTGAAGTTCCAACTTAGGTAATTTATTAGTGAGAATCTGAGCAGGAGTATTTGGGACATAACCTATGCAAAGCTCAAACAGATTTTTCTCAGTGACAGAATGAACAGTGCTATTATATGCAAATTCAAGACCAGGCAATAGAGTGACCCAGTCATGAGTAAATCTGTTATTTTCTTTAAATTCTAATACAAAGGCACAATACCTTCTAATAATATCTTCCAGAGTTTGAATCATTCTTTCAGCTAGACCATCAGTCTGAGGATGGTGCGCTGTAGACAATTTTAACTCACAGCCACAAATATCCATCAAAGAGGTCCAAAACTCAGATGTAAATATTGGATCTCTATCAGAGATAATGGCTTTTAAAAATCCAACAATATTAAACATGTAAGACCACCATAAGAAAGCTAATTCATTGGTGGATACATCTTTGTGGGTGGAAATAAATTTTCACATTTTGGTGAATCTATCCACTATTACCCAACAAGCGTTATAATTGTCTTTACCTGCTACAGGAAGACAAGTGACAAAGTTCATGTTAATGATTTGCCAAGGAAAATCAGGTGCTTCAATATGTTGTAACAATCCTGCTCTCTTACCTGTCAATCTCATAGATTTCTGAAAAGAATCACAAGATTCAACATACAATTTAAAGTCTTCAGACATATTAGCCCACCAAGCGGTGTTTTTAATTCTGATAATGTTTTTTTCAAGATCAAAATGTCCTGCTAATATGTCATCATGACATAGTTTTAAGATGGTTTCTTTCATGAAAGGAGGAATAACAATGACATTGGTCAGTTTTCTCCTGTAGTAAATATAACCGTCTTCAATGGAAAACTTTCCTTTTACTCAAAGCACTCTGGTTCTTTGGAGGAAGAGTTTTTATCAATGCTTGGATAGAAGCATTCTTTGGATCATTCAAGATTGTAACTAATTTATTTAAATCAGAATCTTTTTCATATGAATCCAGAATTAATTGTAACAGTTCTTCTTTCATATCCACAATGTATATACCATGTATATGCACTGTATCATCTTCAGGTACATAGGCTGGATTGGATACATCATTTGGAAGAGGTAATCTGGAAAACATATCACTATTTGAATGAACATTTCCAGCCCTGTGAGTAATAGTCATTCTACCTCTGTATTCTTGAACAGCTAGTTGCCACCTAAACATATGTCTATTTGGTGTTTTCAAGTTTAAGAGGTATCTCACAGCACTGAAATCAGTAACTAATTCAAAATTTTGATCATCTAAATAGTAATGAAGCTTTTCTAAAGCCCATACAACTGCTAAGCACTCTAATTGGGTGTTACCATATTTCAATTCACTTTTTCTCAAGGTTCTTGAAATATAAAAAATTACTACTTCTGAGACTTTTTCATTCATAATTTGTTTTTGATGAAGAGCAGCTCCAAGTCCAATAAAACTTGTGTCTGTATAAAGAACAAAAGGCTTATTACAATCTGGAAGGGCAAGGATTGGTGCTGTCATTAAACACTTCTTTAAGGTATTAAATGCATTTTGGGCATTCTCATTCCATATATAAGCCACATCTTTCTTGTTAGTTTGGTAAGTGGTAAGGCTATGACTTGATAATTTTTTATATATTGTCTATAGTAGCCACACATTCCCAAGAAACTTTGTATTTCTTTTACAGATGTTGGTGCTGACACATTTTAGATAGCAGCAAATTTTCCTTGGTCTACACAGATCTGTAAGCCAGACACAAAATGACCCAGGACTTTTAAGTATTGAAACCCAAATTTTCACTTTTTTAAGGATAAAGGCATGTTAATTTCATCCATTTTCTGTAAGACTTTATTCAAGTGTTGTAAATGTTCATCAAGAGTTTTAGAAAAAAATATGAGGTCATAAATGTAAACCATCAACCAACCTTCAATTATTTCCTGATTAAATGTGTTATCTATCAATTTTTTGAATACTGAAGTGGAAATTTTAGGGCCAAAAGGAACCCTAACATATTTCTAAATTCCCATATGGGTTTCAATTAGCAAATAATTTTGGGAGACTGTTCAACAGGAATTTGATGATAACCTTTATTACCATCCAGACAGCTTATGAATTTAGCACCTTGTAAGGTAGCATGTATAGAGCTAATTCTGGGTCATATGTGAATATCATCCACAGTATAAGTATTAAAAGCTATATAGTCTCCACAAAGTCTAGCTTTTTCTTTTTCATATGAAATTAAAACTGGAGAGATGACATAATATTCGGGTGTAACATCCACTTTTTCAATAATATTCATACTTAGTAAAGTTGAGATATTATCTTCTATATCTTTTCTCTTTGTGGGAGAAGCAGGATAAGGTTTTTTCTTTAGGCTAGGAGGTATTTCATCCAAATTTCAAGATAAATAAATTTTCATTTCATTTTTAACCAATCCTAACACATGGGAACCATGAGCAAAAGCCATTGGGAAAGATGTAATTAAGGATACTATTGAATCCTTTTGGTTATCAGTTAATTGATTACCAAAAAGAAGCTGTTTCAATTTCAGACAATAATACATTCATTTCCTCTGTTTGTCTACCTTTAAATTTGATCAAAGAATGACAAGATTTTAATAAGGGTGTAGAATCCTTTTTCAAAGAAGAAATTTTAAATTTTCCTTTCCCATTCATTCCCAAAGTAAAACAATTGTTTGCAGGATCCATTTTAATGCTAAACATGGTTATAATATCATTTCCCATGATAAACAAATTCCTTAAATTGTCATTTTTCATCTCAACAAATTCACAAATAGCTCTGACAAAACCACCATTATATTTAAAGAATACAGTGGTTTTGTATTTGCCAATGGGACATAAAACAGAACCATAACCTTTCCATTTTTCAGATGTTATAGGTAATAATTTGCAATGATAATCCTTATCTACAGAAGCAAGTGATTTTTGTGACACTACACTTCCTCTAGCACCAGAGTCAAGAATAACCTCAATATTGTTACAATTAATGATAACTGGTGCTCTCAAAGGTAATATTAAAATGGGACTGTCAGTAATATCTATAATTACTTCAGCATTTTCTACAGAAGATAAGTCAATATCACAATTATCAGACCAATTATCTAAATATTGGATATCCTTTTCTAAAACCAGAACTTCCTGAGAAGACTCATGGTAATAAGATATATTGCTATTACAGTCGCTGGAGGAACCATCAAGATCAGCTAGAGTATTTTCAGATTCCTCATTTGGTTCAACAAGATGAATTTTATTTTCACAAATATGTCCTTTTTTCCATGGTTTTTTACATTTAAAACAAGTATTAGTTGCATATTTCTTTGGAGCAACTAGGGCAGAGGTTCTACAAGTTTTTTCTGGAAGTTTGGTGGAGGGCTTTTGTTGGTCATGATAAAATTTAACAGGATAATTACTTGGTTCATATGTATGATTTGGTAGGACTTCATTAGAGATATTAATAAAGGAAGAATTCTCTCTCACATGCTCAGTCCTTGCCACAATCAAATCTCTCAGAGAATTTGGTAATTTATAGAGAATTTTATCTCTTCAAATATCATAATCCATTTTAGGATCCATGGCTCAAAGAATTTTTGTAATTTTCATAAGGAAAACAATATGTTTTACAGGAGAGGAGGATGCTTATTTAGAATTCTCATTTGGAACCACCAAATTGATTTTCAATCAAGGTTTTCCACTCTTTCTAAGTATAATGTTGGTTGTCCAGTAAAACAGATTCATACCACAGTAAAGCTACATTGGAAAATAAAGAAATTAATTTATATAAAATTTCTTCATCTGGAAATTTATAAGAGTTTTTTAGATTATTAATTCTCTGAACAAAGTGTTTCCAGTCAGATGAAGATTCACCATCAAAAGTGGGATATTGATCCAGTTTGGGCCAATTTTTTGGCTACTGGGATGGTCCATCTTTTGGTTTTAATTATTTAACATTAATAATTCTTGAAGCTTAGCCAGGTGTTCAGAAATTTAATTATTTACAGAAACAGCTGGTTGACAACCATTAAAAGATTTTTTGCTAGTAGCAAAAGATTTTACAGACACATTGTCAGTTTTTTTAATGGCTGAAATATGGGGAAGAAAAGAATTGCTTTGTTCAGGCCCCTTTCCTTTATTTTTATGCAATTTATTTGCAGAATATTCATGTACCCTATAATGATTGGTAGTTAAAGCTGAGAATTTTTCCTGTAGGTCAGACACAGAATTTCTTATCCTTGGAATTTCAGAAATCTGGACATTTATTTTGGCAAGTGATAAAATATTTCTGTCTTTAAAAACTTTGTATTTGGTACTCAGTGCTTTGAAATAATTGTTCAGCTTTTTCAACTCATTGTGTAGAGACTTAATTTCATTTTTCAATGAATAATTCTCTTCAATAAGTGGTTTTAACTCACTCAAAGCTTTATGCAGATGAATATTTTTATCTGAGATAGCTCTATGATCATTTCTTATTTGTTTTTGTTGGCTAAGAATAATATTCAAGGCTTCTTTGACTTTAAAATAAGCTGTATATTGCACGAAAGAGCTCACTTTACAATGTAAGTGCAAATTATTCAATTTATCACTCTCATGTACTAATACATCTCTCAAATTTTTGTCTTTTACAAAATTAAAATCAAGTGTATCTTTAAATATATCCCCAGATATTTTCTCAAGCAAGGTATAAACTTCAGGGAAACAGAATCATTTTTAATTGCAAGAGACGGATTAATTAAAGAAGTAGAGGTTAAATGTATAGGTTCATCAAATGATAATTTACTAATTAAATCATTAGGGCTACTCATTAAAGGAAGTTGTCTCTTTGTGGGTTTAACTGTTCTTTTACCATTATCCACAATATTATCTGTGGAATAAAATTTTTTATTATACATACCAAAATTTTTATTAAACAAATTAATTACCATGGCAAGGGAGGAAATTTCCCCTGTGCCTTCTTTCTTCTCCATCTGTGATTAGGATGGGCCTGAGGAGGTTGATGGTAGGTTTGTGTCTTGGATGGGCCAGGGTGTTGAGCTTCTGGCTGCTGAAAACTATGTTGGTAATGGCTCATCAGGTAATCCTATTTCCACTGTTCCACTTGTAGAGTGTTTTGACTTTGAGTGAAAGAGCTGGGTGCCTGATGGGACTGAGGCTGAGGCTGAGAGGCTGGGAAAGGAGGAGGTTGAACCTGCTTTTAATTTAAGAGCTCCTGCATCTGTTGCAAGAGTGTCTCTACTCTTGCCTTGTACTTCATGCTTTCTGCTTGCAGTTCTTTTATTTGGCTGGAAAGATTGTTTATTTGTTGTGTCAGAGGGATCTTTTTTATTTTTATACCCCTTAGAGAATTTTCTGGATTGATCTGAGGCTTTACTTCTTTCAGAGTAGTTTGGCGAGGGGGTTTCACCAATTCTCCTGACATTTCTATGTCCTGAAGGGTGTGAAGATTTTTTGTTAACTGAAGAATTCTTGTAGGTTAATTTTTAATTTTGAATAACCTACAGATTCATTATCTACATCCACATCAATATCATCAACATGAAGGTTATCAATGCTGTTTGCCAAACTACTGGACATGGAACTAGGAATAAAAATTCAAATGTTATTTAATTATTCAAATTTATACTTCAATAAAAAATTAAATTAAAAATTAAGAATAAAAAATGTAATACAAAAATATGTAATTACAATTGATATTATTAGGAATTACAATTCTTCTTAAGGGAACAAACCAAAAAAGGTTTTAATAAGTAAACCAAAATAATATCTTGGTAATATTGGGACTAAGTACTGAGTACTATTATGGTCAACCAATTTAAATCAAAAACAAATTTCAATAAATTTAAATTAATAATTTATTTAAAATATTTTATAATGATCTTCTAGGACTAAGAGTTATAACTCTATTATGGTCAACTAGGAAAAAAAAATAATTTTTTTTTGAACACTTACACTCAGTGAATCAGCAATTAAGCCACAATCACTGTTATTGCAATAAAAATTTAATAATATAAGTGGGAGGTGCAAAGGCTAACTTACTATAGTGATCAAGAAATCACTTCAAAAGTATATATTATTTAATATATTATAAACCTAAAATTCCGAACCCAAGCTTAAAACACGGTTGCGGCAAAAGTTTGCTTTTTAGCTTAGGTGGTCCGTGTGCAGTGTTGTTCATTGCAAAAGGCGTATCTTTGTCGTTGTTTGGAAAGGCCCACAATTGTAAGCCAGTCGTCTAGAAGAAGGAGGAGAAGATGGAGAGAATAGAGAGGAGGAGGAAGAAATATAGGAAAAGTTTTATAGGGTAGAGAAATGAACTAATGAATTGATATAATTATTTTAGAAAAAAAGGGCGACAAGAACTTCTTGAGTTTAACACAACAGTGAGTCTTATTAAATTATAATATATTTATTTAAATTAAGTATTACTATCTCTGCACAGTAAATACATTTATTACTAATTTACTTATTGTAACCATAGATATTTGTATAGAACCTAGATTAGACTTATGGTACTAATAAAAATAATAATAAATGTATTAAAAATATGTTTAATTGATGAGTGTATAATATGTGATAGACAACACAGAGGAATTACAAGATCCTTTTATAAGAAAGGAGTCAGCCTGTATATCCAAAGGACTGAGTAAAAATTACTTATAAGTTATGTTAAACACATGAATTATACATGGGAACAATAAATGAGAGTACACAAACAGTATACATAAGTAAAATTATGATAATACACAAAAAATGCCATTATAACACCTTATATACATGTGTATATTCACCTTTTATAAGTATTATGTACCTAATATTAAGTTGGAATATGTTAGGGTTACCTTAGGAACCTTAATTATAAGGCTACATAATTTTTAAGTATACTTAAAGCTGTTATTTTCATTGTTTTATGCAAAAAACAAGAAATGCGCTTTATTTCACTTAAAAGTTGATTATATGCGCTATAAATTTAAGAATATTAAAAATGCTCTTTGAAAGTTCAATTTGTGTCATTAAGGACTATTGATTTGGCTAATTAAATGCATAAAAATAACACTTTTAAAATTTGGTGTTTTTTATGCCAGAAATGGCTTCTGTGTACTGGCTACATACTGCCTGCATTTTTCCCATGTGAATAGCTTCATTTTTAGAAAATTTAGCTTTTTCACACTATAATTACCCCACATTTTATGCCCACTGTAAGGAAACACACTAAAATAGGCAACAGGCGCTTATTTAGTGTCCTAGCTTAATTAATAATGCATTGACCCTCTTTATATGCACTAATTTCATTACTAACCTCACTCTTGGAGCCTTATTTCACTACCACGCTTAAATTTGCCTGAATTTAGTCAAGGATTTACCTGTGCAAGCCTCTGCCAAGGACTGCATGTAGTTACCCCACATCTCATGCTCTTTTTTGAGTTTTTGGGTGGTTTCTCAGTCAATATTGGTCATTATTGAATGGAAATTTCACATAGTATAATGTCAGGATTAGCCCCATCATTTCTAAAAAGAATCCCCCTTATTATTAAGCTATTATTAACCTTAAAATTTCCTCTTTAGTCTTTTATATTATTTTTTAATATGCATATACTCTCTTTTGATCTTATTCTTTAATTTTGATGGATTTTCCTTATTATTACAGGATTTTGACGGTTGTTACTCTTATAATTATCTCATGGGTTGCTGGGGATATTTATGGACATGTCTATTACTTGGCTTGAGGCTTCATTAACTGTGTATTGGAGTGGTACATCAACGATTCATTAGGGAACTCAGTGTGTATAAAAGGAGGAGGTTTTTGGGTCTTGCTTCTACATTCTTTATCAATACAATTTACACAATATAACCAAATCAATTACAATACACATCAATTAGTACTATTATAAGTCTTTTGAGTAGTATCTGAATTATTAAACTCAATTTTTTTACCAACTAAAAAGATTGTAAGCCATATATAAAAATAGTGAGAATTATATTACTGAGACCTTTATTTTGAATTATACTTTACTATTTGTTGGATCTACACCACAGTATTCATATAGGACCATATAAATCTTCTAGAAAAAGACTTTTCAAGCTAGTAAACTTCCTTTTAGTTGATCTTAGCCTGAAAATTGGGGGCCTTTCCTTAAGAATTCTGTTATAATCCAGTAGGTAAACGTTTCAAAGAAGGTACCCAAAAATAAAATCCCTATAGAAATATTTGGATAATTAAAACAGTTTGGGGTCACTTATATAGTGATTTCAGAAAAATAAGCCCTGTTATATAATAAAATTGTGATATTGAATCAACAATTTTACCACTAATTTAACATGTAATTGTTATTAGTGGGTATGTCAATAGACCAATTAAATTTGTGATCTTTGCAGATAAAATTTTTACCACTAATTTAACAAAAAATTATTATTAGTGGGAGTCTGTCAATAGACCAATTAAATTTATTATCTTTGCAGATGATAACCAATTAAACTGATTAACTATTTTCTTTTAAAAGGACTCTTAATCCCCTTTTATTGGTTTGTAAAATTCATTTAATATTTAGAAAGAATCTTACTGACAAATTTTTATTTTTAAATATAAAAACATGGCTACATATTGTAGACCAGTTAAATTAAGTGACCACATAAAAGCATATTTGACTTTTGGCACTTCCAAATTCACTTTATACCTACATGTAAGCAATAAAATTGTCTTCATTGGTATTAATAAATACTGATTAAACTCCTTTTTGAAATTTTAAAAATCTCAAATTTCAATTCTTTGATTAAAATTCCACGTAAAAATGTGTGACAACAATGATATTGTGAGTAATAAGACAAAACCTTATAGCTTAAGACCTAGATCTGAGAAACCTGGTACAGGAAATTCAAATGGAGGGCCAGGAGTCCCCCATAAACACCATCACTCCACAAATGTCTCTGTAGGAAAGGGAATAACATTTAAAACAGGTATCAATAAAGAAAACAAAAAATACCTTACAAGAACAAATTCACTCCCTCTCCACTCTACTGAACACCTTGAAAATAAGGGTAAACAATTTAGTGGACCAGATAAACATTCTGGAGAAAAGAGCATCTCAGGGTTTTGTAGAAGTCAACAAGCTCTAGTAGAAATAAAGGCTCAACCACCAACAGTGGCACCCAACAGTTCCATATCAACACCTCCAGCCCAAGAGGAGGATCAAAAAATTACAGTAAGAAAATGGTAGTGGGATTGGTACGCCCAAAACTACAACAACCTTCAACAGAAGGGCTCCAGCAGTCACCCTTACAGGAGAAAGCCAAGGAGAGGCAGGGGAAATTGAATAAGACCTTGGTAAGTCATCCATCTTCCCAGGATCAATTATATAATCCTAACAAAGAATTACTTATAGGTAATGAAATTGATAGAGAGTTATTGGATATAATTTATAAGGATTTAAAACTTATTCATTTGAAAATAACATGGTAAACTTGTCTTTAAATGAGGACAATGTACATAATTTTATTGACCACCAGGAAAATGCTATTAATATAAAAATTGAACCAAATGAATTAAATCTTGAACCTGATGATGAGTCTTCTGAATTGGACACAGAAAAATTTAATATTTTCTAAAAGAAAATCCGATGGAATCAAAAAAAACTTGTAAATTATTATTAAGAATTAAAAAATTGGAAGAATTCTCTAAAGAGTCAAACAATAATACAGAAAGTGTATTATTAAACCTCACACAATCATTGAGTACAACAGCAAATAGGGTAAAAATTATTGAGAATTCAAATAATGAATTAAAAATGAAAACAAAAGATTAAAATCTGAGATTAAAAATTTAGAAAATAAATTAGAACAATCTCAGAATATTATGGCTACCACAGAGGGACGTGTAAAATTGTCTTTTTCAAATGTAAATGATACATTAACTCATGCACCTGTAATAAAAGATAGGTTACAAAGAGTAGAAATTGAATTAGCTAACATTTTTAAAAATACTGAAAAAAAAGATAATACCTATTATGTGGAAAGAGTACCAGCTTTTATGAAACATTCTGATGATAAACCAATGATTGAACATGAACATAGTGTCATGGGCTCTGAGAATATAAAATCAGTAAAAGATGAAATAAATGATCATCTTTCTAAAGTAAGTGAATTACTCAATTTTCCTCAGGTTAGGGAAGCAAAAACTAGCCAAAAGAACTGGCCTAAGTTAGATCAGTACCCTCCTTTTGACCGGGATTCAAAATCTGATTGGCAACAATTCATTCAAAGAATTGATAACTTAAAATTTTCATACAAATTACCTGATGAAGAAATTACATCAAAATTAATATCTTTATTTACAGATGTGGCCTTATTATGGTTTGAGTCTGTATTGAGTGAGGGAATTAACTACCCCTGGAATGAATGGAAGGCACTAATTGAAAGACAATTTGGTGGCCCAAAATTCAGAATCACTCAACAAAGATTGTATGAAAGAGCCAGATATAATCCAAATGCTGGAGATAAACCCATGGTCTTTTTAATGAATTTAATAAAAATCATGAAAGCCTTGGATCAAAAAATGGATTATGATGAGTAGAAAGAGAAAATAATATACAAGTTACCTATATCAGTTAGAGATATTATTGTAGCTAGAACTGAAACCATCAGAGATACTTCTGGGTTCATTAATATATGCAATAAAATATTATTAAACCACAAACATGAAACCAAGTATAATAACTACAAACAAAGTGTTGACGTAGTAAAACCTACTACAAGTAAATTGCAAGTGGAGAAGAAAAAACCTTCAGCTCCCCTTGTCCCTAAAAGACAAGAGAATAACACTTGTTATAAATGTAATGAACCTTTGATTAAGGGTCACACATGTAAGAAGAGAATAAATGTTATTGAAACCTCACAAGATTCTGAACCAAGTAATCATGAAGATGAGAACGTGGAATTCAGTGAGGATGGTAAAAGTAACATATCTTACAGTGATGATGAACATGAGATATTTGTATTAGAACAGGATATTATGTTCCTGAATGATGCTATACCTCATACAGACACATTTTTAACTTCCATTGAGGAAGCTGAAAAAATTAAAGATGTATCTCATCATACTTACAAAATAACACCTATCAGAGCACCTGTTATCATATGTGGAAAATAAATGAATGCCATTCTTGACACTGGGGCTTCAGGTAGTGTAGTTTCAATTAATACATTAATGAAACTTGACAGTAAGTACAAGGAAAAACTAGAACCTGTTCAGACAAAGAACTGGAGGGGTTTTGGTTCAGTTTTAAATCCAATTGGCAAAAACAAAACTGCTGTATTTTTTAAATATAATAATGGATATGTTAGAGCAGTGTGTGAATTTGTTGTAATGGATAATAATAATTGTAGTGATTGGTTTATTGTTGGCAATGAATTATTGACAAAATTTGGCATTAAACTAGATCCTGAAAACAGTTGCTTCACTATAGGTGTGAATGGTAAGAGAAATTCAATATATGTTCTGAAAATTCAATGTATGCCATTTCTCCTAGAGAAGAACAACTGAAAGTTGGAAGAACCACCACTGAAGTGGTTGATTTGGACAATGAAATTCAAAAGGCCTCTTTCAGTCCTCAAATCTAAAAAATTGAAGAAGAAAATATTTTGAGATTGATTAAATCATATCCTATGGAATTTGCTCATGGTTCAAATGAACTAGGATTGGTCAAAGACCATGAGATTAAAATCTCTTTAAGTTGTGATTTGGATAATATTCCTGGCAGCTTGAAAAAGAAACCTTACCCAGCTTCTCCTGCAAAAAGGAAAGATATTGAAGACAACAAAAAAATGTTGTTGGAAATGGGTATTGTTGAAAAAGTGGACACAACACCAAAGTATTGTGTCATTTCACCAGTATTAATCTCTTATGAAAAGTATAAGGCAAGATTATGCGGTGATTATAGAGCTCTGAATACATACACCTTAGATGATATTTACCCTCTACCAAGGATAGCTTCTATCCATACTACTTTACAAGGAGCAAAATATATTTCCTGTCTGGATGGAAACAAGGTTTACCACCAGATTCCTGTGGAAAGGGATTCTCAAAATTACTTATTAATAACCACACATATGGGTATATATAAGTATGTGAGAATACCATTTGGCCCAAAGAATGCACCTTCAGTCTTCCAAAATTAATGGATAGTGTTTTCCATCAAGAAATGGTTGAAGGATGGCTTTTGCTCTATATTGATGACATCATAGTGTTTTCAAAAACATATGATGAACATTTAAATCACCTGAAAAGAGTCTTTCAAAGGATGGATGAAATAAATATGACAATTGCATTAAAGAAATGTAAGTTTGTATTTCAATCCTTGAAAGTACTTGGACATGTTGTATCTAGATTACAAATTAATGTTGACCAGAATAAAGTGGCAGCAATTAAAAACATTGGTATACCTAAGAATGTAAAAGTGGTTCAAAGTTTTTTAGGTATGTGTGGATATTATAGGCAGTATATTAAAAATTACCAATCCATTGCAGCTCCTTTAACAACATTAATTGGGAAAAATGAGGCTTTCATTTGTAATAATGAAAGACAACATGTCTTTAATAAATTAAAGGAATGTTTAATGTCAGCTCCAATATTGAAACTGCCAGATTTCATCCTACATTATATCTTGTACACTGATGCAAGCTTCATAGGTTTAGGTGCTGCTTTACGGATGAAACAGATAATAAATGGAAAATTATCTGAAGTAGTTATCTGTTATATATCCAGAACCTTAATAAAAACAGAATTAAGGTACGGTTCCACACAGCTGGAATGTTTAGCTGTGGTGTGGGCTTTGGAGAAACTTCATTACTAACTGGAAGACCAGAAATTTAACTTATAACATATTGCAGTGCAGTAAAATCATTATTAAACATAAAAACCCCTAATAGGCACATGTTTAGGTGGAAACTAGCTGTACAAGAGTACAGAGGAAGAATGACAATCACTCATAGAGCAGGAAAATTACATTCTAATGTGGATTTATTATCCAGAAGTCCTTTTCCAAATGATACTGACAACCAAGCTTATGTACCTGAAAATGAGGTTATACATATATTTGGGATTTATATAGTGGATTTAGAGGAAGAGTTTATGCAAACTATATTGGAAAATTATTAATCTGATAAAGATTTGACTAAACTATCTACCATTCTTAATGATCCAACTAATGCCTCCATGAGTGCATTAATTAAAACCTTGCCTCCAAAGTATAGAAATGTGTTGGAAAAAGGTAAACTGTCAATTGAAGATGGATATATATATTACAGGAAAAAGGTAAGTAATGTAATAGTGATACCACCTTCTATGAAAGAGTTAATGTTGAGTACTTGTCATGATGACATCTTAGCTGGTCATTTTGATTTTAAAGTAAAAACAAAAGGAATATCTTTTCTAAGAAGAGAGTTAAGATTGGAAATAGTTTTAGAGTAATCTTTAATAAATCTTCTATAGAAATTTGCAAAACCCAAAAATCCCTGGAGGGATTTAACAGATTTGGGCTCAGGCTATTCCAGGACTTTTTGGACCTTTTTGTCCTCCATGACTAAACCATCAGTGGATAACGTAAAACCCAAAAAATCAATAGATTTTAGGTGGAATTCGCATTTATTATGCTTGGCGTAGGGACCGTGATCTTGAAGTTGATCTATAACCTGTCGAACATGATGAATATGTTCATCTAGTGTCTTCGAGAAAATTAAAATATCATCTAAATAAATGACAACAAATTGTTCAACAACATCTTGAAAGATGTCATAGACAAAAGTTTGAAAAGTTGATAGTGCGTTACACAATCCAAAAGGCATAACCAAAAATTAAAAACTACCAAATCTAGTGCGCATTGCAGTCAGTGGTTCATGACCTTCCACAATGCGAAAAAGATTGTAAGCGCCTCTATGATCAATTTTAGAAAAGAAATTAGCACCATTAAAAAGGGTAAGAAGCAATGACATAGGAGGAACCGGATATGCATTCTTCTTAGTGACTGTGTTGAGCTTTCTATAGTCAACACACAACCTAAGACTTCCATCCTTCTTTTTTACAAAGAGAACAGGGGAGCCGATTGGAGATTTACTGGTTCTGATGAAACCTTTGGCTACATTCTCTGCAATGTAGTCTCGAAGAACTTGAGATTTGTCCTTCAACAAAGAATAGAAAGTACCTGCCGGAGGTACTGGACCTATTAACTCTATCTGATGGTCGTAGGGACGATGAGGTGGTAACTTATCGGCCTTGCGGATTGAAAAAACATTGAGGAAATCATGATAGATTTCTGGTAGAATTGATTTAATGGGTTCAACTTCGATTTGGTTGTCCTCATCATCTTTGAGGGAATCTGTCGAGGGAAGACCAGAATTTAGAGAGCATAATTTGATTTCTTTGAGGCAATTTAAATCCTCTTCGAGTGAAGTCATCGAGCTAGAAGGGTTAGCCTATTGCTCATTTAAAGAAAGATCAGATGCTTGCAAGTCATCTGGCAGAAATTTGTCCTCTAGAAGGACATTTTCAGGTGGGTTGTTTAACTCCCTATTGACCTGCATTGAAGAATCAGAAATATAATTAGTACGTGGGTTGATCAATCCCTGTGTCCAATCAATTTCAGGATTCCAATGCGTTAAAAAGTCATGGTTAAGAATGGTATTGTCCATCCTTGGGGCGTCCAAGACTGACTATTCCCACTTGAAGGGGGGAAAGTTCGGAAAGTTGAAAACCCATAAAACTTTCTTACTGAACCAATATTTGGGTTCCTCTGATTTGACCAAATAAATTGGAGCTCAATCAATATCTGTAAATGTCAGCTGTAACTTCTCGGAAAAAGATAAACTGACAAAAGAAATTGAAGCTCCAGAGTCTATAATACAACTGCAGGGGATATCCTCCTTAAAAAGAATGAATCTCAAGCGATTTAAGGCTACTCCAGTCCTTAAGACATGGAGGTTCTGTGCGCTGGGAGACATAAGATAGTTTTCTTTGCACACAAGTAAACTATCTACTAGTTTTTTGACTTCAAACTAGTACCTTCTCTTTCCTTCAATTTCACACAATCTTCCAGCTTGTGCTTACCCCCACAATACATACATAACCCATTATCTGCTTGCCTCTTCCTCCCAGCTTCTTTAAGTTCCCCTTTAGGATCCAGTACTTTACTGATATCTCCTGGGGTCAAGCTTTTCGGTCGAGGTTTGTTCTTTCCCTTGTTGGGTTTGAATTGAATCGAGGAGGTTTGAGTTGTCCGTGGGTGTGAAGAAGGTCCCGATTTAAAATTTAGGCCTTGAGATTTGTTGGCGTATCGACGATGTTGAAGTCGTCCTTGGTAAACGCCATCGAGTTTGAGGGTTCGATCCATTAAATCCGTTAAAGTAGTCATCTTCTGACTGTGAAGATTTAACTGATCCAGAATCCTTGAAGGAAGTCCTTTTTTGAAATGATACTTGAGGGCAGCTTCATTCCATCCTACTCGAGTTTGAAGCGCTCTGAAGTTTGAGATATATTCAGAGGCTTTACCATTATCACTCATGCAAAGAAAATCAAGTTCAATTTCTGCGTTGTCAGTTTCATTAGGGTCACCAAACAACTTGAAGAGTTGGTCTTTGAACTTTTCCCAATTATTAATAAGTAAATGGGTTTCAGTCGAAGAGAGCATGAGAAGATAAGGTTCAAACCATCTTGCTGCTTTTCCGGCCAGAAATGAAGAAGCATAAACAACCTTCGATCGGTCATTATTGAAGGTTTGAGGGTCATTATGGAACAGGAGCTTTCAGGTTTGCAAGAAGGGTCGCAATCTGTCTGGATGTTCTCCATCAAATTTATCAGGAGATTTCATAGAAGGAGTTTTGAATTTAGATCCCTCTGAAGACATTGAATTTGAAAGAGTCTTTATGAAAAGTCTCATGAACTCTTCCAGAGAATTAGATGGTCCAGGTTCTGAAGGTTGACCGGAAGCGTGATTAGCAGGGGTGGATGGTGCCTCGTGCATTGTATCCTCTCTTTCTTCATCATCACTAGAATCATCAAAATCTTGTGGGATATCTTCTACAGATTGGACTGAATGTTGCTGTTCCCTAAGGTTGAGTGGCTCCAAGGAGTGAGTGCGGGAAACAGGCTGAGTGGCTGTTGGCCTGCCTCTGGTGCGAGCTCTAGTAGTAGCGCCTGTAGGAGGAGTGCGTTGAACAGGTGCCATTTTTAAGAATTTAGAAAACACCTGAAAAGGATGTATTAGTGCAAAGAATGAGAACTACGGAGAATTGAATTATACTGTCACCGGACGACCTACGCACAAGGTCGAGGATGTTCCTGTAAGTGAGATGATGAGTTTAGAGACTTCTTCGAAGTACAGAGGAATGATTCGAGGAAGTGATTTGAATATGACTCAAGGGAAGAACTACTGCTTTGAGTTATGTTCGAGAAGGATTCTAATATAATTGAAAGGTAATATTAAAATTCTTAAGATCTCACAAAGGGTTGGAAAACTCAACAATCAAGATTTAGGATTTAGAAATGATTATTGAGAAAATAAAGAAAGATACAATAATAATGTTTTAACTTAAAAGATTTACCACTATTAACTATAAATACATTTTATAATTTAATTCTAAAGAGTATCGAACCAAAATCCCAACCCCTTTTATATCCTTTACCCCTCCTCGCATTGACCTTGTACCCATCCACTATTCCGCACACCACAGACTATTAAAAATACATCCATTACACCTGGACCCTCCTCACTAACATCCGTTAACCCTTTAATCCTCCACTAACCATTCCGTCCATGATCACTACCCCTTAATAACCCACAGACATTTCATAAACCTTTTAATGTACTATTACATTAACTATTGCGCTGTGCATCGCTTATTGAGAAAAAAACTAAGACACACTATTGAGAGATTGACTAATTTAGATTTAGAGTTTAGGCTAGCGCGGTTGATTAGTGAGTACACAAAGGAAAGTAGCAATTGCTATGGAGAATTACTTTCTGCGCTTCGAGTATGGATTTGAGCCTCTTATTATTGATTTAATGAGCTACTTTTGCCTCGAGTGTCACGTGGCGCGTGACAAGGAATCTAGTGAGGATTGTAAAAGTAAAATTTTTTACAATGATGATGAAAATAAAATATATGTATTAGAAAAGGATATTATTTTCCTGAATGATGCAATACCTCATACAGATACCTCTTTAACTTCCATTGGAGAAGCTGAAATTATTAAAGATGTATCTCATGATACTTAAAAAATCATACCTATTAGAGTGCCTGTTATTATATGTGGAAAAGAAATTAACTCCATTCTTGAAACTGGGGCTGCAGTTAGTGTAGTTTCTATTAAAACTTTAATAAAACTAGATAGTAAGTATAAGGAAAAACTAGAACTTGTACAGACAAAGAAATGGAGGGGTTTTGGTTTAGTATTAAATCCAATTGGAAAATAAAAAATTTCTATATTCTTTAAATATAATAATGGATATATAAGAGCAATGTGTGAAACAGTAGTAATGGAAAATAATAATTGTAGTGATTGGTTTATTATTAGAAATGACTTATTGACCAAATTTGGCATTAAACTAGATCCTGAAAATAGTTGCTTCACTATAGACATAAATGGGAGAGGAAAATTCAATATTTGCTCTGAATATTCAGTTTATTCCATTGCTCCAAAAGAAGAACAACTGTAAGGTGGAAGAACCACCTCTGAAGTGGTAGAGTTGGAAAATGAAATTCAAAAAGCCTCTTTAGTCCTCAACTCTCAAAAATTGAAGAAAACAATATTTTGAGATTGATAAAATCTTATCCTATGGAATTTGCTCATATTTCAAATGAACTAGGATCGGTCAAAGACCGTGAGATGAAAATCTCTTTACGTTTTGATCTGGATAATGTTTTTCTGGAAGCTTGAAAAAGAAACCTTATCCAGCTTCTCCTGCAAAAAGGAAAGACATTGAAGACAACATTAAAATGTTGTTAGAAATGGGTAATGTTGAAAAAGTGGACACAACAGCTAAGTATTATGTTATTTAACCAGTTTGAATCTCTTATGAAAAAGATAAGGCAAGATTATGTGGTAACTATAGAGCTCTGAATACATTTACTGTAGATGATATTTACCCTCTACCAAGGATAGCTTCTATCCATATTAAATTACAAGGAGCAAAATATATTTCCTATCTGTATGGAAACAAAGGTTACCACTGATTCCTGTGGAAATAAATTCTCAGAATTTCTTATCATAACCACACACATGGGGATATATAAATATGTGAGAATACCTTTTGGCCCAAAGAATGCACCTTCAATCTTCCAAAAATTGATGGATAGTATTTTTCATCAGGAAATGGTATAAGGATGGCTTTTAATTTATATTGATGAAATCATAATGTTTTAAAAAAGAAATGTCAAACATTTAAATCAACTTAAAAGAGTATTTCAAAAGATGGATGAAATTAATATGACAATTGCATAAGGAAATGTAATTTTGGGTTTCAATCCTTAAAAGTACTTGGACATTTTGTATCTGAATTACAAATTTGTGTTGACCAGAACAAAGTGGCAGCAATACAAAACATTAGTATTATCTAAGAATTTGAAAGATTTTCAAATTTTTTTAGGTATGTGTGGATAATATAGACAGTATATAAAAAACTACAAATCTATTACAGCCCCTTTAACAACATTAATCAGGAAAACTTAGGCATTCATTAGGAATAATGAAAGACAACAAGCCTATGATAAATTGTAGGAATGTTTAATTTCAGCTCCAATATTAGGACTTCCAGATTTTAAACTCCCTTTTATCTTGTATACTGATGCAAGTTGCACAGGGTTAGGTGCTGCTAGACAGCAGAAACAGATAATAAATTGTAAATTATCTGAATTAGTCATCTGTTATTTATCTAGAGCCTTAAGAGAGACAGAATTAAGGTATGGTGCCACCCAACTGGAATGTTTAGCCATTGTGTGGGTCCTGGAGAAACTTAATTACTATCTGAAAAACCAGAAGTTTGAATTAATAACAGATTGTAGTGCAGTAAAATCATTACTAAACATGAAATCACCTAATAGGCACATGTTTAGATGGCAATTAGCTGTACAAGAGTACAGAGGAAGAATGAAAATCACTCATAGAGCAGGAAAATTGCATTCTAATGTGAATTTTTTATCCAGAAGCCCTTTGACAAATGATACTGACAACCAAGAATATGTACCTGAAAATGAGGTTATACATATATTTGGGATTTATATAGTGGATTTATAAGAAGAATTTATGCAAACTATATTCAAAAACTATTCATCTGATAGATTTTCTAAATTATCTACCATTTTAAATGATCCAAATAATGCATCTCTGAGTGAATTAATTAAAACCTTACCTCCAAAGTATAAAAATGCCTTGGAAAAAGATAAACTGTCAATTGAAGATGGGTTCATATATTACAGTAATAATCTAAGTAATTTAATAGTTATAACACCTTCTATGAATTAGTTAATGTTAAGCACTTGTCATGATTTCATCTTAGCTGGTCATTTTAATTTTAACAAAACATTAACTATAGTTAAAAAAACAGCCTGGTGGATAAATATGAAAGAAGATGTACAAAAATACATTGAAACATGTGACTCATGTCAGAAATCTAAAATATTGACTTGAAAGAGAGCTGGGTTATTACAACAAATAGAGCAGCCAAAAGCTCCATGGGAGACTATAAACATGGATTTTGTCACTGGATTACCAGTAGCAGGAAAAGAAAGCTTCAATTTTTTCTGGGTAATTTTAGATAGATTAAAAAAAATGTGTAAATTTATCCCTACCCATAATGAGGTATCTGCAAAAGACTTGGAATTACTATGGTGGAATCAAATGATGAATACTTATGGGCTCCCCAAAACTATAATCTCTGACAGAGACCCTAAATTTACTTCAGAGTCCTAGACATCTTATATAGAAGTATCAGGTTGTCAATTGAAATTGTCTACAGCACACCATCCACAAACTGATGTGCTGGCTGAGAGAATGATACAGACTCTGGAAGATATGATCAGAAGATATTGTAACTTTGGATTGGAGTACAAAGACAATGAGAAATTCACACTTGACTGGGTAACATTAATTCCTGGCCTTGAATTTGCTTATAATAGCACATCTCATTCTGTAACAGAGAAAAAACCATTTGAACTCTGGCTGAGATATTCCAAATACCCTAGTAGATCATTAAAATAAATTACCAAGGTTAGATATACAACTCTGGTACTAAATCCTTTATTCATATGCAACAAATGTGTAAATAGTTTGCAGAGGAATGCGCCCAAAAATAATTTGAATATGAAAAGAAAAGGTGGGATAAATCTAATAAATAATTTGAATTCAAGAAAGGAGATGAAGTCCTAATTACAACACTACATTTTAACTTACAAGGTAATGTTAAATTGAAGGATCCCTTTTTAGGACCTTAGTTAGTCAACAAAATGGTTGGAAATAATGCTGTGGAAGTCATATTATTTGCCCCATATGATAGAAAACATCAAATTTTCCCTATCTCATTATTAAAACCTTACCATGCAAATGATCCTGACATTTTTCCAAAAAGAAGAGGAAGGCCTAAAAAGCACCCTGAAAAAATTGTGGAAAAATAAGAGATTGAAAAAATACTCAAGAAAAGAATCCTTACAAAAGATAAAGGAACTGAGTATTTATTAAGATTTAAGGGGAAATTGAATGAATTTCATAAATGGATACCTGAAAAAGAAATTTCAAATCTATCCTCACTCCTTAAAAATTTTAAACAGAAAAAATTTTTTTTTCAACCAGATGAGGGGTTAAAAAAAGTACTCATAATACTTTATTATGTTTTATTGCTTTAAATATTTAATCTTTAATGCTACAAAATTTTCTGAATACCTGAAAAATAACATAAAATAAAAAAAGTGTTTAACTTATCATTTTTTTATTGTTTTTTTTGGGTGGGAGCGTGTCAGCCTGGATATCTCCAGGACTGAGTAAAAATTACTTATAATTTATGTTAAACACATGGACTTTACATGGGAGCAATAAATTAGAGTACAAAAATAGTATACATAAGTAAATTTATGATTAAATACAAAATATGCCATAATAACACCTTATATACATGCATATATCCACCTTTTATAAGTCTTATGTACTTGATATTAAGTTGGAATATTTTAGGGTAATCTTAAGAGCTTTATATTTAAGGCTAAATATATTTTAAGTTGACTTAAAGCTGTTTTTTTCATTATTTTACATGAAAAACAAGAAATGCGTTTTAAATCACTTAAAAGTTGACTATATGCACTATAAATTTAATAATATTAAAAATGTGCTTTGACAGATCAAATTTTCTTAATTGGTGCTATTGATTTGGCTACTAAAATGCATAAAAATAACACTTTTAAAATTTGGTGTTTTTATGCCAGAAATGGCTTCTGTGTACTGGCCACATACTGCCTGCATTTTTCCCATATGAATAGCTTCATTTTTAGCAAAGTTAGCTTTTTCACACTACAATTAACACATATTCTAGGCCCACTGTTGGGAAACACACTAAAATAGGTGACAGGTGCTTATTTAGTGTCCTGGCTTAATTATAAATGCATTGACCCTTATTATGATTTAATTTCATTAATTAACTCAAGCTTGGTGCTTTAATTCACTACCACACTTAAATTTTCATAAATTAGTCAAGGATTTACCCGTGCAAGCGCCTGCCAAGGACTGCATGTAATTACCCCACATCTCATGCCCTTTTTTGGGTTTTTAGATAGTTTCTCAGTCAATTTTAGTTATTTTTGAATGGGGATTTCATGTAGTATAATGTTATGATTAGCCCCCTCATTTCTCATGTTAATCCCCCTTAATATAGAGTAATAATATCAGACGGGCATCTAGAAGGATGGAGGAAATGAAGAGGAAAAGGACAAGAGGAGGGGAAAATTACAATATATTATAATTATGAGTAATAAAAATAAGATATTTGTAGTTGAGAAGAGAGGACAACAAGAGAGTTTGAGAGAGTAGACAAAGTTGTAAAAATTTATTTAAATTGTAATATATTGAAATTAATAGTTAATTTTCAATGCGCAACAGTCAATGTTAGTATTATAAATCTTAAAGCAACCTATAGTTATTTATGTAGTATTTAAACTAGATATATTGAACTAATAAAAATAATAAATAAAAGAGATATATTAAAAATATGTTAAGTGAGTGTATAGTAAGTGATGAGCTACCAGAGAGGTTTCTAAACCCATTTTATAGGCAAGAGGACCTTCTAGAGTGTTCCAAATGTAATTACAAGAAGTAAAATAAAGTGAAAGAAATTATTAAAAATTTAATTAAAAACAATAAAAATAAATCCATGATTAAGCAAATATCTGTTTCCATCAGATATTTCTAAAAAAAATAAAATTAATATAACAAATAACTACATGAGTATGGAAAATGAGAACTATGAGAAAGAATTCTAAGGAGGGAATACAAATAGCTAAAAAAGTATAATTAAATTAAAAGGAATAATTTTTACGCTTTTAAATAATCTTCACTCATTATAAGCAATGGTAATTTAACTATTTAAAGTAAATTAATTATTAAATTAATTGAACAACTAATTAAATTAATACAGGAATTTTTTTAACATGAGTAATTAACTTTAATCATATTAAATTAATTTAGTAATATTAGTGACACAATTAAGGGTCAAGGAAGCGCCAAATATTGATGGATATTATTATATGATAAGTTGTATTTAGTTTATATAAATGTTATTATTAAAATTGTAATTACAGTGTAAATTAAATTTACACTTATAATATAATTTTGAATAATTTATTTATACATACAAATTACGCCATGATATTATAGAATATTATATTTGTTTATGTAATACAATTTATTTAATAATAAAATTAAGTATAATATTTATTTTATTTATTCACAAAATATTTATAATTTTATTTAATTAATTTTTTGTAATTAAATAAAGTTATTCCTCTATATGATTACAGTAATTTATTGTATAAATTACTGGACTCCTGAGATAGCCTGGCTGACTAATAATTAGTCAACATTTTCCCTTTTAGTCTTTTATTTTAAATGTATTACACACATATACTCTCTTTTTTGCTTATTTTTTATTTTTGATGGATTATCCCTATTACTGCAGGATTTTGGCAGGTGATATCATTCTAATTATGTAATTTGTCACTCTTTATGATACTGAACATGTCTATTAGTTGGAATGAGGCGTCATTATATTTTAAAGGGCTGGTAAATCAAGGGGTTCATTGGGGAAGTTATTGTGTATAAAAGAAGGGAGTTTTTAGTCTTGTTTTCTACATTCTTTATCATTAAAATCAAAAATATAACAAATATAATTACAATACATATCAATAGTACTTAAAAAGTTTGTGAATAGTATCTGAATTTATTAAATCTATTTTTCTACCAGCTATAAGATTGTAAGCCATATATAATATGGGAGATTAAAATTACTGCAACACTTATATTGGGTTATACTTTAAATACTTATTGGATTTGTACTAAAGTATTAATATAGAACCATTAAAATCTTCTAGACAGCTGACCATTCAAGCTAGTTAACGTCTTTGTACTTGACCTCAGCCTGAGAGTCTTGATCTTATAAACTTTCTTAACATATTATACAGAAAAAAAGTCATATCATAATAATAGAAAATAGAATTAAAATCAATTTTCATATAATATTTTTTTTAAAAATGATAAATAACCTCTATTTATTTTTGGAACTGGACATTATTTAATTTATAAATTTTTAATATAAAAATACACTTGATTTTTAAATTAGAAAATCTAATATAATTTTTTTTAAATTAAATTTTTTATTCATAGTTTAACTTACTTTTAAACACAGTTTTACAACAGATCTTTTTGTTAGTTCACTCTAATTTCAATAAATAATAAGTTATATATTGATGTAAAAAATTGTATAGTCAGTGGAGTTAAAAGGGTGTAGTAAAATAAAGGACTCAAGTGTTTTATTTTTTACTGAATTGATAATGGTACATATTTTAAGAAAACTTATATATTTTATTTTCTCAAATACATAGTTATTACAGGTACTTATTTATGTATTTATAGTAATCATAAAAAGTATCAAGCAAAATGTTGAAAAATTAAAATGTATTTTTTGTTAAATATTTATTTTGATTAAATAATATAATTCAAATATTTTTGTAGTCTCATCAAAAGAATTAATCATTAAGCTTAAATTCAAATACATTCATATCATGAAATAAATAAGAGCATTGATTGAGAATTTTGACATAGTTTATGTTCACTATTTCAAATGTTTTATCAAAACATTCCTATTTTTTTCTATCTAATTTGTGGTTATCAGAAGCATTTTGTAAAATAATTTTTAAGAAAGTTAAACAGTATTTTATGGATAATATCTGTATGTTAATAAATATTCTGTCATAAATTGAAGCCTTAGATGCCATCATCAAATAAAGCTGTATTGTTTGTGGATGGAGGTGTACATATAGCAAGATAGTAGAGGTATTAATTATTTTATAAGATAGAACAAAAGTGCAGATGACTGAAAGGTTGGAGTCTGTTGTTCAGCCAAAGAATAGATTCCACCTTCAGTTTTTTGCTACCTCCTTTGACACACTTTTTACCTTTTCTCACCTTTCACTGCTTTTTCACCCCACCCCTTTAAAAAACCACTCTTATAATCTTGTCCCACTCTCCACCCCTCCCACAATATTTTATAATGCTTCTCAAACCTCCCCTCCCCTCCCCATTCACTTTTCAACCCACCCCACCACTTTTTCTTTCCTCCTCATCCATCTTAACCCATTTCAAATTTCTCGCTACCCCTAAACATCCCATTTCCTTGTTTCTGACCCTTTTATTAACTCCTTTACCTCAAAATACCCCTTTTGTATCCCATCTTATTCCTCTAGCTTGCATATTCACTTTTTATACTCCACACCCAAACCATTTCTTACTCACCATAATCAAGCCTTTTTTAGCCTGACCCCACCCCTTTTTCTTTCTAAATAACTATTTTCACTCCTTATGGAGTAAAACAGGTAGAAAGGAGAGATAAAAAAGTGAGTTTTAGTGAGATCAAATAGAGAGGAGAGTAGAGGGTATCAAAAAGGGTATAATAGGGTGAAAAACCCAAGGTGGTGTGAGTTAGGAAGGAGAGGGGTGGAGAAAGGGGGCACAAGGGTAGGAGAGGGGAGAGGAATGGAGAGAGTAAATATGGATTTTAAAGAGGGAGGGGGTTCTAGAGGGTAGGAGCATGGGATTCACAAGAGCAGAAAAGAAATCAATGAGAAGAATAATCTTTAAAAAACATAATAATATAAATATATACTATATTATAAGGAATGAAAGTGAAATAGTGTGAAAATAAAAAAGAAACCTATAAGTGTTGCACAATTTTTAATAGCCTTATTTTTTATTCCAATAAATGTTTGACACTTACTTGTTTGATATAATTAAAGTAATGCTAAGTTATTTTTTTCAAAAAATAGTACTCATATATTTTTATTAATTGTGAAGTATGTATAATAATAAATTTTACAACCTATAAATGTAACTGAATCTGTTTTAAATAAATATTAAAGAGCTCTGAATCTCCCACAAATATTTTCAAGCTTGAAAAATCTTCAAGAATATCTATTTATACAATAAGAAAAAATATGTCAGCCAGGCTATCTCAGGAGTCCAGTAATTTATATAATAAATTACTGTTAAGGAATAACTTTATGTAAATACAAAAAATTATTTAAAATAAAAATTATAAATGTTTTGTGAATGAAAGAAAATATTATACTTAATTTTATTATTAAATAAATTGTATTACATAAATAAATATAATATTCTATAATACCATGGTGTAATTTATATGTATTAATAAATAATTTAAAATTATATTATCAGTGTAAATTTAACCTACACAATATTTACAATTTTTAATAATAAAATTTATATAAAACTAAATACAACCTATCATATAATAATATCCATCAATATTTGGCGCTTCTGTGACCCCTAATTTTGTTACCTATATTACTACATTAATTTAATATGATTAAATTCAAATTCTCATGTTAAAAGGTTCCTGTATTAATTTAATTAGTGTTCAATATATTTAATAGTTCATTTACTTGAAATAGTTAACTTAATATTACTCATACTTAGTTAAGCTTATTTAAAAAAACGTAAAAATACTTCCTTTTATTTTAATTATACTTTTCTAGTTATTGGTATTCCTTCTTTAGATTTTTTTTCTCATAGTTCTCATATTTTTTATACTCACGTTGTAGACAATCCTATAGTACTAGCTACAGGCCTTGACCAAGGGAGTTGGAGAAAAACCAGAGAGAAAATCCCCTGTCCCCTTAGAAAAATAGAGTGAGATTTACTTGCGAAAGTAAGTTGGTTCCTATTTTGCTAAAGCCCCTTTTTAACACACTTGACTGCTTGATGAGTCAAGAAAGTAGTCACCCAGACCAAAGAACTGAAATGTAGAACAAAGTCCACACCAGAGACAGCAAAGATACTTGATGTAGGCTGCAAATCCACACCAGAGACAGCAAAGATACTTGATGTAGGCTGCAAATCCACACCAGAGACAGCAATAATACATGCTATAGCTTGCAAGACTATAACAGAGAAAACAGTTGCCAAAGTTAAGTTAAATGAAGAACTTACTTGCAACAAACACAGCCAATTGTGGCCAGAAAACAGTGAAAACTGAGTGAGGAACAATGAGATCACCTCCGGATGGTTGTATGATGATTAAGGTTGCCCCAAACTGTCTTATTCACTATGTACACACAGAACACTAACTAAGAGCCCATGCGCACCCACCAATCTGGTGCCTGTACCTGCCAGATTGCATAAAAAACCCTCCTGGAGTGCTCCCCAACTTTTTTAAACAGAGGCGGGCGGGCCGCCCGACGTCGGAGATGCCGCCTGAAGCGGCCCAGCCTCCCTGAAGCCAGAAAACCAATAAAAACCACTAATCTACTTAGAAAAATTAGCTACAACTACTAAAACCTTTAAAACACGGAATTTCACTATAACAACGTTGGGACATGAAATATAGAGAAAAATTAGCTCTATCAAATGGTACTAAGCACTTAACCCTAAGACTTAAGGTTAGCCCGTAAAACACGAAAAACAAAATTAAACAGCAATCTTTTATAAATGAAAAATGAGGAAATGACCCCTTAAAACTCAGAATATGAAAAATGTCTTCAAGACATAAAATATAGAGAAAAACCAGGGCTATCCAATGATAGTACCCACATACCCGCAGACCCAATATCTACGGAATAAAACCAGAAAAATACCAAATTCCTTAACAGATGTCAATTAAGACATGCACAAACAGCGCCAAATCACACAACAAAGGCCCCTGCCAATGTTGGAAGACCACATCCTCCCTCCAATTGAGAATGTCCGCATTCTTTCTTCATCCAACCAACATGTTTAACCTCCTTTCCAAATCTGCCTCTGAAATGGGCCCCTGCCAATACTGCATCAACAATAATTTAATCTGCGCCATAACACCACCTGTTCATCCATACAGAACGTCCTGCAATGTCTGCCACTCCAGAAAGAAGACCTGCCACAGACCTGGTCCACTTTCTTCTACAACAGATTCACCTCCGCCTCAACCTGGTCCTTCTTCTGCCAGCAACAAAAGATCTAGGCCATCCATCCTGATACCCAGATTAATCAAAAGGCTCCACCCTTCCCAGAAGAGTGCCACAACCCATAAAGCAACTAGTTCCCCCATCCCTGGTCCATCTGATGGTAAAGAACATTCATTTCTTCCTTCAACTTTAAAACTGATAACTTCTCAGTTCCTTCCTCTTCTGATAGTGATGATAACAATGTAGGATCCATTGAACCACCAACACCAACGCACTTGCCCACTATCAAGGCCAAGTTCCAACAACACACATCTCAACAGAAACAACTTCTGCTTCACTATTTCCAATCCACTCCTGCTAGAGATCCACAGGACATTGAGAACAGAAGACACCTCATTCACCAGTTCAAGGCTAATTCTGAACACTTCATTTCATCTCTTGATTCCCTCTGTAATTCCACTAGTACTTGATTTTGATTCAGAAAAGAAAAATTGACCACACCCTCTATAGGATGTAACCACAAACAACCCTCAGTTTTAAGTCTTGGGGGACAATCCACATTTTATAGTCTTGGGGGACTCAAAAACCCTCAGTTTAAAGTCTTGGGGGACTCAAAAACCTAAATCATAAACCCAGAACCAGAGATCAACCACATTAAGACACAGAGAAAAAACTAACATTCTGGGGTAATTGTGAATAGAGCAGCCAGCCCATCAATTACCCCCAAACTTGCCTTTGCTAAATTCGGAGGCTCCCCCTGTGGATACCCTCCACCAATCTTTCAAAACAACTCCAACAACAAAAACTTTTCCCTCAGTTTATAGTCTTGGGTGACTTACAACCCTCAGTTTAGAGTCTTGGGGGACTAACACAGTGTTCAGTTTAAAGTCTTGACGGACTACTTCTTGACAAAATCTTGAAACAGCCTGTTTAAAGTCTTGGAGGACTAACAGAAACCAGATTTCAGTTTAAAGTCTTGATGGACTGCTTTGATACCATAGCTTTTTCAGTTTAGAGTCTTGATGGACTGATAAAATTTCCTGTTTAGAGTCATAGAGGACTGATAAAATTTTCCAGTTTAGAGTCATAGAGGACTGTCAGAATCTTGCATGAATCTGACCCAGCCAATTTCATGCAATACACACACAGCTAGACCCAAGGAGCGTCCACCTTCACTTCATCTTCTACTCATCACTGACAAAAATATTCTCTTATCCTTTTCCTCACCTTTCATACCACAAATCATGTCTGGATCCCCTGCTGTTGACTCCTCTACTCTTCCTTGCCTCACTGCTCCAAGGGACTATGCCTGCAAACAGTGCATCCACATGTGCAGACCTTGCACATTCACTCTTCCAAATACAGAAGAAAAATTCTACAACAGGGCTTGTGACTCTTGCTATTCCAAAAAAAAGAAATGTGACAGAGATGCCCACTATCCTATTCCTCCGCCTTCTCCTTCTCACAAGTACATCTCCAGATCCCCTACCAGGTCTCCAGAACTTGGTCCATCCTCTTCCTCTCTATCTTCAGCTCCTTCCAGAAGATCCAGAAGCTCAGCTTCCCGCACTCTTCCAAAAAGACCAGCCTTAGCTTCTCAAGAAACTGCTTTTATCACTGCTAAATTAGCTCCAAAAGCTTCAAAACCAACCCCTAGGCTTCTAGACCGCGTCCAGGCAGCCCTTCCGCCTCACCAAACAGTGAAAATCAGGGCCAAAACCTTCAAAAACGGCCAGAAAATAGCCAAATTCATCCAGATAACAATAACAACTCAACCCAACTACCTCCTACTGCTCCCAGAGCAATGCAATCCACCCTTTCAAAATCCAAAAACACCAAAATTTCCCAGATTTCTAAGAGAACTGCTAGAGAACCCCAAGAAGAAACCAGAACACCACACACTGCTCCACAACAACAACTTTGTCCCCAACTAAGACAAAGAAACTACACCTCTCCTCTGTCAGCCAACTACTCTTCTGACAGTTCCATCTCTTCAAATTCTCCATCCAGAAGAGAGCAGTCTGCTTCCAATTCACCCTCTCCTGCTCCATCCTTTAACAACCCTGGTACTCCATCACCAGCACCTCCTCCAGCTGAATCCCACAGAAATAACAACCACAACAACAACAACAAAAACACTACTCCAAATAGGCCCCAGGAACATCAGAATCCCAGTTCACCTTCTCAGGATCCTTCAAAGGAAGACCATGAGAATCCATATCTTTCCCTAGTTGATCCACCCACTATGACCATAAGAAAATCGTCAGAGATCCAAATCCCAGCTGCTTACAGATTTGATGAGCTTCCAATCTTTAAGTACCAAATTAATTATTCCATTTCTTCAACAAAAATAATTACTGATCCAATTCTTCTTGTCTAGTTGGCACCCCTCCTCCTGAATCTATTATTGGAGTTTGCCAAACTCTTGAAACTTCTTTGACCCTGGATTATGGAGACATGAAGAAACACCTAAGCACCATGTGTTCCAATATGCTAAAAGCCTTTGCCCTCCATGGACCCTTGAATGACTTTGAAAAATCCTTGAGAAAGCGCTTACTGGACAACCACTGGAAAATGTCTAGGATCATTAAACACACCCTCCAGCACTCCATTCCTACCTCTTCTTTTTCCTCCTCTGAACTTCCCTCTAATCCAATCCCTATAATCTCTCAAGCAGGATGCACTTCAAAGAACACAGTGCTTCCAACAATCCCAACAAAAAACAAAAACGTCATCACAACCCGGACCAGCCTCCAGAAGCTTCCTCATCCAGACAATGAGCTCCTGAAAAAGATTAGAAACATAAAAATAATATAAAACAAATAATAAAAAATAATTTTAGAATTTTTTTTTTTTTTTTTTTTTACTACTAATATACTAAAATTAAAAACTAATAACTAAAATGAAATGAAATAAAATAAATGAAATAAAATAAAATATAAAAAAATAATACAAATGGTATCCCCCAGCCAGTTGATGAGCTGATCCCCTGATACCTTACCCACATCCAAGTGCACCTTGATGTGGATACACAATTAATTCTTTTAAATGGTTAACAGAAAACAAAATTCAAAAAATTTAGAAATTCAGAAAATAATAAAAAATAATGAAACACAGAAACACATGAAATAAATAATATATAAAAATAAAATAGCATTGCCCGGCCAATTTATGAGCCTTTCCCCACCAATGCTTGCCCACATCCAGGTGACCCTGATGTGGTAACACCCTATATTTTTGATTATATAATTTTAACAACCCCCATAAAAAATTAAAAGAAAAAAAGAGAAAAAAGAAAATAATCTAAAACTACTATCTAGCAAAAACATAACTGCCAAATCAAAGAAAGTCCAGCTCCATAGATGGTCCAATAAGGGAAAGTCCGGTCCATAGAAATGATCACTGGGTGGGCTCCCTCCAATAAGTAAAAATGATGGGAGACCACCAGTGATCCATCACCAATCTGAAAGAACCAAAGATAAAGAATCCAGTCCCAAACCAGTTTAAAGTCATAGCGGACTTAAAACCTGAATAATAAACAACAGAACTAGAATTCAACTAGGAAAAACAAAAGACTTGAGACAGACATTCTGGGGTAACTGTTCTACAGAGCAGCCAGCTCATCAGTTACCCCCACACTTGCCAAAATAAAATCTAGAAGCCCCCCCTGGGTACCTTCTAACAAAAACACAACATTCAACACAAAAAAACCCAAACCAATAAGAGTGAAGAGTCCGGCACTTGAAAACCAAAGGAAATTCCAGTTTAAAGTCATAGAGGACTAAAACCTGTGAAAATAAACCAATACTAGGGTTCAACCAAATTAAGAGAAAGGGTTGGAAACAGACAATCTGGGGTAACTGTTGATAGAGCAGCCAGCCCATCAGTCACCCCTACACTTGCCAAGATCAAATCTAGAAGCCCCACCCATGGGTACCCTCTAACAAAAGTTTCCAACAAACAGATGCATAGCATCACCACAAAAAAACCAAAATTAAAGAATGTTCCGTAGTTTATCCTCATTGCGGAGTCAATCTTCTTCATGCCTAGTGCCTCTGGGATAAAACCTCTTCACTTGGTCTGCAGCACCCTCTTTTTCAAGACTGCACCATCCATCTCTTCCAAAACATAAGAACCTCCAGACGCCTGAGATCTGACTCTGTAAGGTCCATTCCATCTGTCAGCAAACATTTTGCCCCACTGACTCTCCAAACTTCTATTATACACCAAAACCAGACAACCAGGTTTCAAGGGATTCCTGAGTCTATGAGCTAACTTCTTGTCCCAGTATCTGACTGATTGATTCCTAATCTTCATCATTCTAGAGTATGCCTTCTCTTGACATTCCTCTCTACATTCCAACTGTTGCATCCTGGCACAGAGCAAATCTTCTGTTGAGTGCACGTCATCCCAATCAATTCCAAGATAAGAGACAGCTTCCAAGTCCACTGGTAGAACGGCTTTCTGACCAAACATTAACTAATAAGGAGAATAGCCAGTTGTCCTCTTCACAGTGACCCTATCCGCAAATAAAACCAAGGGTAAATAATGCCTCCACTTTTCGGCACTATCTCCGCACATCTTCACCAAAGCATTCTTGATAACTTGATGCCCTCTTTCAACCATGCCTTCAGCTTCAGGATAATACGGTGTAGCCACTCTAACCCTAGAACCAACACTAGCCACAGCTTCTTTAAATTCAGCACCAAACTCTGGCCCACCATCAACAGTCACCAACTTCATCAACCCATACCTATAAATCCACTCCTTCTTCAAAAACTCTGCCACATTCTTGGCAGTCAAATTAACCAGAGGCACTGCCTCAACCCAACCAGACAAATCATCCCTAGCAACAATCAAGTATTTATACCTGCCCTCTTTAATTATGGACAGCATCCAGACTGACCCTTCCAAAAACAGTTGATTCACCAGTAGCACGGCCCATCTCTTTAGGTTTCAAGTGACTTCTTCTTTGACATTCCTCACAAGATTGAACCCAACCCTGCACAGACAACTTCATACCTGGCCACCAAAATCTGTCTGCTACTCTTCTATAAGTCTCCCCAAAGCCTCTATGACCAAGGTCTTCATGCAAAGACTTCAAAACCAATTCTTGACCCTTCTTCTGAGTCACCACCACTTGAGGATTAGGATGTCTCCTTCTCATCAAGTGCCTTCCTGACACATAAAATCCAGGACTCTTCTTCTTGATTGCCAACCAAGTATCATCATCACAAATATCTGGCCTCTCCAAGGTCAACAGATATTCCACCAAAATAAAATAAAACCCAGATTGACCCCAGGTCTCATCTTCAAAATCCAACAAAACAACATCCAAGGGTACAACTCTGTCATCAAAATCACCAGTGTGAACATGAGCCAATTGAGCAGCCCAACCAGGACACCAATCCTTAAATTTTGGCATGTCCTTCTCTTTCCACTGAACCTTGTGAGAATCCAGTTCACTAACAAAAACACCCTTTTCCAATTTTGAGCTGTCCCAAACAACAACTCCATCTTCATCAGCAAAAACATCCTGATCACCAGAATCAAGATCAGATCCAGCCAGTTTAACCTCTTGGGGGAGGTCAGAACAATCATCCAGTTTAGCCTCATGGGGGAGGAAAGAAAAATCCTCAGCACCCTTTGTGCTGGCCCTAATCACTGGAACATCTTCGTCAAACTCTTCAGAATCAGAATCCTCATCTGTATGTGGCCTCCTTGATAATCCATCAGGCATAGTAAAAGTTTTACCTGGTTGGTGTACCAGGTCAAAAGAAAAATGTTGAATAAATGCCACCCACCTAGTCATTGGAGCATTTGGAAGACTAGGTGTATTGATCATCTGAACCAAGGATTTTGCATCCACCTGCAGCTCAAAATGCTGCCCCCACAAAACCATCTGTAGCTTCATTAAAACTTTAGCTACGCCACACAATTCCAACTTAGGTTGAGAATACCTAGATTCCACCTCATTAACCACCACAGACTCACACCTCACTGGCCTAACCCTCCCAGTATTATCCTCCTGAGACAAAACAGCACCAGCAGCAATATAGCTTGAGTCCACTGCCAGATAAATCTTTCCAGCACCAACACCATAATCCAACTTGTGAAAAATTATATCTTCACCAACAACCTTTTTCAGCTTCTGAAAAGCCTCTTCACACTCTTCCATCCATTCCCAATCTGCATCTTTTTTGGTCAACCTTCTTAAAGGTGAAGCCAACAACAAAAAATCCTTAATGAAAATCCTGACATATACACATACACCCAAAAGTCCTCTGACTTCAGTAGTATTTTTAGGCCTTGGCCATGCCTGAATTTTATTAATCTTCTTCTTCGCCATAATCCTTCACTCTTTACATACCACATGACCCAGAATTTCCAAAGCAGGAACACAACAACAGAATTTTGACCCTGAAATGGTCAAACCAGCCTCTTCAATCCTGAACAACACTCTCTCTAGAGTTATTGCATATTCCCACACAAACCTCCTTATTCCAGGGTTCTCCGATAACACCTCATTACCATAATCAGTGGATGGTCCTTTAATTCCACCATCATAAATAAAAATACCAGCATGAGTAGGAGCCTCATCCTGCAAAATCCAAGCCATCTGTGCTTGATAAACTGCCACTGAATTAGTTTCTCCTTGAGGCAACCTAGTGAGCTGAAATCTTCCCAAAGGAGTCTAAAAAGTTGTGAGAGGCCTTGAATCCGTATGGAGTTCCCTCTCATCATAACCACCCATAATATCCCCCAAACCATAACACACCCTTCCAGCAAAAGCTTCAACAAAATCCTCTGCACTTGGCAGCATACCAGCATCCTTGATAGTGACTCTATTCAAGGCTCTAAGATCATGAACCACCCTCAACTTTCTATTCTACTTCTTTACACAGAACACCGGACTTGAGTAACTGGATGTTGATTGTTCGTATAACCCAGTCCTGACTCTTTCCCTAATAATCTCTACAAAATCCTCTCAAATAGCGGCTGGAATTAGAATAGGTTTGATTTGCCAAGGTTCATGACAAACAAAAGGAATCAAGTAAGGCTCTTCATAAGAGTGCTTCAATACACCCCTTTCCTCCTCAACAAATGCCACCGCTTTTTCCCTTAGCACAATAACGTGCAACAACAACTTCTTTTCTTCCTCAGACAACAACCCATCAGGACCAAAATTAACAACTTTCAATCTTTCCACAGTCACCCTAGCCGTCTCTACAAATTCTGGAGGATTCTTCACCAAAGGAGTACAGTACGGATCTTTCGACAAAGGAGGACTCTTCAAAGGCAGATTCAAACCCACAGGCATAGGCTCATTGACAGGCCTAATCTTCTGCGCTACCTTCTTATACTTTGCCGCTCCACCTTCAACTTGAGGGATCTTCAGGAATTCTTCACCACCAGACCTGGAACAAAAACCAAGGGTTTCCCCATTGCTCACATGTGTGTCCAAGGTAATGTTTTTGAAAGGTGTAGAAGAAACCCTAGCGGTGCACAATTGGGAGGACTTACTTTTACACCCCAATCTCACCACTCCAAAACTTTTCTGCAATTCCACATCTTCATCCTCACTTCCAACTTCCAAATCTTCAAATCTTGATTCATCTTCTGAATCATATCTTCTAAAATTGTGCAGTTTATCCTCATTCTGGAGGTCAAAAAATTGATCTTGATGATCTTCTTTCTTCAAAATTTTCTGCAGTTTAACCTCATTCTGGAGGCCCAAAAATAGATCTTGACGATCTTCACAAAAATATTTTGCGTCTTCTTTATTCATTATCTTCGGATTTTTTTCTTGATTTTCATGAATTATCTTGAAATTTTTATCTTCTTTTCTTGAGTTTTCTTCTGTCCTACAAAAATAACTAGGGTTTCCCCAATGCTCACAGGTGTGGCCCAGGTAATGTTTTTGAAAGGTGTAGAAGAAACCCTAGCGGTGCACAATTGGGAGGATTTACTTTTAGACCCCAATCTCACCGCCCCAAAACTTTTCCGCATATCATTCAATAAAGATATATAACCAATCTTCTTCTTTAAACTTGAATTAAAAATAATTAAGAATCTTGAGAGAGAACAGAGACTTGATAAAAAACTTGATGAATAATTGCAGAGAAGAGAAACATTAAAAAGAGAAAGTTGAAAATCCACTTGGTATATCTCCAAGGGAGCTGACCTACTACAACCTGGGATTTCCTCATCTTGGGGAGAGGTTGTAGCACTAGGGTGATCAGCCCTCATTACTCTAAAAAAGACAGACTCTCAATAGAGCCTGAGCCGCACTCCAAAAAACCAGAGGCAGCACCCACTTCCTTCCTTCTCCTGCAGCAGTCCATGCACTGGCACATTGAAGATAAACCAGGCCTAGTCTCCCAACCATCCTCTCCAGGGGATGACAACCTCATGTGAAGCCTCCTTTCGTCTTCACCGTTAAACTCCAAACTGATTCCCAAATCAAATTGATAACCAATTCTTGCCTGAAAATCCATCAAGAATGGCCCACCCAAAACTGCTTTTACATTACCTTTAGCAATGTAAAAATGAACCTTCCCTGAGGCTCCTCCAACATCTAACTTTACAAACTCTGAAGTTCCAACCAATTCAGTGACATGGCCACCGATCCCTCTCAAATTCCCACCAATACCAGTTTTGATGGGGAGGCCCATATGAGTTGGCTCAAACAAAGAAATCAGGTTTATCTGAGAACCTGAATCCACCAATGCCCTTGCCTCCCTGCCATTCACAGTGACATTGACATATCCCAGAGGAGCAGAAAAATGAGTTTCCAACCCCTCACCAAACTTTTCAGAAGAATCACAAATGTATTCTACCTCACCAGAAGAAACCCTTCTCCTGGTCAACAACTTCTGCCTATCAGCCAACCCTGGACTGATAGCATACAATTCCCCATAAGATAGGGAAACCTGACCCTGGTTCATCCTTTCCAGGACAGAGTCCATAACATTAACTTGACCAGACACTACTGGCCTCTCAAAGTGAGCTCTTTACTTCACCACCTTGGTCCTAGAAGATTCTTGAGGACCAGCACCACCAACAGATTTACCATTAACAGGAACCAAACCAGATCCCTCACCAGAACCTCTGACTCCAACAGGCTTTGGCAATGAAGCCAAAGGGACATCCTCCTCAGAGTCAGAATCCACCACCATTGGCATTGGCTCAGCATTCAGGTCCAATGCACCAAAACTAGGGGGGCCCATGTCAGCCATACCCTTCTGCATCTTGTACAGCTCCTCTTTGCTGTACCTTTTCCTAGCTGCACTCAGCTTAGGATCACCCTTTGAAGCATTTGGCTTTGGTTGGGCCTGAGAACTGCTCTTAGGCCTACCTACCTTTCCTGCTTCCACATCATAAGCATCAGCCAAGCATTCACCACTTGACTGTCCACCACAAGAATACAACTCCAAACCACCAAAAGAAGTAGAAAAAAGAGACCTTATTGACCTCCTTCCCCTTTCCCTTGACGTCCTCATCTACCTTAACAGAAGACTTCCCCTGATCAGGAATCTCCTCAAACCTTGGCCTCCTTTGATTGAGACCACCCCTTCTCCTGACCAAATCAACAGGAGCCTGCCCCTCACTGGGCTTCACAAAAGAACCGTCAGGGAACTTAAAAACCCTGCCATCAAACTCCACTTTTCCTTCAGACACATCTCTGTTCAGTGCCCAACAATCATTGGACCTGTTCCCCCTCCTACTGCAATAAGAGCAAACCCAAGGATCACTCCTACCAGCCCTCCTATCAAAATCTCTTGGCTGAGAAGGTGCCTTATTAACCTTCTTGGCCTCCTGAACAAAAATGTGCAGCTTCTTTGTAAGATCAGCCAACTGCTCCACCATTGGGTCCCTCTCCTGTTTGGGAACCTGCACCAAATTTTTTTCCTCCTTCTTCTCCCTAACTTCCTCTTCAGCCAAAGCCTCACTTACTTTGCTGACATACTTGGCACACCCCTCCTGATAGGTGTCCACAGCCAATAACTTTAAATGGGCCTCAACAGCCTCCTTCACCTTATCCAAGGCAGGCAACTTCTGGTCCCCATTAGAAAGAGTCTTCATCAATTCCTTTCTTGACAACTCCTTCAACAAATCCATCCTGACATCTCTAGCCAGGGCAGACCAAAAAACATCTTTGGCAGCATTTTCATGTGCCAGCTCCTCCACTTCCACCAAGTATTCCACCACAGGATCAAACTGTAGCAGAAACTTCCTGTAACTATGTAAGTTACCAACACCACCATAAGATTGCCATTCACTGACAACCTTGTTCAGATCCACCATAGTGAACCTGACACCCCATCTATCCACCATTTCCCTACACAACAATTTCCAATCCCTCTTCTTGTAGCCAGACATGGCCACAATCTCCTTCTCCACTGACCTATCACCAATGAAGAAGATAATCTGCTTCACCATGTCCAGGTAGGAAGCACCATCCACTCCAGCAGCAGTTTCATACTTCTCTAGAAACCACTTGACATCCTCCCCATTAAACTTGGTACCATCCCAAGTTTTAATCCTCACACACTCTCTAAACATCACAGAAGGAGGACCATCCCCCCCACTGACAGTCACCACAGGAATAGCAGAACCAGAAGCCATTCCTCCTGACCAAAACACCAAAAAGAGCCAACCAAAGCAAACAGAGATTCCAAAGAACTAGCAAGTTCTACCCCACGTTGGGCGCCAGAAATGTAGACAATCCTATAGTACTAGCTATAGGCCTTGACCAAGGGAGTTGGAGAAAAACCAGAGAGAAAATCCCCTGTCCCTTTAGAAAAATAGAGTGAGATTTACTTGCGAAAGTAAGTTGGTTCCTGTTTTGCTAAAGCCCCTTTTTAACACACTTGACTGCTTGATGAGTCAAGAAAGTAGTCACCAGATAGACTACCAGACCAAAGAACTGAAATGTAGAACAAAGTCCACACCAGAGACAGCAAAGATACTTGATGTAGGCTGCAAATCCACACCAGAGACAGCAATAATACTTGCTATAGCTTGCAAGACTATAACAGAGAAAACAGTTGCCAAAGTTAAGCTAAATGAAGAACTCACTTTCAACAAACACTGCCAATTGTGGCCAGAAAACAGTGAAAACTGAGTGAGGAACAATGAAATCACCTCCGGATGGTTGTATGATGATTAAGGTTGCCCCAAACTGTCTTATTCACTATGTACACACAGACCACTAACTAAGAGCCCATGCACACCCACCAATCTGGCGCCTGTACCTGCCAGATTGCATAAAAAACCCTCCTGGAGCGCTCCCCAACCTCCTAAAACAGAGGCCGACAGGCCGCCCGACGTCGGAGATGCCGCCTGAAGCGGCCCGGCCTCCCTGAAGCCAGAAAACCAATAAAAACCACTAATCTACTTAGAAAAATTAGCTACAACTACTAAAACCTTTAAAACACGGAATTTCACTATAACAACATTGAGACATGAAATATAGAGAAAAATTAGCTCTATCCAATGGTACTAAGCACTTAACCCTAAGACTTAAGGTTAGCCCGTAAAACACAAAAAACAAAATTAAACAGCAATCTTTTATAAATGAAAAATGAGGAAATGACCCCTTAAAACTCAGAATATGAAAAATGTCTTCAAGACATAAAATATAGAGAAAAACCAGGAATATCCAATGATAGTACCCACATAACCGCAGACCCAATATCCACGGAATATAACCAGAAAAATACCCAATTCCTTAACAGATGTCAATTAAGACATGCACAAACAGCGCCAAATCACACAACAAAGGCCCCTGCCAATGTTGGAAGACCACAACGTAGTTAGTTGTTATATTAATTCTATTCTTTTTAGGGATTACTAATGGGAAAGGATATTTTTATTCACGGATTTATTTTTTATGTTTTTAAATTAGCTTCTTTTAAATTAAGTATTTCACATAATATTACCTTTTTACATCTACTATTGGAACGTTCCAGAATGTCCTCTTACCTATAAAAGGGATTTAGAAGTCCATCTGGTAGTTAATTACTTACTTACTATACAATCATTCAACATATTTTAATTACATTTCTTTATTTACTATTTTTATTAGTGCATTATATCTAATTTAAATATTATATAAATTATTATTGGTTGCTTTAAGACTTATAATACTAACATTGAACTGACGCTCTTTTGAACACTTACTATTGATAATAATATTTGCAATTTAAACTTAATACTTACAACTTTTGTCATCTCTCAATTAAATTGTCGTCCTATTCTCTCAAATTAAATTTATTTTATTTTATTTTGTATTACTACCTTATTATTTCAATCTCTGTCCTTTATTATTTCTATTTATTTATGACCCCAATCTTCTAGAAATCCCGGCTGATAAAATATGTATTTTTGAAAATGTTTACTGATAAAAATTTGATTAACATCATAAATTCAATGTTTTTTTTCTTGAATAATATTTATTAATGTTAGATAATCTCTATATAGAACTATATCTAAAAAATATTATATAAATATTCAAAAATTTTCTTAGTTCAGTTCATACGAGATTTTTATTATCTTATAAGAATGATTTTTTTAAATATTTTGCATGTGCCAGCCTGGCTGGGTGGTGGGGTTCAATTTTTTCAATATTCCTTCAAAAATTCCTGTAGTTCAAGCCTCAAGATTATTGTTACCAATGATTCTCTGTGCTTCAATAAAGTTTCAAAATAGCTTCAAAGTGTTTTCAAAGTAAATTCACTATTTCACCATTATTGTTTCATCACTACCTCAATTTTTACTCAATTTTATATGAATTTGGGCTAAATTTTTTAGACTCACTAGCAAGTGTTCCCCATATTATGTGGTTAAAAAAATTCAAATGCTTTTAAAATGTTACCAAATTATTTCCAAAGTTTCCAAAATTAATTTTTTGAAAAAAGATCTAAAATTCACTTTTAAATGCTTGAAAAACATATCAAAATGGTTTTAACAAAAAAAATATAGAAAAACCTCAAAACAAGTGGAAATTATTTCAAATAGTTTCTGTATGATTCCAAAGTGATTTAAGAAAGAAAAATTCCAAAAAAAAGAAAAGATCAAAGAATGACCAAAAAGTATATGAATCAAGAATAAAAAAGATAGAGAGCAAGAAAAAAATGAAAAAAAGAGAAGAAAAGAAAGAAAACTTATAAATTAGCAGTTAAAGCAGAAAAGATGATAAAAAAAGAACTAAAAAATAGATATTTCAATCAGAAATTGAATTCCAAAAAATGTAAAAGTGACTTACCTTAAGAGTTGTGAAGTGAGAAGTATCAGAACCAACAATAAGTGATGAAAGTGAGAGAAGATGAGATATCATACCAAGAAAAAAACTTAGAAATGTTAAGCGATTGCAAATGTTATGCAATTTTAAGTCTTGGAGCTGAACCAAAATGGGTGAAACTGGGAAACAGGGGAATTTTATTACAATAAACTATTATACCATAAACAAAATTGTAAATCAGTTAATCTGGGTCCTAAAAATGAAAAAAGGAGATTGGTAGTATATTATATAGCTATTTTTAATAATATAAAAAGTAACTAGAAATGTCTTGCCCCAATCATTACCCAAAAAAACCATTAAAAATTAAAAAATTCAACTAATTTTTTAATGTCCTCATAAGATTGACTTTTTTTTACATTATGTAATAAATTATTTTTTTAAATTTTATTGCTCTTCAGATTCAAGTCTTGGAATTTCTCTTTGAAATTAATTCCCATTTGTTTTCTCTGAGAAAAGATAAACACTTTCCATCTTATCTGCCTCAAATCTGGCCATTTCAAAGTTTCATTGAAGAAAAATTTTTTTTCTCCAAATCTAAGGCCCATTTATCTTTCATTAGCATATTATCAAAATTCATCTTCTCAAAGCCAAGGGCATTCATTTAAATTAAGGATTTTTCTAAGAAAATTGAATAGAAAAAATAATTAAATATGTTATTGAATAAGATATATAGTGAATGATTCTTATACTTTTTTTTCTAAATTATCATCAAGGGAGCCCAAAGAGCTGGTTGAAGTATTACCAAAATTTAAAAGATGATTCAAGCTCATTGAAGTCGAGGCTTGATTCTTAAGTTTGGAGTTTGAACTATTGGTTTGTGAAGCTTATTTAAGGCAGTTTCCAAAGCAGGATTCCCATTTCTGGAATTGTTAATTTTTTTTGAAACTTGAGTTTTAGAAGGAGGAGACTAGAAAAGAAAGAATGAGAAAGTCAGTAAAGAATTTATGAAAAAAAATTTAGACATACATTAAAATATTGGGGCTCTGTGGACTCAGATCTTCAACAAAATAATTTTTCTTCTTAATAGTCGAGATAATTTCAACTGAACTATAGTTAGAAGAAGGAGAGTATTGATGTCCTTGAAGTACAGGTGTTTCAAGATTATTACCAGATGATTGATACTGAGAGTATATTATTAGAAGTATTGTGTAGAAACCAAATTTTGACATCAACACAGGAACCAAAAAGATTATCTTTTCCATATAGAAAAGATACATGAAATTAAGATTTTCAGAAAAAGTAGTAATTCTGATCTCCAAATCATGATCACCAATTCCCAATCCATATGTATTAGTAGTGTGATTAGCCTTTTATATTTTGATTAATAAATTTTAAATATCTTCTTCATTTGCTTAGGATTGATTTTGCTTCTCCCTCTTGATATCTTTTTTGCATCATTTTTCATCCACAAGAATCCACAAGAAGAAAAGTCCCTGAAATAGTTGTCTTGTTTAGTTTTTGGTTTCAGGGTTTCAACCTGGATACTCCCAGGAATGAGTAAAAACTGTTCATAAGTTATGTTAAAGACATTTAGTACACAAGGGAACAATAAATAAAGGTAAAAAAGATGTATACACATGTAAAGTTATTGATTAGATACAATATATGCCATTATAATATGTTATATACACATATATATCCACCTTTTAAAGGTGTTATGTACTTAATATTAATTTGGAATATGTAAGGTTAATCTTAAGAACCTTAATTATAAGGCACTACACAATATAGGGGGTGGACTTGCTAGCAAGTCCTCAAGCTGAACTCAGATCAAACTCAGATGGAACTCAGACTGAAATCATACTGAACCCATACTGAACTCTACTTGAACACCCACCTAAAACTTTTCTGCTGAGTGGTTTTCATCCCTGATTGTATGGTTACTTTATTGATAGCTCAATGTGTGTTCAATCTGTGGTGAGTTTGGGTCCAAGGTTGCGGACTCGCTAGCAAGTCCGCCCCCCATATTGTGTGGTGAGGCTACATAAAGTTTAAGTAGACTTAGAGATTTTATTTTCATTGTTTTATGGAAAAAATAAGAAATTTGCTTTAAATCACATAAAAGTTGAATATATGTGCTATAAATTTAATTATATTGAAGATGTGTATTGAAAGATAAATTGGTCTTAATTTTAGCTATTGATTTGGCTATTCAAATGCATAAAAAAACTTTTCAAATTTGATGTTTTTATGCCAGAAATGGCTTCTGTGTACTGGCTACATACCGCCTGCATTTTTCTAACATGAAAAGATTCATTTTGGCAAATTTAGCAGTTTCACACAATAATTTCCCCTCATTCTAGGCCCATTATGTTGAAACACACTAAAATATGCAACAAATGCTTATTTAGTGTCCTAATTTTATTATTAGTGCATTGACCTTTTTATATGCACTAATTTCATTGATAACCTCAATATAAGCTTCTATAATTCACTAACACATTTAAAAACACCTATTTAGACAGGTATTTACCAATGCAAGAACCTTCCAAGAGCCTTCATTCATCTACCCTAAATCTCATGTCTTATTGTGGGTTTCTCAATGGTTTCTCAGTCTATATTGGTAATATTTGGATGGAAATTTCATGTATTAAATTGGAATAATTAGCACTTTCATTTCTACTGTTCATAACCCTTAAGTATGTGTTATATTTAGTAATTTTTTTTTCTCATTTACTCTTTTAATTTAAGAATTACATCCATATACTTTCATTTTGGTTATTACTCTATCTTTAGTGAATTAACATTATTTGTTTATCTATTTTGGCATGTGATATGATTCTTAATTTATTACTGGTTCATTCTTAGGTTGATAGGAATGTGTCGATCCCAATCTGAGGCCTCATTGACCATGTAGAGGATTAGTAAATTAAGGGGGAACATTGGGGAACTCATGGGTATAAAAGTAGGAGGTTTTTTTTGCTTGTATTCTACATCCTTTATCATTAAACTTAAAACATATAAAACATTAAAATTACAATACATTTCATTAGTACTATTAAAAGTCTTTGAATAGTGTTTGAATTATTATCTCTATTTATCTAACAACTATATATTTTAAACAATTTATCATTAGTAAGATTGAGTTTCTGAGTCCCTTATATTGAGTTATATTTTACTACTTAATGTATTTTTACTACAGTATTTATATAGGACCATTAAAATCTTCTAGAAAACTGACTACTCAAGCTATACAAATCTATGTAATTGAGCTTATCCTGACACAAGGCATGAATCTGGGTCTGATTTGTGGAGTGACCCTGTTTTACACCACCATTTTTTTCTACATTTCTAACATTGGAATCTCCTTAGCTCAAGTCCTCTTATCTTCATGTATTCATCCAAAAATTCTTTTTGCACCTTCTACTGCCTTATCTCACATTAATACCCACACCACACCACCTTAAGTTTCTACAAAAGGCAAAAAATAAGGTGGGCTCAAAAAGTGACATTTAATTGTTTGTCACAAAAACTCACATAGGAATGGTATAGGGTCACAAAAATGAACTGGATATCTATTGCACCATTTTTTCCCACTGTTATACATTGACCTTTGATGAAGGTGGACATCCAATAGAATTGAACTTTCCACATCCAAAAAATGCATTATAATTTGATTTAATTTTGAGGAAGTTGATGAAAATCAGATGATCTTTATTTTTCTGCTGTCCTGAATTAAATTATTCAGGGGAGGGAATTTTATTTGGAGAATAATTTTTTGATAAAGAATTTTTTTAGTTAAATTTTGAGAGTTGAAACTTCTGGGAAGTATTATGAAACTGGCACATGAAAGGGAAGATATTAACAGGTTGAATAAATAAGTAAAAAAGAAGGGAAAAATACCTGGTAAAAATGTTGAAATTTAATGTTCTGAATTCCTGTGAGGTGTTTGTGCTAAGAAAATATGAGTAGGGAGGGAGGTCAGTGTGTCACAAGTGACAGGGATTGGGTGAGAAATGAAGGGATGTTGTGGGAAAAATGTGGTTGTAAAAAAAGAATCTGGAAGAAAGTTTGGATCTGAGGTCAAAACACACCCATTTTTTAAATAAGTGAATTTTTGCATAATTTAAGTACTGATTTGGTTTGAAATATGTATATAAGCTAAGTGTTGATCTACCACAACTGATAATGTCAGCCAGGCTGCTAGACTTATCCAGTTAAATAATTAATTATGTACTGTGATGAAGCCACGCCTTTTTTACTTTCTTAGTTTCTTATTAATTATAGTAAATTTTCTTTAAACTTACTTACAACAAATTAACTAATTAAAATAAGTGAATTTAGTAAATATTTAAAATTAATATTAATGTCCCATATAATTTTATTTCCTAACACTGTGCTCAATGACAAGTTACAGAAATAAAATTATACTAACACTAAAAAAAGATAAAAAATTCATATGAGTTTATTTAAAAGTTTTCAAATTTCTAAAAATTGAAAACTCAAATTATTTATTACTAAGTGTGACATTTAAAAATTTACTTTAAAATATATCAAATAAATTGATATATACTAAAATATATTTTATTTGCGCATCTTTTTAGTACTCTCTGTTATTGGCTATTTCTTATCTTTGAAAAGTTTTTCTCTCACAGCCTTGTATGTAGGCTTCTTGAGTCTGTGTTATCTGTATTCTTTTTGCCTATAAAATGCATTCTATTTTGTGATGTTTTTTGGGCATTCTATATTTTATACATTTTAATATTTACATCCCAAAAACTATTTTATTACTACTACCACTGCTTTAGTATTTACAATTGTGTAAAATATAAATTTTATAAGTAAAAATAGCCATATTTTTTTACCTTTTAATTGAGTAATTAAAATATAAAGATAAAAATTACGTGCCTGTTTGAAATACTTTAGTTATCCACCTTCTCTGCCATTTGGACTGCTGTAAAATCTTCTAGACCCAAAAGGACCCCTTGACAGTTGGGAGACTTTCTGAATTGTCTTTGACATATTGTTATCTGGATGCCGGTGACCAAGGGACCTTTGAATACAAGGACCAATAAGGAATTGTGTAAGACTGAAAAATGAGGAATGTCATAAATAATGTGACATAACTTTTTTTTCCGCAACTGGAAATCAAACCTTGCTCCAAATCTAATGTTTATATAGGTGTTTTTTTCCTATAAATTTGTAGTGACTATACCAGTTACTATCTGTAGGCCTCACTCTGCTGATTTCATCTTTCACATATATCTTTTAACTCAGCACTCTGTAGTAGAATTAATTTTTTCACATTACAGGGGGAGGTTCCTGGAAAATAATAATTTTTTTAAATTTTTTTCTTAGTTAACCAAGATAGAGAAATATTTTTCTTAGTCCTAGAAGTAATAAAATTATTTTAATAAAATATATTATTATTATTATTATTTTAATTATTTCAGTTGACAATTGTCCTGATAATTAAAATTTTTATTGTTTCAGTTGAAAATTGTCATGACAGTGAAATAATAAATATATAAATTATCTAATTTAATTATATTAAATTACTTCAGTTGAATCATAGTCCTGATTATTATATATCAATATATATGTCTAATTGAGATTTGTATTAATTATTTCAGTTGACTTTTTGTCCTGATAATTAATAAATTATTTGATTGTTTCAGTTGATTCATTTTGAATCCTGGTAATAAAATATAAATATCTTAAGTAGTTTAAATAAAAAAATTTATAATTATTCACTTGATTTTTTCCTGATAAATAATATATTTTCATTATTCCAGTTGATTAAATAATCCTGATAATTGATTATATACTTTAAATATTTTTATTTTTCTCTTATTTTGCTTTCAACAAAGTAAGATAATAAATGATTAAATTTTAATATTTCTTTCTCTTAGTTCAGGTTATCTACAACAATGACTGATCAAAGTGCTTCTGCTGGCAGTGATGTGAAACTTGAATTGATTGATTATGATTAGACTTCTGTAATTTCTCCTTTGAATACAAAACTTTCTCAAATTAATAGATTATGGGAACAATCAGGATGTGGAAATTCAAGAAATAGAAATAATAGTGGAAAAAACTTCTCTGAATTAAAAGCCTTCAGTGAAACCCCCAGAAGGGCTTCCAAAAGGATTCAAGATAAAAAAGATGCCCTTGCAACAGCAAGTCAGAAACATCTCCACTCACATCAAGGAGTTGAGGGCAGAGAATCTGTAACTAAGATCAAAAGTGGAAATTCTAGAAGAAAAGGTAAGAAACATAGAATCCTTTCTTCAAGAGAAGAGGAAACCTCCTCCAGCAACAAAAGCCCTTCCACAATTGGCTCCTCAACAACAGGAAAAGGTGGAAGTTTCAAAATGGAAATGGAACTGGCTAAACACCCAGTGAGACTACCTCCAGGCCCAACAACAACAACAGCAAGCACCTCAGGCAGGTCCCTCCAGAACCCATCAGTTCAACCCAACACCTCCTCACCCCTACTAAGGAGGAAGAAAGAGGATGAACAATCAAATTCAATTTTTTCCAAAACCATGGTAAGCCTTTCTATTGAAACCCAAGTACCCTTTCTTGTTACTGATTCAGTTCCTTCAGGTAATTCTGGAAGAGAAAATGATACTTTGAGACCAGTAGAGGCTGAATGTAGTAGGAAGATTGCTTAATATTCTAATGTAACTAATCCTTTGTCATATATTTCTACTTCAATGATAAATACTGATATGGCTATTATTGATAAAAAACTTGATACTAAATTTTATGAGAATCTGGAAAATTATACTGTTTCCTTATTAAGAAATACTTCAGATCAAGCTCCCATTTGTGATGAATGTTTGAGGAATATTACTTCTAAACAAAATCATATAATGAACAACATGCAATTGACTCAAAAAATTAATAGTTTGTTAACTGAAAAAGGTTATCAATCAGTGTGAAGTTAATTACAGAAAGTTTCTGATGATTTTTTTAAGCACAAAGTAACTCATGAAAAGAAAGTTGCTTTGTGGAGAAATATTAAGAATGATTTGTTTAAATTACAAGATACTGTGTCTATCTGTTTCCATGAGCTAGAGAGACATAAGTTGAACTTAAAGAGATTAAGTGGCCAATATTCATCTTTGAAAAATAAGAACAATTTATCTTTTGAAACCATCATTGAAAGTTTATCTAGTATTCTAAGAATAAAGACTAGGCTAAAAAACATTGAAGAGAAAATGAATTCATTGTTACATGAACAAAAGTTTTCTGAAATTTCTTTGAAAGAACCTGTTGCACAGGATACTCCAATAGTACCTGTCACTAGTTCATCTAAAGTAAAATTAGTGCCAGAGATGCCTGTAGATATTACTAAGTTTCCATCAAAAATTGATGATGTACCTTGTTCATCTACAGAAGGGTTAAACAATGAGATTACTTCCCAAATGGAAATGTTACAGCTTCTTCTCACTCAGAAAAAAGCTTGTAATAAGGAGAATACTTCAAATGAAAATAATTGGCCAAAACTTGACCAATATCCAACATTTGATGGTGATTCTTTCTCTGATGGGCAGCAATTTATTTGAAGGATTGATAATCTGAAGAATTCTTTCAAACTCCCAGATGAGGAAATTGTGTCAAAATTAATTTCTTTATTTACCAATGTAGCCCTAATGTGGTATGAATATGTCCTATTAGATAAAAATAACCACTCATGGGTAGATTGTAAGAAATTAATTAAAGCACAATTTAGTGGTTCCAAATTATTTTTAGCTCAACAAAGGCAGTATGAAGAAGATAGATATAGCTCTCCTTCTGATGAAAAACCTATTGAGTTCCTGATGCAACTTGTGAAAATACTGAGAACAATGGACCCAGATATGGAGTTTGAATTATGCAAGGACAGGATCCTCTATAAACTGCCTATGCCTCTGAGAGACCTGATAGTTTCTAGGACTGATTTCTCAAGAGAACCTTCTTCTTTTATTAATACTTGTAATGAGATACTTTTAAATAAAAAGTATGATTCAAGAAGATAATTTCCTAGAACTTCATTGTGGAAAACCTACAATTACCAACAGAAACCTCTTTAAAAAGTTGGTAAACCTTCCACCCCTGTTGCACCTAAAAAGTATGCAATAAAACCTTAATTTAAATGCAACAAGCATTGAAAGAAAGTCCATGTTTGTGACAAGAAAATAAATCTTTTTGAACAGACAGAGGAGCATGCTGATGACACAGTTGCACTGGATGATACTTCAAGTGATTTTGCTAGAAATATTTCATATGAATCTCACCAGGAAATTTTAATGCTTGAAGAAGATATTAATTATTTAAATAATATTGATATTGGAAATAATGATTTATCTACAGTAGAAGATGCTGAGATCATAAGAAATTATAAGGACAGCTCAATTATTATTTCCCCCCTCAAGGCACCAGTCTTTATTAATGGAAATAACATTGAGGTTGTTTTAGATTCTGGAGCTGGAGGAAGTGTAGTATCTGACAAAGCACTTGCTTCAATGGAGCAAGATTATAAATTAAAACATATGCCTATCATTTCTGATAATTGGAGAGGTTATGGCTCTGTTTTGTCCCCTATTGGTAAATACAAAGCCACAGAATTTTTTAAATATAACCATGGTTTTGTAAGAGCTACGTGTGATTTCTTTGTCATGAGAAATGATAACTCAAGAATTTTATTACTTGTGGGAAATGATACTTTAACCAAATATGACATAAAATTTGATCCCTCACACCAATGCTTCACAATGGGGATGAATGTGAAGATAAAATTTAAGATTTCCTCCCCCAAAAAATTATTAACAACAAGATTGAAAACTTTTCATTCTTTATTTCAACATAAAGGAAAATACACAAAAGAAATTCCTGCCCTTTTGTATGAAATTGACACTTCTTCTTTTGGATAACAACTGAATGGTGAGGAAAAAGGTTCCATCATTCAATTGATAAAATCTTTTCCTATGGCCTTTTATCATGGGTCACATGAATTAGGATTGTAGAATAAGAAATTAAGATTTCATTATCTTGCCCATTATCTGAAATACCACCTAGTTTAAAGAAGAAGCCTTATCCTGCTTCTCCATCAGAGAGAAAAGATATTGAAGATAATATCTCTACCCTTTTAAAAATGAATATTATTAAAAAGGTAGTTGAAAAACCTGAACATTGTTTTATCTCATCTGTCCAACTTTCTTATGAGAAAGACAAAGCCAGGTTATGTGGTGATTATAGAGCATTAAAAAATTATACTGTTTATGATCTCAATCCTTTACCCAGAATTTTCTCTATACATGCTACCTTAAAAGGTGCTAAATATATCAGCTGTTTAGATGGTAATAAAGATATAACCAGGTACCTGTTGAGAAGAATTCTCATAATTTTCTGATTATTTCCACTCATATGGGTATTTATAAGTATTTTAGGATGCCATTTGGCCCCAAAAATTTCCCTTCAGTTTTTTAAAAAGTTATTGATAACACATTCCATCATGAAATAATTGAAGGATGGCTGAAAATTTACATTGATGATATCATCATATTCTCTAAAACATTTGAGGACCATCTTAACCAACTTTTTAAAGTGTTCCATAAGATGGATGAGATAAATATGACACTTGCCTTGAATAAATGCAAATTTGGTTTTCATTCCTTAAAAGTGCTTGGTCATGTTGTCTCAGGTTTTCAGATATGTGTTGACCAAGACAAAGTGGCAGCCATACAACAGGTGAAAGCTCCTACCACATTTAGAGAGCTCCAGAGTTTTTTCGGAATGTGTGGATACAATAGACAGTATATTAAAAATTATCAGGTCATAGCATTACCACTTACCCAATTAACTAGGAAAGATGTTGCTTTTGTCTGGAACAGTGAACGACAAAGAGCTTTTGACACTATGAAACATTGTTTAATGTCAGCACCAATTCTATCATAGCCTGAATTTAATCAACCATTTGTTTTATAAACTGATGCCAGTTTTATTGGTCTTGGTGCTGCTCTCCATTAAAAACAAGAAATGAATGATAAAGTATCAAAAGTAGAAATTTGTTATATTTTGTCATGCGCCACGTGACACTAGAGGCAAAAGCAGCTCATTAAATCAATAATAAGAGGTTTAAATCCATACTCAAAGCGCAGAAAGCAATTCTCCATAGCAACTGCGACTTTCCTTTGTGTACTCGCAATTCAACCGTGCTAGTCTAAACTCTAAATCTAAATTAGTAAATCACTCAATAGTGTGTCTTAGTCTATTTCTCAATATGAGACACACCGCGCAATAGTCAATGTAATAGTACGCTAAAAGGTTTATGAAATGTCTGTGGATTATTAAAAGGGGTAGTGAGCAGGGACGGAATGGTTAGTGGAGGACTAAGGGGTTAACGGATGTTAGTGAGGAGGGTCCAGGTGTAACGGGTGTATTTAAATGGTCTGTGATGTGCTGAATAGTGGATGGGTATGAGGTCAATGCGAGGAGGAGTAAAGGATATAAAAGGGGTTAGAGTTTGGGTTTGATACTCTTAAGAATTAAATTATAAAACATACTTATAGTTAATAGTGGTAAAAGCTTTAAGTTAAAACATTATTATTTTATCTTTCCTTATTTCCTCAAATAATCATTTCTAAATCCTAAATCTTTTGATTATTGAGTTTCCAACCCTGCGTGAGATTTTAAGAATTTTAATATTACCTTTAAATTATATTAGAATCCTTCTCAAAAATATCTCGAAGCAGTAGCTCTTCCTTTGAGCCATCATCAAATCACTTCCTCAAACATTTCCTCTGTCCATTGAAGAAGTTTCTAAACTCCTCCTCCATTTCACTTCCAGGAACACCCTCGACCTTTGTGCGTAGGTTGTCCGGTGACAGTATAATTTAATTCTCCGTAGTTATCATTCTTTGCACTACTACGTCCTTTTTCACGTGTCTCTAAATTTTTAAAAAATGGCACCTGTTCAACGCACTCCTCCTACCATTCTTTTTAAGGAGGATACTCCCTACAGTTGTCTTATAGACTCTGGAGCCTCAATTAATTTTGTCAGTTTATCTTTTGCTGAGAAGTTAAAGCTGACATTTACAGATATCAATCAAACTCCAATATATTTGGTCGAATCAGAGGAACCCAAATATTGGGTAAGTAAGAAAGGTTTATGGGTTTTCAACTTTCCGAACTTTCCCCCCTTCGAGTGGGAATTCTCAGTCTTGGACACCCCAAGAATGGACGATACCATTCTTGGCCATGACTTTTTAACGCATTGGAATTCTGAAATTGAATGGACACGGGGATTGATCACATCACGAACTAAGTATATTTCTAATTCTTCAATGCAGGTCAATAGGGAGTTAAACAACCCGCCTGACAACGTCCTGCTAGAGGACAAATCTCTGCCAGATGACTTGAAAGCATCTGATCTTTCTTTAAATTAGCAATTGGCTAACCCTTCTAGCTCAAATACTTCACTCAAAGAGGATTTAAATTGCCTTGAAGTAATCGAATAATGCTCTCTCAATTCTGGTCTTCCCTCAACAGATTCTCTTGAAGATGATGAGGACGACCAAATCAACTCTACCAGAAATCTATCATGATTTCCTCAAAGTTTTCTCAATCTGCAAGGCTGATAAGTTACCACCTCATTGACCCTACAACTATCAAATAGAGTTAATAGGTCCAGTACCTCTGGCAGGTCCTGTCTATTCTTTGTCAAAGGACGAATATAAAGTTCTTTGAGACTACATTGCAGAGAATGTAGCCAAAGGTTTCATCAGAGCCAGTAAATCTCCAACCGGCTCCCCTGTTCTCTTTGTAAAAAAGAAGAATGGTAGTCTTAGGTTGTGTCTTGACTATAGAAAGCTCAACACAGTCACTAAGAAGAATGCATATCCTGTTCCTCCTAAGTCATTACTTCTTACCCTTTTTAATGCTGCTGATTTCTTTTCTAAAATTGATCTTAGAGGCACTTATAACCTTATTTGCATAGCGGAAGGTCATGAACCACTGACTGCAATGTGCACTAGATTTGGTAGTTTTGAATATTTAGTTATGCCTTTTGGATTGTGTAACGCATCATCAACTTTTCAAACTTTTGTTAATGACATCTTCCAAGATGTTGTTGAACAATTTGTTGTTGTCTATCTAGATGATATTTTAATTTTCCCGAAGACACTGGATGAACATATTCATCATGTTTGACAGGTTCTAAATCAACTTCGAGATCACGGTTTCTAGGCCAAGCACAATAAATGTTGTGGTCTTCCAACATTGGCAGGGGCCTTTGTTGTGTGATTTGGCGCTGTTTGTGCATGACTTAATTGACATCTGTTAAGGAATTTGGTATTTTTCTGGTTTTATTCCGTGGATATTGGGTCTGCGGGTATGTGGGTACTATCATTGGATAGCCCTGGTTTTTCTCTATATTTTATGTCTTGTAGACATTTTTCATATTCTGAGTTTTAAGGGGTCATTTCCTCATTTTTCATTTATATAAGATTGCTGTTTAATTTTGTTTTTCGTGTTTTACGGGCTAACCTTAAGTATTAGGGTTAAGTGCTTAGTACCATTTGATAGAGCTAATTTTTCTCTATATTTCATGTCCCAATGTTGTTATAGTGAAATTCCGTGTTTTAAAGGTTTTAGTAGTTGTAGCTAATTTTTCTAAGTAGATTAGTGGTTTTTATTGGTTTTCTGGCTTCAGCGAGGCCGGGCCGCTTCAGGCGGCATCTCCGACGTCGGGCGGCCCCTCCGCCTCTGTTTTAGGAGGTTGGGGAGCACTCCAGGAGGGTTTTTTATGCAATCTGGCAGGTACAGGCGCCAGATTGGTGGGTCTGCATGGGCTCTTAGTTAGTGGTCTGTGTGTACATAGTGAATAAGACAGTTTGGGGCAACCTTAATCATCATACAACCATCCGGAGGTGATCTCATTGTTCCTCACTCAGTTTTCACTGTTTTCTGGCCACAATTGGCTGTGTTTGTTGCAAGTAATTTCTTCATTTAACTTAACTTTGGCAACAGTTTTCTCTGTTATAGTCTTGCAAGCTATAGCAAGTATTATTTCTGTCTCTGGTGTGGATTTGCAGCCTACATCAAGTATCTTTGCTGTCTCTGGTGTGGACTTTGTTCTACATTTCAGTTCTTTGGTCTGGTAGTCTATCTGGTGACTACTTTCTTGGCTCATCAAGCAGTCAAGTGTGTTTAAAAGGGGTCTTTAGCAAAACAGGAACCAACTTACTTTAGCAAGTAAATCTCACTCTATTTTTCTAAAGGGACAAGGGATTTTCTATCTGGTTTTTCTCCAACTCCCTTGGTCAAGGCCTATAGCTAGTACTATAGGATTGTCTACATTTCTGGCTCCCAACGTGGGGTAGAACTTGCTAGTTCTTTGGAATCTCTGTTTTCTTTGGTTGGCTCTTTTTGGTGTTTTGGTCAGGAGGAATGGCTTCTGGTTCTGCTATTCCTGTGGTGACTGTCAGTGGGGGGGATGGTCCTCCTTCTGTGATGTTTAGGGAGTGTGTGAGGATTAAAACTTGGGATGGTACCAAGTTTAATGGGGAGGATGTCAAGTGGTTTCTAGAGAAGTATGAAACTGCTTCTGGAGTGGATGGTGCTTCCTACCTGGTCATGGTGAAGCAGATTATCTTCTTCATTGGTGATAGGTCAGTGGAGAAGGAGATTGTGGCCATGTCTGGCTACAAGAAGAGGGATTGGAAATTGTTGTGTAGGGAAATGGTGGGTAGATGGGGTGTCAGGTTCACTATGGTGGATCTGAACAAGGTTGTCAGTGAATGGCAATCTTATGATGGTGTTGGTAACTTACATAGTTACAGGAAGTTTCTGCTACAGTTTGATCCTGTGGTGGAATACTTGGTGGAAGTGGAGGAGCTGGCACATGAAAATGCTGCCAAAGATGTTTTTTGGTCTGCCCTGGCTAGAGATGTCAGGATGGATGTGTTGAAGGAGTTGTCAAGAAAGGAATTGATGAAGACTCTTTCTAATGGGGACCAGAAGTGGCCTGCCTTGGATAAGGTGAAGGAGGCTGTTGAGGCCCATTTAAAGATATTGGCTGTGGACACCTATCAGGAGGGGTGTGCCAAGTATGTCAGCAAAGTAAGTGAGGCTTTGGCTGTAGAGGAAGTGAGGGAGAAGAAGGAGGAGAAAAATTTAGTGCAGGTTCCCAAACAGGAGAGGGACCCAATGGTGGAGCAGCTGGCTGATCTGACAAAACAGCTGCACATTTTTGTTCAGGAGGCCAAGAAGGTTAATAAGGCACCTTCTCAGCCAAGAGATTTTGATAGGAGGGCTGGTAGGAGTGATCCTTGGGTTTGCTCTTATTGCAGTAGGAGGGGGCACAGGTCCAATGATTGTTGGGCACTGAACAGAGATGTGTCTGAAGGAAAAGTGGAGTTTGATGGCAGGGTTTTAAAGTTCCCTGACGGTTCTTTTGTGAAGCCCAGTGAGGGGCAGGCTCCTGGTGATTTGGTCAGGAGAAGGGGTGGTCTCAATCAAAGGAGGCCAAGGTTTGAGGAGATTCCTGATCAGGGGAAGTCTTCTGTTAAGGTAGATGAGGATGTCAAGGGAAAGGGGAAGGAGGTCAATAAGGTCTCTTTTTCTACTTCTTTTGGTGGTTTGGAGTTGTATTCTTGTGGTGGACAGTAAAGTGGTGAATGCTTGGCTGGTGTTTATGATGTGGAAGCAGGAAAGGTCGGTAGGCCTAAGAGCAGTTCTCAGGCCCAAACAAACCCAAATGCTTCAAAGGGTGATCCTAAGCTGAGTGCAGCTAGGAAAAGTACAGCAAAGAGGAGCTGTACAAGATGCAGAAGGGTATGGCTGACATGGGCCCCCCTATTTTTGGTGCATTGGACCTGAATGCTGAGCCAATGCCATTGGAGGTGCATTCTGACTCTGAGGAGGATGTCCCTTTGGCTTCATTGCCAAAGCCTGTTGGAGTCAGAGGTTCTGGTGAGGGATCTGGTTTGTTTCCTGTTAATGGTAAATCTGTTGGTGGTGCTGGTCCTCAAGAATCTTCTAGGACCAAGGTGGTGAAGCAAAGAGCTCACTTTGAGAGGCCAGTAGTGTCTGGTCAAGTTAATGTTATGGACTCTGTCCTGGAAAGGATGAACCAGGGTCAGGTTTCCCTATCTTATGGGGAATTGTATGCTATCAGTCCAGGGTTGGCTGATAGGCAGAAGTTGTTGACCAGGAGAAGGGTTTCTTCTGGTGAGGTAGAATACATTTGTGATTCTGCTGAAAAGTTTGGTGAGGGGTTGGAAACTCATTTTTCTGCTCCTCTGGGATATGTCAATGTCACTCTGAATGGCAGGGAGGCAAGGGCATTGGTGGATTCAGGTTCTCAGATAAACCTGATTTCTTTGTTTGAGGCAACTCATATGGGCCTCTCCATCAAAACTGGTATTGGTGGGAATTTGAGAGGGATCAGTGGCCATGTCACTGAATTGGTTGGAACTTCAGAGTTTGTGAAGTTAGATGTTGGAGGAGCCTCAGGGAAGGTTCATTTTTACATTGCTAAAGGTAATGTAAAAGCAATTTTGGGTGGGCCATTCTTGATGGATTTTCAGGCAAGAATTGGTTATCAATTTGATTTGGGAATCAGTTTGGAGTTGACCGGTGAAGACGAAAGGAGGCTTCACATGAGGTTGTCATCCCCTGGAGAGGATGGTTGGGAGACTAGGCCTGGTTTATCTTCAATGTGCCAGTGCATGGACTGCTGCAGGAGAAGGAAGGAAGTGGGTGCTGCCTCTGGTTTTTTGGAGTGCGGCTCAGGCTCTATTGAGAGTCTGTCTTTTTTAGAGTAATGAGAGCTGATCACCCTAGTGCTACAACCTCTCCCCAAGATGAGGAAATCCCAGGTTGTAGTAGGTCAGCTCCCTTGGAGATATACCAAGTGGATTTTCAACTTTCTCTTTTTAATGTTTCTCTTCTCTGAAAGTATTCATCAAGTTTTTTATCAAGTCTCTGTTCTCTCTCAAGATTCTTAATTATTTTTAATTCAAGTTTAAAGAAGAAGATTGGTTATATATCTTTATTGAAAGATATGCGGAAAAGTTCTGGGGTGGTGAGATTGGGGTCTAAAAGTAAGTCCTCCCAATTGTGCACCGCTAGGGTTTCTTCTACACCTTTCAAAAACATTACCTGGGCCACACCTGTGAGCATTGGGGAAACCCCTGGTTATTTTTGTAGGACAGAAGAAAACTCAAGAAAAGAAGATAAAAATTTCAAGATAATTCATGAAAATCAAGAAAAAAATCTGAAGATAATGAATAAAGAAGACGCAAAATATTTTTGTGAAGATTGTCAAGATCTATTTTTGGGCCTCCAGCATGAGGTTAAACTGCAGAAAATTTTGAAGAAAGAAGATCATCAAGATCAATTTTTGGACCCCCAGAATGAGGATAAACTGCACAATTTTAGAAGATATGATTTGGAAGATGAATCAAGATTTGAAGATTTGGAAGTTGGAAGTGAGGATGAAGATGTGGAATTGCGGAAAAGTTTTGGAGTAGTGAGATTGGGGTGTAAAAGTAAGTCCTCCCAATTTTGCACCGCTAGGGTTTCTTCTACACCTTTCAAAAACATTACCTTGGCCACACATGTGAGCAATGGGGATACCCTTGGTTTTTGTTCCAGGTCTGGTGGTGAAGAATTCCTGAAGATCCCTCAAGTTGAAGGTGGAGCGGCAAAGTATAAGAAGGTAGCGCAGAAGATTAGGCCTGTCAATGAGCCTATGCCTGTGGGTTTGAATCCGCCTTTGAAGAGACCTCCTTTGTCAAGTGATCCGTACTGTACTCCTTCGGTGAAGAATCCTCCAGAATTTGTAGAGACGGCTAGGGTGACTGTGGAAAGATTGAAAGTTGTTAATTTTGGTCCTGATGGGTGGTTGTCTGAGGAAGAAAAGAAGTTGTTGTTGCACGTTATTGTGCTAAGGGAAAAAGCGGTGGCATTTGTTGAGGAGGAAAGGGGTGTATTGAAGCACTCTTATGGGGAACCTTACTTGATTCCTGTTGTTTGTCATTAACCTTGGCAAATCAAACCTATTCCGATTCCAGCCGCTATTCAAGAGGATTTTGTAGAGATTGTTAGGGAAAGAGTCAGGACTGGGTTATACGAACAATCAACATCCAGTTACTCAAGTCCGGTGTTCTGTGTAAAGAAGCAGAATGGAAAGTTGAGGGTGGTTCATGATCTTAGAGCCTTGAATAGAGTCACTATCAATGACGCTGGTATGCCTCCAAGTGCAGAGGTTTTTGTCGAAGCTTTTGCTGGAAGGGTGTGTTATGGTTTGGGTAATATTATGGGTGGTTATGATGAGAGGGAACTACATACGGATTCAAGGCCTCTCATAACTTTTGAGACTCCTTTGGGAAGATTTCAGCTCACTAGGTTGCCTCAAGGAGCAACTAATTCAGTGGCAGTTTATCAAGCACAGATGGGTTGGATTTTGCAGGATGAGGTTCCTACTCATGCTGGTATTTTTATTGATGATGGTGGAATTAAAGGACCATCCAATGATTATTGTAATTAGGTGTTATCAGAGAATCCTGGAATAAGGAGGTTTGTGTGGGAATATGCAATAACTCTAGAGAGAGTGTTGTTCAGGATTGAAGAGGCTGGTTTGACCATTTCAGGGTCAAAATTCTGTTGTTGTGTTCCTGCTTTGGAAATTCTGGGTCATGTGGTATGTAAAGAGGGAAGGATTATGGCGAAGAAGAAGATTAATAAAATTCAGGCATGGCCAAGGCCTAAAAATACTACTGAAGTCAGAGGATTTTTGGGTGTATGTGTATATGTCAGGATTTTCATCAAGGATTTTTCTTTGTTGGCTTCACCTTTAAGAAGGCTGACCAGAAAAGATGCAGATTGGGAATGGACTGAGGAGTGTGAAGAGGCTTTTCAGAAGCTGAAAAAGGTTGTTGGTGAAGATATAATTCTTCAAAAGTTGGATTATGGTGTTGGTGCTGGAAAGATTTATCTGGCAGTGGACTCAAGCTATATTGCTGCTGGTGCTGTTTTGTCTCAGGAGGATAATACTGGGATGGATAGGCCGGTAAGGTATGAGTCGGTGGTGTTTAATGAGGTGGAATATAGGTATTCTAAACCTAAGTTGGAATTGTGTGGCGTAGCTAAAATTTTAAAGAAGCTACAGGCGGTTTTGTGGGGGCAGCATTTTGAGCTGCAGGTGGATGCAAAATCCTTGGTTCAGATGATCAATACACCTAGTCTTCCAAATGCTCCAATGACTAGGTGGGTGGCATTTATTCAACATTTTTCTTTTGACCTGGTACAAAAACCAGGTAAAACCTTTACTATGCCTGATGGGTTATCAAGGAGGCCACCTACAGATGAGGATTCTGATTCTGAAGAGTTTGACGAAGATGTTCCAGTGATTAGGGCCAGCACAAAGGGTGCTGAGGATTTTTCTTTCCTCCCCCAAGAGGCTAAACTGGATGATTGTTCTGACCTCCCCCAAGAGGCTAAACTGGCTGGATCTGATCTTGATTCTGGTGATCAGGATGTTTTTGTTGATGAAGATGGAGTTGTTGTTTGGGACAGCTCAAAATTGGAAAAGGGTGTTTTTGATAGTGAACTGGATTCTCACAAGGTTCAGTGGAAAGAGAAGGAAGTGCCAAAATTTTAAGGATTGGTGTCCTCGTTGGGATGCTTAATTGGCTCATGTTCACACTGGTGATTTTGATGACAGAGTTGTACCCTTGGATGTTGTTTTGTTGGATTTTGAAGATGAGACCTGGGGTCAATCTGGGTTTTATTTTATTTTGGTGGAATATCTGTTGACCTTGGAGAGGCCAGATATTTGTGATGATGATACTTGGTTGGCAATCAAGAAGAAGAGTCCTGGATTTTATGTGTCAAGAAGGCGGTTGATGAGAAGGAGACATCCTAATCCTCAAGTGGTGGTGACTCAGAAGAAGGGTCAAGAATTGGTTTTGAAGTCTTTGCATGAAGACCTTGGTCATAGAGGCTTTGGGGAGACTTATAGAAGAGTAGCAGACAGATTTTGGTGGCCGGGTATGAAGTTGTCTGTGCAGGGCTGGGTTCAATCTTGTGAGGAATGTCAAAGAAGAAGTCACTTGAAACCTAAAGAGATGGGCCGTGCTACTGGTGAATCAACTGTTTTTGGAAGGGTCAGTCTGGATTCTGTCCATATTAAAGAGGGCAGGTATTAATACTTGATTGTTGCTAGGGATGATTTGTCTGGTTGGTTTGAGGCAGTGCCTCTGGTTAATTTGACTGCCAAGCTGACAGATGGAATGGACCTTACAGAGTCAGATCTCAGGCGTCTGGAGGTTCTTATGTTTTGGAAGAGATGGATGGTGCAGTCTTGAAAAAGAGGGTGGCTGCAGACCAAGTGAAGAGGTTTTATCCCAGAGGCACTAGGCATGAAGAAGATTGACTCCGCAATGAGGATAAACTACGTAACATTCTTTAATTTTGGTTTTTTTGTGGTGATGCTATGCATCTGTTTGTTGGAAACTTTTGTTAGAGGGTACCCATGGGTGGGGCTTCTAGATTTGATCTTGGCAAGTGTAGGGGTGACTGATGGGCTGGCTGCTCTATCAACAGTTACCCCAGATTGTCTGTTTCCAACCCTTTCTCTTAATTTGGTTGAACCCTAGTATTGGTTTATTTTCACAGGTTTTAGTCCTCTATGACTTTAAACTGGAATTTCCTTTGGTTTTCAAGTGCCGGACTCTTCACTCTTATTGGTTTGGGTTTTTTTGTGTTGAATGTTGTGTTTTTGTTAGAAGGTACCCAGGGGGGGCTTCTAGATTTTATTTTGGCAAGTGTGGGGGTAACTGATGAGCTGGCTGCTCTGTAGAACAGTTACCCCAGAATGTCTGTCTCAAGTCTTTTGTTTTTCCTAGTTGAATTCTAGTTCTGTTGTTTATTATTCAGGTTTTAAGTCCGCTATGACTTTAAACTGGTTTGAGACTGGCTTCTTTATCTTTGGTTCTCTCAGATTGGTGGTGGATCACAGGTGGTCTCCCATCATTTTTACTTATTGGAGGGAGCCCACCCAGCGATCATTTCTATGGAACGGACTTTCCCTTATTGGACCATCTATGGAGCTGGACTTTCTTTGATTTTGCAGTTATGTTATTGCTAGATAGCAGTTTTAGATTATTTTCTTTTTTTCTCTTTTTTTCTTTTAATTTTTTATGAGGGTTGTTTAATATTATAAAATCAAAATATAGGGTGTTACCACATCAGGGTCACCTGGATGTGGGCAAGCATTGGTGGGGAAAGGCTCATCAATTGGCGGGCAATGCTATTTTCTTTTTTTTATATATTATTTATTTCATGTGTTTCTGTGTTTCATTATTTTTTATTATTTTCTGAATTTCTAAATTTTTTGAATTTTGTTTTCTGTTAACCATTTAAAAGAATTAATTGTGTATCCACATCAAGGTGCACTTGGATGTGGGTAAGGTATCAGGGGATCAGCTCATCAATTGGCTGGGGGATACCATTTGTATTATTTTTTATCTTTTATTTTATTTCATTTATGTTATTTCATTTCATTTTAATTATCAATTTTTTATTTTAGTATATCAGTAGACCGTGTTTTAAAAAAAAAATTAAAAAAAAAAGTTTCTGAAATTATTTTTTATTATTTGTTTTATATTATTTTTATGTTTCTAATCTTTTGCAGGAGCTCATTTTCTGGATGATGAAGCTTCTGGAGGCTGGTCCGGATTGTGATGACGTTTTTGTTTTTTGTTGGGATTGTGGGAAGCACTGTGTTCTTTGAAGTGCATCCTGCTGGAGAGATTATAGGGATTGGATTAGAGGGAAGTTCAGAGGAGGAAGAAGAAGAGGCAGGAATAGAGTGCTGGAGGGTGTGTTTAATGATCCTAGACATTTTCCAGTGGTCGTCCAGTAGGCGCTTTCTCAAGGATTTTTCAAAGTCATTCAAGGGTCCATGGAGGGCAAAGGCTTTTAGCATATTGGAACACATGGTGCTTAGGTGTTTCTTCATGTCTCCATAATCCAGGGTCAAAGAAGTTTCAAGAGTTTGGCCAACTCCAATAATAGATTCAGGAGGAGGGGTGCCAACTAGACAAGAAGAATTGGATCAGTAATTATTTTTTGTTGAAGAAATGGAATAATTAATTTGGTACTTACAGATTGGAAGCTCATCAATTCTGTAAGCAGCTGGAATTTGGATCTCTGATGATTTTGTTACGGTTATAGTGGGTGGATCAACTAGGGAAAGATATGGATTCTCATGGTCTTCCTCTGAAGGATCCTGAGAAGATGAACTGGGATGCTGATGTTCCTGGGGCCTAGTTTGAGCAGTGAGATTGTTTTTGTTATTGTGGTTGTTATTTCTGTTGGATTCAGCTGGAGGATGTGCTGGTGATGGAGTACCAGGGTTGTTAAAGGATGGAGCAGGAGAGGGGGATTTGGAAGCAGACTGCTCTCTTCTGGATGGAGAATTTGAAGAGATGGAACTTTCAGAAGAGTAGTTGGCTGACAGAGGAGAGGTGTAGTTTCTTTGTCTTAGTTGGGGACGAAGTTGTTGTTGTGGAGCAGTGTGTGGTGTTCTGGTTTCTTCTTGGGGTTCTCTGGAAGTTCTCTTAGAAATCTGGGAAATTTTGGTGTTTTTGGATTTTGGAAAGGTGGATTGCATTGCTCTGGGAGCAGTAGGAGGTAGTTGGGTGGAGTTGTTATTGTTGGCTGGATGAATTTGGCTATTTTCTGGCCGTTTTTGGAGGTTTTGGCCCTGATTTTCACTGTTTGGTGAGGTGGGCGGGCCGCCTGGACGCGGTCTAGAAGCCTAGGGGTTGATTTTGAAGCTTTTGGAGCTAATTTAGCAGTGATAAAAGCAGTTTCTTTAAAAGCTAAGGCTGGTCTTTTGGGAAGAGTGTGGGAAGCTGAGCTTCTGGATCTTTTGGAAGGAGCTGAAGATAGAGAGGAAGAGGATGGACCAAGTTCTGGAGACCTGGTAGGGGATCTGGAGATGTACTTGTGAGAAGGAGAAGGCGGAGGAATAGGATAGTGGGCATTTCTGTCACATTTCTTTTTTTTGGAATAGCAAGAGTCACAAGCCCTGTTGTAGAATTTGGCTTCTGGATTTGGAAGAGTGAATGTGCAAGGTCTGCACATGTGGACGCACTGTTTGCAGGCATAGTCCCTTGGAGCAGTGAAGCAAGGAAGAGTAGAGGAGTCAACAGCAGGGTATCCAGACATGATTTGTGGTGTGAAAGGTGAGGAAAAGGATAAGAGAAGATTTTGTCAGTGATGAGTAGAAGATGAAGTGAAGGCGGACGCTCCGGGTGTCTAGCTGTTTGTGTATCGCATGAAATTGGCTGGGTCAGATTCATGCAAGATTCTGACAGTCCTCTATGACTCTAAACTGGAAATTTTATCAGTCCATCAAGACTCTAAACTGAAAAAGCTATGGTATCAAGTCAGTCCATCAAGACTTTAAACTGAAATCTGGTTTCTGTTAGTCCTCTAAGACAGTAAACTGGCTGTTTCAAGATTTTGTCAAGAAGTAGTCCGTCAAGACTTTAAACTGAACACTGTGTTAGTCCCCCAAGACTTTAAACTGAGGGTTGTAAGTCCCCCAAGACTATAAACTGAGGGAAAAGTTTTTGTTTTTGGAGTTGGTTTTGAAAGATTGGTGGAGGGTATCCACAGGGGGAGTCTCCAAATTTAGCAAAGGCAAGTTTGGGGGTAATTGATGGGCTGGTAGCTCTATTCACAATTACCCCAGAATGTTAGTTTTTTCTCTGTGTCTTAATGTGATTGATTTCTGGTTCTGGGTTTATGATTTAGGTTTTTGAGTTCCCCAAGACTTTAAACTGAGGGTTTTTGAGTCCCCCAAGACTATAAAATGAGGATGGTCCCCCAAGACTTAAAGCTGAGGGTTGTTTGTGGTTACATCCTATAGAGGGTGTGGTCAATTTTTCTTTTCTGAATCAAACTCAAGTACTAGTGGAATTACAGAGGGAATCAAGAGATGAAATGAAGTGTTCAGAATTAGCCTTGAACTGGTGAATGAGGTGTCTTCTGTTCTCAATGTCCTGTGGATCTCTAGCAGGAGTGGATTGGAAATAGTGAAGCAGAAGTTGTTTCTGTTGAGATGTGTGTTGTTGGAACTTGGCCTTGATAGTGGGCAAGTGCGTTGGTGTTGGTGGTGCAATGGATCCTACATTGTTATCATCACTATCAGAAGAGGAAGGAACTGAGAAGTTATCAGTTTTAAAGTTGAAGGAAGGAATGAATGTTCTTTACCATCAGATGGACCAGGTATGGGGGAACTAGTTGCTTTATGGGTTGTGGCACTCTTCTGGGAAGGGTGGAGCCTTTTGATTAATCTGGGTATCCCTAGATCTTTTGGTGCTGGCAGAAGAAGGACCAGGTTGAGGCGGAGGTGAATCTGTTGTAGAAGAAAGTGGACCAGGTCTGTGGCAGGTCTTCTTTCTGGAGTGGCAGACATCGCAGGACGTTCTGTATGGATGAACAGGTGGTGTTATGGCGCAGATTAAATTATTGTTGATGCAGTATTGGCAGGGGCCCATTTCAGAGGCAGATTTGGAAAGGAGGTTAAACATGGTGGTTGGATGAAGAAAGAATGCGGAAATTCTCAATTGGAGGGAGGATGTGGTCTTCCAACATTGGCAGGGGCCTTTGTTGTGTGATTTGGCGCTGTTTGTGCATGTCTTAATTGACATCTGTTAAGGAATTTGGTATTTTTCTGGTTTTATTCCGTGGATATTGGGTCTGCGGGTATGTGGGTACTATCATTGGATAGCCCTGGTTTTTCTCTATATTTTATGTCTTGAAGACATTTTTCATATTCTGAGTTTTAAGGGGTCATTTCCTCATTTTTCATTTATATAAGATTGCTGTTTAATTTTGTTTTTCGTGTTTTACGGGCTAACCTTAAGTCTTAGGGTTAAGTGCTTAGTACCATTTGATAGAGCTAATTTTTCTCTATATTTCATGTCTCAATGTTGTTATAGTGAAATTCCGTGTTTTAAAGGTTTTAGTAGTTGTAGCTAATTTTTCTAAGTAAATTAGTGGTTTTTATTGGTTTTCTGGCTTCAGGGAGGCCGGGCCGCTTCAGGCAGCATCTCCGACGTCGGGCGGCCCGCCCGTCTCTGTTTTAGGAGGTTGGGGAGCACTCCAGGAGGGTTTTTTATGCAATCTGGTAGGTACAGGCGCCAGATTGGTGGGTCTGCATGGGCTCTTAGTTAGTGGTCTGTGTGTACATAGTGAATAAGACAGTTTGGGGCAACCTTAATCATCATACAACCATCCGGTGGTGATCTCATTGTTCCTCACTCAGTTTTCACTGTTTTCTGGCCACAATTGGCTGTGTTTGTTGCAAGTAATTTCTTCATTTAACTTAACTTTGGCAACAGTTTTCTCTGTTATAGTCTTGCAAGCTATAGCAAGTATTATTTCTGTCTCTGGTGTGGATTTGCAGCCTACATCAAGTATCTTTGCTGTCTCTGGTGTGGACTTTGTTCTACATTTCAGTTCTTTGGTCTGGTAGTCTATCTGGTGACTACTTTCTTGGCTCATCAAGCAGTCAAGTGTGTTTAAAAGGGGTCTTTAGAAAAACAGGAACCAACTTACTTTAGCAAGTAAATCTCACTCTATTTTTCTAAAGGGACAGGGGATTTTCTATCTGGTTTTTCTCCAACTCCCTTGGTCAAGGCCTATAGCTAGTACTATAGGATTGTCTACAATGTGAATTCCATCTTAAATCAATCAATTTTTTGGGTTTTACGTTGTCCACTGATGGTTTAGTCATGGACAAAAAAAAGTTCCAAAAAGTCCTGGAATGGCCTGAGCCCAAAACCATTAAATCCCTCAAAGCATTTTTGGGTTTTGCAAATTTCTATAGAAGATTTATTAAAGATTACTCTAAAACTATTTCCAATCTTACTTCTCTTCTTAGAAAAGATATTCCTTTTATTTTTACTTCTACAACACAAAAGGAATTAGAAGCAGTGAAGACTGCATTTACCACAGCTTCAATTCTTCGACACTTTGATCATTCTGCTTCGACAATCATTGAGACAAATGCGAGCGATTATGCTATCGCAGGGGTCATTTCTCAATTAAATCCTGAAACAAAATTGTTTCATCCTGTTGCTTTTGAGTCACGCAAACTCATTGCAGCAGAATTAAATTATGAAATTCATGACAAAGAGCTTTTAGCTATTATTCATTGTCTTAAAAAATAGCTCTCTTTTCTTCTCAGCCTAGATAGTCATTTTCAAATTTTAACTGACCATAATGCTTTGAAATACTTCATGTCTTCCAAAGTGTTAACCAGGTGTCAAGCCAGGTGGGCTGAATTTCTGTCTGAATTTCCTTTTTCTATTTACTATTGCCCAGGTAAGAACTGCATTGTCCCAGATATCTTGTCACGTCGGGGGGACGCATTTGCTGACAAGAACCCAACAAATGTGAAATCAATTTTCAATGAATCAATGTTAACGACTCATCAACTTAATTCTATGACAATTCAATCGTTTCAAAATCCATTATCTAACATCCTTGAAGCTCAGTCAAAGGACAACTATTGTTTAGGGTTAAAAGACAAAATACTCTTGAAGCAAGGGGCCAAAAGATTTAGTATTGAATAAGGTCTATTAGTTTTCGAAGGTAGAGTAGTCATACCCGACAACAATGAAATAAATTATGGATTTTCAATAGTCGACATGATTCTCCATTAGCTGGTCATTTTGGGGTTGATAAAACCTACCAGATAATAGCAAGGGATTTCTTCTGGACAGGAATGACTAGAGAAAATAAGGCCTATATAAAAGCTTGTTACAAATGTAATAGGAATAAGACCCCCCCTCACTGGAAGCATGGGTTGCTTCAACCGCTTCCTATTCCCTCTAAACCTTGGGAATCTTTATCGATGGATTTTATTTCTCAACTTCCTCTTTCTAATAATTTTGATGCTATATTAGTAATAGTAGATAAATTTTCAAAGATGTCTATTTTTATTAAAACCACTACTACTGCTACAGCAGAAGATCTGTCAAAATTGTTTCTAGAATATGTATTTTCCAAACATGGCTTACCTAATGATATTATTTCAGATAGAGGCTCATCGTTTGTATCCACATTCTGGACCCAACTGTGTTGACAACTCAATATTACAAGGAACCTCTCCACGGCCAATCACCCTGAAACCGATGGGCAAACAGAAAGTGTCAGCCAAATCCTCGAACAATACCTTCAAATGTATTTCAGTTACCAACAATACAATTGGACCACACGGTTACCATTGGCCGTATTTTCTTATAATAACTTGACTCATTCTTCAGCATGACAATCTCCTTTCAAAACTGTTTATGGAAGACATCCTCGATTCAACTCAATCCACGTAGGAACTAGTCATCCTGCTGAACATTATCTTCGAACCATATCACAACTCCAAGAGGAACTTAAATCAAATTTGGAATTAGCAATTCGAAGGTACAAGGAACAGGCCGACAAACATCGACAATCTGCTCATTCTTTTAAACCAGGCAACAAAGTATGGCTCGACGCACGAAACATTCAAATGACTCAACAATCAAAGAAACTGGCTTAAAAACTCTTGGGACCATTTTAATTCGACTCTGAAGTCTCTAAAACTGCATTTCAACTCAAGCTACCTCCTAAATGGCAGGCTATTCACCCTGTTTTCCAAGTATCTCTCCAGGAACTGGCTCATGGAACATACCCGGGCAAGAACAAACCTCCTCCGGAACCGGTCAAATTTGAAGACCATCTAAAGTGGGAAGTAAGCCGTATCCTTGATTTAAGAATGCGCAAGGGGGAGCTTCAATACCTCGTGGGATGGGAGGGCTTCCTCAATGATTCAGACAAAACATCCTGGGAACCAGCCATCAATGTTTCTAACGCCCCCAATTTTCTAAAATCTTTTCATCTTAAATATCAGCCAGATGTCTAGAAGAATGAAGAAAATAATAGGAAAAATAGAATGGAGGATGGGAATTATAAGGTAGTAAAGTAAAATGAAATAAATTATTTGTAATTAAACGGAGTAAGACGGCAAGATATTTGAAATTTGACAAAGTTGTAAGTGTTTAATTAAATTGTAAAATATTATAATTGATTATAAATGTTCAAAGCGCGGCAATTCAATAATAGTATTATAAGTCTTAAGTAAACCTATAATTATTTATATAGTATTTAAATTAGATTTTATGAACTAATAAAAATAGTAAATAAAAGAAATATATTTAAAATATGATAAGTGAGTGTATAGTAAGTGATGAGCTACCAGAGAGGTTTCTAAACCCGTTTTATAGGAAAGAGGACCTTCTAGAGTTTTCCAAATGTAATTGCAAGAAGTAAAATAAAGTGAAAGAAATTATTAAAAATTTAATTAAAAAAAATAAAAATAAATCCATGATTAAGCAAATATCTGTTTCCATCAGATATTTCTAAAAAAAATAAAATTAATATAACAAATAACTACATGAGTATGGAAAATGAGAACTATGAGAAAGAATTCTAAGGAGGGAATACAAATAGCTAAAAAAGTATAATTAAAATAAAAGGAATAATTTTTACGCTTTTAAATAATCTTCACTCATTATAAGCAATGGTAATTTAACTATTTCAAGTAAATTAATTATTAAATTAATTGAACAACTAATTAAATTAATAAAGGAATTTTTTTAATATGAGTAATTAACTTTAATCATATTAAATTAATTTAGTAATATTAGTGACACAATTAAGCGTCAAGGAAGCGCCAAATATTGATGGATATTATTATATGATAAGTTGTATTTAGTTTATATAAATGTTATTATTAAAATTGAAATTACAGTGTAAATTAAATTTACACTTATAATATAATTTTGAATAATTTATTTATACATATAAATTACGCCATGATATTATAGAATATTATATTTGTTTATGTAATACAATTTATTTAATAATAAAATTAACTATAATATTTTTTTAAAAATATTTATAATTTTATTTAAATAATTTTTTGTATTTACATACAGTTATTCCTCTATATGATTACAGTAATTTATTGTATAAATTACTGGACTCCTGAGATAGCCTGGCTGACACTACCTCACTCTAAAAAAACAATAAAAAAAATGATAAGATTTTTTCTTTTTATACTTTTTTAACAGAGTAGAGAGATTTGAAATTTCTTTTCCAGGTATCCATGCATCATGTTCAGATGACTTGTTCTTATATCTCAATAAATATTCAATACCTCTTTCAGAAGTGAAAATTCTATAATTGAGAATTTTATCAATTTCTGCAGTTTCTGTGAATTCCTGAGGGTTTTTCTTAGGTCTTCCCCTTCTTTTGGGAAAGAAGTTACTGTTGGAAGTATAAGGTTTATGCAAAGAAATGGGAAAAATAGGATTTTTTCTATCATATGGAGAATACAATACAACTTCTACTGCATTATTACCAACCATTCTTTTAACAATAAATGGTCCTACAAAAGGATCTTTTAATTTGTTGTTACCTTGTAAATTGAAATGGACAGTAGATATCAACACCTCATCACCCTTGTTGAATGTGTATTCTTTATTGGATTTATCCCATCTTTTCTTTTCATATTCAAATGTGTTATCAATACAGCTTTGAGCATGTTTTCTGCATAGCTGTTGCATTTGAATAAAAGATATTACACCAGGATGTAGTTCCAACTTAGGAAATTTATTATTGAGAATTTGTGCAGGAGTATTTGGGACATAACCTAACCAAAGCTCAAAAGGCTTTTTCTCAGTGACAGAATGGACAGTACTATTATATGCAAACTCAAGACCAGGCAAAAGAGTGACCCAGTCATGAGTAAATCTGTCATTGTCTTTATATTCTAAACCAAAGGCACAATACCTTCTAATCATATCTTCCAGAGTTTGAATCATCCTTTCAGCTAGACCATCCATCTGAGGATGGTGAGCTGTAGACAAATTTAACTCACAGACACAAATATCCATCAAATAGGTCCAAAACTCAGAAGTAAATTTTTGATCTCTATCAGAGATAATGTCTTTTGGGAATCCAATAATATTAAACATGGAAGACCACCATAAGAAAGCTAATTCTTTTGTGGATACATCTTTGTGGGTTGGAATAAATTTACACATTTTTGTGAATCTATCTACTATTACCCAAAAAGAGTTATAACTGTCTTTACTTGCTACAGGAAGGCCAGTGACAAAATCCATGTTAATTATTTTCCAAGGAGCATTAGGTGCTTCAATATGTTGTAGAAAACCTGCTCTCTTACCTGTCAACCTTTTAGATTTTTGGCAAGAATCACAAGATTCAACATATAATTTTGTATCTTCAGACATATTAGCCCACCAAGAAGTGTTTTTGATTCTAATCAATGTTTTTTCTAGATCAAAATGACCAGCTAATATGTAATCATGAAAAATTTTGAGGATAGTTTCTTTCATAGAAGGGGCAATTAGAATTACATTTGTCAGCTTTCTTCTATAATAAATATAACCATCTTCCATAGAAAACTTTCCTTTCATCAAAGAACTTTGATATTTTGCAGGAAGAGTTTTAATCAATGCTTGAATTGAAGAATTCTTAGGATCATATAAGATAGTAACTAATTTATTTAAATCAGAATCCTTATCATATGAATCCAGTATTAATTGTAATAACTCTTCTTCCATATCAACTATAAATATACCATGGATATGAACAGTATCATCTTCAGGCACATTAGCAGGAGTGGAGTCATTATTTGGAAGAGGCAGTGTGGACAACATGTCGACATTGGAGTGAACATTTCCAGCTCTATGGATAATTGTCATCCATCCTCTGTATTCTTGAACAGCAAGTTGCCACCTGAACATATGTCTATATGGTGTTTTCAGGTTTAAGAGGAACTTTACAGCACTACAGTCAGTTACCAATTCAAACTTTTGGTCATCTAGATAGTAATGAAGTTTCTCAAGAACCCAAAAAACTGCTAAGCACTCTAATTGAGTGGCACCATATTTCAATTCACTATTTCTTAAGGTTCTTGAAATTTAACAAATTACAACTTCTGAGGTTTTATCATTTATAATTTGTTTCTGGTGTAAGGAAGCACCAAGACCAACAAAACTAGAATCTGTATACAGGACAAATGGTTTGTTAAAGTCTGGAAGAGCTAAGATAGGGGTTTTCATCAAGCATTTTTTTAAAGTATCAAAAGCTTTTTGACAGTCACTATTCCAGATGAATGCAACATCTTTTCTAGTGAGTTTGGTAAGAGGTAAGGCTATAACCTGATAATTTTTAATATATTTCCTGTAATAGCCACACATGCCCAAAAAACTTTGGATTTCTCTTACAGAAGTTGGTGCTTTCACATTTTGAATTGCAGCAACTTTGTTTTGGTCTATAAAAATTTGTAGGCCTGACACAACATGTCCAAGGACTTTCAAAGATTGAAAACCAAATTTACACTTTTTCAAGGACAAGGTCATATTGATTTCATCCATTTTTTGAAAAACTCTATTCAAGTGAACCATATGTTTATCAAAAGATTTAGAAAAAACTATGATATCATCAATATACACCATGAGCCATCCTTCAATGATTTCCTGATGGAAAGTGTTATCCATGACTTTTTGGAAAACTGAAGGGGCATTTTTGGGGCCAAATGGCATTCTAATATACTTATATATTCCCATATGAGTAGCAATAAGCAAAAAATTCTGAGAATTTTTCTCAACTGGAACTTGATGATACCCTTTGTTACCATCCAGACAACTAATAAATTTAGCACCTTGCAAGGTAGCATGAATTGAAGAAATTCTGGGTAACGGATAAATATCATCAACAGTATTTGTTTTTAATGCCCTTTAATCTCCACATAATCTAGCTTTATCTTTTTCATAAGAAATCAAGACTGGGGAGATGACACAATATTGGGGGGTGACATCCACTTTTTCAATGATGTTCATTTTTAATAATGTGGCAATATTATATTCAATATCCTTTTTTTTGTTGAAGAATCAGGATATGGTTTTTTCCTAAGAGTAGGAGGAATATCATTCAAGTTAAAGGATAAGGTAATTTTCATTTCTTCCTGAACACTTCCCAAGACATGAGAACCATGAGCAAAAGCCATAGGGAAAGAAGTAATTGAGGCAATAATAGAATACTTTTCTTCACTAGTTAAATGATCACCAAAAGAAGCAGTATTTATTTCATTTAATAAATCATCCATTTCAATTGTTGGGCTGCCTTTACACTGTATCAGTGAGTTACAAGACTTTAAAAAATGCCCAGAAGGTTTTCTAGGGGAGGAAATTTTGAATTTTCTTTTGCCATTCAATCCCAAGGTGAAGCAATTATTTGCTGGGTCCAATTTCACACCAAACATGGTAAAAATATCATTTCCCATAATAAACCAATTGCTCAAATTATCATTTTTCATAACCACAAACTCACGAATAGCTCTGACAAAACCACCATTATATTTAAAGAATACAGAGGTTTTGTATTGCCAATAGGAATTAAGGTAGAACCATACCCTCTCCATCTTTCAGAAGTTATAGGTAATAATTTATTCAGATAATCCTTGTCTACTGAAGCTAAAGCTTTTTCAGACACTACACTTCCTCCAGCACCAGAATCAAGAACTAGATGAATCATTGACATTCATTTCAACTTCATCAGTGTCCTCATTGTGTTCAACAAGATTAATTTTCTTGTCACAAACATGACCCTTTTGCCATGGTTTGTTACACTTATAAAAAGTATTTTTTGCATATTTTTTAGGTGCAACTGGTGCAGAGGGTCAACCAGATTTTTCTGGAAGCTTGGTAGAGGGTTTATTCTGATCATTATAAGGTTTACTAAGGTAATTCTTAGGTTCATATCTATGGTTTAGTAGAACCTCATTACAAATGTTAGTGAAAGAAGAATGTTCTCTTACATGCTCAGTTCTAGCTACAATTAAATCTCTAAGAGAATTTGGCAATTTATACAAAATTTTATCTCTCCAAATATCATAAACCATCTTTGGATCAATTGCTCTCAGGATCTTTATTACTTTCATCAGAAAAATAATGGGTTTTTCAACAGAGGAAGATATATATCTAGTATTCTCATACAGTCTTTGCTGAGCCAACATAAATTTTGAACCACCAAATTGATTCTCAATAAAGCATTTCCACTCATTCCACTTATAATGGCTATTATCCAATAGAACAGATTCATAGCACAACAAGGCTACATTGTAAAATAAAGAAATTAGCTTAGAAATAATTTCCTCATCAGGTAGTTTATAAGATCTATTTAAATTATCAATCCTTTATATAAAGTGTTGCCAATCAGATGAAGAATCACCATCAAAGGTAGGATATTGATCCAACTTAGGCCAATTTTTCTGGCTACTGGAATGTTCCATCCTATGGTTTGAATTATTCAAGGTTATCAGTTCCTGAAGTCTTGAAAGGTGTTCAGATATTTCATTATTCACAGAGGCATCTGGCTCATGGTGAGCATTAAATTTCTTTCTGTTTGATGCAATAGATTTTTCAGAATGAATATCAGCTGGTAAAATTTTTACATTACAAGGGAGAGAAATACTACTCTGTTCAGGCTGTTTATTATTAAGACTAACAGCAGTTTCAGCACTATTTTTTAATTGATGATAATGAGAAGCCTGGACAGTTTGTAATACAGAAAATTGTTTCTCCATGTCAGATAATTTATTTCTCAAATCAGGAATGTAAGATGGTTGATCATTAATCTTAGAAATAGATAAAACATTTCAGTCCTCATCTACAGAGCATTTATTACTCAAATTCTGAGAATCAATTTTCAATTTTCTTAATTCACTGTGCAAAAGCATATTGTCATTCTTTAAAGTAGTATTTTCATCTTTTAGATTATCAAAAGATTTGCGTAGGTGACTATATTTATCTGAAAGTGATTTGTGGTCAGCTTTAATAGACTTTTGTTGAGCCAGGACATTATTTAGTGTGTCTTTCGATTTGAAATAAGCAGTGTCTTGAACAGAAGAACTCACTTTACAATGTAAATGCAAATTATTTAATCTATCACTCTCATGTATTAACAAATCTCTTAAATGTTTATCTTTCACAACATTAAAATCAAGGGTATCTTTCAATATTTCTTCAGAAGTTTTCTCAAGTAAAGTGTAAACTTCAGGGGAAACAGAATCATTCTTGATTGCAAGAGAAGGGTTAATTAAAGAAGTAGAAGTCAAATGTAAAGGTTCATCAAATGATAATTTGCTAATAACATCAATGGGGCTACCTATTAACGGAAGCTGTCTCTTCAAAGGTTTAACTGTTCTTTCAGGGTCCACATTATTACCTGAAGAAGATTTGTTATTATATATACCAACATGCTTATCAAAAAAATTACTTACCATGGCAAGGGAGGAAACTTCCCCTGTGCCTTCTTTCTTCTGCCCCCCTGATAAGGATGGTTCTGAAGAGATGGATTGTAGTTTGGTGTCCTGGATTGGCCAGGGTATTGAGCTGGTTGTTGTACATTCTGTTGGTAGTGGGTCATTAAGTAATCCCATTTCCATTGTTCCACTTGCAGAATGCCTTGGTTTTGGTTGAGGGATCTGGATGCCTGACTGGCCTGAGGTTGAGGGGGAGGTTGGGAAGCTGGGAAATGAGGAGGTTGACCCTGTTTGGGATTTAAAAGCTCCTGCATCTGCTTCCAGAGTGTGTCTACCTTTGCCTTGTTCTTCATGCTTTCTGCTCTCAGTTCCTTTATATGGCTTGACAGATTGTTTACCTGCTGTGCTAGAGGAATCTTTTTTATTTTTATGCCTCTGAGTGGATTGTCCTGATGTACCTGAGGTTTTACTTCCTTCAGAGTTGTTAGGTGAGAGGGGTTTGTCACTTCTCCTGACATTTCTACGTCCTGAAGGTTTTTTGACAGCTGAATTATTTTTGTAAGATACTTTGGGAGAGCCTACAGATTCAGTGTCAACATCCACTTCAGTCTCAACCACATGTAAGTTATCCATGCTTTTAGCCAAACTAATGGACATTTAAGACTGTGAAAAGGAGAATAAAAATTAATTCAGATATAAATTGTTAATTCAAAATAAAATATAATCAATTGGATTTAAAACATTTTTTTATTAAAAATCAATTAATTATAAAATTAAATGAATACAAATAAATGAAATTACAATTATTAAGAATTAATAACAAATAAAATAGGACCAACCAATAAGGTTTAAGAAATCAACCAAATTAATTAATACCAAAATTAATTCAATGGTAAAATTGGGACTAAGTACCGAGTACTATTATGGTCAACCAATATTCAAAAAATAATAATAAAGTTAATTTAATAATTTGTTAAATATTTATAGTCTTCTAGGACTAAGAGTTTTACTCTATTATGGTCAAATAGGAAAAAAAAATTAATATAATAAAAACTTACACTCAGTGAGTCAGCAATTAAGTCATAAACACTGTTATTGCAGTAAAAATATAGTACTATGAGTGAGAGGTGCAAAGATGAACTTACTATAGTGATTGTAAAATCACTTCAGAATAATATATAATTTAATGTAATATAAAACTAAACTATCAAACCCAAGTTCAAAACACGGTTGTGGCAAAAAGTTTACCTTTTGGCTTGGGTGGTCTGTGCGCTTTGTTGTTCGTCGCAAGGTGTCGTCGTCGTCTTCGGAGAGGCCCTCAATTATCAGCCGGATGTCTAGAAGAATGAAGAAAATAATATGAATAATAGAAAGGAGGATGGGAATTTTAAGGTAGTAAGGTAAAATGAAATAAATTATTTGTAATTTAAGGGAGTAAGACAACAAGATAGTTGAGATTTGACAAAGTTGCAAGTGTTTAATAACATTGTAAAATATTATAATTGATTATAAATTTTCAAAGCGCGACAATTCAATAATAGTATTATAAATCTTAAGGCAACCTATAATTATTTATATAGTATTTAAATTAGATGTATTGAACTAATAAAAATAGTAAATAAAAGAAATATATTTAAAATATGATAAGTCAGTGTATAGTAAGTGATGAGCTACCAGAGAGACTTCTAAAGCCTTTTTATAGGCAAAAGGACCCTCTAGAGCGCTACAAATATAATTACAAAAGTAAAATGAAGTGAAAGAAATAATTAACAATTTTAATTAAAAAAAATTAAAATAAATCCGTGATTAGGCAAATATTTTTTTCCATCAGATATTTCTAAAGAAGAATAAAATTAATATAACAAATAACTACGTGAGTATGGAAAATAAGAACTATGAGAAAGAATTCTAAAGAGGGAATACAAATTGCTAAAAAAAGTATAATTAAAATAAAAGTAATTATTTTTACATGTTTAAATATTCTTCACTCAGTATAAGCAATGGTAAGTTAACTATTTCAAGTAAATTAACTATTAAATTAATTGGACAACTAATTAAATTAATACATGAATCTTTTTAACATGAGCAATTAAATTTAATCATATTAAATTAATTTAGTAATATTAGTGACACAATTAAGGTTCAAGGAAGCGCCAAATATTGATGAAAATTATTATATGATAAGTTGTATTTAGTTTATATAAATGTTATTATTAAAATTGTAATTACAGTGTAAGTTAAATTTACACTTATAATATAATTTTGAATAATTTTTTTATACATATAAATTGTGCCATGATATTATAGAATAATATATTTGTTTATGTAATACAATTTATTTAATAATAAAATTAAGTATAATATTTATTTTAAAATATTTATAATTTTATTTAAATAATTTTTTGTATTTACATACAGTTATTTCTCTATATGATTACAGTAATTTATTGTATAAATTACTGGACTCCTGAGATAGCCTGGATGACATTAAATATCCTTTAAAACAAAAACCTTAGAACTCTCTTTTTTTCTTTTCTTTTCCTTCTTTTTTCTTTTCTTCTCTTTAATATATAAAACATCTTTACTTCTAAAAAATTCCTTAATTTTTTTTCCTTCTTTATTCTTTTTCTTTTCAAAATTTTTCAACCTTCTTTAAAATAAATAAAATTAAATTAAAATAAAATAAAATAAAAATCAAATTAAAATAAATAAAATAAAAATCAAATTAAAATAAAATAAATAAAAATAAAAATAAAAATAAAAGAAACTAAAATAAAATTAAATTAAATTAAAAAAATTAAACAAATAAAATTAAAACCTCTTTTCTTTAAAATTTTTCTTTTTCTATTTCCTTTTCAATTTTCTATATACATTCTTTCCTTAAAATTTCTTTTTCTTCAAACTATCAAAATTTTGCACGAACGCAACAAGGCCATCTTCTCGAAATTCACTTCAACCTCTAAATCTCTCTTTTAAAATTCTTCAAACAAATTACTTCTTTTCTTTCAAATTATTTTTAAAAAAAATATTATTTCTTCTTTTCTTCTTTTTTTTTCTTTCTTTTCTTTTCAAATAACTAAAATTTCTCAAAACTTCAATAAATAAACTTTCACAAATAACAAATTTTTCTTTCATTAAATTTTTATTCCCAACAAAATTATTTCAATCAACTATTTCTTTGTTTTTCTTCTTTCTTCTTACTTAAATCTTTTTCTTTTTCTTTTTTGAAATTTAAAACTAAAACTCCTTCAGTCAAATATTCTTTCTTTTCTTCTCTCATTTAAACTTCTTCTTTCAAAATTTAAAACAAAATTTTATTTAATCTTTTTTCTTTTCTCTCAAAATCTTATAAAAATAAAATTTTAAAATTTTAAATAAAACAACAAAATAAAATAACTAAGTACAAATTGTTTCTACTTTTCTTTTCTTTTTTTTTTTTCTCCTTCCATTTTAAATACTCTCCTTTATTTTCTCCCAAAACAATCCCTTCATCTTCTCCAAAATCTCCCTTATTTCCTTCCTACATTTCTCAAAAACCTCCCCCTCTCCTACCGGTACCACTTCTCCAATTTCCAGTAATTCCTTGGCCACGTCGAAGGAGGCAGCATCGACAATCTTATCAATTTTGCCGCTTAAATCTTCAATAAACCGAGCTTGCCAAACCTGGCGAGGTTTTTTTGACCACACCTGATCGAGGGCTTCTTCATTTTCCTCCCTCAAGGCAATCACTGGTAATGGTTCTTGGGTCGGGATCGATGGAAACACTTCCACAACGGCCACTTCCACAGCAGTGGGTTCCACAATGGGAGCTTCCACATTCGAAGTTTCAGCTGTAGGGGCTTCCGTGATGACATCTAAAATCTAAATCACATAGTTATCAGTAAAATTCTTCTTTGAAAAAGCAAAAAAAAAGTGAAGTAAAATAAAACAAACTTACTTCAAACATCGGGTCAGCCTCGAGGAATAATTTTGATTTGGTTTCCCCCACCACTTTTTTCTCTTACTCGTCATCTTCAATGACCATCCACCGTTTTTTTGGTGTCCACCTTGAAATGGGGACATCTTCCTCATCTTCCTCTACTAACTCATCCACCTCCTCTTCTACCCTTCATTTACCCATGGATCAAATTACCCAGGGCGTTGTATCATCTTCGACTTCCTCTTCAGCTGCTTCTGACTGGTCATCTCCAATCACTACGTCCCATATGTCTTCCACCACTTCTTTTGTCTTTGGTATTACCCAATATTTTGTCTTGGGAAACCGCTGTTCAATAACCGAATTTCTTGTTAAGGCATTGCACGCCACCCGTCTCCATCGACAAAACACACATTTCTGGTAAGGACCTCGAGTATCTGTGCTTTCCACACAGAAATATTCCATGGATTCACAAGCTGTGCATGCTTGAGAATATTGTTGAGTGACGAGCCCACCATCCGCTTTGGAGTGAGGAGGCGTGGGAGCTGGAGTTGGACAAGCTGACATAATAATAAATAAATAAAATTTAAATGAAGGGAAACTAGTGTGGGAAGTATGTCTTACACTCAACGCAGCTTGTTTTCTTATACCCGGGCATCTGTCACGCGCCACGTGACACTCAAGGCAAAATCAGCTCATTAAATCAATAATAAGAGGTTTAAATCCATACCTGAAGCGTAGAAAGCAATTATCCATAGCAACTGCCACTTTCCTTTGTGTACTCGCAATTCAACCACACTAGTCTAAACTCTAAATCTAAATTAGTCAATCACTCAATAGTGTGTCTTAGTCTATTTCTCAATAAGCAACACACCGCGCAATAGTCAATGTAATAGTATGCTAAAAGGTTTATGAAATGTCTGTGGATTATTAAAAGGGGTAGTGACCATGGACGGACTGGTTAGTGGAGGACTAAGGGGTTAAGGAATGTTAGTGAGGAGGGTCCAGGTGTAACGGGTGTATTTTAATGGTCTGTGATGTTGTGGTAGCCTAAAGTTTAGTACGGCACCTAAATATGTAAATGGAGTTATTACGGCGTGCAAGATTGGCGTTATTATTTTTTTTATATAAAAGGGTTTTATTTAATTTATTTGAGTTTTAAATATGAAGAAATTGGTCACGAGCGAATGCCTACACGAAAACAATTTATTTTACGGAGAAAACTTATTTTTACGGTCTGAAAAATTTATAAGTATTAAGTCGAGTCACTCAAGAACCTTGGGAAATTTTCCCAGAATTTTTACTATTTTTCTTATATTTTTAAATGAATTTTAAAGTTTTATAGAAATATTTACGTTTTCAAAAATATCTTAACTTTGATGAATTTTCACGGGGTAATTAGAGCTGCGCAGACTACGAAAATTAGTTTAGTAGGTAAAGGGGAAGTAGCTCTATTATGTGTAATTTTTCTAGATTTTTTATTATGGTTTTAAGGTTCTAAATTGAGTCCGGAAGTCCGGACGGACTCCGTTTCGACTCCGTACGGACTCCGTTCCGGCTCCGTACGGACTCCGTACGGGCTCCGGATTGACTCTGGAAGAGCTCTGGAAGGGAAAACTTAGGCACGTGACTAGGAATACTTAAGCGCTTCTCAAACTCGAAATTGAGAGGGGGGATAGATCATACAGCTTAATCATTGACCACCACGGTCTCATTTTTTATTACTCAACAAATTAAATAAATTTGTAATACCCTTATAACTTTATATTTTATATATAACATTTTTAGAAATACTACTCAACAATTTAAATCACACTTCATACAGGGTATCTTTAGAAAGGTCTTCATCGCTGGGACTTGATTATTGCTGTCTCATAAAAATTCAAATTATTATAAAAACATAAAAGTCAATCTTTACAGATCTTTCACTGGTACACCTTAATTGTTGTCATCAGTATTTCTTTTATCAACAGCCACTTTCTTTAAATCTCAATAAGCGTTAATTATTTTAGAGTTTCATTATTTTTATCAATCAGATCTAAGTAGATTGGTTAGCTTAGTGATTTAGAACACCTACTTTGTTATTTTTATTGGAAGGACGGGGTTTTCAGCTAAATCCACATATCTCCTCCGGATTCTGCTTACAGCAAGGCGACTGTAAGAGTTTACCTTACCATAGTTGGCGCCCAACGTGGGGTTCGAAATCTCTAGCTTTTTCTAGGACTTACTTGGATCTAGGACTTTCTTAGCCTGCAAGAGGCTTATTCTCTGGAACTCTAATTGGATTTTGTTATTGGCCTGCAAGAGGCTTGTTATTTTAACGGTTGTTAACGCTTTTCTTATGTTTTGGGATGTCTTCTACTAGTGGAACTGCTGTGTTGGCTGCTGGTGTACCTGTTAGGGCATCAGTAAGGATTGTATCTTGGGTTGGGCCCAAGTTTTCTGGAGATGATTTAGAAGGATTTTTACATAGGTATGAAACTGCAGCTGCGATTGATGGTGCTTTACCTTTGGATATGGTGAAGCAGATTAGGTTCTTTATTTTGGACAGAGAGGTGGAAAAGGAGGTTATTTCTATTGATGGTTATAAAGATCAAGATTGGAGAAAGCTCAAGATGGAAATGGGAAAAAGGTGGCCAAAAGTTTATTCATTGGAGGATCTAAAGGATATAGCTAGGAAATGGGAATCAAAAGGTGGTGTAACATCTCTGCATCAGTATCATCAGTTTATGGTTGAATTTCAGGTGGTTCTGGATTATTTGTTGGAGTATGAAATTTTATTTCATGATAATGCATCAAAGTATATTTTTTGGGATGCTATGGGGGAAAAGGTTAAGAAAGATGTTTTGATGGTGCTTATTAATGCAAATTTAATGAAGGATCTTCCTGATGGAGAAACTAGGATTCTTGGTATGGAGGTGCTAAAGAAGGTTATTTTGGAACATCTGGATACTCATAACTCTGTTGATTTGGACTCTGGAGAAGACACTGAGGTCGCTCAAGAGATAGAAGAGGATGGTTTAAAAGAACTAGTTTCTGATGAAATTTTGGATTCAGCCATTCCTGAAGATTTTGTCCAGCCTGAAGATATTATTTTTGTTGACTCTTCTGTTTGGAAAGAAGAGATTTTTGAAGATGAAGATATTGTTGTCATTAATGACAAAATTTTGGATGATGGGGATAATTTTGTGTTGAATGATTTGGAATCGGATTTAGAGGATTTTTCGCCTCAGTTTTTTTCTTCAGAAGCAGAGACTGTCTGCAATGAAGATATGGATATGGTGGATTTGTTACAATCTCAGGGAGAGATTGTTAAGGAGGATATGGTTTTCCCTGCACTAATAAAGAGTGTAGTGGTATTTGATAATAGAGTGCATAAATTGGATGCACTCATATTTTGGAAAAGGGTTGTTTATTTTTTATGTCCAATGGTAGGACAAATTATGGGGGTTTATTTTTGGGTTTTATGGAATCGGTGGATAAGCCCTTGGGGCAAAATTATGGATTATCTACAGGGGATATCAAGAATTTAATTCCTCCGAAATGAGGATAAACTACCTAAACTCGGCTGAAATTTTTTTTTATTGTTATGTCTTCAATTTATTCAGGATTCAAATTATTATGGATGCCTTCATTTTTTGGGGTAGCAGGGGCTGATCGCTCAAATGTTGTAATCTCTCCTCAGGATGAGATCCCGGGTTGCAATAGGTCAGCTCACTTGGAGATAATTCAAGTGGATTCTCAATTATTTTCTGTTAATATTACTTTGGAGTGCAAATACGTTTTGGACTTTTCTATATGTTTATTGGATTTACCCGTTTTTTCTATTAAATTTAAAAACGGTGAAAAAGGCAAAATGGGCCAAATTAGGTTGGATAAAAATTGGAAGGGTATGTTTATGGACCTCCGGCAAGAGGTTAAACTTCAAAAATCTTATCAAAATACGATTAAAAATCTTGGTATAATTAAAACACAAAAAAATAATTTATGTGAAAATTCTATTATGGGCCTCCAGCAAGAGGTTAAACTGCAATTATCTCCTTCTATTACAGACCTCCAGAAAGAGGGTAAACTGCAATTATCTCATCAAAATCAAATAAAAAATCTCGGTATAATTAAAACACAAAAAAATAATTTTTGTGAAAATTCAATTCCGGTCCTCCAGCAAGAGGTTAAACTGCCGACTTTCTTTACGGGTGATTTACTGTTGGATAAGGGAAGCAAAGGTGTTGGAAAATCTGTTTATAAATTAGACGAGGGAAAGGAGAAAAGGGTAAAATTTAATAATGAAATAAAATATTTTTCTAATTTTTCTTATTCTGATTCTGGCGATGAAGAAGATTCATTTGATGAAAGTTTTAATGGCGATACAAAAGAAAATGTTTTACCTCAAGTTAATTTAGATGTGGACGCAGCCAAATATAAGAAAGTAGCAAATAAAGTTTGACCTATTAATGAACCGCTACCTGCTGAATTAAATCCACCTTTGAGAAGACCAAGGTTATCAAGAGATCCTTATGAAAGTCCCTTGGTAAAGAATCCGCCTGAATTTTTGAGACGTCAAGAATCACTTTTGAGAGACTGGGTGTTGTTAATTTTGGACCTGATGGTTGGTTGTCTGGAGAAGAGAAGAAGTTGTTGTTGGATGTGATGGTCAAGCGAGAGAAGGCCATTGCTTTTGTAGAAGAGGAGAGGGGTGTGTTGAAGCATTCCTATGGGGAGCCTTACAAGATTCCTGTGGTATGTCATGAACCGTGGCAGCAGAAACCGATTCCTATTCCGGCTGCATTAAAAGAAGCCTATATTGAAGTTGTCAGAGAACGGATACGCACTGGACTGTATGAGCAATCAACATCAAGTTATTCTAGTCCGGTATTTTGTATCAAGAAACCGAATGGCAAGCTTAGAGTTGTTCATGATCTTAGGGAATTAAATAGGGTTACAATAAAGGATGCTGGGATACCGCCTAGTGCTGAGGAGTTTGTTGAAGCGTTTGCAGGGAGAGTGTGTTATGGTTTAGGAGATATTATGGGTGGATATGATGAGAGAGAGTTACATCCGGACTCAAGGCCTCTCACTACATTCGATACGCCACTTGGACGTTTACAGTTAACAAGATTACCTCAAGGAGCAACAAATTCGGTTGCAGTTTATCAAGCTCAGATGGCTTGGATCCTTCAAGATGAAATTCCACAATATGCTGGAATCTTTATAGATGATGGAGGAATTAAGGGACCAACAACCGACTATGATAACCAGGTGTTGGAAGAGAATCCCGGGATACGCAAATTCATTTGGGAGTTTGCAATTACTTTAGAAAGAATCTTGTTTTGAATTGAAGAGGCTGGTTTAACTATTTCAGGTTCAAAATTTTCATGTTGTGTGCCAGCCTTAGAAATATTAGGCCATGTGGTATGTAGAGAGGGTAGGATTATGTCCAAAAAGAAAGTTAAGAAAATTCAGTCCTGGCCAAGACCCAAGAATACGACCAAAGTTAGAGGGTTTTTAGGCGTTTGCGTATATGTTAGAATGTTTATCAAGGACTTTTTTTCATTGGCAGCTCCATTGAGACGGTTAACGAGAAAGGATGCAGACTGGGAGTGGGATGAAGAGTGTGAGAAGGCGTTTGTGAAGTTGAAGGAGGTTGTGGGGAAGGATTTAGTCCTGCACAAGTTGGATTATGGAAAAGATGCTGGCAGAATTTATTTAGCAGTTGATTCAAGTCAGGTTGCAGCTGGGGCGGTTCTGTCTCAGATGGATAAAGCTGGTTACATCAGGCCAGTTAGGTATGAATCTGTTGTATTTACTGAGGTCGAATCAAGATATTCTCAACCAAAATTGGAATTATGTGGTGTGGCGAAAATACTGAAGAAACTTCAGCATATTTTGTGGGGGCAACATTTTGAGTTGCAAGTCAATGCGAAATCGTTAATCCAGATGATTAATTCCCCAAGTTTACCGAACGCACCCATGACGAGATGGGTAGCTTTTATTCAACATTTTTCGTTTGAATTAGTTCATAAGCCTGGCAAAACTTTTACTATGCCAGATGGTTTATCAAGGAGACCACCCACTGAAGAAGATTCAGACTCAGAAGAGTTCAATGAAGATATACCTATTATCAAAGCCAGCACTAAAGGAGCTGAAGACTTTCCATACCTCCCCCATGAGGTTAAACTGGCAGGACTATTGTGTTTAGATTATGATGATGATGACTTCCACCAAGAGGATAAACTGGAAAATAGTTTTTATGTTAATAAAGGTGTTGGAAAAGGTGTAGATAAATTCGGCAGAGAGGAGGTAGAAGAAGATGTGGTGTATGTAGAGGAAGATGGATTGGTAGTGTGGGATAGTAGTAAATTAAGGAATGTTGTATATGTTGGAGAATTAGAGAATTTAAATAAAAAGGTGGATAAAGAGAAAGAGGTATTTTTGAATATGGTTTTCGAAGGATCCAAAGGTTCAGAAGAAAAACGTCGACATAGCTCGATTAAAAATTTATTTAGGGGTCAACGATTATTGGCTCATTCATGTGCAGGTGATATTGGTGATAGAGAAGTCCCTATTGATGTTATATTAATCGATTTTCAAGATGAAGTCTGGGGTCAGACTGGTTTTTATTTTTTGTTAGTCAAATATTTGTTGACTTTAGAGAGGCCAGAAGATTGTGAAGACGATGAATGGGTGGCTATCAAGAGGAAGTCATCTACGTTTTACCTATCTGGTCGACGTTTAATGAGGAGGAGGTATCCAAATCCTCAAGTAGTTATAACTCAACAGAAGGGGCAAGAATTAGTTTTGAAATCACTGCATGAAGATCTCGGGCATAGAGGCGTTGGAGAAACATTTAGAAGAATTTCTGATCAATTTTGGTGGCCTGGCATGAAGATGGCTGTTAAACAGTGGGTTCAGTCATGCGAAGAATGTCAAAGACGAAGTTATTTAAGGCCAAAAGAACCTGGACGCGCGACCGGTGAATATACGCTCTTTGGAAGAGTTAGTTTAGATGCCGTTCATATAAAAGAGGGACGGTATAAATATTTAATTGTGGCCAGAGATGATTTATCTGGTTGGGTAGAGGCAGCGCCTCTTATTAATTTAACTGCCAAAAATGTGGCAGAATTTTTTTTGAATAATTGGGTATATAGGTATGGGGTGATGAAGTTGGTGACGGTAGATGGAGGTCCTGAATTTGGGACAGAGTTTAAAGAGGCCGTATTGAAAGTTGGATCAAAGGTTAGGGTAGCAACCCCATATTATCCTGAAGCTGAAGGCATGGTTGAAAGAGGGCATCAAGTTATTAAGGATGCTTTAGTTAAAATGTGTGGGACAAGTGCTGAAAAGTGGAGGCACTATTTACCTTTAGTTTTATTTGCTGATCGAATCACTGCCAAAAGGACGACCGGATTTTCACCTTATGAACTTGTTTTTGGACAGAAAGCAGTTTTACCGGTTGATTTAGAAGCTGAATCATATCTTGGAGTTGACTGGGACACGGTCAAAACTACTGAAGAATTATTGTGTGCAAGAATGATGCAGCTAGAAAAGAAAGAAGAATATTTAGAAAAGGCATATTCGCGGATGATGAAGATCCGAAATCAATCAGTCAGATATTGGGATGAGCGGTTGGCACATCGATTAAGGAAACCTTTGAACCCAGGAGATATGGTCCTGGTGTATAATAGGAGTTTGGAAAGTCAATGGGGAAAGATGTTTGCAGATAGGTGGAATGGACCGTATAAAATCAAGGAGCAAGTTTCCGGCGGTTCATATGTGCTAGAAGAGTTGGATGGAGTAGTATTGAAGAAGAGGGTAGCGGCCAATCAAGTGAAATGGTTCTATCCTAGAGGCACCAGGAGTGCCGAAGTCTTCCTCCGCAATGAGGATAAACTATGACATTTATGAAATTATATGGACGAACTCCGAAATGAGGATAAACTACAATTTTAATGACTTTTATTAAATTTATACCTCCGAAATGAGGATAAACTATGATATCAACAAAATTTTATGAATACCTCCGCAACGAGGATAAACTATCTTTTTTTTTATCAAATAATTTACTATCGTTACACTGCATATGGGCAACGAAACTGAGATGAAACATAACGAAATACAAGAAAACCTTCATTGAAAATTTTCAAAATTTAAAATTCTTAAAATATGGGTGAAGATAGTGTTGGAAAAATTTTAAAATTTATTGGAAGAAGTGTTCACAGGGGAACCTTCTTAATTAAATATTGGCAAGTGTGGGGGTAATTGATGGGCTGGCTGCTCTATACACAATTACCCCATAATGTTCGTTTCCAAAATTTTCCCTGTTTCTAGTTGAATCCTGGCTTTGTCTTTTAATTTTAGGAAGTCCACTAAGACTATAAACTGGAACAAATCAAGAGACACCGCTCTCAACGCCGGATTCAAGATTCTTTTTATTTTATTTTGTTTTTGATTTTTTTATGTTGGATTGAGATTTCGTTTCTTTAATATATTTTATGAATTATTGTAAAGGTGATGCTCACTGGTGGTCTCTATTCATTTTTTATAAATTGGAGGGAGCCCACCCAGTGATCATCATTATAAAAATTATCTTCTAAAAACTTTCATTTATTTTATTTTCTTTCAATTTCTCAAAATTGTGTAACCACATCAAGTTGCACTTGGATGTGGGTATGATGTCGAGGGTACGGCTCATCAAATGGCCGTGGGGCATCTTTTAAAATTTTAATTTTGATAATTCTTTTTACCTTTTTTATCTTTCTTTTCACGATTCATTTATCTTTCTTTAAAATTAAATTTTAACTTTTATTTCAAAACTATCTTTTCTAAAATCTTTTATTTTAAATTAAAAACAAAATTAAAATTAAAAATAAAAAAATAAAAAATAAAAAAAAAATAAAAAAAAAATAAAAGAATAAATAAATAAATAAAAAAATAAAAAAATAAATAAAAATAAAATAATAAAATAAAAAAAAAAATTAATTAATTAATTAAATCAAAAATATTATTATATTTCTTAGTTTTATTTTTCGGTCTTCATTCTATTTTTTTTTAGTTTTATTCATTTGGTTTAGACAGGAAACAGGGTCTAAAGGAACTCAATACCTATGGGATTTTACTTCAAGACATCTGTTAGTCCTCCAAGACTTTAAACTGGCTACTGTTCAAGGCGTTCTTTAAGTTTTTTTAATACGAATTTTGGAGCTGTTAGTCCTCCAAGACTTTAAACTGGCTACTTTTCAAGACGTTCTTTAAGGTTTTTTTTTTTTATATATACGTATTTTGGATCTGTTAGTCCTCCAAGACTTTAAACTGGCTACTGTTCAAGACTTTCCTTAAGTTTTTATACGAATTTTGGAGCTGTTAGTCCTCCAAGACTTTAAACTGGCTAATTTTCAAGACTCTCATTAAAAATTTTATATTGGAGCTGTTAGTCCTTCAAGACTTTAAACTGAATTTCAAGGATGTTCAAGATTTTATGGATATTCTTGGAGACGGATTTTTTAAATTTTTTTTATCAATCAAATGTTAGGTCCACCAAGACCTTAAACTGGACTGTTATCAAGCTGTTGGGTCCACCATGACCTTAAACTGGATTTCTTATCGATTAAATGTTTGGTCCACCATGACTTTAAACTGGTAGTTCATTCATTGTTTAGTCCACTATGACTTTAAACTGGAAAATTAATATCTGCAGGATAATTCAACATTCATTGGACCACTATGGCCTTATACTGGATTACTTGTCGATCAAATGTTTGGTCCACTATGACATTAAACTGGATTATCAAATTTATTCAATCTTTGGTCAAGCCTAGGCCTTACTTAGGAATATATCAAGATATTTATGCACTTAAACGATCTTTGGTCCACCAAGACCATAAACTGGCAATCGATTATATGTTTGGTCTACCAAGACTTTAAATTGGAATGTCAATCTTGTTTGGATAACTCAATTCAATCTTTTAATTTATCACTGTCCCCTAAGACTCTAAACTGGTTATTCAATTATTTCTGGAATTGGGTGCTGATAGCTTTAGGAGGTTAAAACTTTAGGTAGTGATGATGCTAAGGAAAGCATAATGGTTAATTAGGTGAAATTTGTGGCGCTTTAACATGGTCTAAAGTTAAAATTATTATTGGAAGCCTGGCAAAAGTATTTTATGGGTTTGCTGTATAGCAAAGTTTGAAAATTGTGATGACGGAATCAGAAGTTAGGATGGTAGTTGGATTTTAGGGAATGATTTTTTTAGTGCCTCATAGTTAGGCCATTTTTTTGGTGTGAAGCTTGGAGGACCTTATGGCGAGATTGGAATCATAGAATTCGGCTCAGTGGGGGGCCCTATGAGGTTGGAATCAGGAGTATTCGGCTCATAGGAAGATCCACTCTCTCAATGCTGTGACAAGAAGGAAGACTGGTATATGGGAGTCTGAAGGGATTCAAACCTTGCTCTCAGTAGTGGAATCATCACAAGATTTATATTATTTTATGTTATATCAAGCCAGAGAAGAAGAAAGAACGTTTTTATTATAAAGATTTAAAAGAAGACCAGCTAAAACAAATTTATCAAATTATTTTATTAGAAAAGATAATTCTTTTGGAATTGCTCAACCACTTATGCAAAGTTATAAGAATGGGGACATTCTCGATTGGAGGGAGGATGTGGTAGCCTAAAGTTTAGTACGGCACCTAAATATGTAAATGGAGTTATTACGGCGTGCAAGATTGGCGTTATTATTTTTTTTATATAAAAGGGTTTTATTTAATTTATTTGAGTTTTAAATATGAAGAAATTGGTCACGAGCGAATGCCTACACGAAAACAATTTATTTTACGGAGAAAACTTATTTTTAAGGTCTGAAAAATTTATAAGTATTAAGTCGAGTCACTCAAGAACCTTGGGAAATTTTCCCAGAATTTTTACTATTTTTCTTATATTTTTAAATGAATTTTAAAGTTTTATAGAAATATTTACGTTTTCAAAAATTTCTTAACTTTGATGAATTTTCACGGGGTAATTAGAGCTGCGCAGACTACGAAAATTAGTTTGGTAGGTAAAGGGGAAGTAGCTCTATTATGTGTAATTTTTCTAGATTTTTTATTATGGTTTTAAGGTTCTAAATTGAGTCCGGAAGTCCGGACGGACTCCGTACGGACTCCGTACGGGCTCCGGATTGACTCTGGAAGAGCTCTGGAAGGGAAAACTTAGGCACGTGACTAGGAATACTTAAGCGCTTCTCAAACTCGAAATTGAGAGGGGGGATAGATCATACAGCTTAATCATTGACCACCATGGTCTCATTTTTTATTACTCAACAAATTAAATAAATTTGTAATACCCTTATAACTTTATATTTTATATATAACATTTTTAGAAATACTACTCAACAATTTAAATCACACTTCATACAGGGTATCTTTAGAAAGGTCTTCATCGCTGGGACTTGATTATTGCTGTCTCATAAAAATTCAAATTATTATAAAAACATAAAAGTCAATCTTTACAGATCTTTCACTGGTACACCTTAATTGTTGTCATCAGTATTTCTTTTATCAACAGCCACTTTCTTTAAATCTCAATAAGCGTTAATTATTTTAGAGTTTCATTATTTTTATCAATCAGATCTAAGTAGATTGGTTAGCTTAGTGATTTAGAACACCTACTTTGTTATTTTTATTGGAAGGACGGGGTTTTCAGCTAAATCCACATATCTCCTCCGGATTCTGCTTACAGCAAGGCGACTGTAAGAGTTTACCTTACCATAATGTGCGGAATAGTGGATGGGTATGAGGTCAATGCTAGGAGGAGTAAAGGATATAAAAGGGGTTAGGTTTTTGGTTCAATACTCTTTAGAATTAAATTATAAAACATATTTATAGTTAATAGTGGTAAAAGCTTTAAGTTAAATCATTATTATTGTATCTTTCCTTATTTCCTCAAATAATCATTTCTAAATCCTAAATCTTTTGATTATTGAGTTTCCAACCCTTCATGAGATTTTAAGACTTTTAATATTACCTTTAAATTATATTAGAATCCTTCTTGAACATATCTCGAAGCAGTAGCTCGTCCTTCAAGTCATCTTCGAATCACTTCCTCAAACATTTCTTCTGTCCATTGAAGAAGTTTCTAAACTCCTCCCTCCATCTCACTTCCAGGAACATCCTCGACCTTTGTGCATAGGTTGTCCAGTGACATATTTCAAGAACCTTGAAAAATAGTGAATTGAAATATGGTGACACTCAACTGGAGTGTTTAGCAGTAGTGTGGACTCTAGAGAAGCTACATTATTATCTAGATGACCAGAAATTTGAACTTTTCACTGACTGCAGTGCAGTTAAATCCATATTAAACTTGAAAAAAACTAACTGAAATATGTTCAGATGGAAGCTAGCTGTTCAAGAATACAGAGGGAGGATGAAAATAATTCATAGGGATGGTATTATTCACTCAAATATAGATATTTTATCAAGGTTTCTTTTATCAAATGATGACTCAAATCCTGCATATTTTCCTGAAGATGATATAGTTCAAATTAATGTGATATATATGGTTGATATGGAGGAAGAGCTATTACAAATTTTTCTGGATTCATATGATAAGGACACTGACTTAAAAAAAGTTATGTACTATTTAAAAAATGATTCAAAGAATGCTTCAATACAAGAATCAATTAAAACCCTCCCACTAAAGTACCAGAAGGTTTGAAAAAAGGTAAATTTTCAATTGATGAAGGCTACCTCTATTATAGAAGAAATTTGAGTAATGTTATTTTTATTCCTCCTTCTATGAAAGAGATCATCTTAAAAATTTTTCATGATGACATATTGGCCGGACATTTTGATCTTGAAAAAACAATGATTAAAATTAAGAGCACTTCTTGGTGGGTTAATATGTCTGAAGACACCAAACTATATGTTGAATCCTGTAATTCTTGCCAGAAATAAAAGATATTAACTGGGAAAATAGCTGGATTAATGCAACATACTGAATATCCTGATGCACCATGGAAAATTTTAAAGATGGACTTTGTTACAGGACTAACCATTGTTTGGAAAGACAGTTGTAACTCTTTCTGGGTTATTGTGGACAGATTTACAAAAATGTGTAAATTCCTTTCTAATCACAAAATTGTTTCCACTAAGGAATTTGCCTTCTTCTAGTGGTCTCATATGTTTAGTACTGCTGGTTTCCCAAAGTCCATTATCTCAGACAGAGACCCTAAATTTACTTCTGAATTTTGGATGTCTCTGTTAGATGTTTGTGGTTTCTATCTGAATATTTCTACTGCCCATCACCATTAAACTGATGGATTATCTGAGAGGATGATTCAGATTTTAGAGGACATGATAAGAATGTCTTGTGCCTTTGGCTTTGAGTATAAAACAATGACAGGCTCACTCAAGATTGAGTCACCCTATTTCCTCATCTGGAATTTTCTTATAATAGCACTATTCACTCTGTTACTCAAAGAAAGCCTTTTGATCTCTTGCTTGAGTCTTTCTATATTGCAAAAATTATTTCCAAAAAGATCTCATGATTCAATTTCTCAAATCAGAATCAATAATACACTTGTTATATGGGAAACATAAGCCTTTAACTTTTATTTTAGCAGGTGAATAAATTAGTTGTCCAGTAATTAAATTGACAAATGAGAATAATATGAAAGTAAGATGATTTGCATCATTCATGTCCAACTGTATTCTGTTTTGAAATCGATTACAAGTATTTATTAAATTTGAAAGTAATAGATGTTTTTTACTAATTTCATTCAATTTTGAGTCACATCTATTTGGTATACATATTATTGCTGTAAGTTCTGGTTTTTTTGAAGACTTTATTGAAAATTTCTTTTATTCCATGAGCAAGAAATGAATAAAGGGAAGGTAAAGAGTCCCTTTTTCAAAAAATATTATTTTTTCAGCTTTTGATAAGTTTTTCAGCAAAGAGTAGATGCCTATAGACTTAAAATGAGCAAAGTGTTTTTAAACATTTAAAAAAAGTAATAAAATTAGCAAGAAAATATTCTTTAATATATATGGTCTCCATCCAAACCAATCATGATACCACCCAAAATATTCTTATTTTGAATCAGTAGGCAAACCAATTCGATTTGATATAGTGTTGAAATGAGGTCAGATAGTTGATAAAAAGTTTCATCTTTTATACCATTCAAAGAATGGTTTTTATAAATCAATTGAGGCTTTAAAGAATTACTGATAGCTTCTTTAAATTCATTTTCTCCTAATTCAGTTAGATATTTAATATCTTCCAGTGACTTAATTAGATAATTATTATTTATGAACTTTAGATTTATAATACTTGATGCTTGAAATATTGTCAAATATAGTATCCTAGTGAATTTGATTTTTTAAATTTATTTCATTCTAATAAGATGAATAATCTTTATTTTTTTTTTGAATATATAGATAAATATTGAAATGTGTAGATATTGAAGAAGATGATAATTAGGATAAAGATGAAGATAGAATTGTAAGGCTTGAATCTGAATAAATGGACATTTTTTTCAAAAATTATTTTTTTTACTTTTCAAAAAAAAAATTTATTTAAAAATATAAAATTCTCACATAATTTAAAATAAATGACCTTAAATATTTTCAACAAAAAGCTGGTGAAAATAATTATAACTTCAATTGAAAGTTGGGAATTTTATTCTAAATTTCTGCATAAAAAACAAATTATATTAATAATTAACCTATAGCTGACTGGTTGGATATTTTTTAGGAAGTTGGAAGTGGGGGTGGCAGGGTAGGTGGTAGATACGTGGGGATGGAATGGTAAATCCATTAATTTTAATCTTAATTTTTTTAGGGAGGTTGTGGTAGCTTGTTAATTGTATAGAAAGAAAGCCTTTGAAGATGAGTGGCTGGTTATATAGGGGGGAATGTGGGTGGGTGGTGGTTTGTGGTCATTTTTGTCTTTTTTTATGGCAGGAAAGTGAGGGAAGCTTATTAATTATATAGCCAGCCAACATGCTTCACTGGAAGGCTTATTATTTATATGAGAAGAGGGGTGGGTGAAAGTGGGCTTTTGGGTAGCCAGTAATCATGCTTCACTGGATTCTTAGTTGTTTAAGGGGCAGGGGGTGGGTGGTGGTGTGTGATTTGGGGGTACTCATTTTTTAACAAAGAAAAAGAGGGAGGGAGGCACCAGAGTTAAGAGGGGGGTATTGAGGACACCAAGGAGGAAGAAAAGAGGGGTATTGATGAGGCCAAGGAGGGGGGGAAGGGGGGAAAATAACCAGGCCAAGAAGAAAGGGGGTAAAGGTAGGGTATTGAGGAGGCCAAGAAGATGGAAAAGGGAGGAAATGACCAGATCAAGAAAAAGGGGAGAAATGGACATTCCAAGGAGGAGGGAGGAAAATGACAATTCAAAGGAGATTAAAAAGTAGGATGATGGAGAAAAAAAAAGGTGGGGGAATTAATAAGGTTTATTTTACCTTTAAAATCAAAACAAGAACTACTTTCAAAGAAGTGAGCTATGAAAATAAAAAATAAAAATTTTAAAAATTTAAAAAAGCATAAAAAATTAATAATTAGAAAAGATTAAAAAAAGACTTACTTAGAGAGGTAAGTTGAGAGAAAAAATTGACATCAAAATATTTAAGGGATGCAAAAAGAGAGAAGAAAAATTATATGAGGAATGAAAGAAATAATAATAACTAAAAAATTAGGTGATTGCAGAAAATATATGATTTCATGTTGAGTTGATGAAGGAAAACAAGAAAGTTGAAAAAAAGAGACTTTAACAGCAGATTCAAAATCAAATTCAATATAAAAGCAAAAATAACCACATAAAAAGTGAATAAAACATGCAATAGAGTATGAAAAAATATTAAAAGGCTTGTGTTTAGAAATGTTAGAGTGATATTGGTATAATATGGAGTTTATCCCAGTGGAAGGTAAGTTATTTTTATCAAGAGGGGAGGGGGGGAGCTGGTTCAGGATCAGGATTTTATTCTTCATAATGATCATACCACTCATCCTTCAAATTAGCTAGGATATTATGGAGTATTATGCAAGTCATTATCCAATTATTTGCTGTTTCTATGTCCAATTTTTTGGAAATTGTATTCTAAGCTCCTGGAGACTATAGAATCCTCCCTTCAAACTTGCAATAACATGATCAATTCTCACTCTTGATTTTTCAAGGTGATATTTAAAGATTTTTTTTGTTCATTCTATAAAGATGCATCTTGAAAAGAAGGTATAATTTACTTTTCACTTGCATAGGCTGAGTCAGAAAGTAGTTACTGAGATTTATCAGAGTATGAGTCAGGAATTTTAGAAATCCTTATTATTTGGAATAAGAAAGAGCCATGACATGAGCCAAGGAAGCCACTATGAAAACTGGTAAACTCTATATTGACATCACACACAAGTTAAAAAGAAATAGAGCATCTTAAAATAAGATAAAATTTTACTTTATGAAACGTGAGAAGTTAAATAACCACTTTATAAAACCTTTTTTTCAATTAAAATAATGGTTTCAACAAAGAGAAGTCTTTTTACTCAATGGTCAACAAAACCCAATTAGTCAGGAAAACCTTCAGCATGCATTACTTGAGAGGATTCAAGTTGCTGTTATGAAGTTAACAAAGGAAGTGTTTGTGACTTGAAAGAGAGGATGTAAATCACACAGAGCCTTGTGTATAATACCACAGTACCATATCTTATGGTAAAGAGACTTTCCAAAGTCTTATAGCTGCACTGTTTACATTTGATCCAAAGCAAAATTTTGCAACAGAAAGTAAATGGCAAGATCATACTGCTTATTAAAAGAATTTTTATGGAAGATAGGATGCTCAGAGATTGCTTGATAAAGTTTGATGAAGGAATTGGGAGATTTTCAAAATATTTGTGTCAATTTTAAAAGAAGAATTTTGAGAATTGAGTGGAAACTGTATCTGGGATCATGAATATAATTGGCCCCCTTTGGTTGAAGTAATACTTTTTAAAAAGAATAGACATATTAGCTAAAGTCTTCTCAAAAAATATTATTTATAAATTAAATCTAAAGCAATAGCATTCATAGTTGACTAAAGCTTCTGCCTAGTTGAGATGTGCTTCATTGTTGTTGATTGAAGGCTTATGTGATGAGGGAAGTGGAAATTTTCCACCAAATGAGAAGAAGTTGTGTAGACAGAAAAAAAGTTTAAGTTTTTTCCACCAGAACTAAGTAGCCTAGAGTGAAGAGAGACATGAGAATGACATCCACAATTATATGTCATGATACTTGATTGAAAATCAATCATCACCACAGGAAATCTAGGGGTGAATTGCTAGAAATCCCCTTTCTTGAAATTTAGAGTATCCCTTAAATATGCCAGGTTTATGAATACTTTATAAAAATGAGTAAATTAGAGTTAGATTTACATTTATTCTCAGATTGATTATAGACAGAATATCAACTGATTCCAAATTATGCACAAGTTGATCCTCCAGAACTTGATTTTTGTCCTCTGATGAGCACAAATTGAGCACAAATTGATCTAACCTAAGCTTATGTATATATAATAATTCAGGATACTTGCTCTATTAAATTTGATAAAAAAATTAAATATTGATGAATTTATATAAAAAAAATTATTATGTAAGATATTAAATTATAAATTTAGGCATCATAGGAGGGCACTTAATAGAACTTAATTATACTATGTGACACCTTAATACTGTATCACGCAGTTTGAAACATTTAAAACAAAATGAGTCATGATGGGCAGTGAAATTGCTTGGACAGACACTTTCAAAATTAATACTGACCATAATACACAAGTATGAAACCTTGGCATCTATCCAATAAAAGATTTTCCTTCTGATAAATGGATTTTTCTCAGTTACTCCCTGCTAAAAAGTGTCCTTCTGAGGTTTGTCTGACCTTCAGGGGGGTAATTTGGCCACATCACACTACTTCTATTTCCATGATTGACCAAAACATCATCCTCATTCCCATCTAAAGAGTTGATCTCATCTGACTGTGGCTGATCAAAGGGGTCCACCACAAGTTTAGCCAAAATTTTGGTGAACACTTTTTTGATGGATAGTGACTAACTGGTGCTTTCCAAAATTGTCCACCTCAAGTTAGGATAAACTTCAGGAGGATAAATTTACTATGAATACCAAATTAACTGAAGAATACTTTTGCCCTAGCTACTCTGCATCATAAAAGTGTCCAACTGAGGTTTAGCCATAATTCAGGTAGACACTTTTGGAAAGGCACAGTCTGATGGGTTTAATATCTATATATGGCAATAAGTATCAGTTTTTTATCAACATGGAACTAGAATCAATTTAATATGGCCAAAGTGTCCACCTGAAGTTTGGCCAAAATACAGGTAGAAATATTTATGAGGATTACTTGATGAAATGAAGAAGACTTGCAATTACTTTCCATCATAAAATTTTCAAACTTAAGTTTATCAAAAATTGTGGTGACACTTTTGCCAGATCCAGTCATATGGGATCAACTCTCTATATGGCAATGAGAATCAATTTTTAGTCAATCATGGCATTAGAAGTAATTTTATATGGAAAAACTTTCCATCTGATTTTTGGCCAAAAATAAGTTGGAAATGTTTATGAGGAATACTAGATTAACTAAAGAAGACTTGCACCCTACTACTGTCCATCATAAAAGTGTCCACCAGAAGAATTCTCAAACTTGTGGTTGACACCTTTGGCCTGGTACAGCCATATGGGATCAATTCTGCATATGGAAATTAGGATTTAATTTGGTCAATCATGGTACTAGAAGTAATTTGATATAGATAAAGTGTCCAACTAAATATTGGAAAAAAATCAGTTGAAAATTTCATTTAGTTTTTCAAAAAATCTAATTAAGTCAAATTTTATTCCTGATGATGCCCATTTTATCCAAAACCTCTTCTGAGCCTTGAAAGTAGGCATTTAGCTTGAATTTTGAATTTCATATAAAATCCCTATTATTCAACCTATTTCTTTTTATCCCTTTTTTTTCTTTTAGATATCAATTAACTTTATGTAAAACAAATCATTTTCATAATTTTTTACCTGTATTTAATAAAATTATTAAAGGTTTAACATCACCCTTTAAGCATTTGGCACATGTTTTTTTGCTATACTAATAAAAATAATAATATACTGGTAACAAAAAATTGATCAAATGATAAAATATTAATAAAACAGAAAGATCAAATACCAGTGGATATGTTTTAAAAAAATACCAGTTGCACTGAAGAAGAGCTGCACCCTAGATACTCACCATCAAAAAAGTGTCCAGCACAAGTTTGGCCGAACTTGTGCTGGACACTTTTGGTCAGTTGCAGTCATATGAGATCAATTCTCGCTATGGCAATGAAAAAAAAATTTTGGATAAAAAACTTCACTATAAGTAGTTTTACATAGCCAAATTTTCTACCTAGATTTCATCCAAACCACAGGTGCACACTTTTTTATCTTTGAAAAAAAGTCAATTTAGTACAATTTATCCATCATGGCTATCATTTGCTTCAACACCTCTACTGGCCTTTGATAGTAGGAATATTACTTGGATTTCTTTTTTCATATTTGATCCCTTTAACTTAATTTTTTATTCCTAATATTGCTTTTGGATACCAATTAATAATTTTTAAAATAAAATATTTTCATATTTTTATACATTTATTTAATAATATTATAAATGGCATAACATCACCTGGTATGCATTTGGCACATGAGTTTTTTCTATACTTATAAAATTAATAATATAATGGCGACCAAAAATTAATCAAATGATATTAATGAGTGAGGAACAAATATAAAATACCAGTAGACATGTTTGTAAGAAATACTAGATGAACTGAAGAAAAATTCTACCCTAGCTACTCTCCATCATAAAAGTGTCCAGCACAAGTTCGGCTGAACTTGTGCTGGACACTTTTAGTCACGTGCAGTCAGATGGGATCAATTCTCTATATGGAAACAAAAAAACATTTTTTATTAAACTTCACTACAAGTAGTTTTGTTTAGCTGAATCATCCACCTGTTGTTCTTCCCAACCTCAGGTGTATAATTTTTTATCTTAAAAAAAAGGTCACTTATTACAATTTAGCCCTGATGGCTCCCATTTTTTTAACACTTCTACTGGCTCTTGAGAGCAAGAATTTTACTAGTATTTTGTTTTTCATAATTGATCTCTTTGAGATTAATTTTACCTTTTATCCCTCATATTTCTATTGTATATTAACTTATTTTTAGTAAAACAAATCATTTTCATATTTTTTTACCTTTATTTAATAATATTATAAAAGGTGTAACATCACCTGGTATGCGTTGGGCACACGAGTTTAAGCTATACTTATAATATTAATAATATAATGGTGACAATAAATTAATCAAATGATATATATGAGTGAGGCACAAAGATCAAGTACCAATGGACATGTTTATAAGAAATACCAGATTAACTGAAGAAAAATTCTACCCTAGCTACTCTCCATCATAAATGTGTCCAGCACAAGTTTGGCCAAACTTGTGCTGGACACTTTTTGTCACATGCAGTCTGGTGTGATCAATTCTCTCTCAATCATTGAACTAGAAGATGTTTGATATGGCTAAATGGTTCTGCTGAAGTTTTTTTAAACCTCAGATTGGCACTTTTTTGTTTTTCAAAAAAGCAATTATAGTCCAAGTTTAGCCTCACTGGTGGATATTTGCCCCAACATGTCTACTTGCTCTTGATGGCAGTAATTTTATTTTAATTTTTTATTTCATATTTGATTCCTTTAATTTTACCTTTTTATCCCTCATATTGCTTTTGTATATCAATTTTTTTTTTGTAAAACAAATCATTTTCATATTTTTTTACCTTTATTTAATAATATTATAAAAGGTGTAACATCACCCGGTATGCGTTGGGCACACAAGTTTTTGCTATACTTATAATATTAAAACATAATGGTGACAAAAAATCAATCAAATGATAAATATGAGTGAGGCACAAAGATCAAATACCAGTGGACATGTTTATAAGAAATACCAGATGAACTGAAGAAAAATTCCACCCTAGCTAACCTCCATCATAAAAGTGTCCAGCACAAGTTCGGCCGAACTTGTGCTGGACACTTTTGGTCACTTGCAGTCTAATGTGATCAATTCTCTCTATTGCAATGAAAATGAATTTTTCTTCAATAATTGCACTAGAAGTTGTTTGATATGGCAAAATTGTCATCCTGAAGTTTTGGTAAAGCTCCAGTGGATTTTTTTTTATTTTTACAAAAAAGAAATTATAGTCCTAGTTTAGTGCCACTGGTGGGGGTTCACCCCATCATGTCTACTTGCTCTTGATGGGAGGAATTTCACTTTAATTTTTTATTTCATATTTGATCCCTTTAATTTTACCTTTTTATCCCTCATATTGCTTTTGGATATCAATTAATTTTTTGTAAAACAAATCATTTTCATATTTTTTTATCTTTATTTAATAATATTATAAAAGGTGTAACATCACCTGGTATGCATTTGGCACACGAGTTTTTGCTATACTTATAATATTAATAACATAATGGTGACAAAAATCAATCAAATGATAAATATGAGTGAGGCACAAAGGTCAAATACCAATTAATCAATAGTTCTTTTTAATATTATAAATTTTTTGATTAAATAAAATGGTAATAATGAATTATATTTTTCATCCACAATTCCACTCTAATGATTCCCACTGCACAAAAAGGGTTCACTTGGTCCTTTCTTTACTGCTTGTGCATATATTTTATTGCCCACAGTACTACAATTTTTTGTAGTGATTATCCCACATCTGATTCAGGAATATTTTTAAACAATATAAGTTTCTTTTACAAAAGACCTTATCATATCCAATATCCCACAAAAAATACAACCTGTTTTTGTATTAAAGCCCGTTAATTATTAAGAAATTGTTAAAATAATTAGATTAGACCTTGGCACAGCTAGATCCATACCAACTGACCTAAAGTCTTTTCAATATTGAAAACAATTAAATAAAATTATGATATCATACTAAATTATGGGCACCAACCATAATTCAGCACTTCTCATTTGCTCTGCTACAAAATGAGTGCATGTAGCATTTTTCTAACGTCGGACTGTTTTTCTTCCTTCCCTCACACCTTTAGTCCAGAATGAAAATTTAGTATGAGTTTTGGTCAAAATGGTTTGCCAGTGTTATCTGTATGCAATATGAATTCATATTGCATATTTCTATTTATGCATAAAATATACTCATTAAGCATCATTTTTTTTGCATTTTTAAATCATTATGCATATTTATGCATATTCATATGCATATTCATTATACAGATTTATATGCATATTAATATATTTTATTCATATACATATATGCACCTTTTTTTGCATATTCAATATGCATATTTTTAATGCATATTCAATATGCATATTTTTATGCATATTTTTATGCACATTCAATATGCATATTTTTTATGCATAATCACTATGCATATTTTTTATGCATATTTTTATGCATATTTTTTATGCATATTTATTCTTCATAGTCATTATGCATACACTTTGGATAGGCATTTCACATCAATTTTTAGCATGCAATAAGTATCCACCATGTAAATTCAAATGCATATGCATCTATATCATACAGGCAACATATATTCAAGTTTAATATTTGAATATTAAGGTATGCTAAGTGATGTTGTTCAACCTTTTGCCAAACCTGAGATTAACTGATGTTCAATGTGGTTCTTAAGCTCTGCTCAAGGAGGGATTGTTCTGGATTCAATCTATGACAGTTTATTTTTTTAATGTTTTTTCATCAGATTTAAAAACATATTTCTGACAGTTTCAGGATGGTTTCCCAACAGATTCCTGACAAATTCCTGATAGTTTCAAAAAGAGGGAACTGCTAGCAGTTCACCCCCAGATTTCCTGTGGTGCATGGATGTGATGAGTTTGGGATCAGGAATTAGGAATGGAAATTGGGGTATAAGAGAAAGGATCATTTATTATTGTGAATTAATTATCCACTAGCCCTTTTGCTAATAGATAGGAATCTTCTGCAATTGATAATGTCTGATCCATAGGAAATAAATCATGATCCCTAATTGTGGATCTCTTAAATTTGATACTCCCTATTAAGTTACACCTCTCCTGTTAATTTTTTTCCTTTTGAATCTCACTCACTATGCAATATAGGGGGTGGATTTATAGCAAGTCCCCAACCTGAACTCAGATAGAACTCAGACTGAACTCATCTTGATCTCATGCTTAAATCTACTTTAAAAACCACATAAAACTGTTCTGCTGAGTGGTTTTCATCCCTGAATATATGGTTCCTTTTTCAATAGCTCAATGTGTGCTCAATCTGTGGTGAGTTTGGGTCCCAGGTTGTGGACTCTCTAGCAAGTCTGCCCCCCATATTGTGGGGTGACTTGGAGATACTTATTCATATCCTTGATTTTATCATTTTTTCCCAATATTAAATTAAAAGACACTAAACAGGGGGAAGAATACCTGAGATAGATGGATAGTTCAGTTTTTGGTTTCAGGGTACGACTCTGGGTCTGAATTGTAGAGTGACCCCATTTGACCCCACATTATTTTTTTGCTTTTTTGACATTTGAATCTCCTTGGCTCATGTCCTCTCATCTACATGAATTCATCCAAAAATTATACTTTCACATTCTCCTCCCTTTTCTCATAAGAAAACCCTCACCACTCCACCTTAATCCTCTTCCAAAGGTAAAAAAAGGTGGGCTCAAAAAATGACATTTAATGGTTTGTCACAATAATGCACCTAGGAATGGAATAAGGTCACAAAACTGAACTAGAAATATAATTTGCCATTTTTCCCCTTTTCTATAATCACTAATCATTAAAAAATTAGGAGTTTTCAGATCTATAAAATATGCACATAACTTCAGTGGGGGTTTCAAATCACAACAGCACTTGAATTTTGAAAAATGTCACTTATTTAAAAAATGGGTGTCAGTTATGATCTCAAATCAACACTTTTTTCCTGAATATTTTTTTACAACCACATGTTCACCACAAAATCCATTTCTTTCTTACCCCATCCCTGTCACATGTGTCAAAATTACCTCCATCCTCACATAAGACCTCAGCACACACCCCTCACTGCAATTTGCAACATTTTTACCAGGGATGATTCCCTTATTTTTTTATTTATTTCTTCATCCTCTTTATCTCTTTTCTTGTAATATAACATTTTCATAATGCTTCCCGGAAAATCAAAAACTCAAAAGGTAATTCAACATGATTCTTCATCACAAAATTCTCCTCACAAAGTGATCCCCTCAACTAAAAATTAGAGTCTATAAAGCTGAAAAATAAAGATTATCTTGTCATCAACTTTCACAAAAATAAATCAAATTCAAATGCATTTTTTAAATGTGAGAAGTCCACTTTTATTGAACATCTACCTTCATCAAAGGTCAATGGCTTCTTGTTGATGGAAAATGAAGCAACGAAGAAAATATGAGGAAGAATCAAAATCAATACTAAGAAAATGAAGGAGAGGTTCAAAAATTATCAATTAAAAAACAATCTCAATTTTTTCCACTTCCACTGGCTTTGGTATTTATTATGATGATTTTGAAATTGGAATTAGTAACTTTTCTGAAAGTCATAATTTCATGTGTCCTTTCTATGAAAAAATGGATCCCCTTTTGGGCTCTCAAGTTGATGTCATCCCTTGGTTCCTACACAATACTAATAAGGATATACCCTCTGGAGATTAACCATCCAATAATCCTCCTGAAACGGATGTGTGTCAAGGACATCAATTCCTTGCAGCTTTTAGCCATAGCTCAGATGAAGATTATTCTAACTATCATGCAGAAAAATTATTTTTGAGCAGAACTGAGTCCTTAGAGGCCCAATTTTTTGATTTATATTTACATTTTCTTTTTTTAAAAATATATTCTTTGCTAAATTAATATTTATTTCTTTTATATTCTCATAATCAAACTCAAATTTAAGAAAATAAAATTGATTTCAGATATAAGAATCCCACTTTGAAAGCTCCTATAGGTGAACTTCCTGAACCCTGAGGCTCAAAATTCAAAATAAAGTTGCAAGAATAATCTTCAATGAACTTGAAGCATCTTTTAAAATTTATTAATACTTGAACCAGGTCTTTGGTCTCCCTTTATTATTATTTTTAGATAAAAGATATAACTTAGAATTTTTCACCATATATACTTTTCTATAAAATATTTTTTTTTTTTTAAATTTTATCTTAGAAAGGTCTTCAATTGCAAAAAATTTGCTTGACATTGAGAGGATGAAATTTGATCAAATTCTAATCAAAGATAAGTGGGCTTTATATTTGGACAAAAAATATTTCTGCTTCAATCAAACTCTAAAAGGCCAAATTTGAGGCGGAGAAGATGGAAAGAGTTCATTTTATCTCAGAGAAAGCAGATAACCATGAGTTTTAAAGAGGAATAGAAAGTTGTGCCTTGGAAAATCAAAAAAATTATAAAAAAATTCATTACAGAATGTATAAAAAATGACCAAACTTGTGAGGACATTAAACAATGACTTGAATTTTTTAATTGATTATTATTTTTATTAATTTTGTAATGTTTGGCTCATATTCATTATGAAATTCTCATATTTTCTGATTATATTCATATCACACTCTCTCCATAACTTAAAAATGCATATTTGTAACAGTCATTTTGCATTTGCCATCAAAATTTATGGCTTATTGACTTCATTTGTTTCCCCTCCCTCCACAATTACAGATTGCATAATTTTTCATTCAATCACCCTCCCTATGCCTCAAAAATTTGATATTTCTCCTTTCTCAGTTTCCACTATCCCTAAAATTATTTTTAGGAATTATAATGCATTTTAGGTGTATATTGGTCTTTTTTTCCATTGTTTAAAGGTATTTTTTCTATTTTTTACAGGAATTATTAAGGCATTTTTCCCAACTTTTTCAGGCCTTTATTAGAATATATTTCAGTCGTTTTTGGTCTTTTTTGCATGTGGTTTTTTCTATCTATTGCAGGATTTATTGGTGTATTTTGAAGGTGTATTTTTTGTTAATGTTTTCAGGCCCTTATTGGTGTATATTTAAGGCAATTTAAAAGAATTTTAAGGGTTTTTTTCAAAAATGATTCGCAGTTGTTTACAGTTATATATTGGATTATTTTCCTGTAATATTTTAGGAATTTTTCTAGGTGTTTTTAAGATGATTTTGGGTGTTTTTTTGCTGTATTTTTCAGGGCTTCTTAAGGTTTTTTTGTGTATCTTAAAGGATTTTTTTAGGCATTATTAAGGGTTCTTTTAAAAAATTTTGAAGTCTCTTTTACTTCTTTTTTTCCATATATTGCTGCCTTTTTTTAAGAATTTTTGGATGGATTTTTAGATGCTTTTTTTAGGCATTTTTGGCTTTATAGATTGATGTCTAGTCAAATTGATTAATATGGATACAGCCCTTTTTCATTATCTTATTTAACTTCACTCTTTTCCTCATCACTTTCCTCTCTATCCTCAGTACTATCTTAATAAAATTCAAAAAAAATATCCAAAAGAAAGAAGAAAAAGTTTAACAAAAGAAAAAAATGGTGTGAATCTTTCTTTAGTCACTAAACTGGTATTAAATTTTTCAAAATCGGTAACTTTGAGAAAAAAATATTTTAAAAATTTACTAGAAAATATCAAAGCATTTCCAAAAGATGATTGAAATCAAGCTATAGAAGTTTACAATAATGGCTTCAAACCTCACTTTATATTACAGATTTTTTTAATGGGGCTCAAGATGAAAATTTAATCACTTTACAGATCTTATATATACTTTATATCAAATGGCTTAGGTTAGTAAACCTTTAAATAATAAAATCAAGTATGAAGAGATTATTATTGGCCCTGGATGTAGTCCAGGATATGAGAAACAAATATATTTTTGTATGTTTATTTATTGTCAATCAAATTTCTTAACTCTCATTCTTATTTTAATATTTTCTTCAAGTATATATTCTTTGCTTAGATAGATTAGTTGTGAAGAAATAACAGCATATTTGAATAGGTGGAATACTTTGGTTTCTTTTAACTATTTTTTAGAAATTTTTTTGAGGAGATTATGTATTACTGATTTTCAAGCTAATAATGAACTGGAAATAAAAAATAAAACTAGCTAGTTGGTAATATTCTGAATGGATCATTCTGGATGAAAGAAATATCTTGACTTTTAATGTTATCATTACTTCTAGAGGTTTTTCAGAATATGATTCACATCAACAGAAATGAGTCAAATTTCCTTACTTTTGGTCTCTTCTCTTATATCAAGGCTATTACAAGTCAACCAATTACATCTACAAAACTAGTTAAAGGACATGGTTTATATCTTCTGGATCACAAATTTATAATAGAATTTGGTTTATGGAACATAATTATTGAACCATTCTAGAATTCTTCTAGGCACAACCATCAAGGAAAAGTTCTCCCCCTGAATTAGAATCATGAAATAACTTCACCCTATTTTGGATGCTCATTTCAGATAAATAAAGACTTAATAAATTGTGTAGGTAAGGCAAGAAACAAATTTTCTTTCAAAAAAATATTTAGGTATAGATTCAAAGTCCATAGTCTAAGAAAGGTTATCATTTTTCTACTTTGAAGTCATAATTTAACATATACAATAAATTTATTAACTACATGAAGTGTATAATTGACTCATGGTGTCACTTACTTTGGATTCTATACTTTCAAGATGTTTGGCTGTGTTATCATGTCTAAATTAATTTGTGAAATATTACTTTTGAATCTATATGTGGTTCAAATTTATTTTCTTGAAGTCTATTACTTTATCTTTGTGTCTTTCTCTGAATAGGGTATATGAATGGTTGCAGATCCACAATTAAACTAATTTCGGATAAAAATTTTTCTACCCCAATTATCTTCTGAAATTTTTCTTGAAAATAATTGGGTTATAAGAAATTTTACATGTAAATTTTCTCCTCTTATCTGATACTTTTATTCTCAATTTTCATAACCACATCTTGAAAAACTTTCTGGATGTATCAGCCTCGCTACCTTGCTGTGCTCTCCCATTCTGCCTATTTCTTCCATCCATTCAGATTCCCCCTATCTCATCTTCCCATTTCTTCTCCTTTTCCTCATCATATATCCTAATATTCCTCAGAGTCAGATATCTTCTCAAAGGCATCCTTCTCCCACTTGTTCTTCAAATCAAACTACCCCCTCTTTCTCCCTCTCAGCTAAAAAAACAAAGACATTTCAACTAGATACGGGGTCTCAAAAATTAGAATATATGCCATTCAAGCACATCCCAAAATAGGTATCTAGAAAGTCATTTTAATTTGAGTTAAGAAAGTGAATAAGGGGTATAATTCAACAGGGTTTTTTCCCTTAAAACACCATATTTTGGGTACATCCAAGCCTTTCAAATGCTTCTTCCTCTTAGCTTGATTATTCAGCATTAGGTACACACATTCTCATACCATGAAATGTTTATTTGCCTAATTCTTAGATGCTTATTTATAGATACACATTAAACTGTTCCTCAAGTCTTAAGGACCCCCAAACTTCATACCCAAACCCTTAACTCCTCACATCCTTAATTACTTCTGCCTTTTTTTTCTCCCCCACAAAATAAAATGAGTCATTCACTTTATTGACAGCTTCAAACAACCACTAATTCTCTGGACCTTGATCTCATGGTTGAGTCTGATACATATTTTGATTCCAAATCAGATTCAGTATTTATGAATCACCTGTAAGAGAACCTCTACTTACTCCCCAAACACATTCAATTCACCATCACCTAAGATACACCAGGAACAATTAGGGGGACCTGCATACCAGTCTTCAATGAGTTTCTATATTCTCACTGTATTCATCCTGCATATGACCAGAATTTGACCAGAAATTGGACAGAATTTGACAAGCACTAATTCAGTAACTTTTCTTTATCTCAAGGAAATATTCATGGGAGTTCCTGAGTAGATGTCTAAAACTGGGTAAAGATAAGTTTAGGATTGTTTTGATTACTTACTTAGCAACTTCTTAGAAGAACGTAATGTTTCATAAAAAATTTTGATAAAAAAGATTTTCCTCAAGATCATAATCAGAGTCAAAATCAGAGTCCAAGATCAGATCAAGAGTTTTGAAAGTAGTTTCTTGATGTATTTTATCATTATTTGAGAGTGAGGAAGGCATTACTCTTATATGGTACAAAAATTTAAATATTGTACAATGTTTGGAGTTATAAAGAATTTTGATGTGAAGTGCTTCATATAAAAGAAATGATGCTTAAAAATAAATGAAATGGGACTTTATGGTGAAATCAGCTCCTTTTGTGGATATAGTGTGGATTTGAGTGAAATAAGTGACTTATGTCACTTTTGAAATCTACCAGTATTCGTGCTAGTGTTTTTTGGAGCTCCACACTTATATAAGTGGGTATTTGGTCATATTTTAGTGTGGATATTCCAGAAATTGAACCCCCTATTATATATATTCTCACTATTTTAAACCACTGGATTCATATTCCAAGCTTCAAGTACTAAAAAACACCAAGTCTCCAAGAGAAAAAGTGCTCCTTTAACATAAAGATCAAATGATATACTATTTTTCTTATTTATCAAGTTATTCATTGAGAACATTAAATGAAATGCATGAAATCTGGAAGTCAGGTTTACCTAATGATTTCTAACATCCCAGGGTTGAAAAATAACTAAAATTTGTGAATTATAAGAGATACTGCTTAGGGTATTTAAACATAGCGATTCATTATGATATGACCAAGTAATTTTAAAGTATATAATACTTATGCTTGCTAACTCAATAAAATCTTGATTTCACTTTTTTTACTTTCTCACATTACTTTAATGTTGCTTAATACTTATGCCTGTAATGTGTACTTCATAAATTTTTGATAGATTAAAAAAATAGGTTAGACAATGATGAGAACAATTATTACATGTGAATTTCTTGTTATTACTATGATATTATCATTGTTTTTTATTGAAAAACTTTAAATAACCAACATCAATCACCAATTATGCATTAATTTAACTCCCCATTACAAGAAATCATAGGTATTTTTTTTCTCACATTACTTAATTATCCATGCATTAGGTTGGCTCAATAGAATTTTCTAACTCCCTATGATATTTCAACTCACAAGATCATATTAATTTTAAATAAGGTTAGAATTCCACTTGTAAATAGATTAAATGATATGATCATTGATTGTTAATTTAACACTTTCAATAAACAAAATCACTCAAAGATTAAGTGTCTTTTGTAACTCTACTTGACAATCAATTATAGGTTGACTCATTAGAATTCACCAACTCCCTCTGATCTTGTATCTCACAAGGTCTTACTTATTTTGTTAAAGACCATAAATTAATAGTTTTAAGAGCCAACTAACTCATGGAGATTAATAGTCATTCAGGACACCTGCTTCAGGATATTCTGATGCTCAATATATCTAACTACTTAACAAGAAAAGAAAAATGATATTTTATCTTGCTCAATGTGAGTTGAATAATCTGGTTGAAGAAAATTTCTCAATCCATGGTGATAGTCATTAAAAATCAGCATATCTTTCTAAATTTTGACAAGCTGAAAAATTCACCATCCAGAAGCTAGATGAAACCAATCCCAACACCCTAGTTGACAAAAATGATAGATCAAATCCCATGGGGCTATGGGAAAATCTGAATGAAAGATACTCAGAAACAGGTCCAAATATTTTTGCAGCTTCTTACACACAATTAAGTGCTATCAGATTTGATGAGGGAAAAAATTGTGGCTTTCTCAGAGTACTAAAATCCTCTTTAAATGAGCTAACAATTATTGGTTTAAAATTTGAGGACCAGACACTGAAATAAATCAAGTGACACCTTCTAGAAGGTGCATATCCTTATATTTAGTTCTGATTTAAAACCATGCAATATGGTGGGAGGACTTGCTAGCAAGTCTGAAACCTTGAACCCTAACTTATATCTAATTGAGCACACATTGAGGCAGTGATTAAACAAGCATGAAGAAATAAGAAATTTACTTTGAAAACACCTTGAAACTAATTTGAACCTTCATTAAATCACAGTTGATTAATAGTACAAAAAAATTACACTTGAATTAGAGGATTTGTTGAAGGGATATAAAAATAAATGAGCCCCACTATCAATCTAGCCTTGTGGCTTCATAATATTTTGAAGAACTGTAAATTTTTTCATTTTTTGAATCTAATGAAACTCTCAAATACTTTGAATTATAAGAGATTTCATGAAAATTTATAGGTTATTCTTCCTATGAATATATAAATAAAACATCCAATATTCTAAGAAATTATTCATTAATAAATATTTATTGAATTTCTACATTTCATCAAATTTTTATCAGTGAAAAATTGGGAAATAAACACCTTTTCTCATTATATCAATCAATATTATTATTTATTTATCCATTTTCAAAAAATTTGTGGAAGTTAAAACACTCTTTAAAATAATTTAACATTAAATTTAGTCAATAGAACAATTTTAAAGATTTATTTACATCCCATATTTATATAAGTTAAAACAGGAAATGGGCCCAATTCTATTAAAAATATAACTTATAATGATCTTCATTATATCAAAAAAATAAAAAATCCAATTTTTATGAGAATAAAATCTATGGGTAATAGATATTGAAATATATTTTTGAGTTTTTTTTGGGATGTTTCATGCCATTATGATTTCAAAGTCTCAAAATATATTATATAACTTTTGTGCTTACATTGTTTCAAAATATTCTTAACAAGTACTTTCCTCACTCAAACTTCGAATCTCATTCTTCTCCCATCTAAAATTTTCTCCCTCTTACATTTTAATTAAGTCTGCTAAGAGCTGTCCCATCCCAAACCCTTATTCCCCCTTCTCCACCCCTAATCATCCCATTTCACCCCTTCTCACTTATTTTTCTCCCCTTAACAGCCTATTTTTTCCCCTCTTCAACACTTTCCACCCTAACTTTCTTGATATCAATCATTTTTCTCCCCTTCTAACCCCTTTTACTCTATATACAGAGAAGGGGGTGATTTGGAAAGCCATAGGGGTTGGATTAAAATAGAAAGTGTGGATTGGAGTGGGCTGGGGAATGTCTAAGGTGAAGAGTGAAAAAATGGGGGTTGAAAGCAAAAGAATTTTAATGAGTTATAAAAGGAGTGGGGTGGAGTTTAGGCAAAAATAGCTAGGGAAATTTTGAAAGAGGTGGGGTAGGGTAGGAAGAGGCAAGAGAGGAGTGGTGAGGGATGAGGGTGGTATAAAAAGGGGTGGAGTTGTGGTAAAAGTGAAAATAGAGTGTTGGGGAAAAGTGAGGGCTTTAACTTGGATTTTGAAGCTTAGAGGGTGTAGCAAATGTATCAGGAGGGCAATAAAAGGGTGGGGGTGGTAATAGAATTAACAGAAATTTCAAGGTAGAAAAAGTTGTGTGGAGAGATTTAGAGGTTGTCAATTGAGGTAGTAAAAAATGGAGAGTGTACTCTATTCTTTGGGCAAACATCAGAGTCCACCCCCTCAATCTACAGCTCTTTTCTGAAAATATGAAAGATAATTGATAATTATCTTTTATTGATATTTTTGAACTTAAATCTATAGTTTATACATCTTTATTTAATATTTTTATTTACAATGCACTTTAATACTAAGAAAGTAATATAATAAAATAATTGGAGACAAAATACTATTTTGCTTTTTTACACAAGAATTGAAATTATACTTCTGATAAGTATACATGATATAAATAAATAATATACTAGAAAATTGTAGCAAAAAGTTGAAAACTAAAACAAAAAATTTAAAGAAATTTTAAACAATCAAAATTATATATTTTATGAGTTTATTGTATATATTTTAAATGTAATAGTAAAATATGTTGTTTAGATTAAAAATATCTTTGAATTAAATTAAATAATTTAAGTAAATTTTTAAGAAAATATCTATCTACATATATAACTATTAAGCTTCATTTCTGGTTCTGTGATTACTAAATATAACTAGATAATTGACTGTAATAACTGCAAATTAAATAAACTTTAATCATTTATCTGCCTCAATGTATTTATGATAATCTATCTAGTAACAGAAAAAATTTCTAAGTCATTTCTTTTACTAGTTTTATTAATTGAAATGAATATATATTTTTTCAAAAAAGATATTTCTCATGTTATTGGTGGAACTTAGATTCAACTCTCAATGCAATCCTGTTTCCAAGTTTCAGCCAGGCTGCTAGACTTACCCAGTAAAATAATTAATTATTTACTGGGATGAAGCCACATATTTAAATCTTATTTTATCAAATGTATTATATTTACTTTACAATTTACTTGTAATAAATCAACTAATTAAAATAAGTAAAGTTCTCCATGTCTCACTGCTGCTGGACCACGGTTAAAACCTTCTAAACAAAGAGGGCGCCTTGAAACTAAGTGTGGCTCAAGCTTAGTTAAGCCATGAAAAAATTTATACTTTTTTAGAATTTTTATAAAGTATTAATAAATGTAAAAAAAATTATATTTTTTATATCAAAATATTTTTATTAAATACTTTGAAGTTGTAAAAATAAGTACAAATTAAGAATAATTTTGATAAAATATCACATTAAAAATAGTTTTAAGTTGATCATATATTATTATGATATGAGTTCTTTCCATATGGCATATTAAGCAAATAACTTAAAATTAATATTATACAACTATATTATATAAAAAAGGTATCAGCTCTTTTGCTTAGATTTGAAGTACTTCAAAAAAAAAATTTTGCTTTAGGTACATATCATTTATAATCTTCAGAATATCATATTAATTTCTTAGACTTATATTTGTAAGTTGAAGGGAAGCCTCACAGAATAAATTTGGCAGTTTTATAAAAAAAAAATAAGTAAATCTCTTTTAAATTAATATATATTTCTATAAAAAGTCAAATTTAAATATTTATTTTCTGTTTTAAATATGTAATGAATATTTGAAATAATGCTATTGAAATTAATTTTTATAACAGTATATACTCATTCCAATATTGCTTTGCAATAAGGCCAATTTCAAGAAGATTTATAAATTCTTCTGTTTATATAAAATATCAAAGGAATTGTTTTTGATACACTTAGAAATTAAATAGAAACATCATATAAGATCTAACAATCAGAATAAATATCATTATTTCAATAAATCATTGATAGATCCTGAACCCATATATTTCATTTTAGAATTTTGTGGAAGTGTTCAGTTGTGAAATACTCCTATCAAAACTTTTATTTTAAAGACAAAGAAAGTGTACCTGAAAAATTTAACTTAATTTATTTTTCAGCACCTTAGAATTGAAATATTTTTCTACTCATTTTTAATATGGAATAATTTTATTTTTAATCAAAATATGATTGCCTTTACAGCTGTTTTGCTATGTGGGCATAATCTTAAGTACCTATAGTGTCAGTTTTACAAAATAAATATCATATAACAGTTTTCAATTTGAAACTGAAAGAATGATGAAGAAGTACCACTTCTACCAATTTAGTTCAGTTCTTGAACAATAATACAAACAAAAGTTTTATCTGAACTCATTTTTTAATATGATAACACTTTGAAAAACAAATGGTGCTTATTCCCAAGATGACACTGAAATTATTCCACAATACAGAATTGAAGCAAAACAAAGCACTAAAATTAAAGTTTAAATATATCTCTACTACTTTGTTTTTATTATCTATAAATTTTTACATCTAGCTTTAATTTCAGCTTTTCATATGAAAAATTTACTAAGTAGTGATTTATTATTTCAATTTGTGAGATTACTCTACCAAAAAATATTTACTTGCGATTTTGATGAAATAAATCATGAAAAGATCCAGAATATCATATTGTGCAGTCTGGGTATGTAGATAGAAAAAAACTTTAAGTTTTAGCCAACAAAATTAAGTAGCATAGAGTGAGGAAAGACTTAAGGATGGAATCAGAAATTATAAGTTATGTGACTTTCTTAAAAATCCATCATGGATGTGATGAGTTTTGGTTCAGGAATTAGGAATGGAAATCGGGGTATAAGAGGCAAGATAATGCATTATCATGGATTCCTTATCAACTAGCCCTGAGGCTAGTGGATAATAATTTTATGCAATTAATAATATCTGATCCCAGGAAAAAAAATTCCTGATCCTTAATTGCAGATTGGTCAACTTTGATACCCCCTATTTTTTCTTTTTTACAAAATAAATATCATATACTAGTTTTTAAATTTGAAACTAATATAATTATGAAGAAGTACCACTTCTACCTATTTAATTCAGTTCTTGAACAATAATACAATCAAAAAGTTTATCTGAAGCACATTTTTTAACAAGATAACACTTTGCGAAATATATGGTGCTTATTCCCAAGTTGACACTGAAATTATCCCACAATACAGAAATGAAGAAAAATCAAGCACTGAAATTAAAGTTTAAATAAATTCATACTACTTTTTCTTATTATCTTTAAAGTTTTACATCTAGCTTAAATTTCAGTTTGTCACATGAAAAATTTACTGAGTAGTGATTTATTATTTCAACTCATAAGATTACTGTCAGCCTGTATATCTCCAGGACTGAGTAAAAAGTAATTATAAGTTATGTTAAACACATGAACTATACATGGGAATAATAAATAAGAGTACACAAATAGTATACATAAGTAAAATTATGATAAGACACAAAAAATGCCATTATAACACCTTATATACACGCATATATCCACCTTTTATAGGTCTTATGTACTTAATATTAAGTTGTAATATGTTAGGGTAATCTTAAGAACCTTAAGTATAAGGCTACATAATTTTTAAGTACACTTAAAGCTGTTATATTCATTGTTTTATGCAAAAAACAAGAAATGCGCTTTATTTCACTTAAAAGTTGACTATATGCGCTATAAAATTGAGAATATCAAAATTGCGCTTTGACAGATCAATTGGGCTCATTTAGAACTATTGATTTGGCTATTTAAATGCATAAAAATAACTGTCAGCCTAAATATCCTTAGGACTGAGTATTTCTTATGCTTAAAATAAGATAACCTTAACTAGATTAAGCTTATATTTTAAAAATAAGGTTAAAATAATAATATATATATAATTATTATTCTATTATATAATTTATAATAGTTTAAATAGCTTATCCATGGCCTAATAATACTTATTAAGGTGTTAATGGAGTCATAATATACTTATCTTAAGTGATATGAAGTAATTATTGACATACATAAGCTTATATGTATACATAAATCTCATATTCAGTGAAATATGCAGTATATTATGTATATTTAGGTATATAAGTGGGTTTTAGCCCCTTGATAGCCTATAACCTTTGTTTTTCTGCTTATTTTAGGTCATATGGACGAAATCAGTGGACTCACAACGCCTACAGAAGCATAGACACCTATATCAGGCGCATACACCCAGTTTGGACAACTAAAATTATTTCCTTGGATGGTTATTCACGGATTTATGGGTTGGAAATATGTTTTTGGGTTAATGTGGATGCTTGGGGATGTTATTGGGGGCTTGGACATTTTATTTGTTTCCTTTATATGCTTTTAGTTTCATTAAATCTCTTTTTGATCATTTATTTTACCTGTTTCTTTATGGTATCCGCTTTTATCTGGGATTTCTATTTATGGTATGACTCTGTGTTATTATTAATAGTGATGGAGGGTCCTTACTGGAGGTCTGGGTGTTGAAACTGCTTGAAGTGGACGCCATGGGGAGGTGATGGGCCCTCACAGTGCTGTAATTGCTGGGGATAGCAGTGACATCATCTGGATTGAAGGTCTGTGCACTCCAGTGGATTTGGGTATAAATAAGGAGGGATTTTGATGGTTTATTATCATCATTCAATTACTACACTTCAAACAAACATTACACTACAATTATTAACATTCAGAAATATATTATAAAGCCCTTATAAATTGATATTATCTTTATAAAAGCTATAACTATATTTTATTCTTCTATTTTCCACCACTAGCACGCATTTAAATCCAAGTATTGTGAGTTTAATTTGAGTATAACTATTCTATTAGTCTTCCCCTGAGGTTTAATCACTAAATCATTTATTAATAAGTAGTAGGACCATAAAATAACACTATTATATCATACTTATATACTAGACTGTACTGACAATAACACTTTTCAAATTTGGTGTTTTTTATGCCAGAAATGGCTTCTGTGTACTGGCCACATACTGCCTGCTTTTTTCCCGTGTGAATAGCTTCATTTTTAGCAAAGTTAGCTTTTTCACACTATAATTACCCCACATTCTACGCCCACTGTGGGGAAACACACTAAAATAGGCGACAGGCGCTTATTTAGTGTCCTAGCTTAATTAATAATGCATTGACCTTGTTTATATGCACTAATTTCATTAATAACCTCACTCTTGGCACTTTATTTCATCACCACGCTTAAATTCGCCTAATTTTAGTCAAGGATTTACCCGTGCAAGCGCCTGCCAAGAACTGCATGTAGTTACCCCACATCTCACGCTCTTTTTTAAGTTTTTGGCTGGTTTCTCAGTCAATTTTGGTTATTTTTGAATGGGAATTTCACGTAGTATAATGTCAGGATTAGCCCCATTATTTCTACAGTCAATCCACCTTATTATTAAGCTACTATTAACCTTAAAAAGTCTCCTTTAGTCTTTAATATTATTGTTTTATACGCATATACTCTCTTTTTGTCTTTTTCTTTAATTTTGATGGATTTCCCTTATTATTACAGGATTTTGGCGGTTGTTACTCTTCTAATTATGTCATGGGTTACTGGGAATGTTGATGGGCATGTCTATTAGTTGTTTAGAGGCGTCATTAACCATGTATTGGGTGGTATATCAAGGGAATCATTGGGGAACTCAGTGTGTATAAAAGGAGGAGGTTTTTGGGTTGTATTTCTTCATTCTTTATCATTACAATTTAACCAATATAACCAAATAAATTACAATACATATCAATTAGTACTTTTATAAGACTTTTGAATAGTATCTGAATTAAATAATCTATTTTTCTACCAACTACAAAGATTGTAAGCCATATTTAAGAATAGTGAGAATTATATTACTGAGACATTTATATTTGATTATATTTTACAACTTAGTGGATTAAAACTACAGTATTCATATAGGACCATTGAAATCTTCTAGACAACTGACTATTCAAGCTAGTTCACGTCCTTGTACTTGACCTTAGCCTGACAAATGGGGACCTTTCCTCAAGAATTCTGTTATAATCCAGTAAGTGACATTTTCAAAGAAGTTACACGTAAATAATATCCCTATAGAAATATTTGGATAATTACAACAGGTTGGGGTCACTTATATAGTGATTTCAGAAAAAGAAGCCCTGTTATATAATAAAATTGTGATATTGAATCATCAATTTTACCACTAATTTAACATATAATTGTTCTTAGTGGGAGTCTGTCAATAGACCAATTAATTTTGTGATCTTTGCAGATAATAACCAATTAAACTGATTAATTGTTTTCTTTTTACAGGACTCTTAATCCCTTTTTATTGGTTTGTAAATTTCATTTAATATTTAGAAAGAATCTTACTAACAAATTTTCTTTTTTAAATATAAATACATGGCTACATATTGTAGACCAGTTAAATCAAGTGACCACATAAAAAGCATATTTGACTTTTGGCACTTAAAGATTCACTTAATACCAATAAGTAAGCAATAAAATTGTCTTCAGTGGTATTAATAAATACTGATTAGACTCCTTTTTGAAGTTTTTCAAATCTAAACTTTCAATTCTCTAAAATTCCACGTAAAAATGTGTGACAACAATGACATTGTAAGTAATAAGGCAAATCCTTATAACTTAAGAACTAGAGCTGAAAGACCTGTTGCAGGACATCCAAATGGAGGGTCAAGAATCACCAGTAACAATAAACAACACCCCACCAATGTCCATGGAAGAAAAGGAAAAGCTCTTAAAACAAATGTCAATAAAGAAGTCCAAAAACACCTTACAAGAGCAAATTCACTCCCTCTCAACCCTACTGAATACACTAACAATAAGAGTAAACAATATTTTAGACCAGATCAACAATCTGGAGAAAAGGGCGGCACAGGGCTTTATAGAAGTCAACCAGGCTCTAGTGGATATAAGGTCTCATCAACAACCAGTGGCACCAAATACCACAGCAACACCTCCAGTCCCAGAAGAGGACCAAAAGATAACTGTAAGCAAATGGAAGTGGGATTGGTATGACCAAAACTACAACAGTCCTCCTCAACAGAGATCCAGCAGTCACCCTTACAGGGGAGAGCCAAGGAGAGGCAGGGGAAATGGAATAAGACCGTGGTAAGTCATCCATCTTCTCAAGATCAATTATATAATCCTAACAATGAATTACTTATAGGTAATGAAATTGATAGAGAGTTATTGGATATAATTGATAAGGATTTAAAAAATTATTCATTTGAAAATAACTTGTTAGACTTGTCATTACATGAGGACAATGTACATAGTTTTATTGATCACCAGGAAAATACTATTAATATAAAAATGGAATCAAATGAATTAAAAATTGACCCTGATGATGAATCTTCTGAATTGGAAACAGACAAAATTGAATATTTTCTGAAAGAAAATCCAATGGAATCAAAAATAATTAGTAAATTATTATTAAGAATTGAAAAATTGGAAGAATTCTCTAGAGAGTCCAACAATAATACAGAAAGTGTATTATTAAACATCACACAATCATTGAGTACAACAGCCAATAAGTTAAAAGTTATTGAGAATTCAAATAATGAATTGATCAATGAAAACAAAAGATTAAATTGTGAGATTAAAAATTTAGAAATTAAATTAGAACATTCTCAAAATATTATGGCCACCATAGAGGGACGTGTAAAATTGTCTTTTTCAAATGTAAATGATACTTTAACTCATGTACCTGTAATAAAAGATAGGTTACAAAGAGTAGGAATTGAAGTAGCTAACATTTTGAAAAATACTGAAATAATAAAGGATAATACCTCTTATGTAGAAAGAGTACCAGTTTTTATGAAACACTCTGATGATAAACCAATGATGGAACATGAACATAGTGTCATGGGCTCTGAGAATATAAAATCAGTAAAAGATGAAATTAATGATCATCTTTCTAAAGTGAGTGAATTACTCAATATTCCTTAGGTTAGGGAAGCTAAAACTAGCCAAAAGAACTGGCCTAAGTTAGATCAGTACCCTTCTTTTGACGGGGATTCAAAATCTGATTGGCAACAATTCATACAAAGAATTGATAACTTGAAATTTTCATATAAATTACCTGATGAAGAAATTACTTCAAAGTTAATATCTTTATTTACAGATGTGGCCTTATTATGGTTTGAATCTGTATTGAGTGAGGGAATTAATTACTCCTGGAATGAATGGAAGGCACTAATTGAAAGGCAATTTGGTGGCCCAAAATTTAGAATCACTCAACAAAGACTGTATGAAAGGGCCAGATATAATCCAAATGCTGGAGATAAACCCATGGTCTTCTTAATGAATTTAATAAAAATCATGAAAGCTATGGATCCAAAAATGGATTATGAAGAGTGGAAAGAAAAAATAATATACAAATTGCCTATATCACTTAGAGACATTATTGTAGCTAGAACTGAAACTGTCAGAGACACCTCTGGATTCATTAATACATGCAATGAGATATTATTAAACCACAGGTATGAAACCAAGTATAGTAATTACAGACAAAGTGTTGACGTGGTAAAACCTACTACAAGTAAGTTACCAGTGGAAAAGAAAAAACCTTTAGCTCCCCTTGTCCCTAAGAGACAAGAAAATAGCACTTGTTACAAATGTAATGAACCTTGGGTTAAAGGTCACACGTGTAAGAAAAGAATAAATGTTATTGAAACCTCACAGAATTCTGAACCTAGTAATCATGAAGATGAGAATGTGGAATCCAGTGAGGATTGCAAAAGTAACATATATTACAGTGATGATGAAAATGAGATATTTGTATTAGAACAGGATATAATGTTCCTGAATGATGCTATACCTCATGCAGACACATCTTTAACTTCCATAGAGGAAGCTGAAATAATTAAAGATGTATCTCATGACACTTACAAAATAACACCTATCAGAGCACCTATTATCATATGTGGAAAAGAAATGAATGCCATTCTTGACACTGGGGCTGCAGGTAGTGTAGTTTCACTTAATTCATTAATGAAACTTGATAGTAAGTACCAGGAAAAACTAGAACCTGTTCAGACAAAGAACTGGAGGGGTTTTGGTTCAGTATTAAATCCAATTGGCAAATACAAAACTGCTGTATTCTTTAAATATAATAATGGATATGTTAGAGCAGTTTGTGAATTTGTAGTAATGGATAATAATAATTGTAGTGATTGGTTTATTATTGGCAATGATTTATTGACAAACTTTGGCATTAAACTAGATCCTGCAAACAGTTGTTTCACCATAGGGGTGAATGGTAAAAGAAAATTCAAAATATGTTCTGAAAATTCAGTATATGCCATTTCTTCTAGAGAAGAACAACTTCAAGGTGGAAGAACCACCAATGAAGTGGGTGAATTGGAAAATGAAATCCAAAAGGCCTCTTTCAGTCCTCAACTCTCAAAAATTGAACAAGAAGACATTTTGAGAGTGATTATATCATATCCTATGGCATTTGCTCATGGATCAAATGAACTAGGATTGGTCAAAGACCATGAGATGAAAATCTCTCTAAGCTGTGATCTGGATAATATTCCTGGCAGCTTAAAAAAGAAACCTTACCCAGCATCTCCTGCAAAAAGGAAGGATAATGAAGACAATATAAAATTGTTGTTGGAAATGGGTATTGTTGAAAAAGTGGACACAACACCTAAGTATTGTGTCATTTCACCAGTATTAATCTCTTATGAAAAAGATAAGGCAAGATTATGCGGTGATTATAGAGCTCTGAATACATATACAGTAGATGATATTTACCCTCTACCAAGGATAGCTTCTATCCATGCTACCTTACAAGGATCAAAATATATTTCCTGTCTGGATGGGAACAAGGGTTACCACCAGATTCCTGTGGAAAGAAATTCTCAAAATTACTTATTAATAACCACACATATGGGTATATATAAGTATGTGAGAATGCCATTTGGCCCAAAGAATGCCCCTTCAGTCTTCCAAAAATTGATGGATAGTGTTTTTCATCAGGAAATGGTTGAAGGATGGCTATTGGTCTATATTGATGACATCATAGTGTTTTCAAAGACATATGATGAACATTTAAATCACCTGAAAAGAGTCTTTCAAAAAATGGATGAAATTAATGTGACTATTGCATTAAAGAAATGTAAGTTTGGATTTCAATCCTTGAAAGTACTTGGACATGTTATATCTGGATTACAAATTTGTGTTGACCAGAATATAGTGGCAGCAATTAAAAACATTGGGATACCTAAAAATGTAAAATAGGTTCAAAGTTTGTTGGGTATGTGTGGATATTATAGACAATATATTAAAAATTACCAATCCATTGCAGCCCCTTTAACAACATTAATCAGGAAGAATGAAGCTTTCATTTGGAATAATGAAAGACAACACGCCTTTAATAAATTAAAGGAATGTTTAATGTCAGCTCCAATATTGGAACTGCCAGATTTCACCCTACCTTTTATCTTGTACACTGATGCTAGTTTCATAGGTTTGGGTGCTGCTTTACAGCAGAAACAGATAATAAATGGAAAATTATCTGAAGTAGTTATCTGTTATATATCCAGAACCTTAAGAAAAACAGAATTAAGGTATGGTGCCACACAGCTAGAATGTTTAGCCGTTTAGTGGGCTTTGGAGAAACTTCATTACTATCTGGAAGACCAGAAGTTTGAACTTATAACAGATTGCAGTGCAGTAAAATCATTACTAAACATGAAAACACCTAATAGGCACATGTTTAGATGGCAACTAGCTGTACAAGAGTACAGAGGAAGAATGACAATCACTCACAGAGCAGGAACATTGCATTCAAATGTGGATTTATTATCCAGAAGTCCTTTGCCAAATGATGCTGACAACCCAGCTTATGTACCTGAAAATGAGGTTATACATATATTTGGGATTTATATAGTGGATTTAGAAGAAGAGTTTATGCAAACTATATTGGAAAATTATTCATCTGATAAAGATTTGTCTAAACTATCTACCATTCTTAATGATCCAACAAATGCCTCCATGAGTGCATTAATTAAAACCTTGCCTCCAAAGTATAAAAATGCGTTGGAAAAAGGTAAACTATCAATTGAAGATGGATATATATATTACAGGAAAAAGTTAAGCAATGTAATAGTAATACCACCTTCTATGAAAGAGTTAATGTTGAGTACTTGTCATGATGACATCTTAGCTGGTCATTTTGACTTTAACAAAACATTAACCAGAGTTAAAAATACAGCCTGGTGGATAAACATGAAAGAGGATGTACAAAAATACATTGAAACATGTGACTCTTGTCAGAAATCTAAAAGATTAACTGGGAAGAGAGCTGGGTTGTTACAACAAATAGAGCAGCCAAAAGCTCCATGGGAAATTATAAACATGGATTTTGTAACTGGCTTGCCATTAGCAGGAAAAGAAAGTTTCAATTCTTGCTGGGTAATAGTGGATAGATTAACAAAAATGTGTAAGTTTATCCCTACCCATAAAGAGGTATCTGCTAAAGACTTGGCGTTACTATGGTGGACTCAGATGATGAATACTGCTGGGTTCCCCAAAGCCATAATCTCTGACAGAGATCCTAAATTTACTTCAGAGTTCTGGACATCTTTGATGGAAGTATCAGGTTGTCAATTAAAATTGTCTACAGCACACCATCCACAAACTGATTGGCTGGCTGAGAGGATGATACAAACTTTAGAAGACATGATCAGAAGATATTGTGCCTTTGGATTAGAATACAAAGACAATGAGAAATTCACACATGACTGGGTAACATTAATTCCTGGCCTTGAATTTGCTTATAACAGCACAACTCATTCTGTAACAGAGAAGAAACCATTTGAACTCTGGCTGGGATATGTACCAAATACCCCAGTAAATCATTTAAATAAACTACCAAGGTTGGATATACACCCTGGCACTAAATCCTTTATTCATATGCAACAAATGTGGAGAAAGCATGCAGAAGAATGCATCCAAAAAGCATTTGAATATGAAAAGAAAAGGTGGGACAAATCTCATAAAGAATTTGAATTTAAAAAGGGAGATGAAATCCTCATATCAACACTACATTTTAACTTACAAGGTAATGTTAAATTAAAGGATCCCTTTGTAGGACCTTTTGTAGTAAATAAAATGGTTGGGAATAATGCAGTGGAAGTCATATTATATGCTCCATATGATAGGAAACATCCAGTTTTCCCTATCTCATTATTGAAACCTTACCATGCAAATGATCCTGACTCATTTCCAAAAAGAAGGGGAAGGCCTAAAAAGCAACCTGAAGAAATTGTGGAAAAAGCAGAGATTGAAAAAATACTCAAGAAAAGAATCCTTACTAAAGAAAAAGGAACTGAGTATTTACTAAGATTTAAAGGGAAATCAAATGAATTTGATAAATGGATACCTGAAAAAGAAATTTCTAATTTATCCACCCTTCTTAAGAAATTTAAACAGAAATAAATTTCTGTTCAACCAGCTGAGGGGTTCAAAAACCAGTACTCATAATATTTTATTATGTTTTATTTCTTTAAAGTTGAATCTTTAATGCTACAGATTTATTCTGAATACCTGAAAATTACAAATTAATAAAATAAAATGTATAACTTATCATTTTTTTTATTGTTTTTTTTGGGTGGGCGAGTGTCAGCCTGTATATCTCCAGGACTGAGTAAAAAGTAATTATAAGTTATGTTAAACACATGAACTATACATGGGAATAATAAATAAGAGTACACAAATAGTATACATAAGTAAAATTATGATAATACACAAAAAATGCCATTATAACACCTTATATACACGCATATATCCACCTTTTATAGGTCTTATGTACTTAATATTAAGTTGGAATATGTTAGGGTAATCTTAAGAGCCTTAAGTATAAGGCTACATAATTTTTAAGTACACTTGAAGCTGTTATATTCATTGTTTTATGCAAAAAACAAGAAATGCGCTTTATTTCACTTAAAAGTTGACTATATTCGCTATAAAATTGAGAATATCAAAATTGCGCTTTGACAGATCAATTGGGCTCATTTAGAACTATTGATTTGGCTATTTAAATGCATAAAAATAACACTTTTCAAATTTGGTGTTTTTTATGCCAGAAATGGCTTCTGTGTACTGGCCACATACTGCCTGCTTTTTTCCCGTGTGAATAGCTTCATTTTTAGCAAAGTTAGCTTTTTCACACTATAATTACCCCACATTCTACGCCCACTGTGGGGAAACACACTAAAATAGGCGACAGGCGCTTATTTAGTGTCCTAGCTTAATTAATAATGCATTGACCCTGTTTATATGCACTAATTTCATTAATAACCTCACTCTTGGCACTTTATTTCATCACCACGCTTAAATTCGCCTAATTTTAGTCAAGGATTTACCCGTGCAAGCGCCTGCCAAGAACTGCATGTAGTTACCCCACATCTCACGCTCTTTTTTAAGTTTTTGGGTGGTTTCTCAGTCAATTTTGGTTATTTTTGAATGGGAATTTCACGTAGTATAATGTCAGGATTAGCCCCATTATTTCTACAGTCAATCCCCCTTATTATTAAGCTACTATTAACCTTAAAAAGTCTCCTTTAGTCTTTAATATTATTGTTTTATACGCATATACTCTCTTTTTGTCTTTTTCTTTAATTTTGATGGATTTCCCTTATTATTACAGGATTTTGGCGGTTGTTACTCTTCTAATTATGTCATGGGTTACTGGGAATGTTGATGGGCATGTCTATTAGTTGTTTAGAGGCTTCATTAACTGTGTATTGGGTGGTATATCAAGGGAATCATTGGGGAACTCAGTGTGTATAAAAGGAGGAGGTTTTTGGGTTGTATTTCTTCATTCTTTATCATTACAATTTAACCAATATAACCAAATAAATTACAATACATATCAATTAGTACTTTTATAAGACTTTTGAATAGTATCTGAATTAAATAATCTATTTTTCTACCAACTACAAAGATTGTAAGCCATATATAAGAATAGTGAGAATTATATTACTGAGACCTTTATATTTGATTATATTTTACAACTTAGTGGATTAAAACTACAGTATTCATATAGGACCATTAAAATCTTCTAGACAACTGACTATTCAAGCTAGTTCACGTCCTTGTACTTGACCTTAGCCTGACAATTACTCTACAAAATAACCATATTTACATGGAATTTTGATGATATAAATCTTGAAAAGTTCCAGAATATCATATATGTATTACATTAAGTAAATGTATATTGCAAAAATTCTTAGTAGTTGAATATTCAATAGTGCAAAAAAAGAGCAAAAATTTATTTTCTTTTTATTTTAATCATCTTATTTCACATAAAAATGTAAAAAAATTGATTAAGATCCACTGGTATAAGAATAATACTTCTTTCTAAACTTCTAATAATACAATTTATTGATTATTAGCACTTAGTGTAAAGAAGCTATTAGAGGACTTCATTGAAACAGAAATTAGGAAAACATATTGCTATATTTTTTTAACTATGAGTCTTTTAACGGTATTATAGAATAAAATACTTGAGAATTTTGATGGTTCAATATGTTTGTTAAATAAATCCATTGAGCTGAAAATATTTATATTTCCTAGTCAGAAATAATAAAAATACAAAAAAAATGAGGTAATATTAATTAAATTAAAAAATGAAAGCTTCAAATTCTTGATTAAAAGGAGTTATCAATGAAAAAAACAACTGATCTTATTATATATTTTTTCAAAAAGAAAAATAATAAAATTGTTAGAGAGGTTAAAAGTGATAATTTTTAAATAAATTGTATAATTTTCAGTCTTTTTAATTATCAAGTGAAATTTAAAATGAAAATTAAATTTAGTTTTATAAAAAAAATTCTGTGAATTGATCAGTTTATTAATCTGCCCTTTTCATGATTTTTATAAATTATTTATTAAAATTTCACTATTATTCCAGCACAAACTCATCCATTATTGGTTAAGAGATCAAGATAAGTTCAAAGTAAAGCTCATTGTCAGTTCATTATAAGTTCAGTCTGAGTTCCATCTGTGTTCCATATAAGTTCAAGTTGGGGACTTACTAGAAAGTCCCCCCCCAAATATTTTGTGGTGTAAGAGTAAATTTGATTTGTTGTTTCACAAGCTAGTGTGCTCATTTTTCAGTGTGCAGTCTTTCCAAAGAATTACAGCTGAGCTGAAATTGAGTAAAGTAAAAGATAACAATTGGAAGCTGCTAAAAGGTGCCCATGTTTTTTTTCTTTTGAGAATTACCCATATTTCATCTTAGAAACGCTCCCTGAATTTTTGGAGATGCATCTTGCAATGACCATCAACAGCTCAGAGAATTCTGATAAACCACTCACTGTGGAAATTTTCCTCAAGGAATTTGGTTTAATTGAGGATCAGCTCAATTCAACTAAAAAAGATCTTGTTACCATCAAGAAGGAAAAGGAAAACTCAGGTAAAAAGAGGGAGTATTTCACTAATGGGAAGCACAACAAAGAATTCCCATGCTCTGAAGATAAATGTTGAAATTTGCACCCTGAATTACATCCTAGCACAAAAAGAAAAAAAATCTTAACCTGTAAACTCTGAAATCATCAACATCTCTCAAAATTTACTTCATCTATACTCAACAGTCATTTATAGCACACCAAACACCCCACAATTTATATTTGACTCAGGGAATCATCCCACATATTTTTAAATAACAATTCCTTTGTCACATATCATAAAATCTGTTTTCCTATTACAGTCAGTAATTGGGTGAAAATTTAAGTCAAAGTTATTGGCTTGTTTTAAATCACAAATGATAAAAATGAAGCCAAACTACTATCTGTCTTCTTGAATGTGCCAAAAATAAATTGCAACCTAATTTCCCTTTCCCCTTTTACCAAGAAGGGATGTCAAATTACTTTTAAACTTGACAGGACTTTTATTGTTGGAAATAGTTCTGGAAACCAAGTTTTATCAGGAAAATTGCTCCCAGACTCTCATTTTTTCCAAATCCACACCAATAGTGGTAATTCAGCACCCTCTCATATCTCATTTATTTGATCCGTCAGAAAATCTGACTTGCTATTCTGGAACAAATGCTTTAGAAATGTCAATATGGATTATGTTAAGAAGCCTCTTAGAAACCTGAACATACTATTTAAAGACTCTGTTAATTACATATTTTGTGAACATTGTATCAAAGATAAACTCCATAAGCTCCCATTTCTAGAACATTTCCCTATAGCTACTAGACCTTTTAAATATGTTCATTGTGATCTTAGTGGTAGATTGATTAAAACTAAATCTGGGAATGAACATAAATTTAAATTAAATTATTCATACTCCTCATACAAGTTTGTGTGTTTTCTTAAGTATATTTCAGATGCATTCAAGGGATTTGTGTCATTTAAAAAATAATTTAAAACCTCACCAATAATAAAATCCTTAATCAAGTATTAAATAGAGGTTGATAAATCATAAACAAGAGATTTATGACCTTTTAGAAAAATAGGGCTTCAATGTTATTGTAAAATCACCTCATTCACCTCAGAGAAAATCAATTTTAGAAAGGGGAAACCACACCTCTGTTTATATGGCAAAGGCCATGATCCTCAAAGCCAAAATGCTACATGAATTTTGGGTAGAAGCCATGAATACCTCTGTATTCATTGAAAATCAAATCCCCATTAGGTCCAACAACAAATTCCTATCTCCATTTGAAAAAAGTGTTCAATCAAAAGCCAAAGATAGATAATCATAGAATTTTAGGGTGTCTGGAATATGCATTGGTTGAAAAGAAGGTATACTTTGGGAAACTTAGCATTAAGGCTGTTAAAGCACTCTGCCAGGCTTTAGGAACAATAATAATTCTTATTTCCCTCTCAATCTAAAAAAGAAGCCTTTTTTTCACAACATCATTTTTAATGAAAATATTTTTCATTTTGAGGAAGCAGAAAATTGTTAATGTGACTATGGCAAACTTAGCATACCTCCATTCAACATCTCACAGTGATGAAGCACAATTAACAGATGCAATAAGCATCAATGATAATGAAGACAATAATAGTGCTTTACAACAGGTGAATGAAAGACAAGAAATAATATTTAAAAGAATAAATAAATTAATAGATAAAAAGGTAAAAGTGATAAGATGGCATGGAAAGATATAAGTTAAACATTTAATCTTAAGGCATTCAATTAAAGATTACTATAAAACCAAAAGCAGAAGAATAAATATTAATTGATCAAATAGGAAAATGGTAAAAACATTATACATATTCGAAGGCAAGAAAACTAATAAACAAAAGGCTATAGATTGTGGAAAGAAAATGTTAAGATCATAAAAGGAGAATATGAAATGCGGTATAGAAAAGAGATAATTATAATAGCATGCTATTTGAAATGCTACAAGAGAAAAACCAGTAATTATCATGTACATTGTAGAAAACAGGAATATAAATAAGCACAAATTTGAGTGACATAAGTTAGTTAGTTGTAAATAGTTTAAAAATATTATATTGTATATTTTTCATATTAAAAATTATAAAGTATTATATTTATTTAATTTAATAAAGCTAAGAATATCCTTGCCCAACCTTTTTGTTCATGATAACTTCACTGATTTTGAACAGTAAGCTGTGAAGGAGAAAATAACTCAAATTATTTGACAGATCCCAGTGGTAAAGATGACAGTGACTTTCATTCAGAAAAATCAGATGCCACAGAGATTCCAAACTCCCAACCAGATTCAGAAGAACTGCCTTTCTCATCCAGATTCTGGGAGAATAGAGTAACTAATAATGTAGCATCTCAAGACATACACAAGAAAAAAAACCTTGGGCACCTAATAGCAGTTTCCAATCCCTATCTTTTACTTAAATAAGTTTCAGCTTAGTTTTAATTCTTCTAGAAAGACTGCAAACAAAAAGAATGAGCACACTGGCTCATGAAAAATCATATCAAACTTACTCTTAAATCAAAACTGGATATAGGGAAAGCTACCTGCTAGCAGGTGCAACTTGAATTTATGGGGTGATATAATCTGAAATCTATCCCACAAATATCATTAAAAGAGTGCAAAAAAGAGGTAAAATCAATCATTACCACTCCCAAGCCAACATATCACAAGAAAATACACTCCATGCAATTATTCAAGTCTCCAAAAAATTTCACAGCTCCGATAACTATGAGCAAGCATTAAGAAGAAAAAACAGTAGACAATGGAAGGATGGAATAAATTGAAAGCTGAAGTATCTAAATGAAAAATTTCTTTGAGCTTTTGGAGTGCCCAGATAATTCTAGACTGTTTGGTTGCACTTCAGTCTTCAAAATCAAACTTGATTACAATAATGAAATTAAAAAGTGCAAGGAAAGATTGTGCATGCAAGGTTTTTCACAGAAATTTGGAATCAATTACACTGAGACTTTTTCATTTCTTGATTATTAGCTACTCTGAATTTACTTGTATCTCATGCCATACCAAGGGATGGGTATTCCACCAAATATATGCAAATTCTGCCTTTTTTAATAGCCTTCTGGAAGAGACTATATACATGTGTCTACCTAAGGGAGTATCAAAATCAGAAAACTTGGACAATCTGATCCAGCTCATAAAAAATTCCCTTTATGGCTTGAGGAAAGCTTCAAGATTCTGTTACTAACTTTTTAAAAATTTCTTTTTAAATAAAAACTTCATATGCAGTGCATTTATCCTGGAATTGCTGATTATTGACAATGAATACAAACCCTATTTTTTCCATGTTCATGTGGATAATTTATCCATCTTCAGAAGGGAAATACAATGGTTCAAGGAGCTCATCACAAAAAAATTTGAAATGGGAGACTTGGGTAGGTCAAAGATGATGCTGGGAATCAAAATCATGCAAAATTCCAAAGATAATTACATTACATTATCACAATCAAATGAGGTTGAGGGAATTGTGGAGCTCTATAAAATATTTGAGTTTAAAACCATATCAACACCTATGGATACATACACACAATTTTCCAATTCCAATGAGTATGACCATTTATAATTTGTAAAATCTGGACTCAACTACAGGTCAGCTGTAGGCCATTTAAATTATCTCACACAATAAAGTAGTCTATACCTAGATTTTTCTTGTAGCCAGTTATCCTGCTGTCTTAACAAGCCAGGAGTGAGCAGCTGGAATTTTTTCATGCATTTCTTTCAATATCTTAAAGGTACCTCAAATTTTATAATCAAATTTAATCTGCCTGCTAGAGAATGTATGTCTCTGACTGGATACTGTGACACAGACCCTAAATCTATTTTGGATACACATCAATACAAAACTGGATATTTTTTTACTTTAAATAATTTTACCATGATCTGGAAGACTAAAATGCAGACCACAGTCTCCCTGAGTACATCTGAATCTGAAGCAAAAGAAATGGTTGAAGCTGGAAAGGAGGCTATCTTGTTAACTCACCTGCTTCAGGAACTCAAAATTCCAAAATATCAGTATTTTTCACCCATCAATACTTACAATGAAAATAAAGGATGTATATCACTTTCTAGAAGCTCACTTTATCATTCTCACAATAAAAATCTGGACATCCTTCTCCATTGGATCCAGAAAAAAATTAAAAACAGTATCTTTGACATTCCATATATTTCAACTAATACAATGCCCACAGACATGCTCATTAAAGCTCTTTATTGATTCAAACTCATGAAACACCTTGCTATTTTATGCATATCTCATGAGTTACTCAGGAAGGGAGAGTTTTTAGTTTTTAATGCTTGTGCTTCCTAACTCAATAACATCCAGATTGCACTTTTTTTTTACTTTTTCACACTAACTTATTGTTTCTTGATACCTATGCTTGAAATGTGTACTACATACTTTTTTATAGGTTAAATAAATAGGTTAGACAATGGTGATAACAATTACTACATATGTATTACTTCTTCTTACTATGATATGATCATGGATTTTTATTTCAAAATTTTCAATTATCAACATCACTCATCAATTATGCATTACTTGTAACTCCACATTAAAATCAATCATAGGTATTTTTGTCATTAAAATTACTTAATTGACTTATTTATTATTGTTTTGCCATGAATTAGGTTTGATAATTAGCATTTTCCGACTCCCTCTGATCTTGTAACGCACAAGGTCTTACTTATTTTGTAAAAGGTTAGAATTAAACTTGTAAATATATTAGATGATAGGATCATTGATTGTTATCATAACACTATTAATAAGGAAAATTATTTACCAATTATGTGTTACTTGTAACTTCCTGTTAAAATCAATCATAAGTTAGTTCATAAGAATTTTCCAACTCCCTCTGATCTTGTAACTCACAAGGCCTTACTTATTTTGTGAAATTCCATAGTAATATCTAATTATATACTTATTATTCACTGAAATGGAGGTAAATGCCATAAGCAAAGAAAAATACTATTTACTACTGTATCTGTATATGAAATAATTTTAGATCTTTGATTTTACTATAATACATTTTTTGTAATAGTTACAGATTGAGTGTTTAGAGAATGATAACTTTCAGAGCCTAGGAAAGTAATCCAGAGGCAAGACTATATATATGATGGGTGTCTAGCTAAGTAAATAAACTTGGTGAAACCATTACACCCCCACACTTTGCTATACAAGCATGAACCAACAGCTATAAACCAATTATTAGTGAGGGACTTTAGCTAGTAATATAGAGCAACTGAGGTTAATATCATTAGATTAATAATAACCTTTTTTCAACACTGTAATATGCCCATAAATAGTGACTTTAGTGATTTTCAGCCTGGATATTCTCAGGACTGAGTAAAAAATACTTATAAATTATTTTAAACACATGGAATATACATGGGAACAATAAATAAAGGTACAAAAGTTGTATACATAAGTGAAAACTATAATAAAATACAATATATGCCATTATAACACCTCATATACATGCATATATCCACCTTTTGTAAGTCTTATGTACTTAATATTAAGTTGAAATATTCTAAGGTAGCATTAAGAACCTTAAACATAAGTCTACATAATTTTTAAGTAAACTTAAAGCTGTTTTTTCATTGTTTTATATGAATAACAAGAAATGTGCTTTAAATCGCTTAAAAGTTGAATATATGCGCTATAAATTTAATAATATTAAAAATGTGCCTTGATAGATAAATTTTTCTTGATTATGACTATTTATTTGGCAACTCAAATGCATAAAGATAACACTTTTCAAATTTGGTGTTTTTTATGCCAGAAATGACTTCTGTATACTGGCCACATACTGCCTGCATTTTTCCCATTTGAATAGCTTAATTTTTAGCAAAGTTATCTTTCTCACACTATAATTATCCATCATTCAATGCCCACTGTGGGGAAATACACTAAAATAGGCAACATGTGCTTATATAGTGTCCTAATTTAATTATAGGTGCATTGACCTTATCATATGAACTAATTTCATTAATAACCTCAATCTTGGCGCCTTTAATTCACTATCAGGCTTAAATATTCTTAAATTAGTCAAGGACTTACCCATGCAAGCGCCTGCCAAGGACTGCATGTAGCTACCCCACATCTCACACCGTTTTTTGGATTTTTCAGTGGTTTCTCAGTCAATATTGGTTATTTTTAGATGGGGATTTCACATATTATATTGTTATAATTAGCCCCATCAATTCTACTGTTTATCCCACTTAATATTTTTTAATATTAAGTGTTATTCTTTCTTTCTTTAGTCTTTTATCTTAAGATGTTACACACATATACTCTATTTTTTGCTTATTCTTTATTTTTGATGGATTATCCCTATTACTACAGGATTTTGGCAGGTGATATCATTATAATTATGTTATTAGTCATTCTTTATGTTGTTGGAGAGATGTATTAGCTAGAGTAAGGCGTCATTAGAAATGTATAGGACTAGTAAATCAAGGGGTTCATTGGAGGAATTATTGGGTATAAAAGGAGGGGGTATTTTGTCTTGTTTTCTCCATTTTTTACCATTACAATCAAAATATATAACCAATACAATTACAATACATATCAAAAGTACTTAAAAAAATTTTAAATAGTATATGAATTATTACATCTATTTTTCTGCCAATTATAAGATTGTAAGCCATTTATAATTAGTTACATTAAAATTACTGAGACCCTTATATTGAGTTATATTTTAATAATTATTGGATTTGTACTACAGTATTCATGTATGACCATAAAAATCTTCTAGACAACTGACTATTCAAGCTATTTCACATCTATGTACTTGAGCTCAGCCTGAAAGTGATGCACATCAAATTCCTAATAACCACATCAACATAGAAACATATCATCTAGTGTCAAGGGAAGTATAAAGAATAAAGGCCAACAGAGGTGAAAAAAAGTATAAGATAAGATAAGATAAAAATAACATTAAAAGTAATACTAGACTGACTGATATGGTTTCATGAGGATAAATTTTGTTCAGCACCTGTGATATGAAATGGAAATAAGAGATAGTTTTGAATTTCTTTCATGTGGTTTATAGATGTTAGAGAATTGAGCAGTCAGGATATACCACTTCAGGGAGCAATAAAAAGTCAAGCAGATGAGGCAGCCATGAGTATAAATGTTGAAGGGTCTTTTTGGTCTATAAGGTTTTTAACATAGATCCAATGGCGGTGATAGGGGTATTTTGGAGTTTCAAAGTCAAGGGTACTATTTATTTATCTTTAACTTATTTACTCAATTCAAAGAGGTAAGAAAATCTATTAATATGATTATAATTAATGATTTAGAATTATGTGTTTGTGTATACTAAAAGCAATAAGTAATAGTAATAATTTATTTTAATTTTAATAAATGTTTTAATAATATAAGTAAGTAATGGATGATCAAAAACAAATAGAAAGGGAAACCTTATATAGGCAAAGGAGAGACAAAGCACGGAGTTAAAATCCTAAATACAGTAGGATGAGAGAAGAAAAGGAATATTCCAGAAACCAATTTCAAATAATAAGTTTATTCTAAAATGAAGGTGTTAGAAAAGTGTATTTACTGTATATGGCAGAAATAAAATAGTTTATTTAAAAATTACTGTAAGTGTCATTTTTAAATGATTAATTTGAATTTCTTGGATATATTTATTTTTATTTTAATATTAAATTTTATTTCAATATTAAAGTTTATTTCTCTTAACATGTGATTTAGCACGGTGTTAGAAAATAAAAACATAAGGGACATTTCAATATTAATTTTAATTATTCAATAATTTTACCTTTTCGTAATTAGTTAATTTATTATATGTAAATTTAATGTAATTATATTATAATTAATAAAAATAAAAATAATAAGGTGTGGCTTCATCCCAGTAAATAATTAATTATTATACTGCGTAAGTCTAGCAACGTGCTGACACTCCCTCACTCTTAAAAAAAATGAAAAATGCTATTATTTTTTCTTTTTATATTTCTTTAGCAGAGTAGGAAGATTAGATATCTCTTTCCCAGGTATCAAAGAATAATGTTCAAAAGATTTATTCTTGAATCTCAATAGGTATTCAGTACCTTTTTCAGCAGTAACTATTCTGTCATTTATAATCTTATCAATTTCTGCTGTCAGTGATTTCATTAGGGGTCTTTTTTGGTTTTCCCCTCCTCTTGGGAAATAAATTACTATTGGATGTGTAAGGTTTCAAAAGAGATATTGGAAAAACAGGATGTTTTCTGTCATATGGAGAATACAAAATAACTTCAACTGCATTATCACCAACCATTCTTCTGACAACAAATGGACCTACAAATGGGTCTTCCAATTTTTTATTACCTTGTAAGTTGAAGTGGACTTTAGAAATCAGTACTTCATCACCCTTTTTAAAATTTTATTCTTTATGGGATTTGTCGCATCTCCTCTTCTCATATTCAAAGGATTTTTCAATAAGTGTTTGAGCATGACTTCTGCAAAGTTGTGCATTTGAAGAAAAGATTTTACACCTGGATGTAATTACAATTTAGGTATTTTATTATTGAGAATTTGGGCAGGAGTATTTGGGACATATCCCATCCAGAGCTCAAAAGGCTTTTTTCTGAGAAACAAGAAGAACAGTGCTATTATAAGCAAATTCCAACCCAGGAAGTAGGGTAACCCAATAATGAGTAAATCTGTCATTTTCTTTGTACTCAAGGCCAACGGCACAATACCTTCTTATGATGTCTTCTCAAGTCTGAATCATTCTTTCAGATAATCTATCAGTTTGGGGGTGATGGGAAGTAGAAAGTTTCAGATCACAACCACAAACATCCATCAGAGACATCCGAAATTCAGAAGTAAATTTAGGGTCCCTGTCAAAGATTATGGTCTTAGAAAAACCTGCAGTATTAGACATATGAGACCACCATAAGAAGGCTAATTATTTAGTGGAATCATTTTTGTGGGTGGGGATAAATTTACACATTTTTGTGAATCTATCCACAATAACCCAACAAGAGTTATAACTGTTTTTCCCAGCAGTAGGTAATCCTGTTACAAAGTCCATGTTTATTATCTGCCATGGTGAATCAAAAGATTTAATATTTTGCATTAATCCAGCTCTTTTACCACTCAATCTTTTTGATTTTTGGTAAGAATCACAGGATTCAACATATAGTTTGGTGTCTTCAGACATGTTAACCCACCAAGCAGTGTTTTTAATTCTGATAATTGTTTTCTCAAGATTAAAATGTCCAGCCAATATTTCATCATGAAAAACTTTCAAGATGATCTCTTTTATAGACGAAGGAATAAAAATAACATTACTCAACTTTCTTCTATAATAGAGGTAGCCTTCATCAATTGAAAATTTACTTTTTTCCAAAGCCTTCTGGTACTTTGGTGGAAGGGTTTTAATTAATGCTTATATTGAAGCATTCTTTGGATCATTTAATATGGTACATAAATTTTTTAAGTCAGTTTCCTTATCATATGAATCCAGAATAAGCTGTAATATCTCTTCCTCCATATCAACCACATATTTCCCATGAATATGAATAATTTCATCTTCCGAAAATATGAAGGATTTGAGTCATCATTTGGAAAAGGTAACCTTGATAACAAATCTAAATTTGAGTGAACAATACCAGACCTATGAATTATTGTCATTCTTCCTCTATATTATTGAACAGCCAGTTGCCATCTGAACATATGTCTGTTAGGTGTTTTCAAGTTTAGTAGGGATTTAACTGCACTGCAGTCAGTGAAAAGTTCAAATTTCTGGTCATCAAGGTAATAATTTAGCTTCTCTAGAGCCCATACAACTGCTAAACATTCTATTTCAGTGGCACCATATTTCAATTCACTATTTCTCAAGGTTCTTGAGATATAACAAATTACTACTTCTGATACTTTATCATTCATCACCTGTTTCTGATGGAGGGAAGTACCAAGACCAATTAAACTGGCATCAGTGTATAAAACAAATGGTCGATTAAAGTCAGGTAAAGCAAGAATTGGTGTTGAAATCAAAAAAATTTTCATAGTGTCAAAATCTCTTTGTCTTTCACTATTCCAGACAAAAGCATCATCTTTTCCTAGTCAGTTGGGTAAGGGGTAATGCTATGACTTGGTAATTTTTAATATACTGTCTATAGTATCCACACATTCCCAAAAAACTCTGTAGCTCTCTAACAGTGGTAGCAGCCTTCACCTGTTGTATGGCTGCCACTTTTTTTTGGTCAAGACATATCTGTAAACCTGAGAAAACATGACCAAGCACTTTTAAGGAATGAAAACTAAATTTGCATTTCTTCAAAGCCAGTTTTATATTTATCTAATCAATCTTATGGAAAACTTTACACAGGTGGTTAAGATGGTCTTAAAATGTTTTAGAGAATATAATGATATCATCAATATAAACCATCATCCATCCTTCAATTATTTCTTGATGGAATGTGTTATCAATAACTTTTTGAAAAACAGAAGGGAAATTTTTGGGGCCAAATGGCATCCTAATATACTTATAAATACCCATATGAGTAGCAATCATCAGAAAATTCTGATAATTCTTCTCAACAGGTACCTGGTGATATCCCTTATTACCATCCAAACAGCTTATTTATTTAGCACCTTGTAGGGTTGCATGTATAGAGCTAATTCTGGGTAAAGGATAGATATCATCAACAGTATAAATATTCAATGCTCTATAATCACCACATAACCTGGCTTTGTCTTTCTCATAAGAAATTAGTACAGGTGAGATAACACAATGTTTAGGTGTTTCAGCTACCTTTTTAATAATATTCATTTTTAAAAGGGTAGAGATATTGTCTTTAATATCTTTTCTCTTTGTGGGAGAAGCTGGATAAGGCTTCTTCTTTAAAGTAGGTGGTATTTCTTTCAATGGGAAAGATAATGAAAGCTTTATTTCTTCTTTTACCAATCCTAATTCATGTGATCCATGAGCAAAGACGATAGGAAAAGATTTGATCAATTTAATGATGGAATCTTTTCCTCACTAGAAAGTTGTTCTCCAAAAGAAGCATTGTCAATTTCAGACACAAGGGCAGGCATTTCTTTTGTAGATAATCCTTTTTATTGAACTAAACAATGGAATGTGTTCAATCCTGGTGTTAATAATTTCTTGGGGGAGGAAATTTTAAATTTTCTCTTCCCATTAATCCCCATTGTGAAGCGTCGGTTTGAAGGATCTAATTTTATGCCATATTTGGTTAAAAAATTTCATTTCCCACATTGAAACAACTACTCAAGTTATCATTTTTCATGACAACAAAATCACATATAGCTCGTACTAAACCATGGTTATATTTAAAAAATACTGTGGCTTTGTATTAACCAATGGGGGACAAAACTGACCCATAACGTCTCTAATTCTCAGAAATGATAGGAATAAGTTTCAATTTATAATATTGGTCCACTGAAGCAAGTTCTTTTTCAGATAGTACACTTCATCCAGCTCCAGAATTTAAGACAACCTCAATGGTCTTTCCATTGATCAAGACTGGTGCCTTGAGAGGGGCAATAATAATTGAGCTGTCATCAAGGTTTTTTATGATCTCAGCATCCTCTACTTTAGATAAATCATTATTTCCAATATCAATATTATATAAATAATGAATATCCTCTTCCAGCATTAATATTTCCTGGTGAGATTCATATGAGATATTTCTGGCACAATTACTTGAAGTTTCATCCAGTGCTATTGTGTCATCAGCATGTTCCTCTGTCTGTTCAACAAGATATATCTTCCTGTCACAAACATGGCCTTTCTGCCAAGGCTTGTTGCACTTGAAGCAAGTATTTGTTGCATAATTTTTGGGTTCAACAGGGATAGAAGATTGATTTATCTTCTTGTCACAAACATGGCCTTTCTTCCAAGGCTTACTGCATTTGAAGCAATTATTTTGTTGCATACCTTTTGGGTGCAACAGGGGTAGAAGATTTACCAACCTTTTCTAGAGGTTTTTGTTGGTAATTGGAGGTTTTCTCCAATGAAGTTCTAAAAATGAATCTTCTAGCATCATACTTGTTGTTTAGAAGGATCTCATTCAAAGTATTAATGAAAGAAGATGGTTCCCTTTAGAACTCAGTCATAACAACTATTAAGTCCTTCAGAGACATTGGTAATTTATAGAGGATCCTGTCTTTCCATAACTCAAACTCCATATCTGGGTCCATTTCCCTCAAGATTTTAACAAGTTTCATCAAGTACTCAATTAGTTTTTCAGTAGAAGAGCTGTATCTTCTTTCTTCATATTGCCTTTTTTGAGCATATCTAAACTTTGAAGCACCAAATTGTGCTTTAATTAATTTTTTCCAATCTTTCCATGAGTATTCATTTCTATCCAAGAGAACAGATATATACCACATTAAGGCTACATTAGTAAATATAGAAATTAATTTTGTCACAATTTCCTCATCTGGGAGTTTGTAAGAATTTTTTAGATTATCAATCCTGCAAATGAACTGCTGCCAATCAGAGGAAGAGTCACCAGAAAATGTTGGATACTGGTCAAGTTTTGGCCAATTCTTTTGATTTTAAGTAGTCTCTTTATTACAAGGTTGTTTCTGAGTGAGAAGGTGCTGTAAATTTTCCAATTGGGAATTAATCTCATTTTTCAATCTTTCTATAGGTGATCCAGGTACATCATTAATTTTTGATAGAAACTCAGTGTTATCAACAGTTATTTGTGGCACTAATTTTCTTTGGATGAACTAGGAACAGTTACAATTGGGGTATCCTTCTCAATAGGTTCTTTCAAAGAAATTTCAGAAAACTTTTGATTATATAACAATGAATTCAATTTCTCTTCAATGGTTTTTAACCTAGCTTTTACTCTTGGAATACTAGATAAATTTTCATTGATGGTTGCAATGTATAACTGGTTCTTATTTTGTAAAGATGAATAATGGTTACTCAATCTTTCTAAGTTCATCTTATGTTCTTCTAGCTCCTAGCCACATATGGACATATCATCTATTAATTTAGACAAATCATTTTTGATATTTTTCCATAAAGCAACTTTCTTCTCATGTGTTACTTTGTAATGAAATAAATCATCAGAAACTCTATGTAACTCACTCCTCAATGCTTGATAATCCTGTTCAGTTAACAAACAATTATATTTCTTAGTCAATTGCATGTTGTTCATTATATGATTTTGTTAAGCAATAATATCCCTCAAACATTCATCATTAATGATAGCTACATCTGGAGTATTTCTCAATAGTGAAACAGAATAACTTTCCAGATTCTTATAAAACTCAGGATCAAGTGTTTCATCAATAATAGCCATATCCGGAATTATCATTGAATTAGCAATTAAAACCAAAGGATTAGATAGATTAGAATATTGAGCTATTTGTCTACTACTCTCAGCCTCTACTGGTCTCACAGTCTCATCTGCTCTTACGAAATTACCTGAAGGAACTGAATCAGTAACAAGAAATGGTACCTGAGATTCAATAGAGAGGCTTACCATGGCTTGGGCAAGAATTGGATGTGATTTTTTTTTATCTTTCTTCCTCCTTGATAGGGGTGAGGAGGTGTGGGGTTGAACTGATTGGTTCTTGAAGGACCTGCCTGATGTACTTGTTGCTGTTGTTATTGGGACAGATAATCCCACTGGGTGTTCAGCCAATCCCACTGCCACTTTGAGACTTCCACCTTTTCTTGTACCTGGGGGGCCAATTGTGGAAGGGCTTTTGGGGGAGGAGGATGTTTCCTCTTCTCTTGAAGGAAGAACTTTTTTTTTCTTACCTTGTCTTCTAGAGAGTCTGTTTTTGACTTCATAATGAGGTTTTCTGACCCCAAATCCTTGATGTGAGTGGAGAGATTTTTAACTTGCTGATTCAAGGGCATCTTTTTTATTTTGAAGCCTTTGGAAAGCTCTTCTGGGGGTTGATAGAAGTCTTTTGATCCTGAGCAGCTGTCTCCACTTATATTTCCATCTCCTTCATTTCTAAATCCTGATTGGTCCAGTAATTAATTAATTTGAGCCAGTTTTGTAGTCAGAAGAGAGCTTATAGAAGAAGTATTGGCCGGTTGTCTAGAAGAAGGAGGGAATGGGAGAGGAGGAAAAGGGTTGATAAAAGGTAAAAGTAATAAATAAATGAGATGATTTAGGTATTTTTAAAATGAAGCAACAACTATTTTTTGAGACTTTACACAACAGCGAGGGTTTATTTAATAATAATATATTTATTTTAAGTAAGGATTTATCTTCAATGCGCAGAAAACACTTATAATTACTATTAGACTTAGAGCAACCGTAGAATATTTATTTACTTTTAAAAAATGCTAATAAAAATTAAATAAATGTAATAAAATTAAAAATATATTTTAGTTGAGTGGTTAACAAGTGATAGAGCTACAGGGGGTTCCCCAAGGCCCTTATATAGGTAAGGGGCCCTCTGAAGCACCACAAGAAATTATATTCTATAAGAAATATGATAAGAAATAATTAATAGTTAAAATAAAGTGTACCAAATCTGTAAGGGAAAAATATAAAACAATTAATTAAAAAATTTGTAAGAGCCCAGAAAATCCACCAATTTAACCCCAAACAAATCTTTAAAATAATTTAGTAATTAAATAAGATTGAAACACTTGAAGTATTTACTAATTCAATTTATAACACATTTGATAATAGCCCATTTTAAGTGAGACATAAAAAATAAACTATTTTAATAAAATAATTAGTTTAATTAATTAATTAAGTCTGGAACATAAGATATTAATTAATATAACCCATTTTATTAGTGTAAGAATTAAATTAGGTTAAAACAATTTATTAATTTAATATTATTACTAAATTTTAGAATACAACATTAGTAATTAATTAAATAAAATGTTTAAACTAATTTAATACCTTAATGACATAATTATGAGTCAAAAAAAACGCTCAATATTCATAATTCATATGATATAATAGTTTTAGTTTAATACTTTAATTTTATTTATTTATTTATTTATATTATAAGTTAATATTTTGATTTTTTAACTATAATATATTTAATAAATTAATTAATAATTTATAAGTATTAAATACATGAAAAATGGGCCAACATTTTATAGAATATAAAGTATTTTATGGGTTTTAATTGTATTTATAATTTATTTAATAATAAATTTAACATAACCCTTATTTTAGATATATTATAATACAATTGTTATATAATTTTTTAATTCAATATAATATTAACTTATATACATAAAATGCATAATTTTTTGCCCTCGTTAGGCTCCAATAGATTAAAATACAGTTTACTGGGCTCCTGGTATAGCCTGGCTGACAAGAAGCTTCATCATAATCAATTAAATCTAGTTCCTCATCACGGCCAGCAGAAGCACCTTGATCAGTCATAGTTGTAATTAACCTGAACTGAGAGAAAGAAATATTAAAATTTAACCAGTTATAATTTTTACTTTATTTAAAGAAAAATAAGGAAAAAAATTATTATATAAGTAATTATCAGGACTTTGTAATCAACTGGGATAATTAAAATATAATGTTTATCAGGACAAAAAATCAACAGAAATAATAATCACAATTTTAATAATTAATTTTTAGATAATTTTATAAACAGGATGTAAAATAAATCAACTGAGATAATAAAATAATTTAATAATTAGTAATATTTTGATAATTAACAGGACTAGAAGTCAACTGAAGAATTTAATTACCAGGACTTAATGTCAACTGAAAATAATTTTAATACCAGGACCTAATGTCAATTGAAATAATTTAATTACCACGACTTATTGACAACTGAAATAATTTAATATATAATTTAATTAATTTTTTAATATTATTATTTTACTGCCAGGACAATTTGTTAACTGAAACAATAATATAAAATTTTAATTATCAGGACAGAAGTCAACTGAAATAATTAAAAAAATTTAATATAATTAATTTTAATTTCTAATATTACTTCTAGGACTAAGAACAATATATTTCTATCTTGGTCAACTAGTAAAAAAAATTTATCTGCCAGGCACCTCCCCCTGTAAAATGAGAAAGTTAATGCCACTTTACAGAGTGTTTAGTAAAAAAGATGTACATGGACATTATAATGTGAAAAATGACCAATAAATAGTAATCAAATAATTACCACAAATATATATGACTATTGTCAATATATGAACCTAAATTTTGGAGCACGGTTTGATTCCCCATCACAGCAGAAAAGTAAGTCATGTGGTTGATGACGTTTGTTGTTTTTGTTGTCTACTTGTCCTACTGGTACCTTGTCATCGATGGTTTCTTGGTCGCCCGCTTCAACATATTGATGCGCTGTTGACAATTCAGAAAGGGCCTCAAGTTTTGAAGGGTTCTTTTGGTCTAGAAGATTTTTAACAGAGGTCCAACAGCAGTGATAGGGGTTTTTTGGAGTTTCAAAGTCAAGCGCACGATTTATTTATCTTTTATTTATTTACTCAATTTAAAGAGGTAAAAAAATCTATAAATATTATTATAATTAATGATTTAGAATTACGTGTTGTAAATACTAAAAAAAATTAGAAATAGTAATAATCATTTTAATTGTAGTAAATGTTTTAATAAAATAAGTAAGTAATGAGTGATCAAAAACAACCAGAAAGGGAGTCCTTATAAAGGTAAAGGAGAGACAAAGCACAGAGTTAAAATCCTAAATACAGTATTATGAGAGAAGAAAAGGAATATTCAAGAAAAAAATTTTAAATAATAAGGTTGTTCTAAAATGAAGGTGTTAGAAAAGTGTATTTACTGTATATGAAAGAAGTAAATTGGTTTATTTAAGATTTACTGTAAGTGTCATTTTTAAATAAGTATTTTGAATTTCTTGTATATATTTACTTTTATTTTAATATTAAATTTTATTTCAATATTAAGTTTTTATTTTAATATGAATTTTAATTTCTCTTAACCTGTCATTTAGCACAGTTTTAGAAAATAAAAATATAAGGGACATTTCAATATTAATTTTAATTATTCACTAACTTTACCTTTTTGTAATTAGTTAATTTATTATATGTGAATTTAATGTAATTATATTATAATTAATAAAAATAAAAATAAAAAGGTGTGGCTTCATCCTGGTTTATAATTAATTTTTTTACTGGGTAAGTCTAGCAGCCTGGCTGACAATAAAGGGGTTTCAGCACAATAATAAGGAAGAAAAAATTGGCAAGCAGATTAGGCCTCCACATTGATAAAAAGTACAAGAGATTTGCTGAAGGAGACCACTAGGAAAGATGAGAGGATAAAAATGACACAAAACTGAGTAGATTAGGCCCCAAAAAAAGAAAAACAGGAAGCATAATTGAAAACAAGATGAGATTGAGCAGATTAGACCCCAACTTGAAAATCCAATCACCAAAGAAAATTTGGGGGGGTATTGCTAGCAATACCCCTCATTTAAAAATGTCGGGAAGTGGTTGGAAAGATTTTGGAAGGCTGTTGGGAGTTCATTGTGAAACCAGATTTAAATTAATTGGACAAAGATTTGGTAATCAGTTAGACCTAGGTTCAACCGAACTCAATCACAGGTTTCTTGGAGCTTGGTGATTACTTTGATTTTGAGCTGACCACAGATTGAGCAAAGCTTGAACATATCACTTAACATATCATAATATTCACTTTCCCATCTTGTGGAAAGAAAAATTTGATATTCGTTCTATGAATATCTACATATATTTTCTTTCCCAGTTGGTAACAGAAGGTTAAACTGTAGTATCTCAATTATTACACTAGACCACATAGATATTTGATAAAAAATACAATTCAAATCAATTTTAATATTATTGAGATCACCATAAGTGTCTGTCCAAAGACTTACAAAAAGTATGTTAGTATCAAGACATTGTTCTAGGTAGTAGTTTCAATTTGGATTTTGAACTGACATCTAAAGCATTTTACTACTAGACAGAAACATAAATAAGTGTAATAAGAGTGAAATTATTCTATTTTGTGATTATAATGTAACAATAAAGCACATTTTTATTGAGAAAATTTTTCTTCCTCCACAAACCAAAATTTTCTCTATAGGCTCAAGATTTATTTTTAAACCATATTATTTATTTCAGTTATCATTGATTTACTTCCAATATTTTTTAAAAAGATAATAATAATACATGTGAAAGAATTATGAGCTTAGCATAGCATATGCTAAAAAGTTATTTTGTTCACTACGCAATATAGGGGGTGGACTTGCTAGCAAGTCCTCAACCTGAACTCAGATGGAACTAAGATGGAACTCAGACTGAACTCATACTGAACCCATACTGAACTCTACTTGAACACCCACCTAAAACTGTTCTTCTGAGTGGTGTTCATCCCTGATTGTATTGTTCCTTTATCAATAGCTCAATGTGTGTTCAATCTATGGTGAGTTTGGGTCCAAGGTTGCGGACTTGCTAGCAAGTCCGCCCCCCATATTGTGTGGTGGTTGTTTTATTCAAAACTTATTATTCATTTTTTGCTTCAATTCATCTTTTAACAACCACTATCTTTAGATACTATTCTTACTTAATATGTCAAGTCTCAGGTGTGTTGGACAGTTCTCAATAACTATCGATAAAACTTATATGAATGTAATTTCAAGATTTCAAAACTCACCAACCCCCACAATTTTACAGCGAGGCCATTTGAATGTTCATATTTTTGGACTATTTGAAAAAAGAAAACCAACCCTTGTTGGTAATCTTTCTCAAGTTCAGAGTCAGCACATTGGACCACTATTGGGTGACATTGGGTCTGGATCTTACCATTTAAACCAAAGAAGTGTCTTGAATCCTATGAAGCCATTCTATTTTCATGCTTACTTGGTTCCAGTTTTTGGTAACCAGTATCAACTTTGGGGATGCCTCTTTTCTTCAAGTACACTAATCAGTCTTGCTAAAGAAGCATTTTCTTCTACTCAAATCTATTTATTTCTGATCCTAAACTACAAATCCACTATCTTTTTTAATATCCCACATGTAATTTTTGAAGGCTCTTTCCAAATATCTCAGAGTACTCAACATTGGAAAGCTGATCAACTTATCTGAGGAATCAAAGCAGTTCTCAAAACACCTCATTTTCAAGAAATAAATTTTATTATTGACAATGAACAAATGTTAAAGGAAAAGTTGGATATCATGTGGAGGCACCAGGACAACCATTGGCTTAGAACTGGATTCTATGACTATAAAGATCAGTCTAATAACAATCAATTAACCCCTGAATGAAACGGGTCAATACTTGCTGATGATATGGGTTTGGGAAAGAAGCTGTCAACTCTTTCTCTTATAAGTGCAACTCAAAGTGAAGCAAGACAATTCCAGGTATTGTAAAATCAAGAATGTATTAATCGGAGCTCAGCCACACTGATTATATGCCCACTGGAAACACTTTCAAATTAGATCAATGAAATAAGTGTGCACTTTGAAGATAATGTGCTTCCTTTCAAGGTTCTTTACAGGAAGAATTGTCAAAATACTAATGTCAATGAGCTACAGGGGACTTCTATTGTTTTAACAACCTATGAAACACCTAGCCCAATTATGTAAAGAAATCAAAGCCAAAAAAAGATACTGGTGACTCAAAATCTCTTTTGGTATAGAGTTGTTTTAGATAAAGCTCAGTTAGTGCCCATTTCTATATCTAAAACTTAAAAGGTAATTTTCATAATCAATTTTTATAAATATTCTTTTAGTTACATTAAAAATCCTTACTCGCAGAGGTCTCAAACAATATTTGACTTGGAATCCCAACACCGACTATGCTTGGCTGGAACTCCACTTCAGAAAAGGCCCATTGACCTTCAAAGTCTCAAATTTTTACTTTGAATCAAAAAGTGGCAAGAAGACTGGTTATGGAAAAATTTCTTTTTCCAGGTTTTAAAAATGGAAAGGCTAATTCTATTAAATCAATCTATCACTTAATGAAAGTCATAAGCCTAAGTAGAACAAAGGATGCAACTTTGTCTCTTCCAAAAAAGTTTCAAAGGGGGATATCAGTTCAATTAGCAGATCCATGGAGGTCTTAGCTTGATGTGCTTCAAGAAGGATTCATTGAGCGATATGGGCCCTCCAGAAGCACTGAAATCCCTTGGGACTTATCTGAGTTTCTTAGATAGCTGATGATTTTAAGAAAATTTTGCAACCATCCAATCTACAAAAATCTGGATGAAACTCCAACTTTTGATTTCACCTTGAAGCATTCCTCAACAATTTGTCATCTTATAGGCCACTTAAAAAACTTTTTTTCTGGTGAAAGGGGTATAAATTTTCCAAAAGCTGTTATATTCTCCAACTTTGCAGACTTTTTGAAGATGTAAGTGTTTCTATAATGAATTGTTTTAAAAAATTGTGTTGGCTTATTAAAACCATATTTCTTATATTTCAAATCAGAATAAAAATGGCTTTAGATGACCACAATATTAGGTATACCCAGCTTATGGGTGAACTCAGTAGGACAAAACGAGATAAAAATATGCATGAATTCCATTTTAATAAAAATTGCCAAGTTTTGGTTGGAACAATTCAGGCTGCAGGAGTGGGTATAGATCTCAGGTGTGCTCAAAATGTATATATAATGGTGAGCTCAATATCTTTTATTTCATATTAAGAACAAAAATATTAAATTTTTTATATGTTCAATGTTGAAATAGGAGCCAAATTGGAATCCAGCAGTTGAGCAGCAGGCTGTTGATTGGCTGTATAGAATGGGGCAGAAAAATGAAGTAAATGTTTTGAATTATCTTGTACATGGAAGTAAAGAATTCAGCATGTATAAGATTCAAAGGAAAAAAATGTAGCTAAGAATGTAAGCCAAATTTCAATTCTATACATTTTTATGATAATATTAATTGTTAAAATTATGTTTTTGTTTTCAAGACTAAGTGTCCCAAACAGTGGAAATTAGGAGTATGAGTGTGCAAACCTATTATTAAGGGAGTTTGTAAATCACTCACATTAGAAGAAGCAAGAATTTTAAGGAGAGAAGGTAAATTTATGGGATTTAAACAGTAAACTGTATATCTATAGTTAAATGTGAGAATAAAAGTCTTTATGATTTTTCAATGATTTATTACATAGGAGCAGTTGCTATTGGGGGCAGAAGTATCTTCAACAGTCTCTAGAAACTCAAATCTTGGGGAACGGTATAGCCAAATAATTATGTGGCAGGCAGAAAAGCTTTCTCTGATTCATCATTTGAGCAAAGAAGGTTGTACTCAATTTTTGGATGAAGAAATTAAGAAGCTCAAACTTCTAGGTGATAGTGGAATACTGGATTCTGATAGCATTGTCCGCCTGATCCCACACTCAATAGATACAGTTTTTAGTCGATTAAAGCTCAATAAATCATTTTTCACTAAAACATGCTGTCCTAAATGCTTTGCTCTTTATGAGTATAACTCTGAATCTCAACCATCTATACTATGTTGCAATCAACCATTTTTTTGTCATCAAAGTGCTATTTAAAAACTTTTGGAGCAGGACAAATTGTAGTTAAATGTGATGAAAGGCTGTATTTGATGAAGGAACATCAAGAACATGTAAAATACTTATCTCTTAAAACATTTCATCACCATTCTTTTATCGACTGGCTTAAGGAAAAGATCAAACTGTTCAAATTTGAGCTTCTGATTGAGAATAAAACCCTGTGGCAGACAATGTAGAGTGTGATTTGATAAAGGATGTTTGCGATGGTTCAATTTGGAAAAACTTTCCCATTACCACTCCACCTCTGGATAGCAATGATGATGAATATACGATAACTTCAGGTAACTTAATGTTTAATTTATATGTCGACTGGTTTGGGCCTGGGGGAAATAGGATTGGAGGTCATCAGAAGTCTGTAAGAAATATTATGATGGTGTGTATGAACCTACCTCAAGAAGATAGATACAAAATGGAAAATCTTTTTTTGTATGCTATTACACCTGGACCAACAGAACCCACAAGTGAACAGCTTAATCACCTTCTAAAACCACTGGTTAATGATCTACAAACTCTATGGGATGGTATATTGATTGAAAAGACGCATCTTTATCCACAAGGACGGAAATTAAGAGTTGCATTGTTCTCTTTGATAGGTGACATTCCTGCAATACAAAAATTGGCTGGCTTTTTGAGTCACTCTGCAAGAATGTTCTGCTCTTTCTGTAATATCTCTAAAGATGAAATTAGTGAAAAAAATGTGGGAAATTTTTAATTAGGGAATCATGAGGATCATATGTGCTGGGCAACAAAGTGGAAAAATTCTAAGTCACATTGGGAGCATGTATCAATTGTTCAGAATCATGGGGTACAATGGAGTGAGCTGAATAACCTTGAATATTGGCGTCCAACTGAATATTGCTCAATTGATGTTATGTATTCACATATGCTTGGCAACCTAAAAGATCACAGTCTAACCTATTTTCAAATCCAAAATGCAGCAAAAGATCTAGAAAGAAAGCTGGAAAATGATAAAAATTGGCATGTAAGACAAGAAGATGACGATTTCTTTTCTGATACTTCACTGCATAAACATTTGAAAAAACGTAGAAGTAGCTTAAGCACCACAAATAATGATGATGATGATACAGGACATACAAGACAGCACAAGCGGCAAAGACTTACAAGTTCAAGATAGTAATCAAGTCATCATGGACTATATAATGAAGGATTGGGAAAACATCGATCAAGAAGCCAGAGTAGGTCATCCAGCTCCAAATTTATTCCTCCATATAGCGATTTGGCCTCAATACAGTCTCACAGCAGTGACAGTAGGAATTTACTGTATAACTTAAGGCAAAGGAGCATTAAAATATCACAGAGTGAAGGATCACACTCATCAAATGAGACAGCTAGATATGAAGAAAATAAAAGGAAAGGTAAGGAGAAAGAAAATGAAGGTAGTAGTAATCCATGAATCACAGCAGCAGAGCTACAGGTTGTATGGAAGATGATTGATCAAGTAAGAAGACCTTCCTGGATAACACGAGTTCCAAAATCAGTAGGATCTAAAAAGGCAGGATCCCTCAAGGCAGCAGAATGGCACATACTGTATACTCTCTACTTCCCTTTGTCACTTATACCCCATTGGTTTGAAAAATTTAAAGAATATGAATCTTCAGCTTCCTCAGCTGAAAAACCAAGAGGATATTATCTTCTCAAGTCACTTGTAACATTATTCTCGATCACCAATTTTTTGACATTAAAAAATATACAGACTAATGAGCTTAAAGATCTAGATCAATTTCTGTTAGAGTATCGTGAGTGCCTGAAAGAGGGTTAGAAGAATATTAATGCAATGCCAAATCTGCATAGCACTCAACATTATCCTGAAATGATAAAGCGTCTTGGTCAACCATCAGGTACAGCTACTTGGTCTGGAGAGCGGGTGAATCATATATTATCTGAAATTCCAAACAATCACCATCCACGTATGTAATTTTTGTAAGCAATGATTTAAAAACTCAGCTGTGCTAATTTAATAATATTTACCACAGGAGAGATACCGCTAACAATGCTCAAACATTGGTATCGGAAGTCTAGGGTATTAGATCTTGGTGAAGCTGAAGAAAATGATCAATGTGAGACTAAAAAAATCCATATTGATCTTGATAAACAAAACAAATGGATCCATCTAAGTATGGCATTATTTACTAAATGGGTAAGGGCACGAATGGGAAAAGAAACTTCAAGACAGGCTTTGACACCATCGGAGAAAAGTGGGGATCTGGTAGTTGAAAATGTAGCAAGCATGTTGATACATGGAAAGAGGTTTACTAGTTACCATCGACACATTGCTAATTCAACAATTGAATTCTACTATGGAAAAGATATCCAGTTTGGGAAAACTGATGATCTTTTCAGGTCAAAAGAAGAGAATGATCAAATATATTTAATAGTAATTCCTTTCAAGGAGCTCCGTCCAGAAGATACATCAAAGGATCCCTATGAGCTTTTCCCACAAGTGCATTGTTGGTTAGTAAGAGTAGCCAAAGCAACTCAAATTGTGATTAAGAAAGATGAAATAATTGGACATGCAGCTACTGTCAAGCACAAAAAAGGAATGTTTGGAATCAAAGACGACGTTGTCACTGCCATTGGACTGCAGAGAGTAGTGAGTGAAAAAATTAATCAAATTTATTTTCTGTTGACTAACATCTTTGTGTTAATTTGGGATTCGGGAAATTTGTAGGATTGGTGATGTTTGTAAATGGTGAAAGAAATAGTTCAATGCTTGATTAAAAAATGCAATGCATCCAACTTACCTTATCATAAATCAGTGAAAAATTACTTTGGTTGCTTTTATTGCGAGAGAACCCATGCTTTCCATGAGTCATTTTTATCTTAAATGTAAGAATGAAAGAAAGAAAATCATGATAATGAAAAATATGATAAAATTTTTACTTAATGAATAATCTTCTTGCTCATTCATCTACTATAAATAGTTTGACCTTCCCACTTTAGCTGATAGCTATATATTATTCACTTTATTTTTCCCCAAGATAACATACACGTTAACAAGACTATAAACATAGTATCTTTTTTTACTTTAACTTTGATAGGTATAAATTTTAAAGACTGATTATTTTTCTTTTCTTTTCTTTTATTACAGTTCATTATGGATGATAATTTTGAAGGGATGTCTGTTGACCCAACTGATTCCAATTTTTTTCCACCTCAACATACTAATACTGGAAATACTCCACCACCACCCGCTGCTGATCCATCTCCAGATGCATCTCAATCTGTACCACCTAATCCTAAACCACCACCTAATCCCAATCCAGGCCAAGAGTCTCATGAAGAACCAAGAAATTTTAATCCCAATCATCCTTCTGCTCCTGAAAGTGCTGATCAGCATGCAGATCAGCTAGGAAGAGATTGGGCTAGTGAAGTATTGAGGGAATTTTTTGGAGACCAATCATCATCTGCTCAGCCTAACCAAGGAGCAAGCACAAGTGGAGCTGGTAAGTCAAATTTTTAGTGTATTCTTTTATTGAAAAATAACCAATTTAATTAACTTATTTGAATTGTTAGTGAATCCCTCAATAATTATGGGTATCAGTGATTACCACAGACTCAATTCAGAAGAGTCTCAAGAACGAGACCGGGGGTTAAGGGCTGTAAGAGGCTTAGTTAGAAGGAATGATGTTCCCAGGAGCTCATACAGTCTAAATAGAAATATTTACCACTTTCTGAAGTATTGTCTTGGGGGACCAACACAAATAACAAAATATCCTGCGAGCCCAACACCTTTGGAGATTGAAAATTGGAAAGCTTTGAACCAATTCAAACTGTCCTAACCCAAGTCCAATATTCTAACCGTGCCAATTCTGCAGCTGATCAACAATTTCTGATAACCGATTCTATAGCCTTCTTCCGATCCAAAATTTGACTACCAGAATTTTTTCCAGCACCTGAGCCTCGAGGACTAAAAGGAGGAGCACCGATTCTACTTTCTGTCAAATGAAACTTAGAGCGTGAATCGAAAGGGAAAGTTTTTCGGAAATTTGCCTTTGATTGGACTTGCCGTGACTTTTCAGAATAAACTTGGAATCAAGTCATGGGAAGCATAGTATGGGACCACTGTACCAGATGGCTCACCACCTTGAATACAATCGATCAGTCAAAGCTTCAGTTCACTCAATGTGTTATTGAGAAATGGGTAGTTAATAAGGGGAAGGAGATGATAAGGTTATTTGGGCAAGAAGAGGAAAGGGTAACAAGAGGAAAGATTGAAAAAAGGGCAAGGGCACAAGTAAAACGTTATTGGACCAAGGTAAGTTTTTTATTTTACTTTGCTTTTTGTTATTATGAAGCTGATTTAGTTGGAATTCAGATTGCTAGTGCACTCTACAAGTTAGCAAGAAATCTCTGCAGTGATGTGCCAGGTTTTGTTGTGCTTTTTCATGATACTAGGTGCATCTCTGATATTGAGGAAGGCCCAGCACCAGCCCCAACTGCACCTATCCGAGCTATTCCTGGATGGCAAAATCCTGAACTCAATGATTTGTTTAAAAAAATGGATAAGATGACAAAGACTTAGCCCATACACCAGCTCAAAGAAAATCAGCATTAAAAACATATTCACAGTCATCAGAAAGGACAGTTGCCCAAAATGGTGTATTCAATGTTCCCAAATAACTCCCCAAGAATTGCTATTCAGCAACATTTTTGCAAGGATTATCTGTGAATGAACATGAGTCACTTGGGGTTGGAGCTGATGTTGATCTGGTAAAGATTCGGGAAGCAATTAATAGAGCATCAACATCATCATAACTTAGGTATAACGGTGATCTTCTGTGTAATATAGCTATCTTATATTGAATTTTATGTATTCTGTTTTTTTTCAAAGCAGCTTGGTAAATGTTATAAGGTGATATTGAGAGAGAGTAACATTTTTTTAAGAAAAAAAAATAATGTATGAGATATAAAAATGTATTTTCAACAAATTGATGGTCCATACCTCTTTATGTCACATTTATGTATCCATATTAATTTCAATCAAATTTAATGTTGACCAATACATAGTGAATACACGCTATGCCACTTACACTTGCCAGGCATAGCTACCATTAAATATGCCAGTATCAAAATTTTTTTTGATCAAAATCAATGAGCATGTTAATCATGAATTACAGGAGTCAACTGCATATTTTAATGCATGGTGCCCTTCCAACATTAATTTCAATCGAAATTTATTTTGATATTGGCATATTCCATGGTGTCTATTCCTGGAAAGTGTAAGTGGCATAGTGTGTATTCATTATGTATTGGTCAACATTAATTTCAATAGAATTTAATATTGACATTTGCATATTGAACCCAAACCAGCAAACAACCCAAAAAATTCTTCATATAACTGCTCATTAATTTTGATTGAAATTAGGGTTGACCATATACATATTGAATGGTAGTTATATCTGGTGTGTGTAAGTTGTAAAGCTTGTGTTCAATGTGCATTGGTCAACATTAATTTTGATTGAAATTAATATTAATGTGTAAATGATATATACATGCTCAATATGCATTGTAATGTGTTTACTTAATAATAGAGGGCCCTACTTTTCATCTTACAGAAAAATGCTTGGTGGCATGTCAAATTCAATTTTTATTAAAATTAATTTTGACATGTTACCATTCATAACAGTAAGCAACTGACTGCATAAATTGATGATAATCATGAACCTTAATTTCGATCAAAATTAATGTTGCCAAGTGCAGATTGAAAAAAAGCTATGCCACTTACACTAGCCAGGCATATTTACTATTTATTATGTATTGGTCAACATTAATTTTTATAGAAATTAATATGGATATGTAAATTTTATATTTACCCTCAACATGTATAATAAATTTCAATACTTAAAAATACTTTCTGTCCTTTACATGTCATGCAAAAAAGCATTATATCACTTCAACATTAATTTTGATCAAAACTAATGTTGGCATGCCATTATGCATTGAAACAACTAACTGACTGAAAAAGTTCATCATCAAAATGCTCATTAATTTTGATCAAAATTAATGTTGACCAATACATATTGAATATAAGTAATCTCTGCTTACTCAGACCAGATATAACTACCATTCAATATGTATATGGTCAGCTTTAATTTTGATCGAAATTAATGGGCAGTTTTATGAAGAATCTTTTGGGTTGTTTGCTGGCTTGGGTTCAATATGCAAATGTCAATATTAAATTCAATTGAAATTAATGTTGAGCAATACATAATGAATACACACTATGCCACTTACACTTTCCAGGCATAGCTACATGCAATATGCCAGTATCAAAAGTAATTTCGATTGAAATTAATGTTGGCAAGGCACCATGCATAAAAATAAGCAGTTGACTCCAGAAATTCATGATTATCATGCTCATTAATTTTGATTTAAATTAATTTTTGATACTGGTATATTTAATGGTAGCTATGCCTGGCAAGTGTAAGTGGCATAGCATGTATTCATTATGTATTAGTCAACATTAATTTCAATCGAAATTAATATGGACATGGACTATGCATACAATTCCAATAAGTATAGGTAAGCTAAGTAGTTAGAATAACTGGTTTGATCAAGTACACCATATAAAAATTGATGTTTTAATGCCTTGGTTAATTTCAATCGAAATTAATTTTAAGCCATGCATGTTAAATTTTATCTATGTCTGTGTAGTCCATGTTAAATGGCTTGTATTCAATATGCAGGGGTCTACATTTATTTTGATCGAAATTATGAGGTTCATTGCCTCATAAATTTGGTGGTTTCTGTCAGGGTTTCATGCATGATGCCATATGATACTTGTTAATTCCTATCAAAATTAATTTCAACACCAATATATTGAATACAAACCATGGCACTTACAGTACTTGGTCATAGCTAAAATTCAATATGCCCGTCTCAAAATTAATTTCAATAGAAATTAATCAGGATCCATGAAGTTTATCAATAGTGTATGAGTTAAGTTTCAAGTCATATGTTTCATCTATTTTTTGCACCCATTTCTAGGTTATCTCAACAATTTTTTTCAAGTTTTATTATATTAATCAAAACTGTGGTAAGTTGTGAAAAATTAGCTAATCCAAATCTCAAATTGAATATTAATATTTTAATAATTTTGAATGTTGCTTAAGGTATTTCATTGGGTGATTCATTATAATATTTTATCAATTTAGTAGTCCTTTAACTTTTGAAAAGTAACAATATTGGTATAGTTAGGGAAAACAATGCAATATCTTGTGCAGAATAAGATATATTGTTAAATAAAACTATTCAATTTTTTTTCCCTTAGTTCTATCCAAGTTTATCAATGGTTTGGTCACAGTGCCCACACCCTAGCCTGACACTCCTCCTGTCACTTAAAAAACAAATTCTTATCTTAAATTCTAATGTTACCAATTTTATATTTATAATTCATTTCTTGTTTGATGAGGCATATCAGTATACTTGTGAATCTTGCATTGTCATCTGAAAGTAAATTTAACAAATATTTATAAAGCATTATCCTTTTCTTTCATATAATACACTAATTAAGTGTATCTCCATTGTTTAGGAGTAAATTCTAATTTAAAAAATTTTGTATTTACCCGTGGCAATTTGCATATGGGATATACATTTCTTATTATTTGTTTTTCACACTAAAAGTCCCCAATGAATTCCTAGTATTTTCTGTTAGCTACATCAAATTTTGCTTCAATATAAACAGATTGTGATTTAGCATGTTACTCAGTTTACCCCACTATGAATAATACATGTTAAAAAAAGCTCAAATAATATAAAATCCCCCTCTTTATTTTTTCTGTTTCTTTCATCCTCACTTTAATTTTAATCTTATTCGATTTTTTATCCTATTAAATTATCAACTTCAATTTTCTAGAGTAGAGTTTCTTATAATTATTCATCATATTACATCATAATTTTTTGATATCAAATACTTTTTTTTAATATTCATTAATCAATATGTCTAGTATTCAAAATCCTAAACCTCCACTTTGTATGTATATCATGTTCCTCTCTCTTAATTTATATATTTCACTTATGTTCTATTTCATTTTTTTTCAAAAAATTGATTTTCCAGCGCCCAGATGTGTTTCATCCCACTCTCTGATTGATACTCGCTTTGAAGCTTTTGAGCTTGCACCATGTCTGCCACATGGCATGGCACCTAACCCTCCTGTACTTAGCAATGAGAGGCAGGAAATAACAAGATTTCAGTATCGCAATTTACTTGAATTGGCTATAGATAAAACAGAAGAACTTGTCAAGATCCTTAACAATAATCCTTCTCCTTCATATTTATCTAACCCTTGTAATGACTTACTCCAATATGTGAAAAGCCTTGAAAAATGTATGTTCTTCACTTTTTTTGTCTCCTTTTAAATTAGTAGATAAGATTATTAATATTTTTTTCTCTTCATATATATTTGTAGCTTACGAGGAGGGTATGACTCCACCTGATGAAATCATTGTCATTTGGGATGATGATGAGACAGATGAACCATCAGCTTCAACTCATGCTCCAACTTCTAAAGAAAATCTTGAAACACCTGTTATCCGCTCCAAGAAAAAGAAATTATCCCAAGGCTCCTCTTTTGTTTGATGTATTAAACCGGATTCTGAAAATGAATTTTCTGATGTATCAAATAATAAATCTCAAAAAAATAGCAAAGGCTTTGATAATGAGTATATTCTTGTTTCCTTTTTTTTATTGTTATTCTTTTATCTTTAAAATTCTATCATATAACTCTTTTATTGCTTACATATTGTACTTTTTATCTTTCTTTTGATATTTTGTACCAGAACCTCACCTACTGTAGATTGTTCCATCCATAAACTCCCTCTCCCTGATGAAGATGATGAAAATAGTGATGAAAATAGTGATTATGAACTGTCAGAAAATGAAGCTATGCTTGCTCATCAAAACAAGAAAACTTTAAAATCTTCTTCAAGACATGACAATATGTTTGACAAAGATGATGATTCAAACCACTCATCACCGAATTCCTTCATTTCTAAGAAGCAATACCCATCACCTCCTAAATTACTTACTTTGTCCACTTTGAAAGCTTCTCTGCCAATGAAATCAACTCCAATCAAGATATCAAAAAAACCTCTAACTTATTTACCCTCAGTTCTAAAATACTCTGATTTGCAGGAGGAATTCTGTAAAATTCATAATTTTTATAAAGGTAGAATCAGCACGGCAAAGGTCCTCAGGTCGTGGTTGTAAATTGTAACTCTCCTCGAATTACGCTCTTCTACTTCTTCCCAAGAACCCATGTTAAATATTCCAATTTTTACTTTTCATTGGGAAAAATCTTGTGGAGAAGATTGGCTTTCAAAACTTACTGAGTTATGTAAGTTACCTTAATTTTTAGTCTTGACTTTGTTCTTTTACTTATTTTTTTTTCCTTTTGTAGCAAATATTTTTTTAGAGATTGATAGCTCACAGCTATGGGTACTCGATAATATTGATTTCAAAAAAATGGAAGATTTATGTGATCCTGATGGTTTAAATACTGAAATTCTTTCCTCAACAAAGAAAATGGATCACCCTGAATCCAATCTTATCCAAATGCTCATGAGATTAATGATCCCAAGTGACCACTGCTGTTCTGCATGGGTATCTCTTATATCATCTTCACTTTATCTGACTGCACATGAATTCAGCCAGCTTCCATCACATCAAAACATTAACTCAGATTGTCTAATTGAACGTGGTCTTCAGATTCTAGCTCATCTTTCAAATCTGAAGAGTCTGATTCCTGATGGCTTAGAAGTTGGTCCCACTGCACTTCAAACCCTTGATATATCAATGTCAACTCTTCTTCAAATCAGAAATATTATCATTGATATAATTATGTCAATTATCATTCTTAAATCAAAATATTGTGCTTCAACAATATCAAGTGGCAAGACTAGCGAAGCTCAACAATCAAGTCAGAAAAACAAAATTACTGAACTGAATATAATGAGACAGAAACAAAAGGCTGCACTAAACAAGATAAATTCTGAATACTCCCACCACCAATATCAATCTTTCACATTCTATATAATTGATGGTGTCCGTGGTTTATTTCTGAGCTCTCAAGATCATAGATTGGCTTCAGCAGCTGATTGCTTGGAGGTAATATCAGAAATTAAGTTTCTTAATTTACATGAAAAAAAAATCATTTTATGGAAGAAATAATTTGGAAAAATTTAAATAACTATATTTTGACATTAATAAAACCTTTTATATGAAAGTGTGATCCATTTCCTTTAAAATTTGATACCTCAAGTCCTCCGGGAATTGCTAGGGCTATTTCTGCAGATTTTCTTAATCACTGGAGCTCCATTCAGCCAGTATCACCTTTTTTTGCTAAACTTAGCCTTTCAATTAATTAATATTCCAACATGTAAATAGATAAAGTTCTGTGTATATGATTTATCTTGTATAATTCAAGTTATTTTCCTTCAAATACGTCAAACATGTGACCATCTTTGAAATTTATTAAGAAACCTTTGACATGATTTTCTAAATTAATTATTAAAAAAAATTATTGTAAGTCCAGCAATAACAAAGATTTTAAAATCTACTTATATGATTTCAAATACTTGTATTAAATTCTTAAATATTTTATTGTTTATATAAAAATATGATAACTGCTCTAGTTTTGTTACTTTACCTTTAATATTAAATAATCTATTAATTATTACAAATTTTTTCATTGATTATAACATTTTTAATCAGAAGTAGAACAACTTAAATAATTAAATGTGTGTATTCTTAAAAAAATACAATTTAATCTATTTTTGATTCAAAATTCTTTCATCAACTCTTTATTATTAACTTTTTTATTAATAAGCTTGTTTGACCTAAAATACTATACAGTTAATTTGGTAGCATTAAAAGCACATTTTTATGGCTAATATATTTCAAATTCTTAATTATAGTTTTTGTATTTTAGAACCTTTGCTACCAATTTAATAAAAATGACATTTAAAGATTTCACAACTTATATATTTCCTCAAAATTAAATCAAATTTTCTATGAAAAAAAAATTATTCTATTTCCCAAATGAAAAAAATAGATAATACTTTAATCATCACAAATGAAAATAATACAGCTACTCCCAGTATTTATCATGTTTAATTTCACATTAAGTTGTATAAATATGATATAAATTTGTAATATTTAATTATCAAAATTTTTTAGATTTGTCTTAACATTAGATAAATAATACTTTGCTGAATTTATTTCTTCCTCTATTAAGTCATCTCTTTTCAAAAAAACTCTCAAAGCACTCATCAAATATTTATACCTATCTTTTTCTTCTTTAATTTCCAAGTACTCTGAAATATCAATATCAAAAACATTAAGCTTTTCTATAGCATGAAAAATTCTAGTGCTGATTTAAATAGAAGAACCTATCCTTGTGAAGCCATGAATTTTGTGACATCTTGAGGTAAAATGCCTCAGTTGATTGGAAGGCCATAACATCACTGTTATTCCATTAGTTGCTTCAAAGTTAATTTTACTTCGAATTTCGGGAAAAATAAGTTCTCCACCTGTTTGTCGTGGTTGGGTCTTATTGTACTTCATATGAATAGTATTTTTTTCTGTATCTTTAGGAAAAAATATTCCTAAAGTATACTCACATGCATCCTTATCACAATGAACCTCATTGGAGAACCCATTACCATTTGCTCCAGATGTCCAAGTTAAATTACTAGCAAACGGTACACCGTCTTCTTCACTATAAACTTTTGAAAATCCAGGAATACCAAGTTTTGCACAAAGATTAGTTGCCTTGTTGTACTTTACATATGATATTTTTTTAAAAAAATATTCAAAGTACATTGCAATCCTCTTCATTCATTTTTTATATTCATCCATGCGTACAATCTTATCAGTGTATTCATCTGCAAGTAAAAGCATTCAAAAATTCAGTATTTAAATTAAAAAAAGTGATACTTACGAATATATAAAGATTTCTTCCTATCTAAAATAAAGCCGCCACCAAACATTTTTCCAAAACCACCAGCTCTTTGATGATAACCATTATTTGTAATTTCATGTTTGCAGTAAGAAAGATCCTTAACGCATTTCACCGTAGCTTCTAACATATCTATTTCTTTGAGCTCATGAATTTCAAAAGTCTGCACAAGAACATTAGGTATTAAGACACCTTTTGGTTTATAAATACTACAACCAGGAAAAAAATTCTAATAATTATTGCAATCTGTAATTTTATTTGCATAAGATCGTGCGTAGAAATGTGGCTTCTTCCCATTTGTATCCATTCCAAGAGCATTTAAAAGTTTCATTCCGGTAGCAATGTCTTTGGCCCACCTATTGTTAGAGTTCTTCCCTGGCCGTTTTTTTTTTTTCAAATTGTTACTCATTGATGGTTCAATCCTAAGAGAATTCAATTTTGATTTAAAATAGAAAAAAATCAAAAATTAGAAAATAGTAACAGAATTTCAATTATCAGTCAATGATACCTTTAAGTTTATCATATCTTAAATATTAGAAATACAAAAGTTAGAATATTTACATATTAGTAAATTTATATACTTTTTCTTTATTTCAAATATTAAGAAAGTGTTTCAAAGGTATACTTTATTAAATTATACATATAAAGAGTATAGCTTTATCCTGTATGCATTCAGCAAGTACAAGATTTGGCTCTACACTTAATATTAATAATATAATGAAAGTATAACTCCAATACACTAGTAATATTAAAAAATTTACAGAATTATCATATCCACATATATAAAATGAAAAATCTTGCTCTGACCAATATATTGACTTAGAAAGTTATACTTCAATAAATTATTAATTTTTAAATTGTAGCATTGTCCTGTATGCTTTCAGCAAGTACGAGACTTTGAAACAACTTAAAAATCAATAAATTAAAGTTAAAGTACAAACAATCTAATTATTATTATGAAAAGCGAAACATTATCCTGTATGCTTTCAGCAAGTATGAGATGATGTTTTACTTTTCATATTAATAATATAATGGTTGAGAAAGTATTAAAGAAATATAGAAAAATGATAAGCAAAACATGAACTTACATGTCTATAAAATCTTCTTCCATTTGTAGCTGATTGATCAAAATTAATTATAAAGTTTATTTTATAATTACTGTTTTAAAAAATAAATGGTTAGATAAATAAATTGAACATTTTTGATAAGGAATAAAGAAAAGTAAATTGACAAACAAATAAAAAAACTTTAAGTTAACTGAAAAAGAATATTTTTATAATGAATCGAAAGGGTACAGTAAAAGATACCATAAAAATAAATTCAGAATTAGAATCATTAGATTAACTTGTCAATAGTTTAAAAAAGAGTAACAAACCAAAATGATATGAAATGAAATAGAAAGAAAAATTTGCTTACCGGTAATCAGATAGGGTCAAGAAAATAGTACCAATAATTCAAAATGATAAAGCAAAAATATGATTGATAGTTTTTGGAAAAGGTAAGTGAGAAAGAGAAAGGAAAAATAAATTGGGTGGCAAACAGATGTAGATATCATGAATTTTCACTGATCACATTTTCAAAAAAATGCAGCTCTCCAAGTCATATGATAAACTTCATCTAAATTCCAAGAATAATGTTGCCAAGGCACTGTACACAGCATGATCATTTTTTCCTATGCATATACTAATTCCAGCTAGAATTTTTTTGGCTGCATGTTGTACAGATGAACGTTTGTGGAACGCTAAATTTCACATCTAAAAAAAATTGATGCCACATAATTCTAGCTACCATGTTTCACGTAGCTAAAAAACATACACTCATCACATTTAAATTTACATTGCATCAAAATTAATTCATTTTCGAATTTTTTAAAGGGAACTATAATGTACACCACCTATTTCTAAAATATGAACATCCCCACCATCTTAAATTGGTAGATTTTTAATTGTGCAATTTTTATTCCTTGGCCTTTTTCCTGATCTTGCTTGGCTCAAAATATCAAAACATGGCCAATGTTGCTGAAAGCAACATTTGATTTTGTTTCTATGTGTATCAATGGAAGGCCCTTTATAACCAGCTGCAGAGCATTGTATATCTTTTTGAACAAATTTTTATTTATTTATGTATTTTAATTAGATAATTTACTTTTTAATGCAGCCAGAATTATACTGGCTGCATTTTGGAAAGCTTAATTTATTACCCAAGCCTTTGAAATTGGCTTGGGTCCCTTACATTGCAATTTAGTACTTCCAGCAGGTTTCCCCTGGCTGTAAGTGCCTCTTTCAGGCAATCAAAGTCGCTAAAAGCGACTTTGATTGCTTGCTGTAACATTTGCCACCCTCCCAGCCAATTTACTAGGCTGGGAGGTGGCCAAAGCTGTTTGCAACGCGCGTTGCTGCTGCAAGTAATGCACGTTGCACAATCGCTTCCATATCTCATGCAGCTGATATCAAGTCAGCTGCATGAGATATGGGCAGCACATGCAATGCGCGTTTCATGTGCTGCATGCAGTGCATTGCACAGCCAGTTTTTTTCTGGCTGTGCAATGCACACAGAGAAACCAAAGTCCCTTCAAGGGACTTTGGTCTCTAAAATGGAAGCGACTTTCCCTACCAGGTGCAAACTGGTGGGAAAGTGAGAGACAAGTTAGACTGAAGTTGTTTGAAAGCAACTTCAGTCTTAAAAACATTAAAAATCATAAAAAAAAATGAGAAAGCTAGAAAAAAAAATTAAAATGTGAGTATAAGAAAAAAAATAAGTGCTAGTGATACCAAAAACCCAAGCCGATTTCATTTGGCTTGGTTATTTAATAATTATTTTTAATACATTAAATTTAAAATTCAAACACCATGAAATATATGAAATTTTTTTATATGAATATTATAAATTTAATTTACCTCTTTCTCATAGTTATATTTATAATTTTGTTTTTTTAATTTTTGACTTTTAAGTTGATTTTTTGGAAATACAAAATTAAATTTTCAACTAAATTTTTTAGAAAGGTAAAAATAATTATAAATTTGACATTTTGTAATTGAATAATGGAAAAAATTTTAAATTTATTTAAAAAATATTTTTGGTGGAAAAATACCAATATTTTAAGGGTAGAAATATGGTGCAAATTTTAAGTAAAAAAAATTATATTTTTTTTGTGAGGGGCTATTTCTATTTTTGTAAATATTTTTCAAAAACAATCATTAAATACTGAACTTAATTACTTTGTAATTTAAATTTTTTGTAAAATAATTAAAATTGAAATAATAATATTGATCTATTTGATATAAAATTTGATTTGGTAATATTAATGTCTCTTTAAGTAAATTTGAAAATCATTAAAAAAGACCATGTTGATAAGTACTTCATTTTTGATATACAATGGTTATATGTATATCTTATATATATTTCTTGAGTGTTATTTTTATATACATTCAATAAAATTTGTAATATATAATGCCATTTAATCATTAATTATTGTTAAACTTAGTTATAACAACTTCATATTTAATACCAGCCACTAGTATTTACTTTTTAATTTATAACTCCAATATAATATGAGAGTATCCTTATTTTGTCTGTATGTAATTAACAACAATAACAGACCATAAATGAGTGGGTAATTAATTACAATAAATAGTTGAAGAACAACCTATAAGAAATTATAAGTTTATCAAAAAGAGTACATTAAAAAAATATACTTTTGAATTTTTTTTGATATAATTTGGGTAGTTAAATGGAAATTTAAATTATCAGACTTCAAAATGGAAAAAATCTAAAAGTGGTGTTTATATAATAAGCCTCATATAAAAAAAAGGATAAAAAATCTACTATTTAACTAAATTATTAAATATTAAGGTATTATTAAAATTATTGAAAAACTTATTTTACATTTATAATGAAACCTAAATGTGAAAATTATGGTGGGATTATAGTAAGACTATGTGTAAACACTTTAGTTTATACATACTTTCAACTATGTTCAGATAAAAAAATTGGTAAAATTGTATAATAACATCTAGTTAATAGTGATGCAATTTTATTTAGATCAAGAATAAATTTTTCTGAGGAAAAACTTATTAAATTGAGATATGGCCATCTCCTTTCAAGAGATAGAATAATAATAAAAATTTTAAAAAATTATAATAAGTATTCTTAATCACCATTTTTGAAAAGTCTCTAGTAAAGTTCATTTTAATTTATCATTCATTTATTAAATTATATGGAGTTTCATCTTGAAGTAGTGATGGGCAGCTTTGAACTTATGTTATGAAAAACAAAAAAGTTAAAAAATATATAGTTATACTAATGAAAAAGCCAAAAAGAAAATACTATTATAAATTAATAAAATAAAACTACATAAATTTTTATCTGCTCTAATGATTGAAGGGTACTATGTATAAATTTCCACATGTTAAATCTAACCCTGCTTTAAGGCTAGTTTACAGGTAGAGCTATTAAGTTTCCTTAAATTCTAAAAATAAATTATGCATTTTAATAAATTTTTTTTTCTTGTTTTCTTTCCAAAGTTGTTAGAGTTGCTTAATTAATACTGTTATCTTGATTGTAAGATATATAATTTTTTTTTTGAATACATGATTTATTGTTTCAAAAATTATATTATAAAGTTAAATCATTTATTTCATTTTCTAAAGCTTCATTGTCAAATACACCACTCAATTTTCTATTACTTAACAAATATTTAAAATTTGATAGTAAAATTTTTAGAATTTTCTTTTTGAGAGGGTCAAACTATATTGTGAAGATTTTTATCTAGAAATTCTTGTACTCTAAAACCAAATAATTTTCTCCCTTAAGTAAGCCATTTCAAAAATATGAAAATATAAACAAGAATATTAACTTATCTTATTTTTATTTTCTTTACTGAAATTTTTAGTTCAATCCCTTTTTTTATATTACATTAGTATAAAACCATGGTTAAATGCTACTATATAATTAATTTTTATTATATATATATATATATATATATATATATATATGAAGTATTTAGAAGGTCATCCTTTTTTATTTACTTGAATAAATGGCTCAATTATAATTCCCAAAACTTATTAATCTTTCCCAAACTCAATAACAAATTTCTCATATGAAATATTAGCTTCTAATATAAGAAGTTTATCTATTGATGATATTCAACATGTGATTTTCCTTTTTAGATTCAGCTAAAATTAAACAAAAGGAGAAATCATGCATATGTGTATAAATGGTAAACATATGTTACTTAGAGGATTGTGAAATTCACTCATCAGAATGGTTTAAGTATTAAAATAAATTGAGGTCATTATTTTCTAGTATTTGAAACTAATTAGGAAATTATTCTAAAAATATATTTTAATGTGTATCATGTTTAAAAATTTGGAAATATGATTTTTGAAAATTGTGAGTTTCTTATGAGATACCAAGCTTTAGTTTACATTGTTTCAAGTAGAATAGAATTTTAGTATTAGGAATTGAAAGCAATGTACCATTTTCAGATTTTAACTGTATTCTACTTATAGAATGATTACATAACATTAAACATTATTTAAATCAAAAAGGTTTAAAAGATATTTTAAATTTTACAAAATTTCACCATTTATTAATTGTTGATTTGAAAACCAACTATGATGTACACTCACTAGAAATAGGCAATCCCAATTTTAACATAATTTATCAATCCAAAAATAATGAGTCAATTAACATGAAAATATATATTATTTCAAAACCAAATCTCTAGATTTAAAATATGATGCTTTAATGAAAAATTTATACAAAACTTTAATGCAATGAACTCTCTTAAAAAATTCAAAAATAGAATATAAAAACAAGTAATTTCTGCAAAAAAAACTACTAACTATTGTAGATAAAGCATAAAAATAATTCATATTTTTAAAAAAAATGATCTAACAATATTTATTTTTGTTAAAAAAATCAAAAACATTGTTAAGTTTGCTTGTTATAATAATGTTAAAATCCACTAAACATTATCTAAAGGTGGCAAAATATGTCAAAAATATGTTGAATTATGTGAGCCAAAAATCAACGATTTTGTATCATTTCCTGTTGTGCTATGACTTTATTCCACCCTTTTTATCTGATTCTTCCAGTATTACTTTGCTATGATCACTAGTTTTCAAGTTAAAATTTACAAATTTTCATTATACTTGATAATATGAAAATTAACTCAAAATTTTATAACTACAAAATAAGATTTTGAAACTCCTTCTTTCAATAAATATTTGAAGAAAGTTTTAGTTTATTTGAGTAATGATTTTGAGAATAACAAAAAAGTTGAAATTCACAAGGACTTATTTCCAGAGACTATAATTATTTACTTGTGTAATGCATGAGCTACTTATCAATGATGTAAAACATCAGAAAATTAAGTTATAATTGTAAATCTACATATTATACTGTGTCTGGTATATATATCTTCAATTAATCTTTTAAACTTATCTTAACCTACATACCACACAATAGAAAATCATTATATTAAAAAAGGAAAAAATTCTATGATAATATCATAAAGAATGATAACCATGGATTGATATTCCATAAAATTGGTTAATAAAATTTTAAGAGAACCCAAATCAGTATTCTTTCATCAAAATATATCCTTTTTGTCTTTTTAATTTATTCCAAACAAATTTTTTGAAACTTGAATCTATATATCTAATGCCAAAACCACTATTAAGTTCCCTCTTAGACTTTTTAAGCAATTAAATATATATATATATATATTTTATTTATCAAAAATTGAAATAAAGAATAAAAATATAATTTTATTTACCTTTAATTATTTAAATATAGAGTATTTTCAGAATGCATTGTGGTTACTTGTGAAGGTTAGAAGATTTGAAATTGGATTTATGAGTTTTTAGAAGGGCAAATATTGTAAAATTCTTTTATAAATATTTATTTCATAGTTTCAAATGTTGAAATCTACAAACTAATGGGATTTAAAATTATATTGAGATTTAAAATCTGTTTTCTACTCAAGTAAAATAAAATAAAATGATGATATCAAAATTGAAATTAAGTTTAAACTTTTGATATGCTCTATCTTCAATTTTATTGATAGTGCATCAAAAATTTAATAATATTTTTTTCCTTCATCACTTTTTACATAAAAGATAGTTCTATCATTTTATGCATTAAAGATTGCTTATATAAAGTTAACATCTATGTCAACTGTTTATGACTATTAATCTATATAATAAATTTTTTAGAAGAAAAAATAAAATCAGTATATACTGACTTTAAAATTATTTAATTTAAAATAGTTTACACGTAGATAATGAAGGGTGATTTCATTTTTGAATATGAATTATAGAAGTCTTATTTTGTCAATTTTAATTCTTTTTGAGCTCAAATGTATCCACTTCAACTTATGTAAGAATAAAAATTATTTTTATTGAAATTTACATGAGAAAGTATGCCTATTATTCAAAATCAAACTTGCTCTAATGGTGTTTTTCAATCATTATTTCCATTCATAACAATAAAAAACATTTCAATTTGCTGATGTTTTAGTTTTTGATATCCCCAAGTTTTTATCTAAGGTGTACTATTCACAAAGTTATTAAAAATATAATTTTTGAAATACATGATAAACTTGAAAGTGAGGGGGCATTAAATTTTTAAAAATGAATTCTAAATTCAGGATGGGTAGTATTTTTTCTATTTTCACAAATGAACAATTTTTTGTTTCAATTAATCAAGAAAAAAAATTTTGTTGTAAGCATATTATATTATATTTATTTTGATTTTAAATACTATATTCTCAAGATTTGTGTTTAATATTTCAAGTGAAAGTTAATGTTAATGTGAATTTTAAGTAAGCTTGAAGAAATTTAATCAATAGGCATATTGGATATGTAAAATAATATTTTGCTCCAATTTTGAATCATTCTGGGCTAAAAAATATCCCGAATAAGGTTTTTGTGGGTCAATTTGGATTTAATTAGGATTAAGTGAGGTTTAATAAAGGACAGATAAAAGGCAAAATTCATTACTAGTGACTTTTTTCTCAAAATAGTTATAAAATATGTATCATTCTGGAATCAAGCTTCAATAAAGTTGAAATGAAACAGAGATAATTTCTAGCAGCACAACACCATATTTACAAAGGTGTACAATACCTCAAATATTACTCATAATATAGGAAGGCAAGGAATCTACAAAATTCACATTTGAAATGAGGATTTATATTTTGAAATTGAAATTGAGAAATGGAATATTATTTTCCAATTTAAATATCTATTAGTCATTTTACCAAAAGTTTTCAGTAATCAGATTGAATTTTGATGGTATTTTATTGTAGATTAATCATTTTGATGAGCCATTTACTCAAAATTACTGGTTTTGGTTCTAATATTCCATGTGAAATTCATTACAAATCTTTTTGAAAGTGAATAGTTGACATATTGGATATGCAAAAGCTTATGTTAGATCAAAGTGAGATCAAAGGGAGTTCAACTCATGATCAAATTAGGATTTTGCAAGATCAAACGGTGATCAATGTAGGTTCATCTTGAGCTCAATTTGTGACAAATCTCTGACTAAATGTAAGGCCAAAAAATTTCCTACATGGTGATGATGTGTGCATAATTCAGGCATAGATTTGTGGCTCAACGGAGTTCAAGAAAGGGGTATTGCTAGCAATACCCCCCCATTTTTTCTGTGGTGAATTAAAATTTAAAGAACCAATTTCAATCCAAGGCACACAGCCAACCACAGAACAAAATGAAGATGAAACTGAGAGAAAAGAAATGGCTTTAATGCAATTTACAGGGCCCCACTCAGGGTTCTCCACAAGCGGGCAGGCCCATAACCTGTATAGAATGATACCTTGCAGAGCCAGGGAGAGTACTCCGAAAGGGCCGGTGGCTAGACTATATATGTGATGGGAGTCTAGCTAAGAACATAACTGTGGTGAAACCATAACAAGTGTTGGTATCATGATATATACTAATCAGCTTCGTTGATACATACATACATGGGAATATTCATGAGAGTAAAGGTGCCTAAAATGAAATTTGGTCCTTGTATATTGATTTATTTGATGAATTAAACCAATCTTGACAATTGGCGCGGGCGTAACGACAAAATGAAAATCATTCATAGCAAGTGAGCCAATTCGAAAGAAAATTGAGCGTCTAGTGTTAATCATACCAACAAAACATGATTCGGGTACTAGCCTTACTTACATCAAATTAATATAAATAAAAATCAAGACAGAAAGGCAATAGTGATCCGCACATTCGTTAGATCTTGGGGACGCGTTGTAATGGTGGCCTTGGTTCAATTGAATTTCGGTTGTTAGACTTAGCATACTACTCCTTGGTACTCGGTAAAAGTAAATAAGTGACATCAGCGCTCTTTAACAATTTCCTTAGATTTAAAATGCATCTTTCCCTCATCTCCAAATGCTCATCATATCATATTTTTAATATATTTTTCTTAAACACTGTTAGTATATACATAATATTCTAATTCATACTTATTATTATAATCTTTTTTGCATTACTTGTCCCGAAGTGGACTGATACTAACTGTATGTAGAAGAGAGAGAAGTGTATTGTGCTAGCGTGAGAAGTTGTAGTTATGGTATATATAGCTATCAAGTGTTCATCTATTACCATATCTTTTGTCTTCTTTTGCTCATCATCTCATCTCATCTCTCTACACGTACTCACTTGAATATACAGGTGTGTACCATTACTATCATAAGTTGATTTTTACATTTAATTGTTATTGTTATAGGTTAGCGCATTACTATCAGCGATTTCAGCTTCATCCACAGTGTTACTAGAGGAGAAGACTTACGCTAGATTAAAGGTGTGCTCTAACTGTAGTTTCCTATTGTTACTATTATATTCATACTCCACTATGTTTGTAGGTTAGCACAACACTGTTCTCTTGTGATCCATATTATTTACGAGTAGATCTCATATCATACAGGTGTGCTTATCTTTGCAATTAAATATCTTTTGTCTTCTTTTGCTCATCATCTCATCTCATCTCTCTACACGTACTCACTTGAATATACAGGTTAGCGCATTACTATCAGCGATTTCAGCTTCATCCACAGTGTTACTAGAGGAGAAGACTTACGCTAGATTAAAGGTTAGCACAACACTGTTCTCTTGTGATCCATATTATTTACGAGTAGATCTCATATCATACAGGTTAGCGCATTACTATCAGCGATTTCAGCTTCATCCACAGTGTTACTAGAGGAGAAGACTTACGCTAGATTAAAGGTTAGCGCATTACTATCAGCGATTTCAGCTTCATCCACAGTGTTACTAGAGGAGAAGACTTACGCTAGATTAAAGGCTTTTATTATTCTTTCACATTATCAGTACCAGCTCACGTACTTAAGCACAAACAACAACTAGTAACACTAGTAACATGGACAACAATAGCATCCGTGAATTAATCTCTGCACTTGAAAACAAAAATGACACAAAACTCGGAAGTGACAATTACTTTACCTGGGCTGCTCACATGGAAGGTCTTCTCTTCGAAAATGAACTGTGGGAAGTAACCGAAAACGAGTTTATAATAACAACTACTGAAAAAGAAGATGGGACAACAATCACGTCTCCAAGTGCAAATGAGATCAAGAAGCGCCTTAAGACAAACATGAAAGCGTATTCAATGATTCTTCGACATCTTGACCATGAAAACACGATGCTAATTTGCGACAGTCCAGAGCTAAAAGGAGATCCATACAAAACATGGATGAAACTGAAAGAGAAACATGCTGAAGTAAATCAATTCACTAAAGCCGCTGCCTACAAATCATTAAATGATCTGACTTACACTACGGATCTCAAAACCTTTATTAACGATATCCGAAAAGTCCTACGAAATTTGAGAAATGCTAAAATCAGCTATGAAGGCGACACTGTAGCTACTCAAATAATTATGAAATTACCTGATCAATATCAAACCACAGCTCAAAATATCCTGGCTTCTGGAAAGGTAACCATGATGAATGTCCTGGCAGTACTCGAACAGACTAGCAAATTTCACAATCTTCAGGACAACCAATCGAACGAATCTAAGACTAGCAAAGCCCTTATTGCCGACTCAAGTAAAACTGAAACGTCGAAGTCCAGAGAAAGAAAACCGCGAAAGAAATGCACGTACTGTAATAAAACAGGACATCTTGAAAGCGAATGCTGGGAGAAGGTTGGAAAACCAAGCTGGGTCGAACAACGCGATCAATGGAAGAAAGAGATGGCTGAGAAGAATAAAAAAACTAATGAGTCAGCTATGATGGCGTACAATCAGTATGTTCTTATCTCTTCTATCGACAACAACACCAACCTGAAACCAATCCTTGATTCAGGAGCCACGTCAACGATGATTAGAAACCGAAAGTACTTCTGGACATATCAGAGTACTAAGTTCGATATTGTGACTGGAAATGAAAACACAGAATGTGTTGGAAAGGGAACTGTTAAATTGGTTGAAGGGAAAAATGTTGTGACTCTTAATGCACTACATGTACCTAAATTACCGTATGATCTTGTGGCAACTATTGAGTTTTGGAGAAAAAATTATCAAGTTGAATTTGCTAAGAATCCCGAAAGATGCATCATCAGTAATAAAAATCTTAAATTCAATGCAGATATCGAGAACAATCTTTGCAAAATGCGTGGAAACTTCAAACCAGCTGAGTCCGCACTGATTTGCTCTGTAAAAATGTGGCATGATAGACTGGGACATCCAAACTCGAAGTATACAAAGTCAACTGTTGGTGAGACGTTGGACGACAGTCAGTTCTTCTGTGAAATCTGCGAAATGACAAAAGCGAAGAAACTACCATTTCAAGGACATTTTCCAACACCAAAGAAACCTCTGGAAGTGATCCACACCGATCTTAGTGGCAGAATCAATCCACCAACCAACAGTGGCTATGAGTACTATATGAAGATCACAGATGGATTAACTTCAACTCGTGCAGTATACCTGTTAAAAAACAAAGATGAGGCACTATCTAAATTAACGGAATTTAAGACAAAATATGAAAATATCTGTGAATCAAAAATTAAGACTATTGTAACAGATGGAGGAGGAGAATACTGCTCGAATAAATTTGAAACATACCTTAAAGACAATGGTATTTTCCATCAAATCACTGCGCCTTATACACCTGAGCAGAACCCAATCAGCGAGCGAGGAAATCGAATCACCACCGAGAAAGCTCGAGCGATGCTGTTCCAATCAGGGCTACCACTTAGCTATTGGGGAGAAGCAGTAATAACAGCAGTATATTTGGAAAATCTGATAGTTAGTAAGGCTGCAAATATGATATCACCATATGAAGCACTTACCGGCAGAAAACCAAAAATAACACATCTACACCCGTTTGGATGCCTAGCTATTGCCAATATTCCAAAACAACAGAGGAAAAATAAGTTTGCTCCGACAGGCACCAGATGTGTTCTACTTGGGTATTCTGAAGGAAACAACAACTATAAGTTGATGGAAATTCAAACAAAAAGAATAATCTTCACTCACAACGCCACATTCAATGAGTCAGTGTTTCCTATGAAAGATTGCAACAGCCCAAAAGAAATGTTCAATATCGTCACCATAAGTCACACAACAGAGACACCAACAAATCAAAATGTTGAAGATGATGAGGAATTTCATGATGCAGTAGAGGAACAAATAGAAGAACAGTCAGCAGATACTGAAAATCCAGTAACCAGACGACTAATCTTACGCCTTGGTCCACCGCCACCTGAAAATCAATCAGATCAGTATTCTGGACCCACCCTGAGATCTCATACCAGGAAGGTGATAAATGAACTTGAAGGTACCCACAATGCTTTAATAAACTTTGTCGAACAACAAAACACAGATCCTGACAATTACAGAAAGGCAATCAGTGGGTCTCAAAGGTCACACTGGATAAGTGCAATTAAAGAAGAACTTGACTCACTTCATGAAAATCACGTGTGGTGTATCGTCCCTGCTAATCATCAAAAAACAATACCTACCCGTTGGATCTTCAAAACAAAGTATGATGAAAATGGAGTCCTTAACAAATTTAAAGCAAGACTGGTTATCAAAGGCTATCTACAAAGACATGGAATAGACTTCAACGAAACGTTTGCACCTACCGGGAGACTGGCAACCCTTCGAACGATCTTTGCGCTTGCTGCTATTGAAGGATTACCGATGCATCAACTTGATATAAAGACTGCATTCCTAAACAGTAATCTTGACGAAGACATCTTTATTCAACCTCCAGAAGGTTTTACTGAGTGGTTGGATAGATCAAACTTGAACTGTAAAAAGGAGATAGAGCAATTAAATGGTGGTAGCAGAGTTTTAAAATTAAAAAAAGCACTCTACGGTTTAAAGCAGGCACCTAGAGCCTGGTATCAGGAGGTATCTAAGTGGTTCCATAAACATAAGTTTAAAACCAGCAATAGCGATCCCTGTTTATTTATTAGAAAAGATTCAAATGATGACTATTTATATGTGTTTATTTGGGTGGATGACATGGCTATCATTGGACACGGGGCTCATCAATTTCATGCTGAATTATCGAAGGATTTCAAGGTACATGACTTCACAAAAGCAACTTATCTACTGGGTATACAAATTACTCGACTAAATAGTACTTCTGTTCAACTACACCAAAGTCAGTACATAGCAGATCTATTAGAAACCTTCGGTATGACAGACTGCAAAATTAATCCTACTCCAATGCAATCAAATATCCAGCTGTTACCCTCTGATGATGACCAATACGCTCAGTTTCTGAAAACAGGAAATGACTATCGAAGTATCATTGGAAGTATTGGCTATCTAGCACAATGTACTCGACCGGATATCACCCATGCTGTCAACTATTTATCTCAGTTCCTCATAAAACCAAATCAGTCTCACTGGCAAGCGGCACTCCGAATTCTAAGATATCTCAAGGGTACAGCCAATGTTGGCCTACTGTACTCACGAGACTTCAAAACATTAATACCCACGAAAATCAATATTAGCAATCAAGCACCTACAGGTTTCAGTGATGCGGATTGGGCTGGATGTAATCTAACACGTAGATCAACTAATGGGTATGCCTTTCTGCTCGGTGGAGGTGCTATTTCTTGGAAGAGCAAAAAGCAAAACACTGTTTCCACATCAGCCACTGAATCTGAGTATAAGGGATATCTTGATGCAGGATTAGAAGGAGTATGGTTGCGAAAACTGCTAAGTGAACTAGGGTATGAAAACAATCAAGGAACGTTACTTTATGGAGATAATCAAGGAGCAATAGCATTGTCAAAGAATCCCGTAGCTCACAAACGAACAAAACATATTGAAGTACATTTCAACTGGGTCAGGGAAAAAGTACTTGATGGCGAATTAAATCTCAAATACTGCTCTACGCACGACATGGTTGCAGACATCATGACAAAAGCACTGGATCGTACAAAATTTGAAAAATTTAGAACAGATCTAGGCCTGAATGAATGTCGACGCACTATTGGTTCAAGTAATGAGGTGGAGTGTTAGTATATACATAATATTCTAATTCATACTTATTATTATAATCTTTTTTGCATTACTTGTCCCGAAGTGGACTGATACTAACTGTATGTAGAAGAGAGAGAAGTGTATTGTGCTAGCGTGAGAAGTTGTAGTTATGGTATATATAGCTATCAAGTGTTCATCTATTACCATATCTTTTGTCTTCTTTTGCTCATCATCTCATCTCATCTCTCTACACGTACTCACTTGAATATACAGGTGTGTACCATTACTATCATAAGTTGATTTTTACATTTAATTGTTATTGTTATAGGTTAGCGCATTACTATCAGCGATTTCAGCTTCATCCACAGTGTTACTAGAGGAGAAGACTTACGCTAGATTAAAGGTGTGCTCTAACTGTAGTTTCCTATTGTTACTATTATATTCATACTCCACTATGTTTGTAGGTTAGCACAACACTGTTCTCTTGTGATCCATATTATTTACGAGTAGATCTCATATCATACAGGTGTGCTTATCTTTGCAATTAAATATCTTTTGTCTTCTTTTGCTCATCATCTCATCTCATCTCTCTACACGTACTCACTTGAATATACAGGTTAGCGCATTACTATCAGCGATTTCAGCTTCATCCACAGTGTTACTAGAGGAGAAGACTTACGCTAGATTAAAGGTTAGCACAACACTGTTCTCTTGTGATCCATATTATTTACGAGTAGATCTCATATCATACAGGTTAGCGCATTACTATCAGCGATTTCAGCTTCATCCACAGTGTTACTAGAGGAGAAGACTTACGCTAGATTAAAGGTTAGCGCATTACTATCAGCGATTTCAGCTTCATCCACAGTGTTACTAGAGGAGAAGACTTACGCTAGATTAAAGGCTTTTATTATTCTTTCAAACACCTTATCCATTATACCATGTTCAGTTTGATTTGGTTTATAGCTGTGCTAAACCTCAATTCTGTTAATGGGGCTAAGGTCGACCTACCGCCTATTCCAACAACCACAACTGCTATTCCTGTCATAGGAGCATGTGAGATTGAAAACACTTTCGCATTATGTGAGTTGTGACTGGATATATATAAAGATGGCTAAATTCTTATATTTTGGTTCTTCATTAAGCTTATGATGACGGCCCAGGTAGCTTTTGTGCTGAGCTGGATACTTTGCTTGAGACAAATAAAGTGAAAGCCTCATTCTTTTTCAATGGAAATGTATGTCATTTTTACTACTGGAGGGTGTCACTTATTCATTCTCTAAGCATCCTTTTATGATGATGGCGGCTGTAGAACTATGGGTGTATCTACGATTATGCCGACTGTGTCAAAAAAAGATATAAACGCGGGGATCTTCTTGCGTAAGGTGTTGGGCATTTTTCGTCATTTCTCTATAAACTGCTCACAATAATTCGGAGGTCATAATTTAGCTCGCATACCTGGAGTCATCCTCTTATGACAAGTTTGACTCGCGAACAAATTAATCAGGAGCTTGAACTATTAGAAGAGGCATTTATTAAAATACTTGGTGTAAAGCCTTTGGTATTCCGGCCACCATATGGAAAATATAATGATTTGGTTGTAAGTGCACTATTTGAATAAAATCTCATCTTGCCAGTGCTTCGTTTAATTAAACTGTTTCATTAGCTTGAGGTTCTGGCAGAAAGAGGCTATAAGTGTGAAGTCGATTTCTTCCTTTTTTTTGAAAAGATTTTAAATTATTCGACTGAATAATAATTGTATCGGTTATTTAGATATGATTCTTTGGAATCAAGATACCTGTGATTCTGACGATCCCCATCCTACTCCTGAACAAATTGTTAATGGATATCTTTCCTATCCCGCAAAAACTATTGTTCTCAATCACGAAGTCAAAGACTTTACAGTTCGAAACGTACGTGAAATATCTATCTTTTAAAAATGAGAACCAGGGCTTATTTTTTTCGTTCTTTTAAAATCAGGTAATGCCAGCGGTGATACCAATTTTAAAAGAAAAGCATTATAATCTTACTACAGTTAGCTTTCTTTTTATTCGTCGCCCTTTTTTTTACTTATCTTCGACTGCATGGCAGATTATCGATTGTATATCAACAGATCAAAAGGCGGCGTGGTACAAATACGTTGGTCCACCTTCTGAAAAAGACGTCAGTCTGGATGTTTTTAAATTTGAATGAATTTTTTCATGATTTAAAATATGTACGAATTTCTTATTCTGATAGGCTTCATGGATCTGTGCTCCTCAACAAACGTATCAATAAACAATCATAATTGAGTTGAAGGTTTATAGAATCTTTAAAGACTACAGTAATGCTGAGTCAAACAAATTCAAAAGTTAAGTAGAATAGTTCAAAGTCATGAAATACGAAAACTATGCATTAGAGATAATTCGGGGGCCTTGCTGGCAAGCCCTCCCCCTAATTCAAAAGGGTTCCGAGAAGACTCCCTTCAAAGACGCTCTGAATTTTTTTTCGATGGTTAGCCGCAAAAAGGTTGTCTTTTAAAAAACCATTTAGAAAATCCTGGGGAAGTGCAGTATTCTGAACCTAAAACACAAATTGTTTTTCAACCGGAAACACTTTCATAGTGAACTGCAGGCAATTATATTGCCGCATTGACGTCAATATAAGTGCTGAATAAAATTTAAAATCTTGAAAAAATTAATACATAATTTTAACAAGAATAAAAATGATGAATGGCAATGTCTGAGCAATATGTTGTTTATTTTATATTGACAAGATATAATCTGATCACTAACTTACAAACTGATAGTAGTCTTATCATATAGATTTAGACAACAAGTAGAGATTTTAATTATTTATTACGTAGCTACCCTTGATTTTTACAGCCTTATCATCAATTTCATCATTTTTTAGTCCTGAGTAGCCTTTGCTTCATTCAGTTATGCTCCCTAAAAATGCTTTTGCTGCGATCTGCCAATTTTCATACCCTATTCACTTTCACAAAAATTTCTGGGGGAATTTTCATAAGATATTTGGGCTATTGCCTGATCATTATCCTACTTATAATTTTTTCCCTCTAATTTGGATAGTTTTTTGCATTATCTTAGTTTTTAATATTGTTAGCGGCTCCATTATTTCTCTTAAAACTATATAATTTTTTCCAGAAATCTTAACTGCATTTTGAATATTTTTCATTTATTTAACTTTTTTTGCTTTATTTCCCTTATCTTAAAGTTTTATTTAGTCTGCATCTTTCATTTCAAGCTTTATCTCTTGGTGCTTGGAATAAATTGGTTCTACAGGTATGCGCATAATTCTAATAAGGGGATCTCAAATATTAGTATATAAGCATGGTGGAATTAAGCCACGAAAATTCATTCCAAGACAAATTGGTGCTAGGGCTCTCAAGTATGAGATCAAATAGTCCTTGCTTTTGTGCTAAGACATGGGTGTGTGTGTAACCAGTGCTTGTTGATATAGATTGTGGTACTGCTCACTTCTGTATACTACTTAATACAGATTCTATTTCCATAACTTTATTCTTACCACATGATTTATATATATTAATATAGCACTTGTCCTTTTTCTTTAACCTAACTTGAGTATATCATCATTATCTATAAGGATTGAGACTCCATTACGAGTTCCCCATTCATCCTTTTCTTCCTTTAACATTATTTTTGATAATTCCTTATTCTTATTCTCACTTTTCTCTTTTAGTTTTCTCTTGTCCCAAATTGTCCCAAGTCCAACTGTCCTGTGTCCTACTTTCCTTGAGTCCAATTAACTTATTAGTTGAATTATTAACAGTGCAGACTAACCATGATAAGGGGATGGTTTCAAGGGTTTGGTCCAGAAGTGAGTCGAATGTTAAAAGAAATAATTATTTTTGTCAGGCTGAGGTCAAGTACAAAGACGTGAACTAGCTTGAATGGTCAGTTTTCTAGAAGATTTTAATGGTCCTATATGAATGCTGTAGTACAAATCCAATAAGTATTTAAAATAACTCAAAATATGGGTCTCAGTAATTCTAATCTCACTAAATATATATGGCTTACAATCTTTATAGTTGATAGAAAAATAGATTTAATAATTCAGATACTATTCAAAAACCATTTAAGTGCTATTGATATGTATTGTAAATTGATTTGGTTATATGATTGAACTGTAATGATAAAGATTGTAAAAAACAAGACCCAAAACCTCCTCCTTTTATACACATTGAGTTCCCCAATGAATCCCTTGATTTACCAGTCCAATACACAGTTAATGAAGCCTCCATCCAACAAATAGAAATTTCCATCAACATACCTAGTGACCCATAACATAATTAGAAAAGTAACTACTGCCAAAATCCTGGAATAATAGGGAAAATCCATCAAAATTAAAGAATAAGTAAAAAAGAGAGTATATGCATATTATACATCAATATAAAAGACTAAAGAAGTAAAATTAAGTTTAATAAGAGCTTAATAATAAGGGGGATTCACTGTGGAAATGATGGGGCTAATCATGACATTATACTACGTGAAATTCACATTCAAAAATGACCATAATTGACTGAGAAACCACCTAGAAACCCAAAAAAGGGCGTGAGATGTGGGGTAACTACATGTAGTCCTTGGCAGGCGCTAGCACAGGTAAATCCTTGACTAATTTTAGGTGAATTTAAGCGTGGTAGTGAAATAAGGCGCCAAGAGTGAGGTTATTAATGAAATTAGTGCATATAAAGAGGTTCAATGCATTATTAATTAAGCTAGGACACTAAATACGTGCCTGTCGCCTATTTTAGTGTGTTTGCCCAAAGTGGGCGTAGAATGTGGGGTAATTATAGTGTGAAAAAGCTAACTTTGCTAAAAATGAAGCTATTCACACAGAAAAAATGCAGGCAGTATGTGGCCAGTACACAGAAGCCAATTCTGGCATAAAAAACATCAAATTTTAAAAGTGTTATTTTTATGCATTTAAATATCCAAATCAATAGTCCTAAATGAGACAAATTTAACTGTAAAAGCTCATTTTTAATATTCTTAAATTTATAGCGCATATAATCAACTTTAAGTGAAATAAAGTGCATTTCTTGTTTTTTGCATAAAACAATGAAAATAACAGCTTTAAGTATACTAAAAAATTATGTAGCCTTAAAATTAAGGTTCTTAAGGTTACCCTAACATATTCCAACTTAATATTAATTATATAAGACTTATAAAAGGTGAATATATGCATGTATATAAGGTGTTATAATGGCATTTTTTGTGTATTATCATAATTTTACTTATGTATACTGTTTGTGTACTCTCATTTATTGTTCCCATGTGTAAATCATGTGTTTAACATAACTTATAAGTACTTTTTACTCATTCCTGGGGATATACAGGCTGACAATTTTAGTGGGTGATTTCACAATAGTTGGGACTTGCATAATTTTATTTTATTTTATTCCAAAATTTTATATAAAAGGATTTTTATTTGGAGATTGAGTTGTTACACTATTAAATAGTATAGTATTAAATTAACATATAAAAGATGATTTCCTCCCATTAAAACCTTCCCCTTTCAAAGACAAAACAAGTGAGTACAGAAATAGTTCATCAATAAATAAATAACATAACAGAATGATTAGAAAGTATAAAATGTTCCAAATAATTTTACTTAATAGTAAATAAAGAATTGTGTTTACAGAAAGTTTTTTATATCAAATAGTAGAATTTTAATTTTTAAGTACATGTATTCTCTAGTATTTTCCCAGAACCAATACACATGTTTCTTATACAATTTGATATACTCTCATAATCAGAAATTTCAGACATTAAAATGAATCACATATTACTTTAATAATAGAATATTTTTTAAGTGAAAGAAAAAATAAGTTAAGAAAAAGTAGGTCAAAATCATTTATGTTTCATGTTCCTTACTCTTTATGTTAGGCTGACACTCTCTCACTGTAAAAAAAATAATAATATTAAATGTTAAGAATTTTTATTCTAAAATTTCTTCAAATTTCTGGGCAAATTATTTATCTCCATAGCAGGTATCCATCCTTAATATTCAGTTTATTTACCTATATATCATAATAAATATTTAAAACCCTTTTCCTTAGGGAGAATTCTTTCTTTTAAGATTTTCTCAATCTCCACATTATCATTGATTTCCAGAGGAGTTTTCTTTGATCATTCTTTTCTTTTTGAAATAAATCATCATTTGATTTATAAATTTTTATTAAAGATATTGGAAATACAAGATGTTTTGTATCATATTGAGAATATAGAAAGACTTCTACTGCATTATTCCCAATCATTCTCATAACAATGAATGATGCAATAAAAGGATCTTTTATTTTATCATTACCTTGTATATTAAAGTTCACTGTAGATATTATTACATTATCCCCTTCATTGAATGTGATATCTTTTTGGGATTTATCCCATCCTCTTTTTTCATGTTTGAAATGTTTTTTGATTCATGTTTCTGCATGTTTCCTGCATAATTATTGCATCTGAAGGAATGATTTGGCACCAGGATGGGTATCAATCTTGAGTAATTTATTATTAAGTAAATGAGCAGGAGTTTCTGGTACATAGCCTAGCTAAAGCTCAAAAGGTTTTCTTTCAGTTACTGAATAATCAGTACTTATATTAGAAAAATAAAGACCAGCTATTAAAGTGACCCAATCATGAGTGGATCTATCATTGTCTTTAAATTCCAAACAAAAAGCACATTAATTCCTGATCATGTCTTCCAGTTTTTGAATCATTATCTAATCCAAACTATCAGTTTGAGAGTGGTTAGAAGTTGAAAATTTTAATTCACAACCCAAAATATTTATCAATGACATCTAAAATTTAGAAGTAAAGTTTGGATCTCTGTCAGAAAATAATAGACTTTGGGAAGCTTGCAGTATTAAACATATTCAACTACCACAGAAAATCCAATTCTTTTGTGGAAACCTCTTTATTACTTGGAATTAATTTACAAATTTTTGTAAATCTGTCAACAATAACCCAGCATGAATTGAAACTTTATTTTCCAGCTGTGGGTAAACTAGTAACAGAATACATGATTATTATTTGCCATGTATTACTTGATTTCTCATATTTTGTATCAATACAGCCCTCTTACCAGTAATTCTTTTAGATTTCTTGCATGAATCAAAAGATTCAACATAAAATTCTGCATAATAAGACATATTAATCCATCATCACCAGAAAAAAAACATGGGCACTTGATAGCAGGTGCCAATCCCTATCTTTGACCTAACCCAATTTCTGTCAGCCTAGGTATCCCCAGTACTGAGTAATTCTTATGTTTAAAATAAGATAACCTTAATTAAATTAAGATTAATACTTTAAAATAAGGTTAAAATACTTATATATATGGTTATAATACATATATATATATATATAATTATTACAATATTTTATGATTTATAGTAGTTTAAATAGCTTATCCATAGCCTAATAGTACTTATTAAGGTTTTAATGGAGTCATTATATACTTAGCTTAAGTTATATCAAGTAATTATAGACATACATAAGCTTATATGTATACATAAACCTCATATTCAGTGAAATATGTAGTTATATTATGTATATTTAGGACTATAAGTGCGTTTTAACCTCTTAATAGCATATAACATTTATTTTTCTGCTTATTTTAGGTCATATGGACGTACTCAGTGGACTCACAATGCCTAAAGAAGCATATACACCTTTTTCAGGCACATATATCCAGTTTGGACAACTTAATCTGCTTCATTTGAGGGATTTTCACAGATATATGGGTTGGGATATCATTACTGGGTTAATATGGATGCTTGGGGATGTTATTTTGGGCTTGTATATTTAACTTGGTTCCTTTATATGCTATGGGGTTCATTATATACTCTTTGGATGATTATTTTTTACTTGTTTCTTTATGGTATCTGCTTTTAGCTGTTTATTCTATTTATGGTATGAGTCTGTGGTATCATTAATTGTGATGGAGGGTCCTTACTGGAGGTCTGGGTGTTGAAACTGCTTGAAGTGGACACCATGGGAAGGTGATGGGCTCTCACAGTGTAGAAAATCCTATAGTACTAGCTATAGGCCTTGACCAAGGGAGTTGGAGAAATACCCGAGAGAAAATACCCTTTCCCTTTAGAAAAAAAAGTGAGATTGACTTGTTGCAGCAAATTGGAGATCTGTTTGCTAGACCCTCTAATTAAACACACTTGACCACTTTAAAAGTGAAAATAATAGTCCCAGACAGACTACTAGAAAGAGTTGAAATGAACAGTAATATATTCCAACAAAACACAAGCCAATGAGACAGTGAGGAACAGAGAGGTGATGATTAAAGAGATAAGATTCTTCCCCTAAAAATCTTCCCACACACTCATCATACAGTCAGTGCACAGACCACCCCGAACAATTCCCTGCCCAAAATCCAGCTTTCCCAGCCTTTTTCATGCATAAAAGTGCATTTTAGTACTTCCCCAGCGCCCAGGCGGCCACCCTGCTTCAAGAGAGGCCTCCGCTTAGGTGCGGGCAGGCCGCTTAGGGGTGGGCGCTCCGCTTCTAGGCCTTAAAACACCCATACAACCCATAAAAACCCATAACTTCACTAATAAACAAGATAAACACACATAAGAAATACCAAAATGAAAAGAAAATAAAGGAAAATAAGCTGAGACATAATAAGTGACCATAGCTTAAGCCTACATAAGTACCACTAGGCAATAAACATCTGATAAATACCAATAATAACACCATAACTACCCTATAAAACAAGGTAACCACCAATAAGGGATACCAAAATGAAGAGAAAAGAAAGGAAATTAAGCTGAGACATAATAAGTGACCATAGCTTAAGCCTCCATAAACACTACTAACTATCACCTAAAGATGAAAAAAACACTAATAACACCATAACCCCAATAACACCCTACATACCAAATACCCCCAAATATGCACTCCAAAGGCCTACCCAGGTTTGGATCACCACAACAGTGCTGTAATTTCCGGAGATAGCAGTGAAATCATCTTGATTGAAGGTCTGTGTACTCCAGTGGATTTTGGTATAAGTAATGGAGGATTTGATGGGTTATTAGACATCACTTACTTACTAAACTTCAAATAAACACTATGAAACTATTATTATTATATATAAATATATTATAAAGCATTTATAAATTGATATTATCTTTATATATGCTATAACTATATTTTATTGATCTATTTTCCACCACTAGCACACATAAAATCCAAGTATTGTGAGTTTACATTGAGAATAACTACTTTATTAGTCTTCCCCTGAGGTGTAATCACTAAATCATTTATCAATAAATAGTAGGACCATTAATATTTACTATTAAATAATACTTAGATACTAGCACACATTGACAATTTCAGCTCAGATGTAATTCTTTTAGAAAAAATGCACACTGAACAATGAGAACACTAGCTTGTGCAACATAAAATCAAATTTACTCACTGAATATAGAGATAGGCACCTGCTAGCAGGAAAAATTTGATTTTTTGCAGTGCATGATGTATTTTTCAGCCTTATAAGTGTCTTTTGTAGATCAAAATGTTCATCCAATCTGTTATCATGACAAAGTTTTAAAATAATTTCTTTTATTGAAGGAGAAATGAATATAACATTTCTTCATTTTAATTTTGTAATAAAAATAACCATCTTAAATGGAGAACTTTAATTTTAATAAAGCAATTTGGTATTTTTCATGATGTTTTTTTATGAAAGGTTGGAATTGCCCGGCCAATTGATGAGCCTTTCCCCACCAATGCTTGCCCACATCCAGGTGACCCTGATGTGGTAACACCCTATATTTTCGATTTTATAATTTTAACAACCCCCATAAAAAAATTAAAAGAAAAAAAGGGAAAAAATAAAATAATCTAAAACTACTATCTAGCAAAACATAACTGCAAAAATCAAAGAAAGACCAGCTCCATAAATTGTCCAATAAGGGAAAGTCCGGTCCATAGAAATGATCACTGGGTGGGATCCCTCCAATAAGTAAAAATGATGGGAGACCACCAGTGATCCACCACCAATCTGAAAGAACCAAAGATAAAGAAGCCAGTCCCAAACCAGTTTAAAGTCATAGCGGGCTTAAAACCTGAATAATAAACAACAGAACTAGAATTCAACTAGGAAAAAAAAAGACTTGAGACAGACATTCTGGGGTAACTGTTCTACAGAGCAGCCAGCTCATCAGTTACCCCCACACTTGCCAAAATAAAATCTAGAAGCCCCCCCGGGGTACCTTCTAACAAAAACACAACATCCAACACAGAAAAACCAAGACCAATAAGAGTGAAGAGACCAGCACATGAAAACCAAAGGAATTTCCAGTTTAAAGTCATAGAGGACTAAAACCTGTGAAAATAAACCAATACTAGGGTTCAACCAAATTAAGAGAAAGGGTTTGAAACAGACAATCTGGGGTAACTGTTGATAGAGCAGCCAGCCAATCAGTCACCCCTACACTTGCCAAGATCAAATCTAGAAGGTCCACCCATGGGTACCTTCTAACAAAAGTTTCCAACAAACAGATGCATAGCATCACCACAAAAAAAATCAAAATTAAGGAATGGTCCGTAGTTTATCCTCATTGCGGAGTCAATCTTCTTCATGCCTAGTGCCTCTGGGATAAAACCTCTTCACTTGGTCTGCAGCCACCCTCTTTTTCAAGACTGCACCATCCAACTCTTCCAAAACATAAGAACCTCCAGACGCCTGAGATCTGACTCTGTAAGGTCCATTCCATCTGTCAGCAAACATTTTCCCCACTGACTCTCCAAACTTCTATTATACACCAAAACCAAACAACCAGGTTTCAAGGGATTCCTGAGTCTATGAGCCAACTTCTTGTCCCAGTACCTGACTGATTGATTCCTAATCTTCATCATTCTAGAGTATGCCTTCTCTTGAAATTCCTCTCTACATTCCAACTGTTGCATCCTGGCACAGAGAAAATCTTCTGTTGAGTGCACTTCATCCTAATCAATTCCAAGATTAGAGACAGCTTCCAAGTCCACTGGTAGAACAGCTTTCTGACCAAACATTAACTCATAAGGAGAATAGCCAGTTTTCCTCTTCACAGTGACTCTATCAGCAAATAACACCAAGGGTAAATAATGCCTCCACTTTTCGGCACTATCTCCATACATCTTCACCAAAGCATTCTTGATAACTTGATGGCCTCTTTCAACCATGCCTTCAGCTTCAGGATAATACGGTGTAGCCACTCTAACCCTAGAACCAACACTAGCCACAGCTTCTTTAAATTCGGCACCAAATTCCGGCCCACCATCAACAGTCACCAACTTCATCAACACATACCTATAAATCCACTCCTTCTTCAAAAACTCTGCCACATTCTTGGCAGTCAAATTAACCAGAGGCACTGCCTCAACCCAGCCAGACAAATCATCCCTAGCAACAATCAAGTATTTATACCTGCCCTCTTTAATATGGACAGCATCCAGACTGACCCTTCCAAAAACAGTTGATTCACCAGTAGCACGGCCCACCTCTTTAGGTTTCAAGTGACTTCTTCTTTGACATTCTTCACAAGATTGAACCCAACCCTGCACAGCCAACTTCATACCCGGCCACCAAAATCAGTCCGCTACTCTTCTATAAGTCTCCCCAAAGCCTCTATGACCAAGGTCTTCATGCAAAGACTTCAAAACCAATTCTTGACCCTTCTTCTGAGTCACCACCACTTGAGGATTAGGATGTCTCCTTCTCATCAAGCGCCTTCCTGACACATAAAATCCAGGACTCTTCTTCTTGATTGCCAACCAAGTATCATCACCACAAATATCTGGCCTCTCCAAGGTCAACAGATATTCCACCAAAATAAAATAAAACCCAGATTGACCCCAGGTCTCATCTTCAAAATCCAACAAAACAACATCCAAGGGTACAACTCTGTCATCAAAATCACTAGTGTGAACATGAGCCAATTGAGCAGCCCAACCAGGACACCAATCCTTAAATTTTGGCACGTCCTTCTCTTTCCACTGAGCCTTGTGAGAATCCAGTTCACTAACAAAAACACCCTTTTCCAATTGTGAGCTGTCCCAAACAACAACTCCATCTTCATCAAAAAAAACATCCTGATCACCAGAATCAAGATCAGATCCAGCCAGTTTAGCCTCTTGGGGGAGTTCAGAACAATCGTCCAGTTTAGCCTCATGGGGAAGGAAAGAAAAATCCTCAGCACCCTTTGTGCTGGCCCTAATCACTGGAACATCTTTGTCAAACTCTTCAGAATCAGAATCCTCATCAGTAGGTGGCCTCCTTGATAACCCATCAGGCATAGTAAAAGTTTTACCTGGTTTGTGTACCAGGTCAAAAGAAAAATGTTGAATAAACGCCACCCACCTATTCATTGGAGCATTTGGAAGACTAGGTGTATTGATCATCTGAACCAAAGATTTTGCATCCACTTGCAGCTCAAAATGCTGCCCCCACAAAACCGTCTGTAGCTTCTTTAAAATTTTAGCTACGCCACACAATTCCAACTTAGGTTGAGAATACCTAGATTCCACCTCATTAAACACCACAGACTCATACCTTACTGGCCTGACCCTCCCAGTCTTATCCTCCTGAGACAAAACAGCACCAGCAGCAATATAGCTTGAGTCCACTGCCAGATAAATCTTTCCAGCACCAACACCATAATCCAACTTGTGAAGAATTATATCTTCACCAACAACCTTTTTAAGCTTCTGAAAAGCCTCTTCTTACTCTTCCGTCCATTCCCAATCTGCATCTTTTCTGGTCAACCTTCTTAAAGGTGAAGCCAACAACAAAAAATCCTTAATGAAAATCCTGACATATACACATACACCCAAAAATCCTCTGACTTCAGTAGTATTTTTAGGCCTTGGCCATGCCTGAATTTTATTAATCTTCTTCTTCGCCATAATCCTTCACTCTTTACATACCACATGACCCAGAATTTCCAAAGCAGGAACACAACAACAGAATTTTGACCCTGAAATGGTCAAACCAGCCTCTTCAATCCTAAACAACACTCTCTCTAGAGTTATTGCATATTCCCACACAAACCTCCTTATTCCAGGGTTCTCCAATAACACCTCATTACCATAATCAGTGGATGGTCCTTTAATTCCACCATCATCAATAAAAATACCAGCATGAGTAGGAACCTCATCCTGAAAAATCCAAGCCATCTGTGCTTGATAAACTGCCACTGAATTAGTTGCTCCTTGAGGCAACCTAGTGAGCTGAAATCTTCCCAAAGGAGTCTCAAAAGTTGTGAGAGGCCTTGAATCCGTATGGAGTTCCCTCTCATTATAACCACCCATAATATCACCCAAACCATAACACACCCTTCCAGCAAAAGCTTCGACAAAATCCTCTGCACTTGGCGGCATACCAGCGTCCTTGATAGTGACTCTATTCAAGGCTCTAAGATCATGAACCACCCTCAACTTTCCATTCTGCTTCTTTACACAGAACACCGGACTTGAGTAACTGGATGTTGATTGTTCGTATAACCCAGTCCTGACTCTTTCCCTAACAATCTCTACAAAATCCTCTCGAATAGCGGCTGGAATCGGAATAGGTTTGATTTGCCAAGGTTCATGACAAACAACAGGAATCAAGTAAGGTTCCCCATAAGAGTGCTTCAATACACCCCTTTCCTCCTCAACAAATGCCACCGCTTTTTCCCTTAGCACAATAAGGTGCAACAACAACTTCTTTTCTTCCTCAGACAACCACCCATCAGGACCAAAATTAACAACTTTCAATCTTTCCACAGTCACCCTAGCCGTCTCTACAAATTCTGGAGGATTCTTCACCGAAGGAGTACAGTACGGATCACTTGACAAAGGAGGTCTCTTCAAAGGCAGATTCAAACCCACAGGCATAGGCTCATTGACAGGCCTAATCTTCTGCGCTACCTTCTTATACTTTGCCGCTCCACCTTCAACTTGAGGGATCTTCAGGAATTCTTCACCACCAGACCTGGAACAAAAACCAAGGGTTTCCCCATTGCTCACATGTGTGGCCAAGGTAATGTTTTTGAAAGGTGTAGAAGAAACCCTAGCGGTGCAAAATTGGGAGGACTTACTTTTACACCCCAATCTCACCACTCCAAAACTTTTCCGCAATTCCACATCTTCATCCTCACTTCCAACTTCCAAATCTTCAAATCTTGATTCATCTTCCAAATCATATCTTCTAAAATTGTGCAGTTTATCCTCATTCTGGGGGTCCAAAAATTGATCTTGATGATCTTCTTTCTTCAAAATTTTCTGCAGTTTAACCTCATGCTGGAGGCCCAAAAATAGATCTTGACAATCTTCACAAAAATATTTTGCGTCTTCTTTATTCATTATCTTCAGATTTTTTCTTGACTTTTATGAATTATCTTGAAATTTTTATCTTCTTTTCTTGAGTTTTATTCTGTCCTACAAAAATAACCAGGGGTTTCCCCAATGCTCATAGGTGTGGCCCAGGTAATGTTTTTGAAAGGTGTAGAAGAAACCCTAGCGGTGCACAATTGGGATGACTTACTTTTAGGCCCCAATCTCTCCGCCCCAAAACTTTTCCGCATATTTTTCAATAAAGATATATAACCAATCTTCTTCTTTAAACTTGAATTAAAAATAATTAAGAATCTTGAGAGAGAACAGAGACTTGATAAAAAACTTGATGAATACTTGCAGAGAAGAGAAACATTAAAAAGAGAAAGTTGAAAATCCACTTGATATATCTCCAAGGGAGCTGACCTACTACAACCTGGGATTTCCTTATCTCGGGGAGAGGTTGTAGCACTAGGGTGATCAGCCCTCATTACTCTAAAAAAGACAGACTCTCAATAGAGCCTGAGCCGCACTCCAAAAATCCAGAGGCAGCACCCACTTCCTTCCTTCTCTTACAGCAGTCCATGCACTGGCACATTGAAGATAAACCAGGCCTAGTCTCCCAACCATCCTCTCCAGGGGATGATAACCTCATGTGAAGCCTCCTTTTGTCTTCACCAGTCAACTCCAAACTGATTCCCAAATCAAATTGATAACCTATTCTTGCCTGAAGATCCATCAAGAATGGCCCACCCAAAACTGCTTTTACATTACCTTTAGCAATGTAAAAATGAACCTTCCCTGAGGCTCCTCCAACATCTAACTTCACAAACTTTGATGTTCCAACCAATTCAGTGACATGGCCACCGATCCCTCTCAAATTCCCACCAATACCAGGTTTGATGGGGAGGCCCATATGAGTTGCCTCAAACAAAGAAATCAGGTTTATCTGAGAACCTGAATCCACAAATGCCCTTGCCTCCCAGCCATTCAGAGTGACATTGACATATCCCAGAGGAGCAGAAAAATGAGTTTCCAACCACTCACCAAACTTTTCAGCAGAATCACAAATTTATTCTACCTCACCAGAAGAAACCCTTCTCCTGGTCAACAACTTCTTCTGCCTATCAGCCAACCCTGGACTGATAGCATACAATTCCCCATAAGATAGGGAAACCTGACCCTGGTTCATCCTTTCCAGGACAGAGTCCATAACATTAACTTGACCAGACACTACTGGCCTCTCAAAGTGAGCTCTTTGCTTCACCACCTTGGTCCTAGAAGATTCTTGAGGACCAGCACCACCAACAGATTTACCATCAACAGGAACCAAACCAGATCCCTCACCAGAACCTCTGACTCCAACAGGCTTTGGCAATAAAGCCAAAGGGACATCCTCCTTGGAGTCAGAATCCACCTCCATTGGCATTGGCTCACCATTCAGGTCAAATGCACCAAAACTAGGGGGGCCCATGTCAGCCATACCCTTCTGCATCTTGTACAGCTCCTCTTTTCTGTACCTCTTCCTAGCTGCACTCAGCTTAGGATCAACCGTTTAAGCATTTGGCTTTGGTTGGACCTGAGAACTGCTCTTAGGCCTACCCACCTTCCCTGCTTCCACATCATAAACACCAGCCAAGCATTCACCACTTGACTGTCCACCACAAGAATACAACTCTAAACCACCAAAGGAAGTAGAAAAAGAGACCTTATTGACCTCCTTCCCCTTTCCCTTGACGTCCTCATCTACCTTAACAGAAGACTTCCCCTGATCAGGAATCTCCTCAAACCTTGGCCTCCTTTGATTGAGACCACCTCTTCTCCTGACCAAATCAAAAGGAGCCTGCCCCTCACTGGGCTTCACAAAAGAACTGTCAGGGAACTTAAAAACCCTGCCATCAAACTCCACTTTTCCTTCAGACACATCTCTGTTCAGTGCCCAACAATCATTGGACTTGTGCCCCCTCCTACTGCAATAAGAGCAAACCCAAGGATCACTCCTACCAGCCCTCCTTTCAAAATCTCTTGGCTGAGAAGGTGCCTTATTAAACTTCTTGGCCTCCTGGACAAAAATGTGCAGCTGTTTTGTCAGATCAGCCAGCTGCTCCACCATTGGGTCCCTCTCCTGTTTAGGAGCCTGCACCAAATTCTTCTCCTCCTTCTTCTCCCTAACTTCCTCTTCAGCCAAAGCCTCACTGACTTTGCTGACATACTTGGCACACCCCTCCTGATAGGTGTCCACAGCCAATAACTTTAAATGGGCCTCAACAGCCTCCTTCACCTTATCCAAGGCAGGCAACTTCTGGTCCCCATTAGAAAGAGTTTTCATCAATTCCTTTCTTGACAACTCCTTCAAAACATCCATCCTGACCTCTCTAGCCAGGGCAGACCAAAAAACATCTTTGGCAGCATTTTCATGTGCCAGATCCTCCACTTCCACCAAGTATTCCACCACAGGATCAAACTGTAGCAGAAACTTCCTGTAACTATGTTAGTTACCAACACCACCATAAAATTGCCATTCACTGACAACCTTGTTCAGATCCACCATAGTGAACCTGACACCCCATCTATCCACCATTTCCCTACACAACAATTTCCAATCCCTCTTCTTGTAGCCAGACATGGCCACAATCTCCTTTTCAACTGACCTATCACCAATGAAGAAGATAATCTGCTTCACCATGTCCAGGTAGGAAGCACCATCCACTCCAGCAGCAGTTTCATACTTCTCTAGAAACCACTTGACATCCTCCCCATTAAACTTGGTACCATCCCAAGTTTTAATTCTCACACACTCCCTAACCATCACAGAAGGAGGACCATCCCCCCCACTGACAGTCACCACAGGAATAGCAGAACCAGAAGCCATTCCTCCTGACCAAAACACCAAAAAGAGCCAAGCAAAGAAAACAGAGATTCCAAAGAACTAGCAAGTTCTACCCCACGTTGGGCGCCAGAAATGTAGACAATCCTATAGTACTAGCTATAGGCCTTGACCAAGGGAGTTGGAGAAAAACCAGAGAGAAAATCCCCTGTCCCTTTAGAAAAATAGAGTGAGATTTACTTGCTAAAGTAAGTTGGTTCCTGTTTTGCTAAAGCTCCTGTTTAACACACTTGACTACTTGATGAGCCAAAAGGTAGTCCCCAGATAGACTACCAGACCAAAGAACTGAAATGTAGAACAAAGTCCACACCAGAGACAGAAAAGATACTTGATGTAGGCTGCAAATCCACACCAGAGACAGCAATAATACTTGCTATAGCTTGCAAGACTATAACAGAGAAAACAGTTGCCAAAGTTAAGTTAAATGAAGAGCTCACTTGCAACAAACACAGCCAATTGTGGCCAGAAAACAGTGAAAACTGAGTGAGGAACGATGAGATCACCTCCAGATGGTTGTATGATGATGAAGGTTGCCCCAAACTGTCTTATTCACTATGTACACACAGACCACTAACTAAGAGCCCATGCGCACCCACCAATCTGGCGCCTGTACCTGCCAGATTGCATAAAAAACCCTCCTGGAGCGCTCCCCAACCTCTTGAAACAGAGGCGGGCAGGCCGCCCGACGTGGGAGATGCCGCCTGAAGCGGCCCGGCCTCCCTGAAGCCAGAAAACCAATAAAAACCACTAATCTACTTAGAAAAATTAGCTACAACTACTAAAACCTTTAAAACACGGAATTTCACTATAACAACATTGTGACATGAAATATAGAGAAAAATTAGCTCTATCAAATGGTACTAAGCACATAACCCTAAGACTTAAGGTTAGCCCTTAAAACACGAAAAACAAAATTAAACAGCAATCTTTTATAAATGAAAAATGAGAAAATGACCCCTTAAAACTCAGAATATGAAAAATGTCTACAAGACATAAAATATAGAGAAAAACCAGGGCTATCCAATAATAGTACCCACATACCCGCAGACCCAATATCCACGGAATAAAACCAGAAAAATACCAAATTCCTTAACAGATGTCAATTAAGACATGCACCAACAGCGCCAAATCACACAACAAAGGCCCCTGCAATGTTGGAAGACCACAAGGGTAAAGCCTTTGAATATATCTTGAACTTCAGAGCACTTCAAACTTTAGTAGGTTGGAATGATACTCCCCTCAAGTATCATTTCAAAAAAGGACTTCCTACGAGGATTCTGGATAGATTATTTCTTCATGGTCAGAAGATGACTACTTGAACATATTTAATGGATCAAACCCTTGAATTCAACAGCTTTTACCAAGGACAACTACAAAATTGTCGATACACCAACAAATCTCAAGGCCTACATTTTAAATCGGGACCTTCTTCACACCCACGGACAACTCAATCTTCCTCGACTCAATCAAAACCCAATAAGGGAAAGGACAAACCTCGACCAAAAATCTTGACCCCAGGCAATATCAGTAAGGTTCTGGATCCAAAAGGGGAACTTAAGAAGCTGAGAGGAAGAGACAAGCAGATAATGGGTTATGTATGTATTGTGGGGGTAAGCAGAAGCTAGAATATTGTGTAAAGTTGAAGAAAAGAGGAGGTACTAGTTCAAGGTAAAAAAACTAGTAGATAGTTTACTTGGGTGCAAAGCAAACTATCTTATCTCTCCCAGTACACAGAACCTCCATGTCTTAAGGACTGCAGTTTCTTAAACTGCTTGAGATTCATTCTTTTTAAGGAGGATACCCCCTTCAGTTGTCTTATAGACTCTGGAGCTTCAATTTCTTTTGTCAGTTTATCTTTTTCCAAGAAGTTAAAGCTGACATTCACCGATATCTATTGAACTCCAATTTATTTGGTTGAATCAGGGGAACCCAAATATTGGGTAAATAAGAAAGTTTTACGGGTTTTCAACTTTCCAAATTATCCCCCCTTTGAGTGGGAATTATAAGTCTTGTACGCCCCAAGAATGGATGATACCACCCTTAGCCATGACTTTTTAACGCATTTGAATCCTGAAATTGATTGTTCTCTGGGATTGATTACCCCACGCGCTAAGTATATTTCTGATTCTTCAATGCAGGTCAATAGGGAGTTAAACAACCTTCCTGAAAATGTCCTTTTAGAGGACAAATCTCTGCCAGATGACTTGAAAGCATCTGATCTTTCTCTAAATGAGAAATTGGCTAACCCTTCTAGCTCAATAACTTCACTCAAAGAGGACTTAAATTTCCTCAAAGTAGTCGAATTATGCTCTCTCAATTCTGGTCTTTCCTGAACAGATTCTCTCAAAGACGATGAGGACGACCAAATCAACTCTACTGTAAATCTATCACAATTTCCACAATTTTTTCTCAATCCGCAAGGCCAATAAAATACCACCTCATCAAACCTATGACCATCAAATAGAGTTAATAGGTCCAGTACCTCCGGCAGATCCTGTCTATTCTTTGTCAAAGGACAAATCTCAAGCTCTTTGAGACTTCATTGCAGAGAATGTAGCCAAAGGTTTTATCAGAGCCAGTAAATCTCCAACCAGCTCCCCTGTTCTTTTTGTAAAGAAAAAAGACAGTAGCCTTAGGTTGTGTGTTGACTATAGAATGCTCAACAAAGTAACAAAGAAGAATGCATATCCCATTCTTCCTATGTCATTGCTTCTTACCCTTTTTAATGGTGCTAATTTCTTTTCTAAAATTGATCTTAGAGGCGCTTATAATCTTATTAGCATTGCAGAAGGTCATGAACCACTGACTTCAATGCGCACTAGATTTGGTAGTTTTGAATATTTAGTCATGCCTTTTGGATTATGTAACTCACCATCTACTTTTCAAACTTTTATTAATGACATCTTTAAAGATATTGCCGAACGATTTGTTGTCGTCTACTTAGTCGATATTTTAATTTTCTCAAAGACACTAGACAAACATATTCATCATGTTCAACAGGTTCTAAATCACCTTCAAGATCACGGTCTCTATGCCAAGCACAATAAATGCGAATTCCATCTCAAATCTATTGATTTTTTAAGGTTTATGTTGTCCACTGATGGTTTAGTAATGGACAACAAAAAAGTCTAAAAAGTCCTGGAATGGCCCGAGCCCAAAACCATTAAATCCCTCCAAGGATTTTTGGGTTTTGCCAATTTCTATAGAAGATTTATTAAAGACTACTCTAAAACTATTTCCAATCTTACTTCTCTTCTTAGAAAATATATTCCTTTTGTTTTTACTTCTACAGCATGAAAGGAATTAAAAGCATTGAAGACTGCATTTACCACAACTCCAATTCTTTGACACTTTGATCCTTCTTCTTCAACAATAGTCGAGACAGATGCTAGCAATTATGCTATTGCAGGGGTCATTTCTCAATTCAATCCTGAAACAAAATTGTTTCATCCTGTTGCTTTTGAGTCACCCAAACTCATTGCGGCAGAATTAAATTATGAAATTCATGACAAAGAGCTTTTAGCTAATGTTCATTGTCTTAAAAAATGGAGCTCTTTTCCTCTCAGCCTAGATAGTTTTTTTCAAATCCTAAATTACCATAATGCTTTATAATATTTATGTCTTCCAAAGTTTTTACCAGGCGTCAATCCAGGTGGGCTGAATTTCTGTTTTCTATTTCCTATTGCCCATGTAAGAACTGTATTGTCCCAGATATCCTGTCACGTCGAGACGACGTTTACCCACAGCAACGGGACGCATTTGCTGAAAAGAACCCAGCAAATGTGAAATTAATCTTCAACAAATCAATTTTAATGACTCATCAACTTAATTCGATGACAATTCAATCTTTTCAAAATCCACTATTCAATATCCTCAAAGCTCAGTTGAAGGACAATTATTGTTTAGGGTTAAAAGAAAAAATACTCTCAAAGCAACTGGCCAAAAGATTTAGTATTGAATCAGGTCTATTAGTTTTTGAAGGTAGAGTAGTCATACCCAACAAAAATGAAACAAAATTATAGATTTTTAAAAGTCGACATGATTCTCCATTAGCTGGTCATTTTGGGGTTGATAAAACCTACCAGTTAATAGAGAGGGATTTCTTCTGGCCAGGAATGACCAGAGAAATCAAGGCCTATATAAGATCTTTTTACAAATGTAATAGGAATAATGCTCCCTGTCACTGGAAGCATGGGTTGCTTCAACCACTTCCTATTCCCTCTAAACCTTGGGAATCTTTATCAATGGATTTTATTTCTCAACTTCCTCTTTCTAATAATTTTGATGCTATATTAGTAATAGTAGATAGATTTTCAAAAATGTCTATTTTCATTAAAACCACTACTACTGCTACAGCAGAAGATTTGTCAAAAAAATTTTTAGAATATGTATTTTCCAAACATGGCTTATCTAATGATATTATTTCAGATGGAGGCTCATTGTTTTTATCCACATTCTGGACTCAATTGTGTTGACAACTCAATATCACGAGGAATCTCTCAACGGCTTATCATCCTGAAACTGATGGGCAAACGGAAAGGGTCAACCAAATCCTCAAAAAATACCTTCGAACTTATGTCAGTTACCAACAAGACGATTGGACCACATGGTTACCCTTGGCCGAATTTTCTTATAATAACTCAACTCATTCTTGGACACGAAAATCTCCCTTCAAAAATGTTTTTGGAAGACATCCTCTGTTTAACTCAATCCAAGTAGGAACTAGTCATCCTGTGGAACATTATCTTCCCACCATATCAAGACTCCAAGAAGAACTTAAATCGAACTTTGAATTAGCAATTCAAAGGTACAAGGAACAGGCCAACAAACATCAACAATCTGCTCCCTATTTTAAACCAGGCAACAAAGTATGGCTCGACACAAGAAACATTCAAACAACTCAACCATCAAAGAAACTGGCCAAAAAATGCTTGGGACTATTCGAAATTGACTCCAAAGTCTCTAAAACTGAATTTTGACTCAAGCTACCTCCTAAATGGCACACTATTCACCCTGTTTTTCAGGTATCTCTCCTGGAACTGGCTCAAGAAACATACCTGGGCAGAAACCAACCTCCTCCAGAACAGGTAAAAGTAGAAGACCATTTAGAGTGGGAAGTAAGCCAAATCTTGATTCAAGAAGGCGGAAGGGGAAACTTCAATAGCTCTTGGAATGGGAAGGCTTCCTTGATGACTCAGACAAAACATCCTGGGAACCAGCCATCAATGTTTCTAACGCCCCTGAACTCCTAAAATATTTTCATCTTAAATATTTTTTAAAACCAAAAACTTAGAACTCTCTTTTATTTTTCTCTTCTCATCTCTTTTTCTTTTCTTTCTCTTTTCTTTTCCTTTCTTATAGTTCTAAAACTTCTTCTCTTCTAAAAATCCTTACTCTGTTTTCTCTTTTCTTCTTTCTTCTTTTCAAAAGCTTTTTTTCAATATTCTTTAAAAATGAATAAATAAACTAAATAAATAATATAAAATAAAATAAAATAAAATAAAATAAACTAAAATTAAATAAAATTAAATTAAAAATGTTAAAATTTAAAAATAAAATAAAATAAAATAAAATAAAAAAAGTCTTAAAATTCATTAAAATAAAATCTTTAAAATCAATAATTCCTTTAATTTTCTTTCTTTTCTCCTTTCAAACTATTCTTCTTTTCCCTTATTTCTTTTTCTTAGAACTATCAAAATTTTTCAAGAACTCAATACAAAAATCTTTCTCAAACTTCACTTCAACCTTTAAATCTCTCTTTTAAAATTCTTTGAACAAATTACTTCTTTTTTTCAAATTCTTTTTTCAAAACTATTTTTTTTTCTTTTCAAATAACCAAAATTCCTCAAAACTTCAATAAATAAACTTTCACAAATAACAAATTTTTCTCTCATTAAATTTTCTTTTCAAACGAAATTGTTTCAATCAACTTTTTTTTTTCTTACTTAAATTTTTTTCCTTTCAAAACTTAAACTAATATTATCTCAGTTAAATATTTTTTCTTTTCTTCTTTTAAAATTTAAAACAAAATTTTATTCAAATATTTTTTTTCTTTCTTTTCAAAATCTTTTAAAATATATATTAAAATTTCAATTAAAACAACAAAATAAAATAAATAAATAAATACACAAATTGCTTTCTACTTTTTTCCTTCCTTTCTTTTTTCTCTTTTCATTTCAAATTTTTCTTGTATTTTCTCCTGAACCAATTTCTTCATTTTTTCCAATACCACCCTTATTTCCTTCCTGCATTTTTCAAATACCTCCTCCTCTCCTACCAGTACCACTTCTCCAATCTCTATTAATTCTTCTGCCACATTGAAGGAGGCAGCATCAACAATCTTGTCGATCTCATCACTTAAATTTTCGATGAATCAAGCTTGTCAACCCTGTCAAGGTTTCTTCGACCATACCTGGTCAAGTGTTTCTTTGTTATCCTCCCTCCAATCAACCACCAGTTGACTTGCCTCAATTGGAAGCAATGGCGCAGCTTCCACAATTGGAGCTTCGGCAAAGACATCAGAATTTTAAAAACATACAGTCATTGGTAACAGAATCTTGAAAAAAGAAAAGGCAGACTTACTTCAAAAAACCGGTCAGGCTCTCAAAATAGCCTCAGGGTGACCTCTACTGTCACTTCCTTCTCCTCTTCATCATCTTTGATGATCATCCGCCTCTTCTTCAGAGTCTGGTCCGAGATGGAAACTTCATCCTCATCTTCTTCAACTAGCTCATCCACCTCCTCTTCCACCCCTCATTTTTTATCTGTGACCTGGGTTACCCAAGTCGCCACGGTATCCTCGACCTCTGCCTCAACTTCTTCTACCAAACGATTGTCCCTGAAAAACACGTCCCAAATGTCTTCAACCACCTCTTTGGTCTTTGGGATTACCCAGTACTTAGTCTTGGTAAATCTTTGCTCAATGTCCTCATTTTTTGAGAGAGAATCACACTTCACCCGTCTCCAGCGGCAAAACTCGCATTTCTGGCAAGGACCTCATGTGGCTGTACTTTTGATGCAAAAATACTTTATTGATTTGCAGGCCGTGCATGCTTGGAAATATTTCCGTGTAACTATTTCACCATCCGCTTTGGGGTGTGGAGGCGTGGGAGTTGGAGTAGGGAAGTTTGACATAATACAAGAAAAAAAATATAATAATTAATAAAAGAAGAAGTCAGAGAAATTGGTGTGAGAAGAATGTGTCTCACAATCAATGGAGGTCACATTTTATACCCAGGCATCTGTCACGCGCCACATGACACTTGAGGCAAAAGCAGCTCATTAAATCAATAATGCAGAGGTCTAAATCCATACTTGTAGTGCAGAAAACAATTCTACATAGCAACTGCGACTTTCCTTTGTGTACTCACTATTCAACTGCGCTAATCTAAATTTTAAATCTAAATTAGTCAATCTCTCAATAGTGTGTTCAGTCTTTTCTTTGATAAAAAACACACAGCACAATAGTTAATGTAATATTCGGCTAAAAGGTTTATTAAGCATCTGTGGGTTATTAACAAGAGTAGTGAGCATGAACGGGATGGTTAGTAGAGGATTAAAGGGTTAACGGATGTTAGTGAGGAGGGTCCAGGTGTGAAGGGTGTATTTTCGGAGGTCTGTGGTTTGCAGAATGATGGATGGGTATGAGGTCAATGCGAGGAGGAGTAATGGATATAAAAGGGGTTGGATTGTGGTTCAATATTTATTTGCAATTAAATTATAAAACGTATATATAGTTAATAGTGGTAAAGCTTCAGCTTAAATCATTTTTATTGTACATTTCCTTATTTTTCTTGGTAATCATTTCTAAAACTTAAATATTTGATTATTGAGTTTCCAAACCTTTGTGAGAGCTTAAGAATATTAATATTACCTTTAAATTATATTATAATTCATATAGAACATATCTCGAAGCAGTAGCTCTTCCTTCGAGTCATCTTTGAATCACTTCCTCGAACATTTCCTCTGTTCTTCAAAGAAGTTTCTAAACTCCTCCCTCCTTTCACTTCCAGGAACACCCTCAACCTTCTGCGTAGGTTGTCTGGTGACAGTAACTTTTGGAAATATCTTGAGCATTTGTTCTTTCAGCGCTGACCAATCGCGCTCTTCATGCCCCTTTAAATCCTCTTAATCGTCTTTGCACTCATTAGAGACAAAGAGGTACACTTGACGCACCATATCATACTCGGTTGCTCCATGCACTTCCGCCGCTTGTTCAAACCTTCTTAATAGCTTCTTGGTATTAATACCTGAAAAACGCAAACTTTCATCTTTACATCTAATTATTTTAGGTACCATTTGTGGCAACAACTCCCTTGAATTAGGTGTTTTAACCTTCTCCTGGCATCCATTAGATGAAGTTTCAGTAGGATCCATTTCCGAAATATAAATTTGAAACAGAGATCACAAAATTATAAACACACACTTGGTAATTAAACCCAACTATATTCACGATACAGCCCTAAGCTATCCTCTGATAACATCTATTGATCCACTTATTGTAGACCCTACAATTCTTCTACTGAGGCACCGGCTTGATCTTGTCCTCTTGACAAAACCCTGAAAACTAAACGATCTAATTAAAATACTAGTTACAATTAGGCCACTGTTGTGACACCAATGATAGAGAGTTCTTAAGTACTAATCAGTAGACAAAATGCAAGATGGGTTGGTTCTTCCTTTCGATTTCTAAAAAGAAGCGCCTGACACTCTTATTTTTAAAGACAGCACAATAATGTGTAACACCAATATGTGATTGGAAAGTTTATAAGTTGAGAGCTGAGTTTTTAAAAGATCCAAAAAAAAGAAAAAAACAAGTATCAATATCCAGATATTTCTATTCTTAACAAGCGCTAATATCCACAGCTACTCCCTCTTGAAGCGCTCTCTTCGAATATGCCTTATTATAGCAATAAAATAACTCTAATAATAGTTAATCCTTTAAATCTATATACTCTCAGACAATTGATCACAGAAAATTCTAATATCTTTGACTTCATAATTATTAACTAATTTTATGTTAACTAACTTTTTTTCCAATTTTCCTCTCTCTATTACTAGATGCAATACCCTCTTTATATTTTTCCAGCACTCTAAACACAGTTCCCTAGTGGATCTCCAATGCTGACTCTAGCACTACATTAGTAAAACAGTAACTAATCTATTAGTAGACCACGTACACCTCTTGTAACAACTACAGCGCCTAAAACATACCCTATCCTTACTAAAACTAGTATTAACTTGTCTCACTCATTCTTGAAACCTTGACATGCGCGCCCCTGAATGTACATTTGTTTTATTCAGCGCTAGGTCCAAGTTTGACTCCTTCTAACACTGATCCTAGTCGCTTTGATTTTCAACTAGTTAACCTCCTATATCACCTGTTTCAGTAAGTTACCACACTAGCCGCGGTGCAGTATACTTTGAACTTGAGCCTTTCCTTAAGCCATAATGCCTTCCTTAGTGCGTAATACACGATTATTGGAAAATAAAAGTCCATATTGTTCAGCGCTTGCAGTCCCAAATAAATAACACACAATTCCCCATTATGCGGCGCATTCTGCTGCAAAATACAAGTGCACAGACCCTGAATCCTCTTCTGCACTTCTATTTCCCTTTGTCCTTGAAACACACAAGCACGCATTATAGTTTAGCACTTCCTACTGCGCTATGAATCCCCTTTGTTCTTCCTGGACTATGCAAGCTGATTGGTCCAAAATCAAACTACCTGAGAGGCGCGTACCACACCATCAAGCAGCTCATTTCCCAGTACACCTAAATGGCCAGGACACTATTTCAATTTTAATTTTAGTGAGTGATTGTGTTCACAAATCAAGTTAGCTGTGTCCAAAATTGTAATAAGTACTGAAGCATTTGAGGAAGGTGAAGACAGGGAGGATAATTTCTTAATGGCAGCTTGATTTTCTGTAAGAATGGTGAGGGATTGCAGGATGCTGTGGAATGGGTTAGCTAAAAAGAGATGAAGACCTTACAAAATTCCCACCAGTTCAGCTTCAAAAACTGAAAAGAGGGAATTGTCACTGAGCTGGGAAACCGTAGGGAGAGGGAGGCCTGGATCAAAGGCTGTTGAAAATATTCCTTCTCTTGATCTTCAACCATCAGATTAAATGTAATGAGAAGATAAGGGGTTAGAAGACAAGGTTTCAAATAACTGCTCAAGAGACCCTTCCTTAGTTGGAGAAATGAATGTCTCAAATAAGGGAGAATCTCTAGATGGGAATGATGCTAAGGTTTGTGTGTCCATGTATTTGAGAAGGAATATTTGGGGAAAAGTGCAGCTTGAGGATAAGAGATGAAGAGGGTGTCAATCTAGCTTGGATGGGACATAGTGAAGGTAACTTTTCCAAAAGTGCCATTGGATTGGAGGAAGGAATGGTGAGAAGTATTTTTCATGCTTTTGATAAAAAAATTTCTAAATGGTGCTTATATGAGTTGGAAGATCAGTCATGTAGGAGGATGCGCAGTGGAGTAAAGCAAACATATCCAAGTGCTCTTCTGATAGCCCTGTTTTTAATAACCTGCAGCTTTCTTGAGGTGTGAGAGATTTTTCTGGGATTGTGCCAACTGATGTCAGAATAGTCTGTTCTCAAATGAATAAGTGAGTTAATGAGAAGCTTGTACTGAAAAAGAAGAATACCCCAGCCATATGAAGCAAGCCAATGTAGAGCTGAAATATCTTTAAGCCCTTACACAACTAGCTTAGTGCCATTGGGTTTTAAGAAAGTGTTGAATCCAGTTCCATGCCCAGCCATTTGATTGAGGGAACTGGCTTAAGAGAGTGTCTTCAAAGATTAGAGAGGGGAAAGATTTTAAGAGTGGGAGGCATTTGGTCAATAATAAAAACTTAGTTCTAGACATATCAAAAACATCCATGTGTGAGTGACCCCATCCTAGGGCCTCTTCACCTATTTGAGCTAGTGTTTTGTTGACGTTCTTAGGGTCTTTCTCAGAAGAAAGGAATATGATATTGTAAATATATCCAATTGCCAAGCAAAAAATTGAGATGGAAGGGAGGGTAAGTAAATTAGAGTTATATTTTATATATAATAGAGGGGATAATGGGGAACATTGGGGAAGGCCTTTAGGGAATAAAGCATGAGGTGATTCATAGGAGGAAAAAGAGATATTGGTACTGCAACCCTCTAAGAAATTAATAATAAGGTATATTAAGAATCTGAGAAGTGGGAGTGAAAGAAGAGTGCTATTGAGTCTCTGTGTTATAACAGATGGAAAATCTCCCTTGATGTCTAGGGAAAGAGCCCTGACAACCTTACCTAGCTGCCACTGGTCCTTGGTCTAAACAGTGAGGTGAAGTAGGACATCAGATGTGCTTCTTAGGGGATGAACACCATAATGATTTTCAGGGAGAAGCTTTCCTGATCGCATATAGAAGGACAAATGGTTGGTTAGAATTGAATCCAGAAATTTTCCCATGGTTTTAAGAAATGAAATTGGGCGGAAAGCGCTTGGGAACAGAGCAGTTGGGGCAGCCTGGTTTGGGGATGATAACTGTTTTGGCATGTTTCTAAGTTTTAGGGTAGTTCCCGGTGTCCAGACACTTCTGGAACAGAGATAACAGAATATTAGCCATTTCTTGGGGATTTAAATTGAGAAATGCATTAGGAGTTCCATCATAGACCGGTGATCTGCCTTTTTTGGTCTTGAGAAGGGTAGTTATTAGCTCATGTTCAGTGAAGGGAGGAGAGTATGGAATGTGATTTGGTAAAAGGGGAGGGGAGTCTTACAAGTCACAAGAAATCAAGGCAACTGATGTTCCTTCAAAAATCATGGAGGCCTTTAAAAGCTTATCTGTAATCATTGACCCCCTTCATCTGTAAGGGGTGGGTTAGATCGCAAGTCAGAGGTGAGAGAAAGTTACTTAGCAGGTTTTTGGAGGGTGAGGGGAGTGAGATAAGAGAGTAAATATTGCCAATGAGGTTTTCAAAGGAATTTTATTTTGGATTGGAACAATTTTCAGGCTGACAGAAACTCGGCTGTGTTGTGGGGAGTAGGGGATGACATTTTTTTCTGGGCTCTGTAACAGGTCTTCTTGAGGGGATCCAATATTTTCCTGTTCTACCATACATGAAACAACGAGCAGGGATGCTGCAGCAGAAAAAAATGTTCCATTATTTCAGTAAAAATTGAAGTGATATGTTTTGAAGCCTGATCTATGTCAGAAAGGGAGGAGGAGGGAGTAGAAAGGGGAATAGAGGAAAGAGTACACTCATCAAACTTTTCCAGTTGAAAAAAGGTTTGTGCATATTTGGGAGGGGAGAAGGAAAGAAATGAGTAATAATTGATTTATGTTTAGAAAACTGTGAGTAAAATCCATCAATATCCGCAACACATCTAATCACTAAACTCTGTGCCAAACTATTTTCAAACACAAGTTCAATTAAGGAGGTAAAATTTCTAGTATTTCAAAATGTTGGAACACCTTGTTTGGAGACTAACATCATGTTCAAGTCATTGATGGCCAACAATTGAAGCAGTGCTACATTTGTGATTGAAAGCTTCAGTAAAGTGAACCTGAACTTCAAAATATAGGGGGAAGAGAGGATAAGAAGAGGATAAAGCGTTAGAAATATTTTTATTAAGCAGGTGAAGTACAACAGAGGAATAATTTTTCCCTGAACTTGTTTCAGGCCTTCTTAGCCAGGTGAGGCAATATAAAGACTTGAGTGTTTCAGGATTATCATTGATCAAAGTATCAACATCTGTTTGACTATCAAAATCATAATAAGGTGGAACTCTGTTGACCACAACCAAGTAAGTAGGAGTTTTTAGATGAGGCCTTGAGGGATCCATGATTGCCATGCATTGGTGAGTGAATTTAGGTTGCTTGGGGTGGCAACAATGATTTTAAAATAATTAGATTTGTGCCAAATGATACCATGGAGGAAAATGACAGAGTTAGTAGCACTGTTAATTATTTTTTTGGTGTTAATTTTATTTTTTACCATGGTGAGGATTAGCAAGTTAAATATATCTATCAGACAGAACAGCCTTGTGTACTGTGACTTTTGTGCTCTTGTGTGGCAATTCCTTGATAGTGTCCAATAGGTTTGTGAGGCAGGATGATAGGGCAATTGCATTGGTAGCTTGAGAGATACCCACAAGACAAACAACTCTTCCAGAGGGGGATTCTGGCTTGACTGATGATGGAAGGGAGCACAAGGGGAAGCAGTAAGACCAAAATACACAAATGGGTTGGCAGGTTTTTGGCAAGAATTGTTGAAAATTTTTGGTTAAGAGGCAGGAGGAATGTCCTGTGAAGCGGTAGAAGAATCAAAAAAGAGCTTGGGGTGAGCAGCTCTAGATTCATTCAAGGAGCCAAGGAGGTCATCTCTAGGGGGGCTATAGGGGGAAGAAGGATGAGGAAAATGTGGGCCTTTTGCGATAGAAAGAAGGTTTGGGGGAAGGAGGGGGGCTCAGGTGTACATGATTCCTGAACCACAGGAGGAATAAAGCTTAGAGGAGGCTAGGATTCTGGGGGCAAGGGGTGGGTAGTAAAAGCGGCTGCCCATCTGACACGGCTGGCGTATCACCAAGTATAAGATCATTTTTCTGGTCAGAATCCATAATCAAAGAGTAGATTATTTGGTCAGTAATGAGGATTTTAGTTACACCAATGTATTTCTACCTTGGTTTCGTGAGGCACTAGCACCTGAAGTTGAAGATTGGGAAAGTGAAAGCTAGTTAAAAAGAGGGATAGGGATTATAAGTACCCAGGGTAATAGGAAGTGGAAACAGAAGTGGAAGATGAGATAAAGTTGTGTTGGGTAAAGCACTAAGAATTAGGGTTTCTTTGATGGAGGTAGAGGTAATAGAGGTTTCAAAAAGTGCAGGATCAATTTCTTCAGTTACAACTCCAAAAGTAAAAATGTAAGCATGGGATCCAGACCCAGTGATGGCTAGAATCAAAGAGTTGGAGAAGAAACTGAGTGAAGCCGCTAAAGCTAAGCCTAGATTTACCCCTCAACTATGGCTTTTCTTTTCTATGGTATTCTATTATTGTAATAAATAAGGCCATACTAGGTTGAGATGAAATGTGCTACAGAAAGACAAAGAAGAAAGAGTGGTTTTTGAGGATGGGGAAATTCTTATTCTGGAGGAAGGTACAAAGCTTGTCATGGATAAAGACCAAGGTATGCAAGTAAAGGTCATCAATAATATTAACACCAAAGCTATGGAAGGGAAATCCAGTAAATGAAAGGACCAGAAGCAAAAGACAAGAATTTTCAGCCTAGATATCCCTAGGACTGAGTATATCTTATGCTTAAAATAAGATAACCTTAAGTAAATTAAGCTTATATCTTAAATTAAGGTTAAAATAATAATATATATTATTTTATTATATATATATATAATTATTATTCTATTATATAACTTATAGTAGTTTAAATAGCTTATCCATGGCCTAATAATACTTATTAAGGTGTTAATGGAGTCATAATATACTTATATTAAGTGATATGAAGTAATTATTGACATACATAAGCTTATATGTATACATAAATCTCATATTCAGTGAAATATGCAGTATATTATGTATATTTAGGTATATAAGTGGGTTTTAGCCCCTTAATAGCCTATAATCTTTGTTTTTCTGATTATTTTAGGTCATATGAACAAAATCAGTGGACTCACAACGCCTACAGAAGCATAGACATCTATATCAGGCGCATACACCCAGTTTGGACAACTTAAGTTACTTCCTTGGATGGTTATTCACGGATTTATGGGTTGGAAGGACATTTCTGGGTTAATATGGATGCTTGGGGATGTTATTGGGGGCTTGGACATTTTATTTGTTTCCTTTATATGCTTTTGGTTTCATTAAATCTTTTTTGATTGTTTATTTTACCTGTTTCTTTATGGTATCCGCTTTTATCTGGATTTTCTATTTATGGTATAGATCTGTGTTATTATTAATAGTGATGGAGGGTCCTTAATGGAGGTCTGGGTGTTGAACCTGCTTGAAGTGGACGCCATGGGGAGGTGATGGGCCCTCATAGTGCTGTAATTGCCGGGGATAGCAGTGACATCATCTGGATTGAAGGTCTGTGCACTCCAGTGGATTTGGGTATAAGTAAGAAGGGATTTTGACGGTTTATTATCATCATTCAATTACTACAACTCCAACAAACACTAATATACAATTATTAGCATTCAGAAATATATTATAAAGCCATTATAAATTGATATTATCTTTATATAAGCTATAACTATATTTTATTCATCTATTTTCCACCACTAGCACACATTTAAATCCAAGTATTGTGAGTTTTATTTGAGTATAACTATTTTATTAGTCTTCCCCTGAGGTTTAATCACTAAAGAATTTATCAATAAGTAGTAGGGCAATAAATAAACACTCTTATATCATACTTATATACTAGACTATACTGACAATTGGGGGTTTTCCTTATATTTTACTTATTATTTAGTATAAGCCTTGGGACGTGATTTTTACCTTAGTACAGCTCAAAATAACCAGATATTTGGGTCTTCTGCATATTAGTGCGTCATCATAACTCAGTGATTGCGGAAAAGAACCCTTAAAATAATTGTACTAATTTTTTATCATAAAAATTAGGTATTTACAGTAGTAACTGTATCCAATATAAACCTGATTTCACTTGGTATTTGGACACCAATATAAAACCCAATTAAATTGGTATTTGGTTAAAGATTGGTAAGCTACTTATTCACCCTTATAAAGGTCTAGTTAGACTTATTATTATATTTTTAACAGATTTTTTTGAATTTTTCTTATAATTATTTAAATAATATAAAGATATAAATTCAGGGTAAGCTCCATTGCTTTTTTATTAGTAATATCATTGCTAATATCTTTTGTCTACTAATTCCATAGAGTTTTTTCCTTTTGTAGACGTAAAATATTGTCATTTTTAACAATATGAGTGCTCCCCAGGACAGTGTAAGTGAAAAGCCTGCTTATAACACCAGGTCTAAAGCTAACAAAAACTTTCCAGGACATCACCATGGAGGGTCAACAATACCCCCAGGGAGAAAGCATGAGTATAGAGGAAAAGGATGCCCTCTTAAAAAAGAGAACTATAAAAAAGATGTCTCCTCCTCTTCAGGATCAACTGTCCCACCTGGCCAAACAGGTTCTGAAGTTGGAAGAATCCAAATCACTCATGTTCAAAGAGGTAGAGCAATTGCAAAACAATTGCAAGGTAGGGTTTCAGCAGATGAATCAGGCATTGGCAGAGTTAAAGGGAGGCCAGCCCAGTAAGTCAAATCAGCAACCCCCTACCCAAGGCGGGTCAACTCACTCCCAGGAGAAAATCCTGGTAGACAAATGGAAATGGGACTGGTTTCATCAACAGTGGACAAGCCACAGTTGCAACAGGGATCCTCCACCTCATCTGACTTCCTCAGTTCACCCTTACAAAGGAATAAAGCGCCAAAAATCAGGAATGGCAACCATCCCATGGCAAGTAGATTACCCTCTCAGATTAAACACAATACTGATAATTACAATATAGGTAATCCTATTGATGTTAAATCTGTGCAAAAAATAGAGGAGGATTTAAGAAATTTAGGTTTTAGAGTAGATACACCTGACTTGTCTTTTGTCCACAATAACAGTACTATTTATAATGATAATACAGTTAACCCTCAGTTGCAACCACCTACTAGTGAGATGAGAACTTCACAGGAGAGTGAGAGATGTGAAAAGGAAGACATGGAATATTTTAACAATAATCCAACTTTCCATAGAATTGTTTCAGCATTGTGGAATAGAATGACTGATTGTGAGGAACAGACAGTTAAGCTCACTAGTGATACAATTTCATCCTTGACATTAAACATTTCTCAATTAGCAACACATAACAAAGAATTAGAGAAAGAACATTTGTCTCTAACTCTTAAATATGATTCATTGAGTAATAAATATAATGAACTTTCAAACAAATTCTGTGAGTTAGAAAAACTATATGAAACACATTTATTGAAAACTGAATCAAGAACACGGTTATCTTTTGCCCAGACAAATCAAAGTGTCTCCGAGTTGCTACAAAGATTAACTAAAGTTGAGATTTAAACTGCCAATCTACTAATGAGCCAGGATAATCATAAGTATAATCAATATAATAATAATCCTTTCATTGGCAAAAGTGAATCTCATTCCTTCCCTATACCACCACAATTAAAACCATCTGGTGGTAGTGTCAAATCTGAAAATGTAAGTCACAAATCCATGCAGGAAGAAATACAAGACCATTTATCAAACGTTAATGAGTTATTGAATTTACCTAAGATTAGTGAGATAAAATCCAATCAGAAAGACTGGCCTAAGATAGATCAGTACCCAACTTATGATGGGGAAGCCAGCTCTGATTGGCAACATTTTATTCAAATAATTGACAACTTAAAATTCTCATATAAGTTACCAGATGAAGAAATAATATCAAAATTAATTTCTTTATTTAAGGATGTTGCTTTATTATGGTTTGAAGCTGTCTTGAGTGAGGGTAAAGATTACTCCTGGGCTGAATGGAAACAACTTATTGAAAAACAATTTGGAGGTTCTAAATTCAGGCTTACTCAGCAGAGACTTTATGAGAAGACTAGGTATAATCCGTTGAATGGTGAAAAACATATGGTATTTTTAATGAATTTAAACAAAATATTAAAAGCCATTGAGCCTCATATGGATTTTAACTTATGGATAGATAAGATAATATATAAATTACCTATATCTGTCAGAGACATTGTTGTAGCTAGAACATTAAATGTTACTGAATATTCTGACTTTATTAATATTTGAAATGAAGGTATTCCACTTATAAACAAAATATTGAACCTGTAAAAACTCAGAATTCAAAAACACTTCAGGAGAAGCAGAAAAAACCTACTGCACCTGTAGTACCTAAAAATTATGAAACAAATACTTGTTATAAGTGTAACAAACCTTGGGTAAAAGGTCACAAATGTGAGAAAAACATAAATATTGTTGAAAATCAACGTGAATCTGAAACTGAAACTGAAAAAAGTAAAGAATCAAGTGATTATGACAGCAATATCTCATATAGTGATGAAAATGAAGTCTGTATGTTGTAAGATGATTTGTCCATCTTTGAAAATCCAATATTAAATATGGACTCAAATGAATCTTTAATGAATTTTGAGGATGCTGAAATCATTAAGGATATACAAGCTGATAACTTTAGAATTACACCTATCACAGTTCCAGCTATCATTTCTGGTGAAAATGTTAATATATTACTGGACACAGGAGCTGCTGGTTCTGTTGTTTCCACTAATACATTTCAGAAAATTGATAGTGAATATAAGTCTAAGCTTGAGCCACTTCAAAGTAAAAATTGGAGAGGTTTTGAATCAGTGCTACACCCCATTGGTAAATACAAAGCTGCTGTTTTCTTTAAACATCAACATGGTTATGTAAGGGTAACTTGTGACTTTTTAGTAATGGATAATACTAACTGTAGTAACTGTTTTATCATTGGAAATGATATTCTGACTAAATTTGGTGTAAAATTAGACCCTGCTAATAACAATTTTACAATTGGCATGAATGGTAAAAGGAAATTTAAAATAAATTCTTTTAAAACAGTCTTACACATTGAGTCAGTAACAAATTACCCGTGTAAAGGAAGAGAATCAAATGAGATGGAACTTCTGGAAACAGAAATTTCAAAAGCATCATTTGGCACTCAGATAAATAAAGCTGAGAAAAATAATATTTTGGAATTAATTAAAGCATTTCCAATGGCTTTTGCACATGGTACAAATGAACTTGGCCTTGTAAAAGATCATGAAATGAAGATTAGTTTAACCTGTAAAATGGATAATATTCCTGCTAGTCTTAAATAGAAACCATACCCTGCTTCACCAATGAAGAGGAAAGACATAGAGGACAATATTAAGATGTTATTGAATATGAACATTCTTGAGAAGGTTGAAATTACTCCAAAATATTGTGTAATATCACCAGTGCTAATTTCTTATGAACAAGATAAAGCAAGACTGTGCAGTGATTATAGAGCATTAAATACATTTACAGTAGATGATATTTATCTCTTTCCAAGGATTGCCTCTATACATGCTACCCTTAAAGGTGCTAAATATATAAGTTGCCTAGATGGAAATAAAGGGTACCATAAAATTCCTGTTGAAAAGAATTCACAGAACTTTTTGTTGATAACAACACACATGGGAATTTATAAGTATGTCAGAATGCCATTTGGACCAAAAAATGCTCCATCAGTATTCCAGAAGTTAATGGATATAACATTCCATAATGAAATGATTGAGGGAAGGTTAATGGTATACATTGATGACATCATAGTGTTCTCTAAAACTTATGATGAACATTTAGTCCATTTAAAGAAGGTATTTCAGAAAATGGATGAAATAAAAATGACCCTTGAATTGAAAAAATGTAAACTTGGGTTTGAATCTTTAAAAGTTCTTGGTCATATTGTATCTGGCTTACAAATATGTGTAGACCAAAATAAAGTGGCTGCAATAAATAATACTGGCATTCCTCAAAATGTAAAGGATGTACAATCTTTTCTTGAAATGTGTGGTTATTATAGACAATATATGAAAAACTACCAATCATTTGCTGCACCATTGACCACACTGATAAAGAAATCAGAAGCTTTCATTTGGAATAATGAAAGACAACAAGCTTTTGATAAGTTGAAAGAATGTTTAATGACAGCTCCTATCTTGGGATTACCAGATTTCCAATTACCTTTTGTTTTATATACAGATGCAAGTTTTATTGGTCTGGGTGCTGCTTTGCATCAAAAACAACTTATTGTAGGAAAAATTTCAGAAGTAGTAATCTGCTATATTTCACAGACTCTGAGAAGTAGTGAATTGAAATATGGTGCTACTCAACTTGAATGTTTGGCAGTAGTATGGGCTCTTGAGAAGCTACATTATTACCTTGAAGACCAAAAATTTGAGTTAATAACTGACTGTAGTGCAGTTAAGTCACTCTTAAACATGAAAACTCCTAATAGACTCATGTTTAGATGGCAATTAGCTGTACGAGAATACAGAGGCCGGATGACTATTAAACATAGAGCAGGAACCTTGCACTCTAATGTAGATCTGTTATCTAGAGTACCTCTGCCTGATAATGATGATAATTCTGCTTATGTTACTGAGTCAGAGATTATTAACATTTATGGCATTTATATTGTAGATCTTGAGGATGAATTTATGCAATCAATTTTTGATAATTATGCTTCAGATCCTGACTTGAGTAAACTCACTACAATATTAAATGATACATCTAATGCTTCACTGAATCTTTTAATAAAAACATTAACAACTCAGTATAAAGAGGCATTAGAAAATGGAAAATTTTCCATTGAGGATGGTTTTATATATTACTGGAAAAAATTAAGTAATATAATTGTAATTCCCCCTTCAATGAAGGAGTTAATGTTAAGTATATGTCATGATGATATATTAGCAGGTCATTTTGACTACCATAAAACATTAACCAGAGTAAAAAACACAGCTTGGTGGATTAACATGTCTGAGGATGTTCAGAAATATGTTGAAACATGTGATTCTTGTCAAAAATCTAAAAGATTAACAGGAAAAAGAGCTGGTTTATTAGAAAAAATTGAGCAACCAAAAGCTCCATGGGAAATCATTAACATGGACTTTGTAACAGGTTTGCCAATAGCAGGGCATAAGAGTTATAACTCCTGCTGGGTAATTGTAGATAGATTTACAAAGATGTGTAAATTTATTCCTACCCACAAAGAGGTTTCTGCAAAGGACTTAGCTTTTTTATGGTGGACACAAATGTTAAATATAGCAGGTTTCCCCAAAGAAATATTTTCTGACAGAGATCCTTAATTTACTTCTGAGTTCTGGACATCACTTATGGATGTTTCAGGGTGTCAATTAAAACTTTCTACAGCACACCATCCACAAACTGATGGGCTAGCAGAAAGAATGATACAAACCTTAGAAGATATGATAAGAAGATACTGTGCTTTTGGTCTTAATTTTAAAGACAATGACAAATTCACGCATGATTGGGTAACCCTTATCCCAGGTTTAGAATTTGCATACAATAGTACAGTACATTCTGTCACTGGCAAGAAGCCATTTGATTTGTGGATGGGTTATGTACCTAATACCCCTGCTAAAACTCTTAATAAGTTACCTAGATTGGATATCTATCCAGGTACTAAATCTTTTCTTCAGATGCAGGAATTATGCAGAAAACATGCTCAAGAATGTATAAATAAGGTGTTTGAGTATGAAAAGAAAAGATGGGATAAAGCCCATAAAGAACAAATGTTCAAAGAGGGTGTTGAAGTCCTTATTTCAACACTACATTTCAATTTAAATGGTAATGTTAAATTGAAGGATCCATTTATTGGGCCATTTTTAGTTAAAAAGATGGTTGGTAATAATGCTGTTGAGGTTATTCTATATGCACCATATGATAGAAAACATCCAGTATTTCCTATTTCTCTTATAAAACCATACCATTCTAATGATACTGCTCTATTTCTAAGAATATCAGGAAGGCATAAACAGCAACCTGAAGAAATAGTTAAAAAGGCAGAAATTGAAAAGATAATTAAAAAGAGACACCTTACTAAAGAAAAGGGAGTTGAGTATCTATTAAGATTTAAAAATAAATCAAGTGAATATGACCAGTGGATTCCAGAAAATGAAATCTCTGATCTTAAAAATCTCTTGAAAAAATTTAAATCAAAATAATACTGTTTATTCAGTATATGTATTATAAAAATTATTTTTATTTTTTATTATTTCACTCCTTACTTTTAATTAAAATGTCCTAACATTTTTTTATTGTTTTTTTTGGGGTGAGGGAGTGTCAGCCTAGATATCCCTAGGACTGAGTATTTCTTATGCTTAAAATAAGATAAACTTAAGTAAGTTAAGCTTATATCTTAAAAATAAGGTTAAAATAATAATAAATATTATTTATATATATATATATATAATTATTATTCTATTATATAACATATAGTAGTTTAAATAGCTTATCCATGGCCTAATAATACTTATTAAGGTGTTAATGGAGTCATAATTTACTTATCTTAAGTGATATGAAGTAATTATTGAAATACATAAGCTTATATGTATACATAAATCTCATATTCAGTGAAATATGCAGTATATTATGTATATTTAGGTATATAAGTGGGTTTTAGCCCCTTAATAGCCTATAACCTTTGTTTTTCTGATTATTTTAGGTCATATGAACAAAATCAGTGGACTCACAATGCCTACAGAAGCATAGACACCTATATCAAACGCATACACCCAGTTTGGACAACTTAATTTACTTCCTTTGATGGTTATTCACGGATTTATGGGTTGGAAGGACATTTCTGGGTTAATATGGATGCTTGGGGATGTTATTGGGGGCTTGTAAATTTTATTTGTTTCCTTTATATGCTTTTGGTTTCATTAAATCTCTTTTTGATTGTTTATTTTACCTGTTTCTTTATGGTATCCGCTTTTATCTGGATTTTCTATTTATGGTATAGATCTGTGTTATTATTAATAGTGATGGAGGGTCCTTACTGGAGGCCTGGGTGTTGAAACTGCTTGAAGTGGACGCCATGGGGAGGTGATGGGCCCTCAAAGTGCTGTAATTGCCGGGGATAGAAGTGACATCATCTGGATTGAAGGTCTGTGCACGGCAGTGGATTTGGGTATAAGTAAGAAGGGATTTTGACGGTTATTGATCATCATTCAACTACTACAATTCAAAAAAACACTACAATACAATTATTAGCATTCAGAAATATATTATAAAGCCATTATAAATTGATATTATCTTTATATAAGCTATAACTATATTTTATTCATCTATTTTCCACCACTAGCACACATTTAAATCCAAGTATTGTGAGTTTTATTTGAGTATAACTATTTTATTAGTCTTCCCCTGAGGTTTAATCACTTAATCATTTATCAATAAGTAGTAGGGCCATAAATAAGCACTCTTATATCATACTTATATACTAGACTATACTGACATGAATGCAGAATCAGTTAATTTTGAAGGAACTTGTGCAGTATTGTATTTCAAGACAAAGGAAGTAGCAGTTGCAAAACCACTAATAGCAGGGTGGCTGGAGATCTTTTTCACAAAGCATAAAAATATGGCACAATCAAGTGTTAATAGTCCAAGGAGGGCAGGTGCTATGTATGCAAATCTTGAAGACTTTAAAGAAGTAGGATATACTACAAGGGAGAATACTCCAGAACCACTTGAAGATGTAGAAATGGAGGACAAAACTGGGAATAAGATGGATCAACTGATTATGTAGGATCCAGAAGTAGTACAGAAAAGAGAAGCACCAGCAGAAGTAATTCCTGGAGGTTGGAATAATACTCCTAAAAATCCACCAGGAAGAGTGAAATCTAGTGTGAAGGTGGCTGAACCAAAATAGAAAATGTAGCACCCATTTCACTCTGAATTTTCAAAGGCAGCCAAGGATTTTGTTGCAAAATGCTTTAAAATGGAATTTTCAGCTCCATTGGGGGTGCAAAAGCGGTAGTTCTAGTTGTAGCACATGGAATAGTAGATAAGTGTAGGAAGCAAAGAGTTTCTGATTGTGTTGAATATGATATGGGAGAACATTTATTTCATCCAGTTGTGGGATTACCAAGGGTGACACACTATGAAGGACCATTAGGGTATTCAATTTTTACAAATAATGGAAAAAAGATCAGAGCACTGGTAGATACTGGCTCTCAGATTAATGTGGTTTCATCAGAAGATGCAGTGGACTTAGGTTTGCCAGTTAAAGATGGTGAAGGTACTGTTTCTGGTTTTGGAGGTGGTAGGTTACCAATTATAGGGGTAGCTGAATATGTCAAGCCACAAATTGCAGGAGTGTCAATAGATTTGAGCTTTTATGTTACTATGGGTGTAGTAAAACTAGTTTTGGGAGCACTGTTTTTAGTGAAGTATTCAGAAACAATAGATTATTGTTTGAATAAAACTATAGTACTTAGAATTATGGGTGATAATGATATTCCAGTGACAGTAGTTTAAGTAGTGCATAAGAATGGTGGCTGGGAAACTAAGTATGTTGGATCTGTTATTTTAGAGAAAAAAAGAGAGTTTTATGAGGAGGGAGAGAATGGGTGTCTGCAAGGGAGGTGACAATTTTTTCATTAGGGGCTGTCATTTTAGGTATTACTACCTCCCAAGATGAGAGGAACCTTGTCAAGTAGTGCTTTTGGTCTAGAAGATGTTCTGGTGGTCCAAGGGCAATGAAAGGTGAGGAAAACTCAAGATTTAAAAAGGGGTAAGTACTATTTCTTTATATTTAATACTCAATAAAAAAGTAAAAATATTATTATTATTATTATTACTTAAAAGACTTAGAAATACACAGTTGTAAATTCTACGGTGGTAAAAGTGGTAATAGATTTGGTATGTATATATATAGTAAATTTGTAAAGTAAGAATGGAATGAATGAAGACAGCCAGATTGAGAGGCCTTATATAGGTAAAAAGAAGAGAAACTACAGAATCAAAATTCTATATACATGAGTATCAGAGAAAGAACAATTCCACAATTAGAAATTTCAAATATTTAAAGTTGTTCTATAAATAATGTACCCATATACAGTATTTAACTGTATATTTCCATTTTATTTTATTTTTTATAAATTTCTGTAAATGTCAAAGTAAAAATAAAAATATTTTATTTAATATTTAATATTTTTTTATTTTCTTTTCAGCTTTCATGAGGACACTGTCAAAGAATAAAAATATGAGGAAGCAATAGAATTATATCTTTAATTATTTTTAATTATTAATTAGTTAAAGTTGTATAATTAATTTATAAATTAATTATAAATAATTAAATGAGAGGTAAAGGTGAATATCTATTTAGTAAAAAATTAATTATTTACTGTGTAGGTCTAGTAGCTTGGCTGACACTCTCTCACTCTAAAAAATAAAATAAAAATAATATTATTTTTTCGTTTTATATTTCTTTATTGGAGAAAGAAGTTTAGATATCTCTTTTCAAGAATCCAAGAATCATATTCAGAAGATTTTTTCTTGTATCCCAATAAGTATTCAGTACCTTTTCAGAAGTTATAGTTCTGTCATTTAGAATTTTATCAATTTATGCTAGTTCAGTGATTATATTAGGGGCTTTTTTTGGTCTTCCCATCCTTTTGAAAAATAAATCACTATTGGATGTGTAAGATTTCAAAATATATATTGGAAAAACAGGATGTTTCCTGTCATAAGGATAATACAGGATAATTTCAACTGCATTATCACCAACCATTTTTCTGACAACAAATGTACCTAAAAATAAGGTTTTTAATTTTTAATTACCTTTTAAATTAAATTGGACTGTAGAAATCAGTACTTAATTACCCTTCTTAAAAGCGTATTCTTTATAGGATTTGTCCCACCTCTTCTTCTCATATTAATAAGATTTTTCAATACATTTTTGAGAATGACTTCTGCAAAGTTGTTGCATTTGAAGAAATGATTTTACACCAGGATGTAAATCCAATTTAGGTATTTTATTTTTGAGAATTTAGGCAGGAATATTTGTAAAATATCCAAGTCAGAGCTCAAAAGGCTTTATTTGAGTAAAAGAATGAACAGTGATATTATAAGAAAATTCCAAATCAGGAAGTAAGGTGACCAAATCATGAGTGAACCTGTCATTGTCTTTGTACTCAAGGCCAAAGCACAATACCTTCTTATCATTTCTTCTAAAGTCTGAATCACTCTTCTAGCAAATCAATTAGTCTGAGGGTGCTGGGAAGTAGAAAGCATCAGATCATAACCACAAAATCCATCAGAGACATCCAAAATTCAGAAGTAAATTTAGGGTCTCTGTCAGAGATTATGGCCTTTGGTAAATCATCAGTATTAAATATATGAGACCACCACAAGAAGGCTAATTCTTTTGTGGAAGCATCCTTGTGAGTAGGGATAAATTTACACATTTTTTGTGGATCTTTCCACAATAACCCAACAAGAGTTAGAATTTTTTTTTCAAGAAATGGGAAATCCTGTTACAAAGTCCATGTGAAATGGGAAATCCTGTTACAAAGTCCATGTTTATAATTTGCCATGGTGCATCAGGAGATTCAATATGTTGCATTAATACAGCTCTTTTCCTAGTTAATCTTTTTGATTTCTGGAAAGAATCACAGGATTCAACATGTAGTTTGGTGTCTTCAGACATATTAGCCCACCAAGCAGTGTTTTTAATTCTAACTATTGATTTTTCAAGATCAAAATGTCCTTCCAATATTTCATCATGACAAATTTTCATTATTATTTCTTTAATAGAATGAGGAATAACAATAACATTACTCAACTTTCTTCTATAATAGAGGTAGCCTTCATCAATTTTAAAATTACCTTTTTCCAAAGCAATCTGGTACTTTGGTGGAAGGGGTTTAATTAATTTTTGTATTGAAGCATTCTTTGTATCATTTAATATGGTACAAAGCTTTTTCAAGTTAGTGTCTTTAGCATATGAATCCAGAATAAGCTGTAATAGCTCTTCCTCCATATCAACTACATATATACTATAAATTTGAAATATTTCATCCTCAAGATCATATGCAGGATTAGAGTCATCAGTTGGAAATGGTAAACTTAATAGCATATCCAAATTTGAGTGAAAAATACCAGCCCTATGAATTATTATCATTCTTCCTCTGTATTCCTGAACAGAAAACCACCATCTGAACATGTGTCTGTTAGGTGTTTTCAGGTTTAAGAGGGAATTCACTGCACTGCAGTAAGTGACAAGTTCAAATTTCTGGTCATCCAGATAATAATGTAATTTATACAGAGCCCACACAACTTCCAAAAACTCAAGTTGAGTGGCACCATATTTCAATTTACTATTTCTTAGGGTTCTTGAAATATAACAAATTAAAACTTCTGATACTTTGTCATTCATAACTTGTTTTTGGTGGAGAGCAGCACCAAGGCCAATAAAAATGGAATCATTGTACAAAACAAAGGTTTGAGTAAAGTCAGGAAGAAAAAAATTGGTGTTGACATCAAACAATGTTTCATAGTGTCAAAAGCTCTTTTTCTTTCACTTTTACAGAAAAAATCAAAATCTTTCCTAGTTAATTTGGTGAGGGGTAATGCTATAACTTGATAATTTCCAATATATTGTCTATAGTATCCACAAATTCTTAAAAAACTTTGGATCTCTCTAACAGTAGTAGAGGCTTTTACCTGTCGTATGGCTTCCACTTTTTCTTTGCTCAACACATATCTGTAATCCTAAGACAACATGACCAAGTACTTCAAAAGAATTAAAAACAAATTTTCTTTTTTTTCAAAGAAAGTGTCATATTTATTTCATCCATCTTATGGAAAACTTTACATAAGTTGTAAAGGTGGTCCTCAAATATCTTGGAGAATATGATGATATCATCAATGTAAACCATTAGTTATACTTCAATTATTTCTTGATGGAATGTGTTATCCATAACTTTCTGAAAAACTGAAGGGGCATTTTTGGGGCCAAATGGCATCCCAATATACTTATAAATACCCATATGAGTAGCAATCATTAGAAAATTCTGTAAATTCTTCTCTACAGGTAGCTGATGATATTCCTTATTACCATCTAAACAGCTGATATATTTAGCACCTTGTAAAGTAGCATGGATAGAGATAATTTTGGGTAAAGGATAGATATTATCTACAGTATAAGTGTTTAATTCTCTATTACCCCAACATAACCTGTCTTTGTCTTTCTCATAAGAAATTAGGAAAGGTGAGATAACACAATGTTTAGGTGTTTCAACTACCTTTTCAATAATATTCATTTTTAAAAGGGTAGAGATATTTTCTTCAATATCTTTTCTCCTTGTGGGGGGAGAAGGATAAGGCTTCTTTTTTAAACTGGGTGTTATTTCAGTTGATGGGCAAGATAATGAAAGCTTCTTTTCTTCCTTTACAAATCCTAATTCATGTGACCCATGATCAAAGGCCATAGGAAATGATTTTATCAATTAAATGATGTAATCTTTATCCTCACCAGAAAGTTGTTATCCAATAGAAGCTGAGTCAATTTCAGAAATAAGGGAACACATTTCTTTTGTAGATCTTCCTTAATATTGACCTACAGAATGACATGTGTTCAATCCTTGTGTTAATAATTTTTTTGGGGAGGAAATTTTAGAATTTCTCTTCCCATTCAACCCCATTGTGAAGTATTGGTTTGAGGGATCAAGCTTAATACCATATTTGTTTCATATATCATTTCCCACAGTAAACCAATTGCTTAAGTTATCATTTTTCATAACTACAGAGTCACACATAGCTCATACAAAGCCATGGTTATATTTTATAATACTGTAGCTTTGTATTTACTCATGGGAGACAAAACAGAGCCATAACCTATCCAATTTTCAGAAGTGGTAGGCATAATTTTTGATTTATAATCCTGATCAATTGAAGCAAGTTCATTTTCAGATACAACACTTCCTCCAGCACCAGAGTCCAAAACAAACTCAATGTTATTTTCATTAACCAAGAGAGGTGCCTTTAGAGGGGAAAAAATAATTGAGGTGCCCTCAAGATTTCTTATGACTTCAGCATCTTCAACTGTGGAAAAATAATTTTTTTCAATTTCAATATTTTTAAAATATTGAATATCTTCCTCTAGAAACAAGATTTCCTTGTTATACTCATAAGAAATGTTGCTTGCCCAATCACTTGAAGTATCATCTAGTGCAACTATTCATCATTAGGCTCCTCTGTTTTTTCAACAAGGTTTATTTTCTTGTCAAAATCATGGCCTTTCTGCCAAGGCTTGATGTATTTGAAGCAAGTTTTTGTTGCGTATTTTTTAAGTGCAACAAGGGTAGAGGGTTTAACAACTTTTGATTGAGATTTTGGGGCCTGGAGGGTCCTGCTTGAGGAGCTTGCTGCATTTTCTGAGCTTTGAGGGAGTCCTGTTGGGTGTTCAGCCATTACCATTTCCATTTTTACACTTCAACTTTTTCTTTTTTTTGAGGAGCCACCTTTGAAAGGGGTTTTGCTGCCTGTGGATTTTTCTTCTTCTCCTGAAGAAAAGTTTCCATGCTTCTTATTTTTTCTTCTAAGAACTCTACCATTGCCCTTATTTTGAGGTTTTCAGACTTCAACTCCTTGATGTGAGTTGACAGGTTGTTTACCTGTTTCTGAACTGGCATTTTTTATGAACCTTTTGGAAGCTCTTCTTGGGGGGGGGAGTACCTGAGACTTGGAGTCCAGGTGAGGATTTTCCTTCTTCATTTCTACCACCTGAATTTCTACATCCTGTTTAATTTACTAATTGATTAGTTTGAGAAAATTTTGTAGCCAAAGGAGAGCTTACAGAACTTGCATCATAATCATTAAGACCCAATTCCTCATTATAGGCGGTAGAAATATTTAATTCATCCATTTTTTATAAAACTTGAACTGAGAGAAAGAAAGGTATTTAATATTTTGTCATTTATTATTCTTTTTTGTTAAAAATAATAAGAGATAAAATAAAAATACATAATTTCTATTATAAATTGCTAGGACTACTAATCATCTGAAATAATGAAAATATATCAATTATCAGGACTAGAATAAATTTAAATAACTAATTAATTATCAATTGCCAGGACTACTAATCAACTGAAATAATGAAAATATATTAGTTATCAGGACTAAAAATCAACTGAAATAATAAATTTATAAAATTTTTAGTCAATTAATTTAATAAGATATTGATATTATTTAATACCAGGTTTTAAAAAAATCAACTGATATAATAAAATAATATTTTAATTATCAGGAAAATTTTTCAACTTAAATAATTAAAAAATATAATTTTTTAATTAAATAAATTATATTATATTACTTCTAGGACTAAGAACAATGTTGCTCTATCTTGGTCAACTAGGAAAAAAAATATTATATACCTGACACCATGGAATATTTAGGGGGGGACTTGCTAGCAAGTCCTCACCAGGAACTTAGATGGAATTCAGATGGAACTCAGACTGAACTTATAATGAAAGGATACTGACCTTTACTTTGAACTTTCATTGAGCTTTTAACTAATAATTTATGAGTCTCTTCTGGAATAATAGTGAAGGTTTAATTAATAATTTATAGAAATAATGACAAGGGCAGATGAAAAATCTGATCCATTCACAGAATTTTTTTCATAAAACACAAATTAATTTTAATTTTAAACTTCACTTAACCATTAAAAAGACTGAAAATTATACTATTTATTTTATAAAAAATTCACTTTTAATCTCTCTAATTCTTTTATCAGTTTTTTTTTTTGAAAAAATATATAATAAGATCAGTGGTTCTTTTTATTGATAACTCGTTTTAACCAAGAATTTGAAGTTTTCATTTTTTAATTTAAACCATATTACCTGATTATTTTGTATTCTTATTATTCATTATTATGCAATATAAATATTTTCAGTTAAATGGATTTATTTAACAAACATATTGAACCATCAAAATTCTCAAGTATTATATTCTATATTACTGTTAAAAAACTGATAATAAAAAAAAGATAGAAATATGTTTTACTAATTTCCGTTACAATGAAGTCCTCTCATAGCTTCTTTACACTAAGCACAAATTATTAATAAATTGTTTTATTATAAGTTTAGAAAGAAGTATAATTTTTATACCAGTGAATTTTAATCAAATTTTTTACATTTTTATATGCAATAAGATGATTAAAATTAAAAGAAAAAATATTTTTGCTCTATTTTTCTTCTATTGAATATTCAACTATTAAGAATTTTTGAAATTTTAATTTATTCAATGTAATACATATATGATATTCTGGAACTTTTCATGATTTATTTCATCAAAATTGCATGTAAATATGGTTATTTGGTAGAGTAATCTCATGAGTTGAAATAATAAATCACTACTCAGTAAATTTTTCATATGAAAAACTGAAGTCAAGCTAGATATAAAAATTTAAAGATAATAAAAACAAAGTAGTATAAATTTATTTAAACTTTAATTTTAGTTCTTGATTTGCTTCAATGCTGTATTGTGGAATAATTCCAGTGTCAACTTGGAAATAAGCACCATATATTTTTCAAAGTCTTATCATGTTAAAAAATGTGCTTCACATAAAATTTTTAATTGTATTGTTGTTCTCAAACTGATTTAAATAGATAGTAATGAAACTTCTTCATAATCTTATAAGTTTCAAATTGAAAACTTTTATATGATATTTATTTTTGTAAAACTGACACAATAGGTACTTTAGATAATGCCTATGTAGCAAAGCACCTGTAAAGACAATCAAATTTTGATTAAAAATAATATTATTCCATATTTAAAATGAATAGAAAAAATATTTCAATTTATGATGCTGAAAAATAAATTAAGTTAAACTTTTTAGGTGCACTTCCTCAGATTTTAGAATAAAAGTTTTGATAGGAGTAATTCACAACTGAACACTTACACACAATTCTAAAATTAAATATATGGATTCAGGATCAATCATTGATTTATTGGAATAATGATATTCATGTTAATTGGTAGATCTTATATGATTTTTCTATTTAATCTCTTAGTGTATGAAACCAATCCCTTTGATATTTTATTTAAACAGAAGAATTTATAAATCTTCTTGAAATTGGCCTTATCAAAAACAATACTGGAATGAGTATATTGTTATAAAAATCAATTTAAATAGATTATTATTTCAAATATTCATTACATATTTAAAACAGAAAATAAATATTTAAATTTGACTTTTTATAGAAATATTTATTGATTTAAAAGATATTTACTTATTTTTTTTTACAAAACTGCCAATTTCATCCTGAGAGGCTTCCCTTAAACTTACAAATATAAGTCTAGAAAATTAATATGATGCTATGAAGACTCTGTATGATGTGGACCTACAGTAAAAAATATTTTTTTTGAAGTACTTCAAATCTAAGCAAAAGAACTGATACCTTTTTTATATAATATAGTTTTATAAATCTAATTTTTAAGTTATTTTCTTAATCTGCCATATTGAAAGAACTCATATCATAATAATATATGATCAACTTAAAACTATTTTTAATATGATATATTATTGAAATGATTCTTAATTTGTACTTATTTTCACAACTTCAAATTATTTAATAAAATATTTTGATATAAAAATATAATTATTCTTATATTTAATAAAACTTAATAAATATTCTAAAAAAGTTAAAAAAATCTTATAGATTAAATTAGCTAGAACCACACTTGGAAAAAGGATTTCATTGAGAGTTCAATCTAAGTTCCACCAGAAACATGATAAACACATTTTTGAAAATGTATATATTCATTGAAATGAATAAAACTTGTTAAAGAAAGGAAATAAGAATTTTTTTCAGTTACTGATTAGATTATTCCTAAATATTGAGGCAGATATATTATTAAAGTTTCTTAAATTTGCAGTTATGACAGTTAATTATCCAGTTATATATAGTAATCGCAAAACAAGAAATGAAGCTAAAAGGCTATATATGTAGATAGATCTTTTCTTTAAACTTTACTTGAATTTTTTGATTTAATTTAATGATATTTTTAATCTAACCAACATATTTTACTATCACATTTTAAAATAAATACAATAAACTCATAAAATGCATAAATTCAATTGATTGAAATTTCTTTAAATTTTTTGTTTTAGTTTTCAAATTTTAGCTACAATATTCCTATTATATTATTTATTTATATCATGTATACTTATCAGAAGCATACTGTCAATTCTAGTGTAAAAAAGAAAAATAGTATTTTTTTACCAATTCTTTCTTTATATTACTTTCTTAGTCTTAAAGTGCATTGTAAATAAAAAAATTTAAATAAAGATGTATTAAATATAGGTTTAAGGTCAAAAATCTCAATAAAGATAATTATCAATAATTTTTCATATTTGAAGAATAAAGCTGTAGATTGAGGGAGTGGACTCTAATTTTTTCCCAAAGAATAGAGTACATTCTCCATTTTTTGTTACCTCAATTGACAACCTCACAATCTCTCTTTCCCTCCTGATACATTTTCTACACCCTCTAAGCTTCAAAATTCAAGTTTAAGCTCCCCTCACTATTCCCCACCACTTTATTTTCACTTTTAACACAATTCCACCCATTTTTCTACCATCCTCATCCCTCACCACTCCCTTCTTGCCTCTCCCTACCCTAACCTATATATTTTTACCTCAACTTCACCCCACTCCTTTTATAACTAATAAAAATTCTTTCGCTTTCAACCCCCTTTTTTCACTCTTGACCCCAGACATTCCCCACCCCACCCCAATCCACCCAGTCAATTTTCATTTAACCCCAATGGCTTTCCAAATCACCCCTTTTTCAGCCTATAGAGTAAAAGGTGTAAGAAGGGGAGCAAAAGGAGTGATATCAAGAATGTTGGGGTGGAAATTGGTGAATAGGGGAATAAATAGGGTGTTAAAGGGAGCAAAATAAGTGAGGAGGGGTGTAATGGGATTATTATGGGTGGAGAAGTGGAAATAAGGTTTTGGGATGGTACAGTTCTTAGTAGACTTAATTAAAATGTAAGAGGGAGAAAATTTTAGATGGGAGAAGAATGATATTTGAATTTTGAGGGAGGAAAGTACTTGTAAGGAATATTTTGAAACAATGTAAGCACAAAAATTATATATTTTATTTTGAGACTTCGAAATCATAATGGCATGAAACATCCCAAAAATAATTCAAAAATATTTTTCAATATTTATTAAAAATAGATTTTATTCTAATAAAAATTGGATTTTTTAATTCTTTTGATATATTGAAGATTATGGTAAGTTATATCTTTAACAGTTTTGGGCCCAGTTCCTGTTTTAACTTATATGAATATGGGATGTAAATCAGTCTTACAAATTGTTCTATTGACTAAATTTAATTTTAAAATATTGTAAAGAATTTTTCAACTTCCACAATTATATTGTAAATGGATAAATAAATTATAATGTTGATAGATATAATGAGAAAAGGTGTTTATTTCTCAATTTTTTACTGATAAAAATTTAATGAAATATATAAATTCAATAAATATTTCTTAATAAATAATTTCTTAGAATATTGAACGTTTTATATATATATTCATAGGGTTAATACCTCATAAATTTTTTGTGAAATCACTTATAATTCAAAGTATCTGAGAGTTACATTAGATTAAAAAAATAAAAAAAATTTACAATTTTTTCAAAATCTTATGAAGCCACAAGGCTAGATTGATAGTGGGGCTCATTTATTTTTTATGCCTTCAAAAAATCCTCTAATTCAAGTATAAAATTTTTTGAACTGCTAATCAACTGTGGTTCAATGAAGGCTCAAATTAGTCTCAAGGTTTTTTCAAAGTAAATTCACTATTTCTTCATGATTTTTTCATTACTGCCTCAATGTGTGCTCAATGAGATATAAATTAGGGTTCAATGTTTCAGAATTGCTAGTAAGTACGCCCCCATGTTGGTTGGTGACACCTCTCCTGCAATTTGAGCAATTTAATGCCAACTACAGAGATCCGAGTAAAAAGATATATGCATATAATAAAATATGCAGACTGTGACCTACAGATAATAACCGCTAAAGTCACTAAAAATATTTATGACAATTGCGCTTATATAAACCCTTAATTTGGGGCATGGTTTAAATCTCAGTGGGGGAAAAATTTTTAGTCATGTGCCTTTGACATTTTTCCAAAAATCACTATAGTGTTGGAGTCAATGGTCCCTTGGTTTCCAGCCTCAAGATAACGATGGATTGAGGACTATTTGGAAAGGCCCTCAGTTTTCAAGGGGTGCTTTTGGTCTAAATATTTCTCATGGGTTCAACAGCAATGAAAGTTGAGGAAAACTCAAGATTTCAAAAGGGGTAAATATTTATTTCTTTATATTTAATACTCAATAAAAAGGTAAAAAGATTATTATTATTATAAATTTAAAGACTTAGAAATAAGGACTTGTAAATACTAAGGTGGTAATAGTAGTAATAGATTTTGTTTGTATATATATAATAAATTTGTAAATTAAGAATGGAATGAATAAAAACAGTCAGATTGAGAGGCCTTATATAGGCAAAAAGGGGAGAAACTACAGAATCAAAATTCTATATATATGAGTATCAGAGAAAGAACTATTTCACAATTAGACATATCTAATACTTAAAGTTGTTCTATAAACAATGAACCCATATCCAGTATTTATCTGTATATGTCCCTTTTATTTTATTTATTTTAAATTTCTGTAAATGTCAAAGTAAAAATAAAAATATTTGATTTAATATTTAGTATTTTTTCTGCTTGCTTTTCAGCTGTCATGAGGACACTTTCAAAGAATAAAAATATGAGGAAAAAATAGAATTATATCTTTACTTATTTTTACTTATTAATTAGTTAAAATTGTATAATTACTTTATAAAGTAATTATAAATAATTAAATGAGAGGTAAAGGTGAATATCTATTTAGTAAAAAATTAATTATTTACTGTGTAAGTCTAGCAGCCTGGCTGAAAAACCTGGATAGTGATTAGACAGTCCAAGCAGGGATATATAAAGTGGTACTTCATAGGTGTCTTGATAATTCTACTATAAAGTGTATTGTGCCTAGATTTTTTTAATTTTTTTGATTATGTATTTCTTTATGCTTATATTAAAAATAAGTGATAAAAATATAATGTAGGTAAAACTTGAAGTTTTATTGAAAAACACCTAATACTAAGTGATGAAGGTAGCAGCTGGGGCTTTCTAGTGTCAAAGTATAAACCAGTAAATGTACAAATTCCATATTTTAATCCTCCTTTACAGAGGCTGGAACTAGAAGAAACTCTTATAACATGCCTTTAAAAAAGTTTCAGCCTGAATTTACACATACTAATTAGATAACTTTGGAAATAATACAGATGGTTGATTTTGGACCAGAGGATTGGCTGTTGCAGGAGGAGAAGAATTTTTTGTTACATGCTATGGCTCTTAGGGAAAAGGCTATTGCATTTTCAAAGGATGAAAGAGGCTTACTAAAGCACATGGCTTGGCAGACTAAATATTAGTAAAGAACTAAGGTTTATTAAAGAAGGATTTTGGAAGATTGTTATAAAGATTGGTAAAAGACAATATAATTTTTTATATAATTTTATTTTGAAACAAAGGGTGTTATATGTGGTTTAAAATTGTCAATTTTTTTTACAATTCAAGTTTAAAAAAATATTTAAAAGACTAGAAATGCAAGTATAGGCTTATAAGTGCATGGAAAAGAAGTTCAGGAATCTCAAGAACCTTTTCAAATTTTGGGGGAACTCTTACTATTTTACTACTATTTTTAACAATTTTATAAATTATTTTTGATTATTTTTGATTTTTCAGAATTTAATTAACCTTTATGACTTTTAATTAGATGAATAGAGCTGCGTGGACTAACAAAATTAGTTAACAAGGTAGAAGAGAAGAAGCTCAATTATATGTAATTTTTCTGGACTTTTTAAAAAGTTTTTAAGGTTATAATTGAGTCCAAAAGTCTGTAGAAGCTCTGGAATGCTCCAGAAAAGCTCTATAAAAACTCCAGGATACTCCAGACAAGTTCCAGGATGCTCTGGGAAGGGGAAATATTGCACATAATCTAACTATGCATATAAATCTACAAACTTGAGATTAGATACATCATTAAATATCTCAACTATATACCACCATATCAGAGGAGGTTTCATCATTAACAACAAATAACAAATAAAAACATTTAAAATTTGTAATACCCTTATAAAATAACACTTTTATGTAACACTTTATAAATATTATTAGACAACAAATTTACATATATTTATAGGGTATCATTTTAAAGTTTTCAAATTCAGGGACTTGATTTTAACAATTTTTCAAGAAAAATAAAAACTTTATAAAAATATTAAGATACAATGATTGAAATAATCTTTCTAGTACAACTTCATTGTTGTATTTCTTCACTTAACTTTAAAGAATACATATTCTACATCTCAAAACCATTAATATTAGATATTCAACTGGTCTTTCTTTATCAAGAGGACTTTTTAGCTTAATTACTTGTGAACTCTAATTTTATCTAAAAGGAGAGGTTTTTCTAAGGTTTATCCAACTCCCTGAAATTCTGCTTACAGCAATGTGACTGTAAGAGTCTTTCTATATTGGTGGTGCCCAACATTGGGTTCAAATTCTCTGAATTTTAATCAATATTACTTGGTACTTGGACTATCTTATCCTGAAAGAGGCTTATCTAACAAACACTCATCTTAATTTTACCCTTTATCTTATACTTTTTGGAGGTCTTCTGCTTCAGGATCTGGTGTTCCTGGTGCCACTCTTAATTTTATGGAATCAATTAAGATTGTATCTTGTGATGGGCCCAACTTCAATGGTGAAGAAGTTAAATGATTTTTAAGCAGGTATGAATCTTCTGCTGCTGTGGATGGGGCTTCTCATTTCGATATGGAGAAGCAAATCCGATAAGTATTGTGGACAGAGAGGTGGAGAAAGAGGTCATTTCCATGGATGGTTATAAAAATTGGGATTGGCTTAAATTGTCAAAAGAGATAGTTGATAGATGAGGTTTTAGGTATACTATTGTGGACCTCAATAAGATTATTAGTGATTGGAATGCTAAAGGCGGTGTTTCAAATATGGTGGACTATAAAAATCTATGAAAACAGTTTGATGAAGTGGTGGAAGACTTGATTTTGGTGGAGGAAATAGGCCATGAAAATCAGGCCAAGGATCTATTGTGGTCATCTTTTATTAGGGATATTAGGATGAATTTGTTGAAGGAAATGTCTAAGAAAAACTTTATGAAGGATCTAGTGAATGGGGAATAGAAGCTTCTGGCTCTAGAAGTCATTAAAGAAAACATCCAGGCATATCTAAGACTTATGGCTCTGGAAAAATATCAAGATTCATGTACTCAATATGTTAGAAAGGTTAGTGAAGTTTTGGTTGAAAATAAAAATATTCACCAGAAAAAAAACTCTGGCACCTGATTACAGGTGCCAATCCCTATCTTTGATTTGATTCATTTCTAGATCAGCTGTTTCTCTTTTAAGAAGAATGTCCACTGAAAACTGAGTATGCTAGCTTAAATTTCATCAAATCTGAGTTATTCTTGTGTCAAAAACAGATTGTGGGATTGGAACCTGCTAGTAGGTTCCAGGTGTTTTTTGTGGCATTTATGGCCAAAGCTCAAGAGGCAAAGTGTCAGTATAGTCTAGTATATAAGTATGATATAATAGTGTTTATTTATGGTACTACTACTTATCAATAAATTATTTAGTGATAAAAACTCAGGGGAAGACTAATAAAATAGTTATACTCAAATAAAACTCACAATACTTGGATTTAAATGCATGCTTGTGGTGGAAAATAGATGAATAAAATATAGTTATAGCTTATATAAAGATAATATCAATTTATAATGGCTTTATAATATATTTCTAAATGTTAATAATTGTATATTAGTGTTTGTTGGAGTTGTAGTAATTGAATGATGATAAATAACCGTCAAAATCCCTTCTTACTTATACCCAAATCTACTGGAGTGCACAGACCCTCAATCCAGATGATGTCACTGCTATCCCCGGCAATTACAGCACTGTGAGGGCCCATCACCTCCCCATGGCGTCCACTTCAAGCAGTTTCAACACCCAGACCTCCAGTAAGGACCCTCCATCACTATTAATAATAACACAGATCTATACCATAAATAGAAAATCCAGATGAAAGCGGATACCATAAAGAAACAGGTAAAATAAATAATCAAAAAGAGATTTAATGAAACCAAAAGCATATAAAGGAAACAAATAAAATTTCCAAGCCCCCAATAACATCCCCAAGAATCCACATTAACCCATAAATGTCCTTCCAACCCATAAATCTGTGAATAACCATCCAAGGAAGTAAATTAAGTTGCCCAAACTGGGTGTATGCGCCTGATTTAGGTGTTTATGCTTCTGTAGGCGTTGTGAGTCCACTGATTTCGTCCATATGACCTAAAATAAGCAGAAAAACAAAGGTTATAGGCTTTTAAGGGGCTAAAACCCACTCATATACCTAAATATACATAATATACTGCATATTTCACTGAATATGAGATTTATGTATACATATAAGCTTATGTATGTCAATAATTACTTCATATCACTTAAGATAAGTATATTATGACTCCATTAACACCTTAATAAGTATTATTAGGCCATTGATAAGCTATTTAAACTACTATAAGTTATATAATAGAATAATAATTATATATATATATAATAAAATAATATATATTATTATTTTAACCTTATTTTTAAGATATAAGCTTAATATACTTAAGGTTATCTTATTTTAAGCATAAGAAATACTCAGTCCTAAGGATATTTAGGCTGACACTCCCTCACCCCAAAAAAAACAATAAAAAAAATGTTAAGACATTTTAATTAAAACTAAGGAGTGAAATATAAAAAATAAAAAATAATTTTTATAATACATATACTTAATAAACAGTATTATTTAGATTTAAATTTTTTCAAGAGATATTTAAGATCAGAAATTTCATTTTCTGGAATCCACTGGTCATATTCACTTGATTTATTTTTAAATCTTAATAGATACTCAACTCCCTTTTCATTAGTAAGGTGTCTCTTTTTAAGTATCTTTTAAATTTCTTCCTTTTCAACTGTTTCTTCAGGTTGCTGTTTATGACTTCCTGATCTTCTTGGAAATAGAGCAGTATCATTAGAGTGGTATGGTTTTATAAGAGAAATAGGAAATACTGGATGTTTTCTATCATATGGTGCATATAGAATAACCTCAACAGCATTATTACCAACCATCTTTTTAACTAAAAATGGTCCAATGAATAAATCCTTCAATTTAACATTACCATTTAAATTGAAATGTAGTGTTGAAATAAGGACTTCATCATCCTCTTTGAACATTTGTTCTTTATGGGCTTTATCCCATCTTTTCTTTTCATACTCAAACACCTTATTTATACATTCTTGAGCATGTTTTCTGCATAATTCCTGCATCTGAAGAAAAGAATTAGTACCTGGATGGATATCCAATCTATGTAGCTTATTAAGAGTTTTAGCAGGGGTATTAGGTACATAACCCAACCACAACTCAAATGGCTTCTTGCCAGTGACAGAATGTACTGTACTATTGTATGCAAATTCTAAACCTGGGATAAGGGTTACCCAAGCATGCGTAAATTTGTCATTGTCTTTAAAATTAAGACCAAATGCACAGTATCTTCTTATCATATCTTCTAAGGTTTGTATCATTCTTTCTGCTAGCCCATCAGTTTGTGGATGGTGTGCTGTAGAAAGTTTTAATCGACACCCTGAAACATCCATAAGTGATGTCCAGAACTCAGAAGTAAATTTAGGATCTCTGTCAGAAACTATTTCTTTGGGGAAACCTGCTATATTTAACATTTGTGTCCACAATAAAAAAGCTAAGTCCTTTGCAGAAACCTCTTTGTGGGTAGGAATAAATTTACACATCTTTGTAAATCTATCTACAATTACCCAGCAGGAGTTATAACTCTTATGCCCTGCTATTGGCAAACCTGGTACAAAGTCCATGTTAATGATTTCCCATGGAGCTTTTGGTTGCTCATTTTTTTGTAATAAACCAGCTCTTTTTCCTGTTAATCTTTTAGATTTTTGACAAGAATCACATGTTTCAACATATTTCTGAACATTCTCAGACATGTTAATCCACCAAGCTGTGTTTTTTACTCTGGTTAATGTTTTATGGTAGTCAAAATGACCTGCTAATATATCATCATGACATATACTTAAAGTTAACTCCTTCATTGAAGGGGTAATTACAATTACATTACTTAATTTTTTCCTGTAATATATAAAACCATCCTCAATCAAAAACTTTCCTTTTTCTAATGCCTCTTTATACTTATTTGGTAATGGTTTTATTAAAACATTCATTGAAGCATTAGATGTATCATTTAATATTGTAGTGAGTTTACTCAAGTCAGGATCTGAATTATAATTATCAAGAATTGATTGCATAAATTCATCCTCAAGATCCACAATATAAATGCCACAAATGTTAATAATCTCTGACTCAGGAACATAAGCAGGATTATCATCATTATTAGGAAGAGGTAATCTAGATAACAGATCTACATTAGAGTGCAAGGTTCCTGCTCTATGTGTAATAGTCATCCGGCCTCTTTATTCTCGTACAGCTAATTTCCATCTAAACATGTGTCTATTAGGAGTTTTCATGTTTAAGAGTGACTTAACTGCACTACAGTCAGTTATTAACTCAAATTTTTGGTCTTCAAGGTAATAATGTAGCTTCTCAAGAGCCCATACTACTGCCAAAAATTCAAGTTGAGTAGCACCATATTTCAATTCACTACTTCTCAGAGTACGTGAAATATAGCAGATTACTACTTCTGACATTTTTCCTTCAATAAGTTGTTTTTGATGCAAAGCAGCACCCAGTCCAATAAAACTTGCATCTGTATATAATACAAAAGGTAATTGGAAATCTGGTAATCCCAAGATAGGAGATTTCATTAAACATTCTTTCAAATTATCAAAAGCTTGTTGTCTTTCATTATTCCAAATGAAAGCTTCTGATTTCTTTATTAGTGTGGTCAGTGGTGCAGCAATTGATTGGTAGTTTTTTATATATTGTCTATAATAACCACACATTCCAAGAAAAGATTTTACATCCTTTAAATTTTGAGGAATGCCATAATTCTTTATTGCAGCCACTTTATTTTGGTCTACACATATTTGTAAGCCAGATACAATATGACCAAGCACTTTTAAAGATTCAAACCCAAATTTACATTTTTTCAATGAAAGGGTCATTTTTATTTCATCCATTTTTTGAAATACTTTCCTTAAATGGATTAAGTGTTCATCATAAGTTTTTGAGAGCACTATTATGTCATCAATGTATACCATTAACCATCCCTCAATCATTTCATTATGGAATGTTATATCCATTAACTTCTGAAATACTGATGGAGCATTTTTTGGTCCAAATGGCATTCTGACATACTTATAAATTCCCATGTGTGTTGTTATCAACAAAAAGTTCTGTGAATTCTTTTCAACAGGAATTTTATGGTACCCTTTATTTCCATCTAGGCAACTTATATATTTAGCACCTTTAAGGGTAGCATGTATAGAGGCAATCCTTGGCAAGGGATAAATATCATCTACTGTAAATGTATTTAATGCTCTATAATCACCGCACAGTCTTGCTTTATCTTGTTCATAAGAACTTAGCACTGGTGATATTACACAATATTTTGGTGTAGTTTCAACCTTCTCAAGAATGTTCATTTTTAATAACATCTTAATATTATCCTCTATGTCTTTCCTCTTCATTGGTGAAGCAGGGTATGGTTTCTTTTTAAGACTAGCAGGAATATTATCCATTTCACAGGTTAAACTAATTTTCATTTCATGATCTTTTACAAGTCCAAGTTCATTTGTACCATGTGCAAAAGCCATTAAAAATGCTTTAATTAATTCCAAAATATTATTTTTCTCAGCTTTACTTATCTGAGTGCCAAATGATGCTTTTGAAATTTCTGTTTCCAGAAGTTCCATGTCATTTGATTCTCTTCCTTTACACGGGGAATTTTTTACTGACTCAATGTGTAAGACTGTTTTAAAAGAATTTATTTTAAATTTACTTTTACCATTCATGCCAATTGTAAAATTGTTATTAGCAGGGTCTAATTTCACACCAAATTTAGTCAGAATATCATTTCCAATGATAAAACAGTTACTACAGTTAGTATTATCCATTACTACAAAGTCACAAGTTACCCTTACATAACCATGTTGGTGTTTAAAGAAAACACCAGCTTTGTATTTACCAATGGGGTGTAGCACTGATCCAAAAACTCTCCAATTTTTACTTTGAAGTGGCTCAAGCTTAGATTTATATTCACTATCAATTTTGTGTAATGTATTAGTGGAAACAACAGAACCAGCAGCTCCTGTGTCCAGTACTATATTAACATTTTCACCAGAAATGATAGCTGGAACCATGATAGGTGTCATTCTAAAGTTATCAGCTTGTATATCCTTAATGATTTCAGCATCCTCAAAATTCATTAAAGATTCATACTGTGTTCCACACAATTTATGGAAGACTGGAACAAATCTCAAGGCAGAAGAATGAATTTTGCTGAAAAAAAATTATGATGTGGTTTCTTTTTTTCTAGTTGTGAATATAGAAAATTCTTAAAGTAAAGAGAAGAGTTTAATTAAGTGTATTTCCATTTTTTATCAATAAAAAACCTTTTAACTTACTTTTAAATCAATGAAGATGAAATTATATTTCTTCATGATTAGCTGAAGGAGTATAAAACTTTCATTGAAAATTTTGGCCACAAATTCACATCAAGCCTAATTTCCACTTAGCCCAAAATTTTCCTGAAGTTCTGCAAATATTTGGCCCAGCATCATCAGAGGAAGCTTGGGATCATGAGAGTATGAATCAAATTTTAAGATCTATCCCACACAATATTAATAAACTCATTTTTCATAATTCTTTTTATTACCCATAATTTTTTACATTATTTTTTTGTTTTTATTTGAAATGGACAAAATGTTAATGGAAATGTTCATCATGATAGCAAATCTTCAATCTCTTCTTGAGATTAATGACAATTGATTTAAAATACAAATTAAAGATTTTTTCAATATAGAAAAAGGAAAGACTTCAAAATAAACTGTTATATTGCTCTGTGAAGAATGTGATTTATGGCCGGAATATTTAAACAAGATTTATAGAAAAATGTCTTTTTAAAACATTTTTTAAAAAGATAAATTCATTGGTGCTTTAAAATTTCTACAATCTAAAGTTAGTGATCTCCAATATTAAAACATTGGTGGTAAATACTTCTCATTATACTCAAAACAACAAGGGTATGGGAATATCAAGAGGAAACAAGATTGGAGTTTTTTTTTTGAGAATGTGTAAGTCACTGAATTTTACCAGATCAAATCTTTATTCTAGTTGAATTGTATGATGCTGTTGAAAAAAAAATAGAAAATCCTTTCTCAAAAGCAGGATTCAAAACATTTTGGTGCTACAATTGATGGTCTAAAAATGTTATTATTACTCATAAAGATATTATTGGACATGATTCAAGAGCTCTCAATCCAAGTGTCTTTGGTGGTGTTTTATCAGATACTGTCTGTATAATGTCATTAAGTAATATAGCTGGTACATATTAGTCACCTTTGTAATATCCATTATGAATTCAATATATGTATTTTAGACACCAAAGTATGATCTATTGCCTGTTGGAAATTATGCAAGCAGCACTATATGAAGAATTCAAATTGGTCCTATTGATTCAGCTATGAGCTATGTGTCATGATGAAAAATTGTCCCACCAAAGTTCCTACACAGGTTTGACTCAGGTTAGACCACAGGTACTAAACAACCACTTGACTGCAAGTCGTCTAACTTTTGACATGGTGATTCAAGCTGAGTGGCACCATATTTCAATTCACTATTTCTCAAGGTTCTTGAAATATAACAAATTACTACTTCTGATACTTTATCATTCATCACTTGTTTTTGATGGAGGGCAGCACCAAGACCAATAAAACTGGCATCAGTGTACAAAAAAAATGGTTGATTAAAGTCAGGTAAAGCAAGAATTGGTGATGACATCAAACAGTGTCTCATAGTGTCAAAGGCTCTCTGTCTTTCACTATTCCAGAAAAAAGCAACATCTTTTCAAGTCAATTGGGTAAGGGGTATAGCTATGACTTGGTAATTTCTAATATACTGTCTATAGTATCCACACATTCCCAAAAAACTCTGGAGCTCTCTAACTGTGGTAGGAGCCTTCACCTGTTGTATGGCTGCCACTTTTTTTTGGTCAACACATATCTGTAACCCTGAAACAACATGACCAAGTACTTTTAAAGAATGAAACCCAAATTTACAGCTCTTCAAAGCAAGTGTCATATTTATTTCATCCATTTTGTGGAACACTTTACACAGGTGGTTAAGATGGTCCTCAAATGTTTTTGAGAATATAATGATATCATCAATATAAACCATCAGCCATCCTTCAATTATCTCTTGATGGAATGTGTTATCCATAACTTTTAGAAAGACTGAAGGGGCATTTTTAGGGCCAAACGGCATCCTAATATACTTATAAATACCCATATGAGTAGCAATCATCAGAAAATTCTGGAAATTCTTCTCAACAAGTACCTGGTGATATCCCTTGTTACCATCCAGACAGCTGATATATTTAGCACCTTGTAAGGTAGCATGTATAGAGCTAATTCTAGGCAAAGGATAGAAATCATAAACAGTATAAGTATTTAATGCTCTATGATCACCACATAACCTGGCTTTATCTTTCTCATAAGAAATTAGGAAAGGTGAGATAACACAATATTTAGGTGTTTCAACTACCTTTTCAATAATATTCATTTTCAAAAGGGTAGAGATATTGTCTTCAATATCTTTTCTCTTTGTGGGAGAAGCAGGATATGGCTTCTTCTTTAAGATAGGTGGTATGTCAGATAATGGACAAGATAATGAAAGTTTCATTTCTTCCTTAACTAATCCTAGTTCATGTGACCCATGAGCAAAGGCCATAGGAAAAGATTTTATCAATTTAATGATGGAATATTTATCCTTTCCAGAAAGTTGTTCTCCAAAAGAAGCATTGTCAATTTCAGAAATAAGGGCATGCATTTCCTTTGTAGATCTTCCTTTATATTGAATTACAGAATTACATGTGTTCAATTCTGGTTTTAAAAATTTTTTGGGGGAGGAAATCTTAAATTTTCTCTTCCCATTCATCCTCATTGTGAAACATTGGTTTGAAGGATCCAATTTTATGCCATTCTTGGTTAAAATATCATCTCCTATAATAAACCGATTGCTTAATTTATCATTTTTCATGACAAAAAAATCACAAATAGCTCTTACAAAACCATGGTCATATTTAAAAAACACTGTGGCTTTGTATTTACCAATGGGGGACAAAACAGAGCCATAACCTCTCCAATTTTCAGAAATGAGAGGCATAAGTTTTGATTCATATTTTTGATCCACTGAAGCAAGTGCTTTTTCAGATACTACACTTCCTCCAGCTCCAGAATCTAGAAGAACTTCAATGCTGGTTCCATTGATCAAGACTGGTGCTTTGAGAGGGGCAATAACAATTGAGATATCCTCAATATTCCTTATGATCTCAGCATCCTCAACTGTAGATAAATTATTATTATCAATATCAATAGTATTTAAATAATGAATATCTTCTTCCAGAATCAAGATTTCTTGTTTAGATTCATATGAAATATTGCTGGCACAATCACTTGAAGTATCATCCAGTGCTATTGTGTCATAAGCATGCTTCTCAGTTTGATCAACAAGATTTATCTTCTTGTCACAAACATGGCCTTTCTGCCAAGGCTTGTTGCACTTGAAGCAAGTGTTTGTTACATACTTTTTAGGTGCAACAGGGTAAGAAGGTTTACCAACTTTTTTCAGAGGTTTCTGTTGGTAAGTGGAGGGTTTCTCCAAAGGAGTTCTAGGAATGAACTTTCTGGCATCATACTTGTTGTTTAGAAGGATCTCATAACAAGTATTAATGAAAGAAGAGTGTTCTCTGGAGAACTCAGTCCTAGCCACTATCAAGTCTCTCAAAGACATTGGTAATTTATAAAGGATCCTATCCTTCCATAACTCAAACTCCATATTTGGGTCCATTTCCCACAAGATTTTTACAATTTTCATTAAGAGCTCAATAGGTTTATCAGTAGAAGAGATATATCTAGTTTCCTCATACTTCCTTTGTTGAGCCATCGTAAACTTGGAGCCACCAAATTGTGCTTTAATCAATTTCTTCCAATCTTTCCATGAGTATTCATTTTTATCCAAGAGAGCAGATCCATACCACATTAGGACTACATTGGTAAACAAAGAAATTAACTTAGACACCATTTCCTCATCTGGCAGTTTGTAAGAATTTTTCAAGTTATCAACTGCGCAAATGAATTGCTGCCAATCAGAAGAAGAATTACCATCAAATGTTGGATACTGGTCAAGTTTTGGCTAATTCTTTTGATTTGAAGGGGTCTCCTTATTATTAGCTTGTTTCTGAGTAAGAAGAATCAGCAACTTTTCCAATTGTGCAGTAATCTCATTTTTTAATCCTTCTGTTGAAGATCCTGGTGCATCATCAATTATTGATGGAAACTCAGTGGTATCAACAGGCATTTCTGAATCTAATTTTACCTTAGATGAACTAGCAACTTGTAAATTTGGAGCATCCTGTACCATATTTTCCTTCACAGAAATTTCAGAATATTTTTAATCATTAACCAATGAATTCAATTTCTCTTCAATGGTTGTTAGTCTGGTTTTCACTCTTGGAAAACTAGATAAACTCTCATTGATTGTTGCAAAAGATAACTGGGTTTTATTTTGAAAAGATGAATAATGATCACTTAATCTTTTCAGGTTCATCTTATCTACCTCTAGCTCCTGGAAAAAGATAGACACAGTATATTCTATTTTAGACAAATCATTTTTGATATTTTGCAATAAAGCAACTATCTTTTTATGAGTTACTTTGTAATTAAACAAATCATCAGAAACTCTTTGTAACTCACTCCTCAATGCTCGATAACCCTGTTCAGTTAACAAACTATTATATTTCTTATTCAGTTGAATTTTGTTCATTATATGATTTTGTTTAGCAATAATATCCCTCAAATATTCATCATTAATTTTTGCTACATCTGGAGTATTTCTCACCAAAGAAACAGAGTAGCTTTCCAGAATCTCATAAAACTCAGGATCAAGTGTTTCATCAATAATAGCCATATCAGGATTTATCATTGAAGTAGCAATTAAAACTAAAGGATTTGATACATTAGAATATTGAGTGATTTGTCTACTCATATCAGCCTCTACTGGTCTCACAGTTTCATCTCCTCTTCCAGAATAACCTGAAGGAACTGAATTAGAAACAAGAAATGGTACTTGAGATTCAATAGAGGGGATTACCAAGGCTTGGGTAAGATCTGAATATTGTTTTTTCTTTTTCTGCCTCCTTGATAAGAGTGAGGATGTGTGGGGTTGAATTGACTGGGTCTTGACAGACCTGCCTGGGGAATTTGAGGCTGCTGATGTTGAGACAGATAATCCCACTTCCACTTTGATTCTTCCACCTTTTCTAGTTGCTGGGGAGCCAATTGTGGAAGATCCCTTGTGGGAGGAGGTTTCCTCTTCTCTTGAAGAAAGGTATCTATTTTTCTTACCTTTTCTTCTAGTGAGTCTGTTCTTGCTCTCAGTCTTAAGCTCTCTGTACTCAGCTCCTTTATGTGGGTGGAGAGATTCTTTATTCGCTGAGGTAAAGGCATTTTTTTATTTTGAAGCCTTTGGGAAGTCCTTCTAGGGGGTTGATGGAAGGCTTTAGTTCCTGAGCATTTGTCTCCACTAGTATTTCCACTTCCTCCATTTCCACATCCTGATTGGTCAAATAATTGATTAATTTGAGCCAATTTTGTAGTCAAGGGAGAACTTACAGAAGTAGCTTCATCATAATCAATCAGATCCAATTCCTCTTCATGGGTAGCAGAAACACCTTGATCAGTCATTTTTTAAATTTAACTTGAACTGAGGGAAGAAATATTAAGATGTGTTTTTTTATTTTTGCCTTTAAAAGAAAAATAAGAAAAAAAATTAAAAATCTTCAGGACAAAAATCAACTGAAATAATAATCACAATTTTTATTAATTCAAAATAATTTTATAACCAGGTGTCAGCCAGGCTACTAGACTTACCCAGTGAAATAAGGAATTATTTACTGGATGAAGCCGCACCTTATCATCTTTAATTATTATTTAATTATCATTTAGTTACATTAAAATTAGTTATAAATTAACTAGTTACAGAATGTTAAAATTAAATTAATTAATTAAATAAATAAGAAAAATTAAAATTATTTTGTCCCTTATATTTTCTCTAACACCGTGCTCAATTGACAGGTTGGGAAAAAATAAAACTTTATATTTAAAAAAATAAAATACAAACATAAAATAAGATTTAAATATTCAAATAATATTAAATATATACAAAAAAAATCAAATTTCTTATTTGGGATTGACATTTACAGTAAATATTAAAAATATTGATGTATTTCTGACATACTCTGTAAATACATCTTTTTGACGCCTTCTTTTTGGAATAACTTTATTATTTGAAATACTCTTTCTGGAATGTTCTTTTTCTCTCTTTTTCTACTGTTTTTAGAATTTGATTTCCGTGCTTTGTCTCTCCTTTGCCTATAAAAGGCCTCTCTTTTTGTTGTCTTTTGATCATTCTATTTTACCAACTCATTTTATTACAACAAAAACCAACTAAACACTTATTCTTATATCCTATATTATTAGTATTTACAATAGCGTAATTCTAAAGTATAATTTATATTAATATTTTAAAAAACCTACCTCTTTTATTGAGTAAAGAATTCAACTTGAATTAAGAAATACGTACAAATCTGTTGAGAACCCCTTATAGTCTTTTAAATCCTCGTAGAACTACGTACCAAATCTTCTAGACAAAAAGTATACCTTGACAATTGGGAACCTTTCCGAAATATCGACGGCGCAACGTTACTTGAGGCGTAATCGAGAGGACCACCGGCGTAGAAGCACCTGTAAAGGACGAGTGGAGGCAAGAAAACGATGAACGTCATACGTCACGTGATAAAAGTTTTTGCGGCGAACGGGAATCGAACCGCGCTCCAAAACTTAAGTTCATATACTGACTAAAGATCGTATATATTGTGGTAATTATTGTAATTACTATTTGTGGGTTACTCTTCACTCTTCATTTGCTACGTATTTCCTTTTACTCAGCACTCTGTAAGTGGCATTAATTTGCTCATTTTGCAGGGGGAGGTGTCTGGTAATTGGAATTTAATTTTATTATTATATTTTTTTTTATTTTTCCTGGTTGACCATAATAGAGCAATAACTGTTCTTAGTCCCAGAGGTAATAAAATAATTATATATTAATATTAATTATTATCATTTTTCAGTTGACAATTGTCCTGATTAATTTGAATTTAAATTGTTCCAGTTGACAAACTGTCCTGACAATAAAATATTTTATTAAATAAAATAATTATTATAATTTTTCAGTTGACATTTGTCCTGATTAATTAATTGTTCCAGTTGACAAATTGTCCTGACAATTATATTTTTTTTTTAATAAATAATTAACATTTCATTACTTCAGTTGACTTTGAGTCCTGGTAATCCAATAAATCTTTTTAAGTAATAAAATTCATATTTAAATTACTTCAGTTGACATTAAGTCCTGGTAATTAATCAGTTAAAATAATTTTTATTAATAAAGATTCATATTTGATTATTTCAGTTGACAATAAATCCTGGTAATAAATTAGTTGATTTAAATCCTGAAAATAAAAATTAATAGAAATTCAAATTTATTTCTACAGTTGATTGCATTATCCTGGTTTTAAATTTTTTTTTATTAATTTTATTTAAGTTGATTTTTTATCCTAAAAAGATTTTTTTTTATTTATTTTTATTTTATTTCTGTTAAATAAAAATTAAAAATAAAGACTAATTAATTTTTGTCTCTTTTCCTTCATTTCAGTAGAATCTTAAAATGACTGATCAAAGTGGTTTAACTACACGTGAAGAAGAACTAGACTTAATTGATTATGATGAGCCTACTTCTGTAAGTTCTCCTTTAACAAGAAGAATTTCTCAAACTGATAAATCCTTGCCCCAAACAGGATGTAGAAATGGAAGAAGTAGAAATCCTGGTGGACAATACTCAGGATCAGAAACCCAAGAAAAACCCACCAGAAGAGCTTCCAAGAGGCTTCAAAATAAAAAAGATGCCGCTGTCCCAGCAGATAAAGAATCTGTCAACCCACATAAAGGAGTTAAAGACAGACATCTTAAAAATAAAGGTAAGGGTAGATGCCTTGGAAGAATGGGAGAAAAGAAAAAATACTTCTCCCCAAGAGAAAAGGAAACCTCTTCCTCCCAGGGATCAACAACAATTGGCTCCCCAATCCCAAGAGATGGTAGAAGTGTCCAAGTGGCAGTGGGACTGGCTGAACACACAGTGGGACTACTTAGCTCAAAATCAGCATCAATTACCTCAGGTAGGTCCATCAAGGCCCACCCAGGCAAACCCCACTCCTCCCCACCCTAATCAAGGAGGCAAAAGAAGAAGGAAGCCCAATATGGTGATACCCAGCAAACCCTGGTACGTCCCTCTATTGATTCTCAAGTGCCTTTTCTTGTGGCTGACTCTGTTCCTTCAGGTAAATCTGGAAGGCAGGATGAAACCTTGAGACCTATAGAGGCTGGGAATAGTAGACAGTTATCTCATGTATCCAATCCATTACTTTTAATTGCTACCTCAATGATTAATCCTGATATGGCTGTGATTGATGAAACTCTTGACCCTGAGTTCTATGAGAATCTGGAAAGTTACTCAGTTTCCTTATTGAGAAACACTCCAGATGTAGCAAGAATTAATGATGAGCACTTGAGAGATATTATTGCCAAGCAAAATCATATAATGAACAATATGCAATTGACCCAGAGATATAATAGTTTGTTAACTGATCAGGGTTATCAAGCATTAAAAAGTGAAGCACAGAGAGTCTCTGATGAATTGTCTCATTACAAAGCAACCCATGAAAAGAAAATTGCTTTATGGCAAAATATAAAAAATGATTTGTCTAAACTAAAAGATACTGTATCTGCCTGTTGCCAGGAGGTAGAAATAGATAAGATAAATCTGAAAAGATTGAGTGACCATTTGTCATCTTTTCAACATAAAAACCAATTATCTTTTGCAACTGTCAATGAAAGTTTATCTAGTCTTCCAAGAATGAAAACAAGACTAACAACCATTGAAGAAACATTGAACTCATTGTTAAATGACCAAAAATATTCTGACAATTCTGTGAAGGAACATATAGTGCAGGATTCTCAACCAGTACCTGTGGCTAGTTCATCTAAAATAAAAATTGATCCAGAAATACCTGTTGATAACACTGAGTTTCCATCAAAAACTGATGATGCACCAGGATCTGCAACAGAAGGATTAAACAATGAGATTTCAGCACAATTAGAGAAATTACAGCTGCTTCTTACTCAGAAACAAGCTAGTACTAAGGAGACTCCTTCAAATCAAAAGAATTGGCCAAAACTTGACCAGTACCCAACATTTGATGGTGATTCTTCCTCTGATTGGCAACAATTTATTTGCAGAATTGATAATTTAAAAAATTCTTACAAACTCCCAGATGAGGAAATTGTGTCCAAATTAATTTCTTTCTTCACTAATGTTGCCCTGATGTGGTATGAATCTGTTCTCCTGGATGGGAATGACTACTCATGGGAGGATTGGAAGAAATTAATTAAAGCACAATTTGGTGGCTCCAAGTTCAGAATGGCTCAACAAAGGCAGTATGAGGAAACTAGATATAGCTCTTCTACTGATAAACCTATTGAGTTTTTAATGAAACTTGTAAAAATCTTAAGGGCAATGGACCCAAATATGGAGTTTGATTTATGGAAGGACAGGATCCTCTATAAATTACCAATGTCTCTGAGAGACTTGATTGTGGCTAGGACTGAGTTCTCCAAAGAACCCTCTTCTTTCATTAATACTTGCAATGAGATACTTCTAAACAATAAGTATGATGCAAGGAGATTCATTCCTAGGACCCCTTTGGAGAAACCCTCCACTTACCAACAAAAACCTCTGGAAAAGGTTGGTAAACCTTCTGCCCCTGTTGCACCAAAGAAGTATGCAACAAACACTTGCTTCAAGTGCAACAAGCCTTGGCAGAAAGGCCATGTTTGTGACAAGAAGATAAATCTTGTGGAACAAACAGAGGAGCATGCTGATGACACAGTGGCACTGGATGATACATCAAGTGATTGTGCCAGCAATATTTCATATGAATCTCAACAAGAAATCTTGATGCTGGAAGAAGTTATTCATTATTTAAATACTATTGACATTGATAATAATGATTTATCTACAGTTGAGGATGCTGAGATCATAAAGAACATTGAGGATAACTCAATTGTTATTGCCCCTCTTAAGGCACCAGTCCTGATTAATGGAACCAGCATTGAAGTTGTTCTGGATTCTGGAGCTGGAGGAAGTGTAGTATCTGAAAGAGCACTTGCCTCAGTAGATCAAGACTATAAATCTAAACTGTTGCCTATCATTTCTGAAAATTGGAGAGGGTATGGCTCTGTTTTGTCCCCCATTGGTAAATACAAAGCCACAGTGTTTTTTAAATATAACCATGGTTTTGTAAGAGCTATTTGTGATTTTGTTGTCATGAAAAATGATAACTTGAGCAATTGGTTTATTGTAGGGAATGATATTTTAACCAAGTATGGCATAAAATTGGATCCTTCAAACCAATGTTTCACAATGGGGTTGAATGGGAAGAGAAAATTTAAAATTTCCTCCCCTAAAAAATTATTAAAACCAGAATTGAACACATGTAATTCTGTGGTTCAATATAAAGGAAGATCTACAAAGGAAATGCATGCCCTTATGTCTGAAATTGACAATGCCTCTTTTGGAGAACAACTTTCTGGTGAGGATAAAGATTCCATCATTAACTTGATAAAATCTTTTCCTATGGCCTTTGCTCATGGGTCACATGAACTGGGATTAGTTAAAGAGGAAATGAAACTTTCATTGTCTTGCCCATTAACTGATATACCACCTAGTTTAAAGAAGAAGCCTTATCCTGCTTCTCCCACAAAGAGAAAAGATATTGAAGATAATATCTCTACCCTTTTAAAAATGAATATTATTGAAAAGGTAGTTGAAACACCTAAATATTGTGTTATCTCACCTGTCCTAATTTCTTATGAGAAAGATAAAGCCAGGTTATGTGGTGATTATAGAGCACTAAATACTTATACTGTTGATGATATCTATCCTTTACCTAGAATCAGCTCTATACATGCTACTTTAAAGGGTGCTAAATATATCAGCTGTTTGGATGGTATTAAGGGATATCACCAGGTACCTGTTGAGAAAAATTCTCAGAACTTTCTGATGATTGCCACTCATATGGGTATTTATAAGTATATTAGGATGCCATTTGGCCCTAAAAATGCCCCTTCTGTTTTCCAAAAAGTAATGGATAACACATTCCATCAAGAGATAATTGAAGGTTGGCTGATGGTTTATATTGATGATATCATTATATTCTCAAAAACATTTGAGGACCATCTTAAACACCTGTGTAAAGTATTCCAGAAAATGGATGAAATAAATATGACACTTGCTTTGAAGAAATGTAAATTTGGTTTCCATTCTTTAAAAGTTCTTGGTCATGTTGTTTCAGGCTTACAGATATGTGTTGACCAGAACAAAGTGGCAGCCATACAACAGGTGAAAGCTCCTACAACAGTAAGAGAGCTCCAAAGTTTTTTGGGAATGTGTGGATACTATAGACAGTATATTAAAAATTACCAAGTCATAGCTTTACCCCTTACCCAATTAACTAGAAAGGATGTTGCTTTTGTCTGGAATAGTGAAAGACAAAGAGCCTTTGACACTATGAAACACTGTTTGATGTCAGCACCAATTCTTGCTTTACCTGACTTTGATCAACCATTTGTTTTGTACACTGATGCCAGTTTCATTGGTCTTGGTGCTGCCCTCCATCAAAAACAAGTGATAAATGATAAAGTTTCAGAAGTAGTAATTTGTTATATTTCAAGAACCTTGAGAAATAGTGAATTGAAATATGGTGCCACTCAATTAGAGTGTTTAGCTGTAGTATGGGCTCTAGAAAAGCTTCATTATTACCTAGATGACCAGAAATTTGAACTTGTCACTGACTGCAGTGCAGTTAAATCCCTTTTAAACTTGAAAACACCTAATAGACATATGTTTAGATGGCAGCTGGCTGTTCAAGAGTACAGAGGGAGAATGACAATTATTCACAGAGCTGGTATTGGTCACTCAAATGTGGATATGTTATCAAGGTTACCCTTACCAAATGATGACTCAAATCCTGCATATGATCCTGAGGATGAAATTATCCATATCCATGGGATATATGTGGTTGATATGGAGGAAGAGCTATTACAGCTTATTCTGGAATCATATGATAAGGACACTGACTTGAAAAAGTTATGCACCATACTCAATGATCCAAAGAATGCTTCAATACAAGCATTAATTAAAACCCTTCCACCAAAGTACCAAAAAGGTTTGGAAAAAGGAAAATTTTCAATTGATGAAGGATATCTATATTATAGAAGAAAGTTGAGTAATGTTATTGTTATTCCGCCTTCTATGAAAGAAATTATCTTGAAAATTTGTCATGATGACATATTAGCTGGACATTTTGATCTTGACAAAACAATGATCAGAATTAAGAACACTGCTTGGTGGGCTAATATGTCTGAGGACACAAAATTATATGTTGAATCCTGTGATTCATGCCAAAAATCAAAAAGATTAACTGGTAAAAGAGCAGGATTAATGCAACATATTGAACCTCCTGATGCCCCATGGCAAATAATAAACATGGATTTTGTAACAGGATTACCTATTGCTGGTAAAGACAGTTATAACTCTTGTTGGGTTATTGTGGACAGATTCACAAAAATGTGTAAATTTATCCCTACCCACAAGGATGTTTCCACTAAAGAATTAGCTTTCTTATGGTGGTCTCATATGTTTAATACTGCTGGTTTTCCTAAAGCCATAATCTCTGACAGAGACCCTAAATTTACTTCTGAATTTTGGATGTCTCTGATGGATGTTTGTGGTTGTGATCTGAAACTTTCTACTGCCCATCACCCTCAGACTGATGGTTTAGCTGAAAGAATGATTCAGACTTTAGAGGACATGATAAGAAGATATTGTGCCTTTGGCCTTGAGTATAAAGATAATGACAGATTCACTCATGATTGGGTTACCTTACTTCCTGGGTTAGAATTTGCTTATAATAGCACTGTTCATTCTGTTACTCAAAGAAAACCTTTTGAGCTCTGGCTTGGATATGTTCCTAATACTCCTGCCCAAATTCTCAATAACAAAATACCTAAATTGGATATACATCCTGGTGTAAAATCTTTTCTTCAAATGCAACAACTATGTAGAAATCATGCTCAAAAATGTATTGAAAAATCATTTGAATATGAGAAGAAAAGATGGGACAAATCCCATAAAGAATACACTTTTAAAAAGGGTGATGAAGTGTTGATTTCTACAGTCCACTTCAACTTACAAGGTAATAACAAATTAAAAGATCCATTTGTTGGTCCTTTTGTTGTCAGAAGAATGATTGGAGATAATGCAGTTGAAGTTATTCTGTATTCCCCATATGACAGAAAACATCCTGTTTTTCCAATATCTCTTTTGAAACCTTACACATCCAATAGTGATTTATTTCCAAGAAGGAGGGGTAGACCAAAGAAAACCCCAAATGAAATCACTGAGACAGCAGAAATTGAAAAAATATTAAATGACAGAATAGTCACTGCTGAGAAAGGTACAGAATACTTATTGAGATTCAAGAATAAATCATCTGAATATGATTCTTGGATACCTGGGAAAGAGATATCTAATCTTCCTACTCTACTAAAGAAATATAAGAAGAAAAAATCATAGCATTTTTTTTATTATTTTTTTTTTAGAGTGAGGGAGTGTCAGCCAGGCTACTAGACTTACCCAGTGAAATAAGGAATTATTTACTGGATGAAGCCGCACCTTATCATCTTTAATTATTATTTAATTATCATTTAGTTACATTAAAATTAGTTATAAATTAACTAGTTACAGAATGTTAAAATTAAATTAATTAATTAAATAAATAAGAAAAATTAAAATTATTTTGTCCCTTATATTTTCTCTAACACCGTGCTCAATTGACAGGTTGGGAAAAAATAAAACTTTATATTTAAAAAAATAAAATACAAACATAAAATAAGATTTAAATATTCAAATAATATTAAATATATACAAAAAAAATCAAATTTCTTATTTGGGATTGACATTTACAGTAAATATTAAAAATATTGATGTATTTCTGACATACTCTGTAAATACATCTTTTTGACGCCTTCTTTTTGGAATAACTTTATTATTTGAAATACTCTTTCTGGAATGTTCTTTTTCTCTCTTTTTCTACTGTTTTTAGAATTTGATTTCCGTGCTTTGTCTCTCCTTTGCCTATAAAAGGCCTCTCTTTTTGTTGTCTTTTGATCATTCTATTTTACCAACTCATTTTATTACAACAAAAACCAACTAAACACTTATTCTTATATCCTATATTATTAGTATTTACAATAGCGTAATTCTAAAGTATAATTTATATTAATATTTTAAAAAACCTACCTCTTTTATTGAGTAAAGAATTCAACTTGAATTAAGAAATACGTACAAATCTGTTGAGAACCCCTTATAGTCTTTTAAATCCTCGTAGAACTACGTACCAAATCTTCTAGACAAAAAGTATACCTTGACACCAGGATTAAAAGAAATCAACTGAAGAAACAAAATTAATTTTTTAATCAATAAATCAAATCTTGATAATTATTAGGATTAAAATCAACTGAAGGATATTTAATTACCAGGACTTAATGTTAACTGAAACAATTTTCATATAATTTACATTTATTAATTTTAATATTTTATTGTCAGGAAAATTTGTCAACTGGAACAACAATATTATTTTAATTTATCAGGACAAAGTCAACTGAAAAAAAATAATATAACATGATAATAATAAAATATTTTTTATTACTTCTAGGACTAAGAACACTATAGTTCTACCTTTGTCAACTAGGAAAATAAAAATAAAAATTCCAAATTACCAGACACCTCCCCCTGTAAAATGAGCAAATTAATGCCACTTACAGAGTGCTGAGTAAAAGGAAATACGTAGAGTATGAAGAGTAAAAAATGACCCACAAATAGTAATCAATATAATTACCACAAATATATGTGACTATAGTCAATATATAAACTTAAGTTTTGGAGTGTGGTTTTATTCCCGGTTGCAGCAAAAGTAAGTCATGTGGCTGATGACGTTTGTTGTTTTTGTTGTATACTTGTCCTATTGGCACCTTGTTGTCAATGGTCCCTCGGTCGCCGTTGACTATTTGGAAAGGGCCTCAGTTGTCAAGGGGTCTTTCAAGTCTAGAAGGTTTTTAACGGCAGTCCAACGGCAGTGACAAGGGGATTTCGGATCTCAAGTTTGGGGTACGTATTTCTCTTATCCTTATGATTATTTACTCAAATTGAAGGGGTGGGATATATAATTATTATTATAATTAATGAGTTAGAAGTATGTGAATTAAAATACTAAAATAATAATAAATAGTAATAAATCTTTAAGTATAGTAATTGTTTGGTAATATAAGTAAAATAATGGAATGAATCAAAAACAACCAGAAAGGAAGGCCTTATATAGGCAAAGGAGAGACAAAGAATGGTGTTAAAAATTCTAAATTCAGTATTATGAGAAAATAAATGAGTATTCCAGAAAAACAATTCCAATTAATAAGAGTGTTCAAAAAAGAAGGTGTCAGAAAAGTGTATTTACTGTATATGACAGAAATAAATGAATGTATTTAAAATTTACTGTAAATGTCAATTTTAAATAAGTAATTTGAATTTTTTTTGTAGATAGTTAATTTTATTTAAATTTTTATTTTATTTTAATATTAATTTCTAATTCTTTTAACCTGTCATTGAGCACGGTGTTAGAAAATAGAAATATAAGGGACATCTTAATATTTATTTTAATTATTCACTAACTTTACCATTTTTTAATTAGTTTATTTTTTATAGGTAAATTTAATGTAAAAAAATTATAATTAATAAAATTAAAATAATAAGGTGTGGCTTCATCCAGTAAATAATTAATTATTTTACTGAGAAAGTCTAGCAGCCTGGCTGACATAAAAGGTATAATTAAAACAAATAAAATTATCTTCACACCAAAAATTATTCAATCAATTTTAATCAGTTATAAAGAGAAATTAATTAATTGTTTTAATCATATTAGTAATTTAATAACTAATTTAATTTAAAAAAATAATCAATTTAATCATTTTACTAATTTAAAGTGAAAATTTAAATATTATTATATTAAATAATTGTTTTGAGTTATTTAATAATTTTATTGACACAATTAAGGGTAAAAAAAGTTCACAATATTTATGGATAATAATATATGATAAATTGTATTTAATATATAGATTTTATTAATTAATTTGTAATTACATTATAAGTTAAATATTATTAAGCTTATAATATAATAATCAATTTATTAATTTTTAGAAATATTAAATACATAAAAATGCGCCATGATTTTATAGAATATAATATTTTTTATGTAATAAAAAATCTATTCACTAATAAAAATAATTATAATAATTATTTTACTTATTCATAAAATATTTATATAATTTTATTATTCAATAAAATATTTTATTGTAACTAGATAAAATACATAATGTTATTCCCTTAAATTATTCTGGTAATTTATTATATAATTTACTGGGCTCCTGAGATAGCCTGGCTGACACTAGTTTTCTAACTATAAATTAACAGATAAATTATTTTGAGGGATCAGAAGAGGATAATGATTCAATATCAAGTCAAAAAAGCTATACACTGTTAGAAAGCGAGATTTTAGTTGAGGAGCCAATTCAAGAAGCAGAATGGCTGAGTATGTATTTAGAGAGAAATATTTTTCCAGAAGAAATTAATGAAGAAATGTGTCAAAAAATAGGAGAAATGTGCCAGAAAATATTATATCAAGGATGGATGGATATGGAAAGAACAGTCTTCTATGCCACAATTAGTTATAATGGATAGAGACAGGAAAGAAAAAACTCTTAGAGAATTACATAAAACCTTGGGGAGTAGGGGTTAAGGTGAAAATTATAGGAGAGTCAAGGAGTAATTCTGGTGGCATAACATGAGAGAAGTCGTCAAGGATTGGTTCCAATCTTGTCTGGAGTGTCAGAATAGGAGTTAAAGAAAGTCTAAAGAGAAAGGTTGGAAATGGGTGAAGATACTATTTTTGGAAGGATAAGCTTAGATGCAGTTCATATTAAAGGGGAATTCCAAAAAGCTGTTGAAGGTAGAGGCACCAATATTTGAGTTACAACCCCATATTATCCAGAGGTGGAAGGAATTATTGAAGGAGGTCATAAAGTGATTAGTGATGCAGTAGTTAGCCTATGTGGAACTAATGGGGAAAAATGGAAAAATTACTTGCCATTAGTATTATTTGCAGATAGGATTTCAGTGAGAAAGATGACACGTTTTTCACCTTATGAGTTAATGTTTGGTCAAAGGGTGATATTACCTATTGATCTGGAAGCTGGATCTTTTCTAGGTGGTGATTGGGATCAAGTGGGCTTGACTGAGGATTTAATTTTAGCAAGAGTGGCACAGCTTAAAAGAAGTAGGAGTTTGTGGAAAAGGCATATGTCAGAGTGATGTAAATACATAACAAATCAGTTTAGTGTTGGGATGAGCACTAAGCACATAGATTAAGGGAACCATTGAAAAAAGGGGATTTAGTAATGATATACAATTGAATTCTTGAAAGTCAATTCAGAAAAATGTTCATGGATAGATAGAATGGTCCCTATAAGATCAGAAAATAAATAACTGGAGGGTCTTATTTACTGGAAGAATTGTATGGTACTTAATCAAAGTGACATTTAGTGGCCAACAAAATCCAAATATTCTACCCAAGAGGGGGGCCATAAAAAGAAGAATTTCCCCTGGAACAAGGGAAAACTACCAGAATTACCTAGGGGACAAGTATAATCTAGCAACAAGTTACAAATCTTTATACCCTGTAAAGCATAAAATCTATCATTATTATGTTAAGTCTTTTCTTAGGAATTTATGTGAGACTGTGACACAGCTGTGATGAATAAAGTTCTAGAAAATGGCAAAGGGACTATGGCTGAATAAGTAGTTGTAATTAGTGCTCAGAGTAGAATTTACGGATTGAAGAATTAACATCATTTGAGCAGACATGATGAAGTGGATGAGCTAGATACAGGAATGGCTGTTTGGGCAAGACAGAAGGCAATTGAAGACTTAGAAGAAAGAGTTTACTGTAGCTGAAAATAATTGGAAGATTGAGTGCCCAATTCAGGAATTTTTATTGTTAAAAAATCTCTGAAAATAAGGTTAATTATTGGGTATAAAGCTATTTAAAGATATTAGAGGAAGTGGTAGCAATGGCTGTGTTTTTGGGTGTCAGAAAATTGTTGGATAGAATTAGAAACATTTCTATTTTTATTCATGATAAAAAGGAAGAAGAAACTAGTGAATTAAAGAGATGAAAGAATGAGGAAACAGTGCAAGATATGCACCTGGTTTTATAGTTCCTGAAGGTAGTCACAAGTAGAGCAAGACTGTGGTACACATCTTGCAGTTACACAGATATGTGGAAATTTTCAGTAAGCGAAAAAATGGCAATGTTATAAAAGATGGTTACAAAAGCACAAGAAAGTGGTTTTCAGAAGTGCAGAAAAAGTTTACTCTCCATGCACAGTTTTTTAGCGCAGTATAGATATATAGACTGTGGAAAGCAAAAACTTAGAAAGAAGTGTATACTAGACTATAGTACAAGGTTATGGTATGTACTTAAATAAAATATGGCTAGCACTAAAGTCATAATATAGACTTAGCATGAAGTTTCAAGAAATGGTATAGGTTTCACACTTAGATAAACGCAACAGCACTTAAACATGGTCTAGAGCATACCGATTGCTAATAGGAACCTTTAGGAGTGCTTAAATGTGTCACTAGAAGAAGGGGTGATTAACAGGCAAGTCAAGAAGCAGCACTCAATAATAATGAAATACAAGTAAGACTCCAAATAAGGGAGATTAATTACTTAGCACAGAGTGTTTCGCAATTATTTGATACTCATATGGCAGTGCACATTGCCATAATAAGTATAAAAGGAAGTACAGTATTTATCATGAAGCTAAGAATCTGAGAAAGCATAGGGCATTTAGGGATATGTGTAGTGTAAGGTACTAATAGTTGATTATTATCTTGATAATGAAAACACTATGCCATGCACCATGTGACACTCAAAGCAAAAATACCTCAATTAAACCACTATTCCAGCCTAACTCCTAGCACTACCCAAAAAGTGATATTGAAAAGTTTACATTCTATTGTGTTCTCGAATTAGCTGCGCCATTCAAACTATAAAGTATCCTTAATTTAAATACACTTATAATTTTCAAAAATAAGCAATCTATGCGCGCTATAGTGCTAAAGTCGAGGCAATATTTAAAAGGTGTAATTAGGAGGTCTGGGAAGTAGGAACAGAAAAGAAAGGTTATAAGGTTAGATTAATTAGGAATTGTAAACTCTGGTGGATTAAATGGGTCTTTGAGTAATATGGTGGCTGGTTAATTAATAGGTCAGTGCAAGAAGGAATAGGATATTTAAAAGTGGCTACTTTGGCTTGACTTTCTCTAGAATTAAATTATAAAATATATTTGTGATATTAGTTAAACTCTTGTTAGGCAATTATTATGTTTTTTCTTTTATTTCTTAATAATCATATTCATTAAAATCTTAAATATTTAAATCTTCCCTTTGATTATTAAGTTACAACCCTTTGTGAGATTGCCACAATATTTAGTGTTCCTACATCATACCTTAAACTTTTTCTCAAAGAATATTAGATACAAGTCTAGTTAATCAGTTCTATCTTTGAGTCACTTCCCTGAAGTAATCCTCTGTGCTTCAAAGTTGTAGTCCCCTTCATCCTTTTATCTCACTTACTCTGGGATCATCCTCTACCTTGTTGGTAGGTTTTTCAGTTACAGTATAATTTAATTCTCCATAGTTCTAATTCTTTGTACTACTACAACTCAAAGTTTCTAAATATTAATGGTGCCTGTTCAAAGCACTCCTACTCCCATTGGTGCTACTACTAGAGATTGTGCTATGGATAGGTGGACCTCCTTACATCCTGTTTCTTGCACTCACTTCCTCAAACCTCTTGATGTAAAGAAGCATGATCATTCAATTCAGTCTGTAGAAGACATCCCTCGGGACTTGAAGGATTTTAGTGAAGAAGATGAAGGCAAGGATACTATGAAAAAGGCACCATCAGCCACAGCTGCTGGAATATCAGACCAATCTTCAAGCCCTGTCCTAAATTCTTCATTGGAGGACTTCATGAAACTCCTGGTTAAAACCCTCACTAATTTTGCCTCATCTGATGGATCTAAATTCAAAACTCCTTCAATGAAATCTCCAGATAATTTTGATGGAGAGAATACTGACAGATTGCATCCCTTCTTGCAGACATGCAAGCTACTATTCCACAATGCCCCTTGAACCTTTAGTACGGATAATTCCAGGGTCATTTATGCCTCTTCTTACTTATCAGGAAAGGTGTCACAGTGGTTTGAGTCTTATCTACTCATGCTCTCTTTGAGCGAACCTCACTTACTCATTTATAATTGGGAAAAGTTTGAGGATCAACTTTTTACATTGTTTGGTGACCCCAATGAAACCGACAACACAGAGATTTAAATTAATTTTGTTCACATGAGCTTTAATGGTAAATCTTCTCAGTATATCTCAAAATTCAGGGCTCTACAAACTCATGATAGTTGGAATAATGCTGCCCTCAATTATAATTTCAAAAAGGGACTTCCTTCAAGGATTCTGGACCAATTGAGTCTTCACAAGTGCAAAAAGAAGAGTTTGACGGACTTGATTGATAGGACCCTGGAACTCAAAGTTGTGCATCAAGAATGACTTCAACAAAGGCATCATGCACAAAAATATCATGGCTCAGATTTAAAATCTGGGCCTCCTTTGAACAATCATTCCTGACCAACCCAATCAACCCAACCAAAACCCAGTCACAAGGGAAAGGAAAAGTTTAAACCTGAAAGCTCAACTCCTCGAAATATCAGTAAGGTATTGGATCAAAAAGGGGAGCTAAAATAAGTTGAAAGGAAAGGACGGGCAGATAACGGGTTATGTATGTATTGTGGGGGTAAACAGAAGTTGGAAGACTGTGCAAAGTTGAAGGAAAGGGAAGATAAAAGCTCAAAGTCAAAAAACTAGAGAATAGTTTACTTGTGTGTAAAGCAAACTATTTTACTTCTCCAGTGCACAGAAACTCCATGTCTCAAGGACTGGAGTTTCCATTAACTGTTTGAGATTTATTCTTTTTAAGGAAAATATACCCTTCAGTTGTCTCATTCACTCTGGAGCTTCAATTTCATTTATCAGTTTATCTTTTGCCAAAAAACTTAAGCTGACATTTGTAGATACCAATCAAATTCCAATTTATCAGTTCAAATCAAAGGAAACCAAGTATTGGGTTAGTAAGAAAGCTTTATGGGTTTTAAACACTCTTAAATTTCCTTCCTTCAAGTGGGAATTGACAGTCTTGGATGCCCCAAGAATGGAAAATACCATTCTTGGCCATGACTTTTTAAGGCATTGAATCCTGCTATTAATTGGTCAGAGGGATTGATCACCCCTTGTTCTAAGTATATTTCTGATTCTTCAATGCGGGTCAACAGGGAGTTAAACAACCCATCTGACCATGTCCTGCTAGAGGACATATCTCTGCCAGATGATTTTCAAACATCTTTTTTTTCTCTAAATGAATATTTGGCTAACATTTCTAGCTTGGTTACTTAACTTGAAGATTTTTTCAATAGCCTCAAGGTAAACAATACTTGCTCTTTAAATTCATGTCTACCCTTGAAAGACTTCTTGGATCATGAAGAGGATGACCAAATAAATATTGAATACATTAAATCGACTCCACCAGAAGTCTATCATGACTTACTTGACATATTTTCATTCTGTAAGTCCAAAAAGCTACCCCCTCACCAACCCTAAAATCATCAAATAGAGTTACTAGGTTTAGTACCTTCAGCAGGTCTGGTCTACTCGCTATCAAAGGATGAATCTCAAATTCTTTGAGACTACATTGCAGAGAATTTGGAAAAAGGCTTCATTTGAACCAGTAAATCCACAACTGGCTCTCCAGTTCTTTTTTTCAAGGAAAAGATGGAATTCTTATGTTTTGCGTTGATTATAGAAAAATAAATGCAGTGACTAAGAATAAAGCATATCCAGCTCCTCCTATGTCTTTACTCCTTACTTTGTTTAGTGATGCTAATTTCATTTCTAAAATTGATCTAAGAGGCGCTTACAACCTTATACAGATTGCTGAAGGCCATGAACCTTTAACAGCAATGTGCACTAGGTTTGGTAGTTTAAAATATTTAGTAATACCATTTAGGTTATGTAATACACCCTCAATTTTTCAAACTTTTTTCAATGATATCTTTCATGATGTTTTGAACAATATATTGTTGTCTATTTATATGACATTTTAATTTTTTTGAAGGCTCTTGAGCAACACATTGAAAATCTCCAACAGGCTCTCAATTGTCTTTGAGTGCATGGGCTCTATTCCAAGCACACTAAGTGAAAATTCCACTTAAAGTCCATTGAATTTTTAGGTTTTACATTATCCACTTATGGCCTTGTCATTGATGATAGAAAATTTAATAAAATATTGGAATGGCTGGAGCCTAAATCTGTAAAATCTTTACAAGGGTTTCTAGGTTTTGCTAATTTCTATAGAAGATTTATTAAATATTACTTTAAAACTCTTACAAATATCACTTCTCTTCTTAGAAAAGATATTCCCTTTGTTTTCACTGATACATTACAAAAGAAATTTGAAGCATTGAAGTCTGCATTAAACACAGCTCAAAATATTTGACATTTTTATCCTTCTGCTTTGAATATTCTCAAGACAGATGCTAGTTATTATGCTATTGCATGGGTTATATCCCAATTAAATCCTGAAAAAAAATTGTTTCATACTGTTGCATTCAAATCATGCAAATTGATTACAGCAGAGTTAAATTATGAAATTTATGATAAAGAGTTACTTGATATTATTCATTGTCTGAAAAAATGGGGTTCTTTTCAAATTTTAACAGATCATAATGCTTTAAAATACTTTATGTCTTCAAAAGTCTTGACGTGATGTCAATCCAGATGGGCTGAATTCTTATCTGAATTTTCTTTTATTATTACCTAATTCCTGGGGAAAAATTGTGAAGCTCTAGACATATTATCACTTCAGGATGAAATTTACCCAGAGTGGGGGGAGACATTTGCTAACAAGAACCCAGAAAATTTCAAATAAATTTTCAATGAATCAATTTTAACTAGTCATTATCTCAATACAATGACAACTCAAACAATTCAAAATACACTATCCAAAAAGCAAAAAGCTCAATCAAAAGATGATTATTGTGTGGGGATTAAAGACAAAATACTCTCAAGAAAAGGGGCTAAAAATCTAATATCAAATCAGGTCTATTAGTCTTCAAAGGTAGAGTAGTCATCCCCAATGATATGGATATAATATTATGGATTTTTAATAGTAGACATGATTCTCCATTAGCTTGCCATTTTTGGGTTGACAAAACCTACCAGTTAATAGCAAGGGATTTCATCTGGTCAGGAATGAATAGAGCAATAAAGGCCTATAATAAAGCCTGTTATGAATGTAATAGGAAAAAGGTACCTTGTCATAGGAACTATGGGTTGCTTCAACCACTTCCGATTCCCTCTCAACCTTGGGAATCAATTAAGATGGATTTCATTTTTCAATTACCTCCATCAGATAATTTTGATAGTATATTAGTTATATTGGATATATTTTCTAAAATTTCTATTTTCATTGAAAATGTTACTACTGCGACAGCAGAAGATTTAGCAAAATTATTTCAAGAACATGTATTTTCTAAACATGGATTACCCAATGATATTATTTCAGATAGGTGTTCTTTTTTTGTTTCTACTTTCTGGACTCAATTATGTTGACAATCAAATATTATGAGGAATCTTTCTACTGCTTATCACCCTGAAAAAGATGGGCAAATGGAAAGAGTCAATCAAATCCTCAAATAATATCCTTGAATTTATGTTAATTATAAACAAGATGATTGGACCACATGGTTACGATTGGTCGCATTTGTTTATAATAACTTGACAAATTCTTTGACAAAACACTCTCCCTTCAAAACTATCTATGGATGACATCCTTGATTCAATATTTTTCAAGTAGGAATAAATCATCCTGCTGAACATTATCTTTGAAAAATTTCACGAATTCAAGGAAAACTTCAATCTAACTTGGAAGCGGCAAATCAAAGGTATAAGGAGCAGGCCAACAAACATCAACAATCTGCTCCACTTTTTAAAGCAGGCAACAAAGTATGGCTCAATGCAAAAAATATTTGAACAACTTAACCAAATAGGAAACTATCCGAGAAACACTTAAGTCCATTCAAAATTGATGCTGAGATCTCAAAAAATTCATTTTGACTCAATCTACCTCCAAATTGGCAATCAATTCATCCTTTTTTACATGTATCTCTCTTGGAACTGGCTTGAGAAATATATCCAGGCAAGAACCAGTCTAAATAGAAGATCATCTAGAGTGGGGAGTAAGCCAGATTCTTGATTCAAGAAGGCACAAAGGGAAACTTCAACTTGATGATGCAAATAAGATATCATGGGAATGAGCCATTAACCTTTCTTATGTGCCTGAACTTATCAAATCTTTTCACTTAAAATATCCTTCAGAACCTAAACCTGAAATTCTTTTGTTCTTTCTATCTCTTTTCTGTTTCTTTTCTCTCTTTTCTTCTCTCTTTTCTTTTCTTTTCTAAAAACTTAAAACTTAAATCTGTAACATATCTTTCAAACAAAAAACTTAAAAAACTTTATAATCATTTAAATCATAAATTCATTATCTATTCTTTTTTCAATTTATAATTTCAGTAAACTTCTTTAGAACTAAATTTAAAACTTTAAATTAAATTAAATTAAATTAAATTAAAATTAAAATTAATTTAAAATAAAATAATAATAAAAAAAAATTAAATTTAAAATAAAATAATAATAATAAAAATTAAATTTAAAATAAAATAAAATAAAAATAAAATAAAAATAAAATAAAAATAAAATAAAAAAAATAAAAATAAAATAAAAATAAAATAAAAATAAAATAAAAATAAAATAAAAATAAAATAAAAATAAAATAAAAAAAAATAAAAATAAAATAAAAATAAAATAAAATAAAAATAAAATAAAAATAAAATAAAAATAAAATAAAAATAAAATAAAAATAAAATAAAAATAAAATAAAAATAAAATAAAAATAAAATAAAAATAAAATAAAAATAAAATAAAAATAAAATAAAAATAAAATAAAAATAAAATAAAAATAAAATAAAAATAAAATAAAAATAAAATAAAAATAAAATAAAAATAAAATAAAAATAAAATAAAAATAAAATAAAAATAAAATAAAAATAAAATAAAAATAACATAAAAATAAAATAAAAATAAAATAAAAATAAAAATAAAAATAAAAATAAAATAAAAATAAAAATAAAAATAAAAATAAAAATAAAAATAAAAATAAAAATAAAAATAAAAATAAAAATAAAAATAAAAATAAAAATAAAAATAAAAATAAAAATAAAAATAAAAATAAAAATAAAAATAAAAATAAAAATAAAAATAAAAATAAAAATAAAAATAAAAATAAAAATAAAAATAAAAATAAAAATAAAAATAAAAATAAAAATAAAAATAAAAATAAAAATAAAAATAAAAATAAAAATAAAAATAAAAATAAAAATAAAAATAAAAATAAAAATAAAAATAAAAATAAAAATAAAAATAAAAATAAAAATAAAAATAAAAATAAAAATAAAAATAAAAATAAAAATAAAAATAAAAATAAAAATAAAAATAAAAATAAAAATAAAAATAAAAATAAAAATAAAAATAAAAATAAAAATAAAAATAAAAATAAAAATAAAAATAAAAATAAAAATAAAAATAAAAATAAAAATAAAAATAAAAATAAAAATAAAAATAAAAATAAAAATAAAAATAAAAATAAAAATAAAAATAAAAATAAAAATAAAAATAAAAATAAAAATAAAAATAAAAATAAAAATAAAAATAAAAATAAAAATAAAAATAAAAATAAAAATAAAAATAAAAATAAAAATAAAAATAAAAATAAAAATAAAAATAAAAATAAAAATAAAAATAAAAATAAAAATAAAAATAAAAATAAAAATAAAAATAAAAATAAAAATAAAAATAAAAATAAAAATAAAAATAAAAATAAAAATAAAAATAAAAATAAAAATAAAAATAAAAATAAAAATAAAAATAAAAATAAAAATAAAAATAAAAATAAAAATAAAAATAAAAATAAAAATAAAAATAAAAATAAAAATAAAAATAAAAATAAAAATAAAAATAAAAATAAAAATAAAAATAAAAATAAAAATAAAAATAAAAATAAAAATAAAAATAAAAATAAAAATAAAAATAAAAATAAAAATAAAAATAAAAATAAAAATAAAAATAAAAATAAAAATAAAAATAAAAATAAAAATAAAAATAAAAATAAAAATAAAAATAAAAATAAAAATAAAAATAAAAATAAAAATAAAAATAAAAATAAAAATAAAAATAAAAATAAAAATAAAAATAAAAATAAAAATAAAAATAAAAATAAATAAAAAATAAAATAAAAAGAAAATAAAAGTAAAATAAAAGTAAAATAAAAATAAAATACAATACAATAAAATAAAATAAAATAAAATAAAAAAACATAAAATAAAATAAAATAAAAATAAAAACCAGAAATAAAAATAATAAAGTAAAATAATTAAAACATATATTTTTCTTTCCTCTTTCTCTTTCTTCTAAAATTTTTTGGCATATCATATTCTTTTACTAAATTCTTTTCTTTCTTTTCTTTTCCTCAACACTCAAACTCTTTTATTTTTATTTCCTTCTGTTTCCTCAAAACTCAAACCATCAAAACATTTAAAAAATCAAAATAATTTTCTTCAACAATCAATCTTGAATAAAATTTCTTTAAAATCTCAATTTCCTATATTTTCTTCTCTCTAAATTTTCTCCCTCAAAATATTTCTTCTTTTTTTTTCTCTCTCAAAGTTTTCTTTCTTTAAAAACACAAACTTTTCTTTTTCTTCTTCTTTTTATTTTTTTCTCTTTACATAATAAATCAAAAAAACAATTAAATAAAAAAATATCCAAGAATAAAAAACTATAATGAAACAAGAAAATTTTTTCCTTTTTTTCTTTTTTTTACAATATCTTTTCTTCCAACTTTCTTTGAATCAATTCCTTCATCTTCTCCATGATTTGTCAAATTCCCTTTTGAATCTTCTCAAAAACTTGATCCCCTTCTGCAAAAACCACCTCCACAATGTCCAACAACTCTTTGGCTATATCATACAATGCCAAATCTACAATCTTTGCAACCTTGTTGCATAAACCATTGACAAATGAAATTTTACAAGTGTGGCATGGTTTTCTGGACCATGGCTTATCCAAGGCTTTTACTGTCAATTCCGTGTCCTCTTCACTCGATTTATTATTTTCAGCTGGCCAATTGACCTCAGCAGAAATTTCAGGTACTGGCCCACTGGTCAACGCTATTGGAATCTCCTCCGTGCTCTCCACCCCCTAAACAACCACAAAATAAGAGATAATCAACTACCATCAAAGTGATAAAGTTAAATTAAATCACACTTACCCCAAATTCAGGATCAAATTTGAGGAATAAATGCTTCTTCTCCACTACCTTTACCTCTTCTTCATCATTGTCCTCGATGATTAGTTGACATCTCTTTGACGTGAAAACCTCCTCCTCCTTTTCTTACTCTGCCACACCTGGGATAACATCGTCCACTTTTTTCTCTATTATTTTTTTCTTCCCCAAGGCTAACTCAGTAGCCCAATCAGCTATCTCCAACCTTTCCTCTTGACTAAGTTCCTCCAAATCATCCACCGCCAAATCACTAGTTGAAGCCACATCCCATATGTCTTTGACAATGGCCTTCGAATCAGTGATCAACCAAAATTTAGTGGAAGTAAATGGCTCTGTGTTATCATTGAGGGTAAATGCATTAAAAGTCACTTGATGCCATTGACAAAACTCACACTTCTTGTGAGGACCTCAAGACACCGTATTTTCCACACAGGCCATGCAAGGAGTCTTGAATTGCCTAGTGGGGAGCCCCCCATAAGCTCAAGGGTGAGGAAGCATAGGGGCTGGGCTGGTATGTTCAGGAATTAAAATTAAAATGAAAAAAAAAATTTAAATATATATATACATGAGGGAGATTATAGTAAAAGGAGAATATTGAAGTGTTCTTCTGCTCAACAGAGTGCATTTTATACCCTTTGATCTGTCACACACCATGTGAAACTCAAAGCAAAAATACCTCAATTACACCACTACTCCAGCCTAACTCCTAGCAATACACAAAAAGTGATATTGGAAGATTATATTGTATTGTGTTCTCAAATTAGCTGCACCATTCAAACTATAAAGTATCCTAAATTTAAATACGCTTATAATTTTCAAACATGAGCAATCTAGGTGCACTAAAGTGCTAAAGTTGAGGCAATATTCAAAAGGGGTAATTATGGGTCTGAGGGTAATTAGGAGGTCTGGGAAGTAGGAAAAGAAAAGAAGGGTTATAAGGTTAGATTAATTAGTAATTGTGAACTCCAGTTGATTAAATGGGTCTGTGAGTAATATGGTGGCTGGTTGGTTAATGGGTCAGTGCAAGGAGGAATAAGATATTTAAAGGGGGTTACTTTGGCTTGACTTTCTCTATAATTAAATTATAAAATATATTTGTGATATTAGTTAAACTCTTGTTAGGCTATTATTATATTTTTCCTTTTATTTCTTAATAATCAATTTTATTAAAATCCTAAATACTTAAATCTTCCCTTTGATTATTAAGTTACAACACTTTGCGAGATTACCACAACTGTTAGTGCTCCTACATTTTAAATTAAACTATTACTCAAAGAATATTAGAAACCAGTCTAGTTACTCAGTTCTATCTTAAAATTACTTCCATGAAGTAATCTTCTGTGCTTTGAAGTTTTAGTCCCCCTCATCCTTTTATCTCACTTAATTTGGAATCATCCTCAACCTTGTGCGTAGGTTGTCTGGTGACACACTATTAGGATGGCCTAATACTAACAGTTTTCTTAGATTACCATTTGTCACAATTGGTTTAGAATTGAACTTGTGTAGGGAATTCAGTACGGGAAGAATGAATAGGGAAAGGGTGCTATAATTACAGTGTATATATAAAAGAGAAGTCACTATTTGAAAAGTGTGTGGCATATTTAGACTAGAAATTTTGTGTGAATATAAGAGTATTAAATTAAATTAATAGAAACCTAGATATATTTTATTTTTGTGCACATAAGCAGGTTTACATAGCTAGAAGTAGTGCTGTAGAGTTATTTTATTGCTACAGTAAGAATAGTATTAAAGATAGCACTTCAAAGTGAGAGTGACTGAGAATACTATTGCTTACTGAGAATAGATCCAGCTGTAAGTAGATTACTTATATTTTTTATATATTATATCTTTTCTTTTGAAAGACTCTTATAGAAAATTCTCTCTACTCTTCTTTTCTCCACCACCACACTTACAAGAATGTTTAAACTCTCTTTAAAATTAGATTGGCAGTCACTTCTTTCTTAAATAAGTATTTTATAGGAGAACCAACCCATCTTGTATTTGTGTCTATTTCTTAATATTATTACAACTCTTTTTTATACAACAAGAATTTGAATTAGATAGTACATAGTTTTTTAAGTAAATTATTGGTTTGATAGCAGTTTATATACACAATCTTTACAGGAGCTAAGTTTCTTAGAATTTTTACAAAATATTACTAACACTGTATCTAAAGTAGGTATGTATTAGATTGAATAGGATACAAAGTGTTTCAGCTTTTGTTAATTTCCTTGTAACTTGTTTTGAATTTGAGTTATGTAGAAAAATTGAAAAAACAATTTAACTTAATATCTTGTTAGATGCTATATATTAGTGATGAGATACTGGAAATTATTAAGAATCCAATAATAAAAGGCTAGGTAATCATCAGATAATAGTTTCAGAATCCTTATTCTTCAATAATGCAATGTAAAAACATGAAAAAAATGAAGTGAGATTTAGGAAAAAAAGGCTCAACTTTGAAGGTTAATATCTCATCAACCACTTAACCAAATTTGAATCCATTTGTGTGAAATTAATTTTTCACTTCAGGAGAATCTTGAGTTTAAATGAAATTATATTTGAATAAACCCAGCCCTAATTCCAACTCTGATTCTTAAAATTTTACAAAAAAAAAAATTGATAATGGAAATGACAACATGAGGAGTTGAATAAGTCCACTGTTATTAAGATATGAGTGATACATATATTTAAGTATGAAATTTTCATAGAAAGAAAGAGATATCATATAGACATGAAAAAAAGATGAAGAAACTTAGCTTGATTGAAAGGTAGGAAAAATAGATTTAAAAAGATTGAAGTTGGAATCTGGTCGATATTGAATATGAAGCAAAATGTATGTGTTTCCATGACATGGAACCAAAAAAAGAGTGAAATAGGGGAAAGGGGGGATAATTGCCATGTCAAAGAGGGATCAAAAGTAGGATGATGGAACTAAAAAAAGAAAGAAAAGAGGTAGAGAAGAAAAAAGATGAGTTTTACCTTGAAAATCAAAAAATAAACACTTACTAAAAAAATTTAGATACAAAAAAAAACAGAAAAAAAAGAAAAAAAACAGAAAAAAAAGAAAAAAAACAGAAAAAATAATAATCTATAATTAGAAAAAATATAAGTAAAAATGAAAAAATGACTTACCTAGAGAGTTGAGTAGAGAAAAAAATTAACTTAAAATTATTTGAGGGATGGAAGAGGAGAGGAGAAAGTGGATATTAGTGAGGAAATAAATAAAGAATTACTGAAAAGTTATGCAATTTCATGTTGATATTAATAAGGAAAAGAAAGATATTAGAAAAAAAGAGAATAAAACAGAAAATTCAAAATTAAAGTCAATATGAAAAAAATGACAATTCCAAGGATACATTCTTGGGAAGTCCTGAAAAACTGTCTAAAACTGGGCAAAGACAGGCTAAGAATGGTTTGGATGGTGTACTTTGGGGTATGAAGTACTGGAGGCCTTCTTGGAGGAAGGTAACATTTCCTGTCCACTTTTAATAAAAAAAGAAAATATTCTCCAAGATCAGAATGAGAATTTCGATCAGAGTTCAAGCGGATATCAAGGGCTGTGAAAGTCATTGCTTAATTTATCTTATCATGATTTGAGAGCAAGTAAGCCATGACTCTTATATAGTATAATAATGTAAGTGATGTACAAATTTTGAGTTATACAGTGTTATGATGTGGAGTGCTGTGTATGAAAGGGATGATGCTGACAAATCAGTGAAATGAGAAGTTATGGTCAAATCAGCACTTTTGGTTGAGAAAGTTTAGATATAGGTGAAATATGTGACTTATTTCATTTTGAAATACACCAGTTTTGGGGCTAGTGTGTTTTAGAAATCCACACTTAAAGATGAGCCAGACATTAGATCATGTACTGAAGGAGAAGAAATCTTTTCAAATCTTTTTTTTTTCAAAGATTCTTCCATGAATCTCAATTTTTCTCTCATGGTAGGAATTTTAGCTACTTTGGTGTTTAAAGTATCAAATTATAACTTCCTCCTGGAATCAAATGTTTAAATTTTATCATTTAGTATTTTAATTTCAGCTAGACAAAAATCAAAATCATTTTTTAATGTGAAATTTTCTAGGATCAAATTTTCAGTTAACCAAGGCTTTGAATCACTATACAAACCACTCAAATTTGTTATTTAATTTTCTAAATCCTTAGATATAGTTGTCAAATTAATTAATTTGGACTTCAGTTTAGAAGAAAACCTAGTAACATGTGAAACTTTTTCTCTCAATGATTTATTTTCTTTACTCATGTTGCTAATTGATTCTTACAATTCATCACACTGGTCTTTCAACTGAATATCAACTTTTTCCTGAGCTCTAGAAGAGAAACTAAAATGTAACTGAAACTTATTAAATTTATTAATTAAATCTTTCATTATTACTGCTACCTAAGTGTACTTAATTTTCCAAATTAGGAGAATTTCTTAAAATTCTAATTGCCATTGTCTAAAGTAATTAAACTAAATCATCATTTGAGCTTCTCTCACTTAACTCAATAATATAGGGATTTATTTTGGAAATTGAAGTTAAATTTTTATTTCCATCAAAAGATAATTTATTAAGTATTTCTTCAGGATCAAAAATAATCCTATCATGATTATTATATAAGGATATATGGTAGTATAATTACTAAGTGTCCACTTACCTGTAGGTGTAGAATTATTAGTGAGAGTTGAGCTAACATAAATACTATCAGCACTTACCATGGCCTCTGACAACCCACTTTCTTTCCCATCTTCTTCATGTGGTAAGGATGAGGAGAAGGAGTGTTTTCGTAAGGTTTAATTGATGAGCCTTCCTGGGACTGAGGCTGTTTTTTTTCCAGTTGTTCTGGTATCATTCCCACTTTTACTTAGAAACTAACATTACTTCCTGAGAGGGTGGTGGTGGTGGTAGTAGTGGTGCAGGTAGTTGGTTTTGCTGAAACTGAGAGTAGCTGGTTTGAGCTGATTTTTTTGGGAGAGAAGAAGTTGTTTCTTTAGCTTCTTTTAAAACAAGTCTTGAACCATATGTTCTAGTTTGGTTACCCTTTCTTGCAGTTTTGTTACTTTTTTTACCTCCTTCTGAAGAGACTTCAATTTCTGGTTCATGTTTTCTACTCTATCTTCTAGAGGAAGCCTTTTGATTCTGAATCATTTTAGAAAATCTTCAACCAATGGTTGAGTTTTGGCTACTGGAGGAGGGTTTTCTAGAAGCAGAGGTTTGATTTCTGGCTGAACTGTTAGTGGATCCACCTTTTCTGCCAGGAGGTCCTCTTTCTCCAATATGATTTTTGACAAAATTTTAAAAGAAATAACTTTTTTTAATTAATATTATTAAAATTTAATTCATCAAATTCAATTTCAACTTCTCTGTTTTCCATTTTCTTTAGTTAACTCACTAAATAAAATTTTGTTTCCAGTAGTTACTATTATATATAGTTTTAATTAGATAATTTTACCAAAAAAAATATTAAAGGATAATCAAAATTACCAAAAGTATTAAATAACACTTGTAACATTGTTAATTACACAAATATAGTATTAAAAATTATTTCTAGATATATATATATATATAAGAATTAGTTCCCTAACTTCCTAAATAAATATTAAATTCAGCCTCTAACCTAAATGACCCAAACTGATTCAACATTGAATACTTGGGGCTGCATGTTTTAGATGAGGAAGCCCCACCAGAAATTTTTTATTTCTCAACCACTCATTTAACTAAAAGTCTGAGATTGTAAGAAATATCTATCTATATATAGCTATCATGCAAGATGCATAGCATGCAGGCACACACATCTGAGCCAAATTCTCAGATGTGTGTACATGCCTGCTGACCATCTGTGTAGAAGATAGGTAGCAGGATTTTTTATTTATAAAAAGGATTTTGTATTATATATTTATTTTAATATTTTATATTTTTCAAAAAAAAATTGAACAAGAATAAAAAATAAAATAAAATAAGTAAAAAGAAATCCTTTTCAGTAATAATTTTAATATAAGGGAGAAAAAAATGTAATCAGAATAATCTGATTCCAAATATATTTTAACTCCCTTAATATGAATCACTAACTTTTCTTAAAAAGTAAAAAAATTAAAAATTAAAATAATATTTTTAATTTATATTTTCCTCAATTATAAATATAATAATTTTATATCTAAAAGATAAAAAAAATTTTAAGAGAAAAAATATATACATATATAGTTTTTGAAAGTTTAAGAATCCTTCAATTTTTTTCAAAAAGTAAAAGGTATTAAGTTCTTTTCCTCTTTAATGAAACCTTATGAACTATAATAATAATTAAACTTAATCTTTCATTTCTTCCTTTTTCTATTTTGATACCTGGTCATAAAAAAAGTTGATGACTATTTTAATTAAAAAAACAGATACTTTTTTCTTTGAACTTGGGCAGAAGGTCCAGATGCCAATAATGGCAATGGTTTTGTGGTCTCAGAAAATTTAATGAAGGCCAAAGATTCTTTCAATAAGATTCTAACCAGTAGTGAAATTTCCCTTAAAATAAAGTTTCCTATGTACAATTCTGATCAAAAATAAAGGATCCAATGGTGGCAAAAGTATGGTTAAAAAATACCCCCAATTATAAAGGGTTTGGTCCAGAAGTGAGTCAAAATTTATAAGAAATAATTATTTTAGTTTATATTTTCACAATATTTGAAACCTGTATATAAATTCTCATTGTATTTCAAAAATTTATATAAAAGAATTGTTATTTAGTGATTAAGTAGTTTCACCAGTAAATAGTATAGTATTAAATTAACATGTAAAAGATGATGATAAATGATTAATTCCTCCTACTAAACCCTTCACCTTTTATAGAAAAAACAAGAGAGTACAGAGAGAGTTCATCAATAAAGAAATAGATTAAAAGAATGAATATGTCACGCGCCACGTGACACTCGAGGCAAAAGCAAATCATTAAATCAATAATAATAGGTTTTAAATCCATACTTGAAGCACAGAAAGCAATTCTCCATAGCAACTGCGACTTTCCTTTGTGTACTCGCTATTCAACTGTGCTAGTCTAAACTCTAAATCTAAATTAGTCAATCTCTCAATAGTGTGTCTTAGTCTTTTTTCTCAATAAGCGATGCACAGCGCAATAGTCAATGTAATAGTACATTAAAAGGTTTATGAAATGTCTGTGGATTATTAAGGGGTAGTGAGAATGGACGGAATGGTTAGTGGAGGATTAAGGGGTTAACGGATGTTAGTGAGGAGGGTCCAGGTGTAACGGATGTATTTTAATGTTCTGTGGTGTTCAGAATAGTGGATGGGTATGAGTTCAATGCGAGGAGGAGTAAAGGATATAAAATAGGTTGGGTTTTTGGTTGGATATTCTTTAGAATTAAATTATAAAACATATTTATAGTTAATAGTGGTAAAAACTTTAAGTTAAATCATTATTATTGTATCTTTCTTTATTTTCTCAATAATCATTTCTAAATCCTAAATATTTGATTGTTGAGTTTCCAACCCTTCGTGAGATCTTAAGAATTTTAATATTACCTTTAAATTATATTAGAATCCTTCTCGAACATAACTCGAAGCAGTAGTTCTTCCTTCAAGTCATCTTTGAATCACTTCCTCGAATCATTCCTCTGTGCTTCAAAGAAGTCTCTAAACTCCTCATCTCACTTACAGGAACATCCTCGACCTTGTGCGTAGGTCGTCCGGTGACAGTATAATTTAATTATCCGTAGTTCTCATTCTTTGCACTACTACGTCCCTTTTCAGGTGTTTTCTCTAAATTCTTAAAATGGCACCTGTTCAACGCACTCCTCCTAGAGGCGCTACTACTAGAGCTCGCGCCAGATGCAGGCCAACAGCCACACGGCCTGTTTCCCGCACTCACTCCTTGGAGCCACTCGACCTTAGGGAACAGCAACATTCAGTCCAGTCTGTAGAAGACATCCCACAAGATTTTGATGAAGAAGGAGAGGATACAATGCACAAGGCACCATCCGCCCCTGCTAATCACCCTTCTGGTCAAACTTCAGAACCTGGACCATCTAATTCTCTGGAAGATTTCATGAGACTTTTTATGAAGACCTTTTCAAATTCAACGTCTTCAGAGGGATCTAAACTCAAAACTCCTTCTATGATATCTGTCAGCTGGCAGGTTCCATAAGACTACCATCAGACAAGGTTCTAAATTAATAACCTTATAAAAATTACAATATAATATTTAAAAAAAATTAAAAACAAAAAACACCACTAAATAATCCAGCACTAGGACGTAGAAAAACCTCCAGGAAACAGAATCACGTGGACAGCTAAATTAGGACAACTAGGAAACCTCACAGTCAATTTCTCAAAATATTAAGGACCTAGAGGGCTCTCTAAATGGCCTACTATCAACTTATGTGACTGCGCATTATTATCTTATATTTTATTTCCTTTTTTACCATTTTTTCTACTTTTTTCATGTTTTTTCTATTTTTCTATTTTTCTCAATTCTTATGACTTAATAATTAAAATATAAAAACTTAAAATAGTTAAATAGTTTCAGACTTAATTAAAAATGGTTTATATGGGCGCTTCTAAAGCCTTTATTTGTTGTATAGTGATAAAACAAGAATTAACTCTAAAAAACTTCATTTATGCACTTTTTTACTTTATCTCAAATCTTTCTTTTGTTGTCATAACTGCTATCTAATCTCTTTAGAAGTTTTACAGCATAACCAAGCTACTCTTATATGTTTCCATCTATTTTTATCTCTTACATCTTCTATCTAAAGTTGTTTCACTTTATCTGATCTTATTTTCTAGTTTTTTGGCTACAGTAGTTTTTAGTGTGTGTCTCTGATGAGAAAATCTTGTAAGCACACAATGTGGGAGGTTAATAGGGCCTCTGACTCGACTCATCCTGAGTAGGATTGGGGAGGATGTAGCTAGCAAAGGCTTGGGACACCTGTTGGTATGCTACATTCAAGGGAGTCTGAAAGCCAGATAGTGGGGCCATGGGTCCTTGAGACCTCTAATACATTGTGGGGCATAGAGAGGAGGATTTTACTATATATAGGGCTTCTTTCCTGTCGAAATAAAGCATCCTTTTTTCACTATACAATATTTACAAGTAGCCAGTAATTCTTAAATTCCTGCAGTAAGAAAATTACCACCTCTTGGATATAAAGTGAGTATATTTATCTGAACTTGATTTTTATTAGTTATTTTACACTAGTACTTGTTGCATTGTTATCTTTGGGTCGAGTCTGACACACTCTTAAAGTGTTATATATATAATTATTACTATACTAGTATTATAAATTATATAGCCAGTTCTTAACTTCATCATTTTCCTACAAATACATTAAATACTTAGTACAGTTGTCACCTTATAGTTAGGTGTTTATAAAATAATTGTAACAGTAGTATTAGTATATTTAGTAGTAGTTCTTGACTCATTGACTTCCTTTTACAATTAATCTTATTGTTAGATTTTGTCTTAGAAAACTGAGTCAAAAATTGGTGCAGCAGAATATTGTTTTTTGCGCATCAATTATCCAGAGCTTTATTGTTTAGCTCTTAACCCTTCAGTTCACTGCTCTTAATTGATACCAGTGAATCTGAGGAAGGCCAGGTTGACGCATTTGTGCTTAAGTTGACAATATCTCCTGATAAATTTGATGGAGAACATCCAGACAGATTGCAGCCCTTCTTGCAAACCTGCAAGCTCCTGTTCCATAATGACCCTCAAACCTTCAATAACAACCGATCGAAGGTTGTTTAGGCTTCTTCATTCCTAGCCGGAAAAGCAGCAAGATGGTTCAAACCTTATCTTCTCATGCTCTCTTCAACCGAAACCCACTTACTTATTAACAATTGGGAAAAGTTCAAAGACCAACTCTTCACGTTGTTTGGTGACCCTAATGAAACTGACAACTCAGAAATTGAACTTGATTTTCTTCGCATGAGTGATAATGGTAAAGCCTCTGAATATATCTCAAACTTCAGAGCACTTCAAACTCGAGTAGGTTGAAATGATGCTGCCCTCAAGTATCATTTCAAAAAAGGACTTCCTTCGAGGATTCTGGATCAGTTAAATCTTCACGGTCAGAAAATGACTACTTTAACGGATTTAATGGATCGAACCCTCGAACTCAACGGCATTTACCAAGGACGACTCCATCATTGTCGATACGCCAACAAATCTCAAGGCCTAAATTTAAAATTGGGACCTTCTGTACACCTGCGGACAACTCAATCCTCCTCGACTCAATCCAAACCCAATAAGGGAAAGGATAAACCTCGACCGAAAAGCTCAACCCCAGGTGATAACAGTAAAGTACTGGATCCTAAAGGGGAACTTAAGGAAGCTGAGAGGAAGAGATGAGCAGATAATGGGTTATGTATGTATTGTGGGGGTAAGCATAAGCTGGAAGATTGTGTAAAATTGAAGGAAAGAGAAGGTACTAGTTCAAAGTCAAAAAACTAGTAGATAGTTTACTTGTGTGCAAAGCAAACTATCTTATCTCTCCCAGTGCACAGAACCTCCATGTCTTAAGGACTGGAGTTGCCTTAAATAGCTTGAGATTAATTCTTTTTAAGGAGGATATTCCCTTCAGTTGTCTTATAGACTCTGGAGCTTCAATTTCTTTTGTCAGTTTATCTTTTGCCGAGAAATTACAACTGACATTTACAGATATCGATCAAACTCCAATTTATTTGGTCAAATCAGAGGAACCCAACTATTGGGTCAGTAAGAAAGTTTTATGGGTTTTCAACTTTCCAAACTTTCCCCCCTTTGAGTGGGAATTATCAGTCTTGGACGCCCCAAGGATGGACAATACCATTCTTGGCCATGACTTTTTAATGCATTGGAATCCTGAAATTGATTGGACACAGGGATTGATCACCCCACATACTAAGTATATTTCTGATTCTTCAATGCAGGCCAATAGGGAGTTAAACAACCCGCCTGACAATGTCCTGCTAAAGGACAAATCTCTGCCAGATGACTTGCAAGAATCTGATCTTTCTTTAAATGAGCAATTGGCTAACCCTTCTAGCTCAATGACTTCACTCGAAGAGGATTTAAATCGCCTTGAAGTAATCAAATTATGCTCCCTCAATTCTGGTCTTCCCTCCACAGATTCTCTCGAAGATGATGAGGACAACCAAATCAACGTTGAAGCCATTAAATAAACTCTACCAGAAATATATCATGATTTCCCCAATGTTTTTTCAATCCGCAAGGCCAATTAGTTACCACCTCATTGACCCTACGACCATCAGATAGAGTTAATAGGTCCAGTACCTCCGGCAGGTCCTGTCTATTCTTTGTCGAAGGATGAATCTCAAATTCTTCGAGACTACATTGCAGAAAATGTAGCCAAAGGTTTCATCAGAGCCAGTAAATCTCCAACCGGCTCCCCTGTTCTCTTTGTAAAAAAGAAGGATGGTAGTCTTAGGTTGTGTGTTGACTATAGAAATCTCAACACAGTCACTAAGAAGAATGCATATCCTGTTTCTCCTATGTCATTGCTTCTTACCCTTTTCAATGGTGCTAATTTCTTTTCTAAATATGATCTTAGAGGCGCTTACAATCTTATTTGCATTGCGGAAGGTCATGAACCACTGACTGAAATGTACACTAGATTTGGTAGTTTTGAATATTTAGTTATGCCTTTTGGATTGTGTAACGCACCATCAACTTTTCAAAAATTTGTTAATGATATCTTCCAAGATGTTGTCAAACAATTTTTTGTTGTCTATTTAGATTATATTTTAATTTTCTGGAAGAAACTAGATGAACATATTCATCATGTTTGACAGGTTCTAAATCGACTTCAAGATCACGGTCCATACACCAAGCATAATAAAGGCGAATTCCATCTTAAATCAATCGATTTTTTGGGTTTTACGTTATCTACTGATGGTTTAGTCATGGACAAAAAGAAGGTCCAAAAAGTCCTGGAATGGCCTGAGCCCAAAACCGTTAAATCCCTCCAAGGATTTTTGGGTTTTGAAAATTTCTATAGAAGATTTATTAAAGATTACTCTAAAACTATTTCCAATCTTACTTCTCTTCTTAGAAAAGATATTCCATTTGTTTTTACTTCCACATAACAAAAGGAATTTGAAGCATTGAAGACGGCATTCACCACAGCTCCAATTCTTCGACACTTTGATCCTTCTGCTTCGACAATAGTCGAGACAGATGCGAGAGATTATGCTATCGCAGGGGTCATTTCTCAATTAAATCCTGAAACAAAATTGTTTCATCCTGTTGCTTTCGAGTCACGCAAACTCATTGCTGCACATTTAAATTATGAAATTCATGACAAAGAGCTTTTAGCTATTATTCATTGTCTTAAAAAATGGTGCTCTTTTCTTCTCAGCTTAGATAGTCCTTTTCAAATTTTAACACACCATAATGCTTTGAAATACTTTATGTCTTCCAAAGGATTAACCAGGAGTCAAGCCTGGTGGGCTGAATTTCTGTCTGAATTTTCTTTTTCTCTTTCCTATCGCCCAGGTAAGAACTGCATTGTCCCAGATATCTTGTCACGTCGGGACAACGTTTACCCACAGCAGGGGGACACATTTTCTGACAAGAACCCAGCAAATGTGAAATCAATTTTCAACAAATCAATTAATGACTCATCAACTCACTTCAATGACAATTCAATCTTTTCAAAATCCACTATCCAACATCCTTGAAGCTCAGTCAAAGAAAAACTATTGTTTAGGGTTGAAAGACAAAATACTCTCAAAGCAAGGGGCCAAAAGATTTAGTATTGAATCAGGTTTATTAGTTTTTGAAGGTAGAGTAGTCATACCCAACAACAATGAAATAAAATTATGGATTTTCAATAGTCGACATGATTCTCCATTAGCTGGTCATTTTGGGGTTGATAAAACCAACAGTTAATAGCGAGGGATTTCTTCTGGCCAGGAATGACTAGGGAAATCAGAGCCTACATAAAAGCTTGTTACAAATGTAATAGGAATAAGGCTCCCCATCACCGGAAGTATGGGTTGCTTCAACCACTTCCTACTACCTCTAAACCTTGGGAATCTTTATCGATGGATTTTATTTCTCAACTTCCTCTTTCTAATAATTTTGATGCTATATTAGTAATAGTAGATAGATTTTCAAAAATGTCTATTTTTATTAAAACCACTACTACTGCTACAGAAGAAGATTTGTAAAATTTGTTTCTAGAATATGTATTTTCCAAACACGGCTTACCTAATGATATTATATCAGATAGAGGCTCATTGTTTGTATTTACATTCTGGACTCAACTGTGTTGACAACTCAATATCACAAGGAATCTCTCCACGTCCTATCATCCTGAAACCAATAAGCAAAAGGAAAGGGTCAATCAAATACTCAAACAATACCTTGGAATGTATGTCAGTTACCAACAAGATGATTGGACCACATGGTTACCATTGGCCAAATTTGCTTATAATAACTCGACTCATTCTTTGACACAACAATCTCCTTTTGAAACTGTTTATGGAAGACATCCTCGATTCAACTCAATCCATGTAGGAACTAATCATCCTGCGGAACATTATCTTCGAACCATATCATGACTCCAAGAGGAACTTAAATCAAATTTGGAATTAGCAGTTCAAAGGTACAAGGAACAGGCCAACACACATCGACAAACTGCTCCTTCTTTTAAACCAGGCGACAAAGTATGGCTCGACGCACGAAACATTAGAACAACTCGACCATCAAAGAAACTGGCTGAAAAACGCTTGGGACCATTCGAAATCGACTCTGAAGTCTCTAAAACTGCATTTTGACTCAAGCTACCTCCTAAATGGCAGGCTATTCACACTGTTTTTCACATATCTCTCCTGGAACTGGCTCGAGAAACATACCCGGGCAAGAACCAACCTCCTCCGGAACCGGTCGAAGTAGAAGACCATCTAGAGTGGGAAGTAAGCCGCATCCTTGATTCAAGAATGCGCAAGGGGAAACTTCAATACCTCGTGGAATGGAAAGGCTTCCTCGATGACTCAGACAAAACATCCTGGGAACCAGCCATCAATGTTTCTAACGCCACTGAACTCCTAAAATCTTTTCATCTTAAATATCCTTTAAAACCAAAACCTTAAAACTCTCTTTTATTTTTTCTTTCTCTTTTTTTTTTCTTTCTTCTCTTTTCTTCTTTTTAAAATCTAAAACATCTTTACTTCTAAAAAATTCCTTAATTTTGTTTTCTTCTTTATTCTTTTCTTTTCAAAATTTTTTTAACCTTCTTTAAAATAAACAAAACAAAATTAAAAATAAAATAAAATAAAAATAAAATTTCAAATTAAAAAATCAAATTAAAATTAAATTAAATTAAATTAAAATTAAAAAAATAAAACAAATAAAATTAAAATCGTTTTTTTTTTAATTTTTTTTCTTTTTTCCTTTTCAATTTTCTATATACATTCTTTCTTTTAAAATTTCTTTTCCTCGAACTATCAAAATTTTTCACAAACGCAACACAACCATCTTCTCAAACTTCACTTCAACCTCTAAATCTCTCTTTTAAATCCTTTGAACAAATTACTTCTTTTCTTTCAAAACTCTTTTAAAAATTTATTACTTCTCTTCTTTTCTTTCTTTTATTTTTTAAAATAACTGAATTCCTCAAATCTTCAATTAACAAACTTTCATAAATAACAAATTGTTTCTTTTCATTATATTTCATTTACAACAAAATTATTTCAATCAATTGTTTCTTTCTTCTTTCTTTCTTTTTTCTTACTTAATTCTTTTTCTTTTCAAACTTTAAAACTAAAACTTCTTCAATCAAATATTCTTTCTTTTCCTCTCTCATTTAAACTTCTTCTTTTAAAATTTTAAACAAAATTCTATTTAAATCTTTTTTCTGTCTTTTCCTTTTTTCTCTCAAAATCTTATAAAAAATAAAATATTAAAATTTTCATAAAACAACAAAATTAAAATAACTAAATACAAATTGTTTTTTACTTTTCTTTTCTTTCTTTTCTTTTCTCTTTCCATTTTAAATTCTCTCATTTATTTTCTCCCAAACCAATCCCTTCATCTTTTCCAAAATTTCCCTTATTTCATTCCTACATTTCTCGAAGACTTCCCCCTCTCCTACTGGAATCACTTCTCCAATTTCCAGTAGCTCCACGGCCACGTCGAAGGAGGCGGCATCGACAATCTTATCAATTTTGCTGCTTAAGTCTTCAATAAACCTCTCTCGCCGAACCTGGGGAGGCTTTTTCAACCATACTTGATTGAGGGTTTCTTCATTCTCCTCCCTTGAGGCAACCACCGGTAATCTATCTTCAGTTGGGATCAACACCGTCACTTCCAGAGCAGTGGGTTCCACAATGGTCGCTTCCACATTCGAAGCTTCGGCCGTAGGGACTTCTGCGATGACGTTGTGGTACGCACCTCGCAGGAAGCCTGATTTTAGACCAATCAGCGCGCGTAGTCCAGGAAGAAAAAAGGGGAGCTAGAGCAGCAGGAAATGTTAAAATATAATATGTATTTGCGTGTTTCAAGGAACAAAGGAAATGGAAGCGTGGAAAAAGATTGAGGGTCTGTGCGCTCGGATTTTGTAGCGAAATGTGCCGCACAATGGGGAATTGTGTGTTATTGATTTAGGACCATAAAGCGCTAAACAATATGGATTTGGGCTTTCCAAAAGGTATGTGTTATGCATTAAGAAGAAAGTCATGGATTAAGGACGACTCAAGTGCATGGTATGCTGTACCGCGGCCAGTTGGGAAACTTACCGAGACAAGTAATAAAGAAGGCTAACTAGTAAATCAAGCTGTCAGAACTACGAACCTAGTATTAAAGCAAAGAGAGTGGGGACTCAATCGTAAAACTACCCGAGAGTTGAGGCAACTAGACGCAGCGTGAGGATAAGTCAAACCTGGAACTAGCGCTGAAACAAAACAAGGTATAGTTAAAAGCGCATATGTGGAGAATCAGTGAAACAAGTTAATACTAGTGTTAGTAATTATAGGGTCTGATTTAGGCGCTGTAGTTGTTGCAAGCAGTGTAAGTAGCATACTAATAAATTAGTTATTGTTTTACTAATGTGGCGCTAGAGTCAGCGCTGGAGATTCATTAGGGAACTGTGTCTTGAGCGCTGGAAGAATATAAAAGGAGGACTATTAGGTAGGGACAAAGGGAGAACTGGTCGATCTATCTATTTAGTTAATCAAATAAGAAAAATCGCATTAGTTGTCATTTTAAAAAGCAGATCATAGAAAAATCAATATGGAGATATACGTGTAGCTATAGTTGTAGTACCCAGTATAAGATATTAGATCTTTTGTGATTAATTGTTTGAGAGAATATTAAAAGGTATTTTCTGAGTCTTTAGAGTTTGTGCGTCTGTGTGTGTATTTCATATAGTATAGTGAAAGAGCGCAACATAGAGAGAATATATAGATTCAGTGGGATTAACTATTATTAGAGATTTTTTATTACTATAATAAGGCAAATTCAAAGAGAGCGCTTCAAGAGGGAGTAGCTGTGGATAATAGCGCTTGTTAAGAATAGAAATATCCGGATAGTAGTGCTTGTTTCCTTATCTTTAAATCATCTCAACTTATAAACTTTCTAGTCAAATATTAGTGTTACACATTATTACACTGTCTTTGAAAATAAGAGTGGCAGGCGCTTCTTTTTATAAATTAATAAGGAGAACCAACCCATCTTGCATTGTGTCTACTGCTTAGTACTTTAGAAAAGTCTACAACGTCTGAATTCTAAAACAAAACCATCAGTAACTAAATTTATAAAATATCAGGAGAATGGACTTACTTCAAAGATGGGGTCTGCTTCTAAGAACAATCTCGGAGTGGCCTCCACTGTCACTTCCTTTTTTCTCTTCATCATCCTTGATGACCACCTGTCGCTTTTTTGGGGTCTGTCTCAAAATGGAGACTTCCTCTTCCTTCTCAACTAACTCGTCGACTTCCTCTTCAACCACTCGTTTCTTACTCGCAGCCTGAGCCACCCAGGTTGCTACTTCATCTTCAGCCTCCTCCTCATTCTCTCCCACCAATTGATTGTCCCCAATTGAAACATCCCAAATATCTTCAACTACCTCTTTTGTCTTGGGAATCTTCCAATATTTAGTCTTTGTGAACCAACTCTCGATGTCAAAATTCTTTGACAAGGCGTCACACGCCACCCATCTCCAGCGGCAAAATTCGCACTTCTGGCAAGGACCTTGTGTCGCCGTGATTTCCATGCAAAAGTACTCCATTGACTCCCAAGCTGTGCAAGCCTTGGAATATTGCCGTGTGACGATTCCCCCATCCGCTTTAGGGTGTGGAGGCATGGGAGTTGGAGTAGGGAAATCCATCATAGTAAATTATGGAGTAATTAAAAAATAAAAGTAAAGGGAAACTAGTGTGGGAAGTATGTCTTACACTCAACGGAGCTTGCGTTCTTATACCCGGGCATCTGTCACGCGCCACGTGACACTCGAGGCAAAAGCAACTCATTAAATCAATAATAATAGGTTTTAAATCCATACTCGAAGTGCAGAAAGAAATTCTCCATAGCAACTGCAACTTTCCTTTGTGTATTCACTATTCAACTGCGCTAGTCTAAACTCTAAATCTAAATTAGTCAATCTCTCAATAGTGTGTCTTAGTCTTTTTTCTCAATAAGCGACGCACAGCGCAATAGTCAATGTAATAGTACATTAAAAGGTTTATGAAATGTCTGTGGATTATTAAGGGGTAGTGAGCATGGATGATTAAGGGGTTAACGGATTTTAGTGAGGAGGGTCCAGGTGTAACGGATGTATTTTAATGGTCTGTGGTGTGCGGAATAGTGGATGGGTATGAGGTCAATGCGAGGAGGAGTAAAGAATATAAAAGGGGTTGGGTTTTTGTTTGGATATTCTTTAGAATTAAATTATAAAATATATTTATAGTTAATAGTGGTAAAAACTTTAAGTTAAATCATTATTATTGTATCTTTCTTTATTTTCTCAATAATCATTTCTAAATCCTAAATCTTTGATTGTTGAGTTTCCAAGCTTTCGTGAGATCTTAAGAATTTTAATATTACCTTTAAATTATATTAGAATCCTTCTCGAACATAACTCGAAGCAGTGGTTCTTCCTTCGAGTCATCTTTGAATCACTTCCTCGAATCATTCCTCTGTGCTTTGAAGAAGTCTCTAAACTACTCATCTCACTTACAGGAACATTTTCAACCTTGTGCGTAGGTCGTCCGGTGACAGAATAGAAGGTAAAAAATGTTTTAAATAATTTATCTTAATAGTAAATACAGAATTTTATGAGCAGCAATTTTATTCATATCAAATAGTAGAATTTCATTTTTAAGTACATTTATTTTCTACTATTTTCCTAGAACCAATAAACATATTTCTTATACAATTTAATATACTCTCATTATCATAAATTTTAGACATTAAAATGCATCAAATATTCTTTTAATTATAGAATATTTTTTAAGTGATAGAAAAAATAATTTAAGATAAAGTAATTCAAAATCATTTATGTTTTATGATCATCTCTCATTATGGTAGGCTTTAAGATGGAGTGTGTGAATGGAATATATTTCCCCAAAAATTGTGCATTGATTTGAAAACACACCATTCAAGTACACCTGGGCTGGGAAGGTTTACTTCAACTAAAAAATGTCAGACCAGGTAACAAATTTTTAAGCCAGTAACTTATTTAAGATATTTAAACCTGGACTTATTAGATTTCTTTCTCAATAAATACTTAATTCATTTTTTAAAAAATTAAAAAAATTATATAATTAGTATTTTAATTTCATTCAGTAATACAATTTATTATTTTCTTAAAATATGATTGAGATTATTTATATATTATATATTCAATCATTTTACTTTTTTGAGTAATTGACATTATTCTGTTAAATTATTTTTATTTTATCAAATTAAACTCATTTTATTTCAATAATCTTATTTGGGCTAAAATGGAAGAAAATGACAGAAATGTTTTATATCTAAGCTCACTGTATTTACTGGGGCTCATACCTCTCTTGAATTCATATATAGAGAGGTCCAGGGAGAGAAAGAGAAAGAGAGGTGTTTTACCTTTTCTCAGAGACTTTAAGTGATATAAAAAGTTTTATAAATCATTTCTTTACAAAAACTTTAATTTTTAACCATGGTTTAATAAAAGTTTCATTTTTTATTATTTATATTAGATCTTCTTTATATTAGGGGGTATCAGTGTTCAGGGATCCGCAATTAGGGATCAGGAATTTTTTTTTCCGGGATCAGACATTATTAATTGTGGAAGATTCTTATCCACTAGCCCCAGGGCTAGTGTAAAGGAATCCACAATAATGCATTATCCCGCCTCTTATACCCCAATTTCCATTCCTAATTCCTGATCCCAAACTCATCTTATTCATGATTGATTTGCAAGAAAGTCACATGACTCATAATTTCTGATGCCATCCTTAAGTCTTTCCTCACTCTATGCTACTTAATTTTGGTGGTAAACACTTAAGTTTTTTTTCTATCTACACACCCCAACTGCACATTTGGTGGTGAATTTCCACTTCCCTCATCACATAACCCTTCCACAGGCAACAATGAAACACCTCTCTACTAGGAAGCTACTTCACTCAACAATTAATGCTATTACTTTTCTTTTAGTTCTTTACTATAAATCTGACTCTGATTTGGAAGATTCTTTAGCTTATATGTGTTTTCTTTCCAAAACGTGTTACATCATCACCAGGGGGCCAAATCTTTAGCATGATCCCCGATATGATCTGGCCTCCATTCTCAACATTCCTCATTTAAAATTCACCCAACTTTTTAGAACTTCTCCCAATTCTTTCTTCAAACTTTATCAACTCATCTCCAATCATACTATCTTTCATAAAAATTTCCATAACAAACAGCATAATCCTGCCATCCAACTTTCATTTGCACTATGTTGCTTTGCATCAAATGGAAACGGTGCTGCTGTAAGACGTTTGGATAATCTCTTTAACATAGGATATAGTGCCATGATATTATACACCAAGCGCTGTATGATTGCTATACTTTCCCTCAAGTCTCAAACACTTGCTTGGCCAACTCCAGAAAAGCAACTTGAATCCTCTCAAGTAATGCAAGCTGAAGTTTTCCTGTCTGTGTAGGATTTGTTGATGGAACAACTATACCTTTGAGTCAAAAGCCTGCTCATGATGGCAACCATTATTTTGATCGCAAAAAAAGGTTTCTTCAAAATCTTCTCCAATTTCTCATCCTTCATAAACTAACTTTTATCTTCTTTCTAGATACTCTATTGCCATTCAACTTGTATGAGATGTCAATAAAAAATTCATTGCTTTTCATAGTGGCTGCCCTGGATCATGTCATGACTCTTCCGTCTTCCAAAGAATGAGGATTTCTTAAACCCCTGACTCATACTTTTAAGAATCTCAGTACCTCCTTGCAGACTTAGCATATGCAAGTGGAAAGTACATTATACCTGCTTTCTGTGGAGCAAGTTTAGAAAGTGACCCCAAAACTGCCTTTAATTATCACCTTGCCCAATCAAGAGTACAAATTTAACATGCTATAGGTATTTTAAAGGGATAATTTTCCGGTCTTTGGGAGCTCAGAATCCAATTTCAAAAAAAATTGGAGATTAAAACTGCAAATCATTGGATCATGACTTTCATTATAGTCCACAATATCCTAGCTGATTTAAAGAATGAGTTGATGATCTTTATGAAGAATAGAATCCTGAACCAGCACCGGCTCTCCCCTCCCTTGAATCACAAAACATTCATTCAACCGGCATACGCTCTGTCATTATGCCTATTACTCTCCAACATTTCTCTTCACCACCCTTTTAAGTTTTTTTTTGTACTCTCCAATTGTCCTCTTTGTGTACTTTATTCACTTGGTTTGGTTTTTTGGTTTGTTGCATATTCATTTTTTTTTTTTTGGAATTTATGGTGAATATCTTTTTTTTGGATGGCTCATTGGTTTTCTTTCACCAGCTCAACATGATATTGCATATTTTGTCAGTGATTTTTTTTTTTCATTCATCACTCATATAATTTTCATCCTCTCCTCAAACATCACTCAAATATTTTTGTTACTTTTATTTTCTCAACTCATCTCACCAGGTAAGTCTTTTTTTTTCTTTTTTCTTGTTTTTTATTTGCTAATCATGAATTTTTCTATTTTGCTTTTTTTTGTTTTATTTTGTTGTTTTTTTGTTTTTTTTTTTGTAAGTACTTTTTTTTATTTTCAAGGTTAGACTAATTTTTTTTTCTCTTTTTTCTCTTTTTTTTCTTTTTTTTCTTTTTTTTCTCTCCTTCAACCCTTTTCCTCTCTCTTTACCTGCCTCAAGTCTCTCCTTCTCCCCTCTCTTTACCTTCCTGAGGTCCCCCTTATTTCACCCTCTTTACCTCTCCCAAATCCCCCCTTTCCCCCCTCTTTAGGTGCCTCATGACCCCCCTTCCCCTCTCTTTAGGTGCCTCAACACTCCCCCTTCTCCTCTCTTTAACCACTTCAAAACCCCCCTTCCCCCCTTTTAGGTCCTCTCCCCCCCTTCCACTCCCCTTTAGCCACCTCTACCCCCCCTCCTTCTTAACAAACAATCGTTAGTGATGTTTGTTAAGAAGGAGGAGGGGCTACATGAGGCTTAAGGGGATTAGAAGAGGGGGTTTGAAATGGATAAAGAGGGGGGGAAAGGGGGAGTTTTGAACATCTAAAGAGGGGTGAAGGGGGGGATTTTGGGGGGTTTTGTGGCAATTAAAGAGGGTGTTTCAGGGGGATTTTGAGACAGGAAAGGAGGGGATTTCAGGGAGGTTTTGAGGCAAGGAGGGAGGGACTTGGTAGGGAATTTCAGGGAAATAAAGGGGGGGAAGGGGACTTTTATGGGAATTAAAGAGGGGTTACCTATTTTTTAAAAAACATACTAAAATGTAATTTTTTTTTTTTTTTTGGCAGAATTTTAGAAAAAAAATCTTTTACTTTCTGTTAAGGTCTTTCCCTGTAAATTACAAAACAAAAAAGGTTTAGATTTTAATTTTTAATTTTTTTTTCCAAATAATTTTACTGAATTTAATTTTTTTTTTAATTTATTTGTTTTGATTTATCTTTTAATGATTTTTTTTATATATTTTTTTTAAATTATTTTGACAGGATTTTCTGTGAAGGTTTTTTATAACCAAACTTCAGGTTTTCTTTTGTATTTTTTTGAAATAATTTTTACTAAAAATTATTTTTTTTTTTGCTTTAAATTTATTTTTTTATTTTTTTAAAAGGATTTTGCTTTAAATTTTATTTTAAAAGATTTTATTATGTGAGTTTTTTTTTAAAAAAATATGTGTTGAATTTTTTTTTTGACATTAAAATTTTTTTCAGATCAAAAAAATGTCTTCTTCTTCAGATTCACCCCTTACTTCTCTATCATCTTCATCTTTATCCTCTTTATCATCTTCATCTTTATCATCTCTATCATCAGTTCAAAATCAACTTCAATACAATTATCTTCTAAGTCATAGAAAAAAATTAATGATAATCAGTCTCATCAGAAGAAAAGATATCTGAAAAAAAAATTCATCATCTAAATCATCAAAAAAAATCAAAGATAATCAGTCTCATCAGAAGAAAAGATATCTGAAAAAAAAACTCTCTGTGAAAGTTTTTTTCATCATATCCCAAAAATTTTTTTCATAAAACTAAAGTAGATAAAAAAAATCAATATCGAAAAAATTTACCAGAAGATATCAAATTTTTAACCAAATTTGGAGATGATAGAGTTGTTGCAGTTATCAGTAATACTTATAAGGCTCAATTCATTTTGGAAGTTCATCTATTTGATGGTGTAAAAGATGAATCTTTTAATCAACTATCTGATCTTATCATAACTCTTTATCAAATGACTTTGGTTCAGTTACCTATATAGAATACAAATTTGTTGGGTGGTATCATGATTGGATTTGGTTGGAGACCAGGTTTTGTTAAAGGATATTCTCTTGGTATGTCTAATAATTTTTTTTCAATTCTTAATATCTTTTCACTTATTTCATTTATATAGGCATATATTCATTGCTCAAGAATATCAATAAAGCTCAAAAAGATGAAGATTTTCACTTATGGGACTCTCTACCTTCCTTTAACTATTTTCTTGCTCTTCTGCTCAAAAAGCTCTGTAATAAAGCATTTGAAAAAAATCATGAACTTGAAACCAAAGTTGGAAAACTGAATTGGTGTGACTCCGAGTGTGAAGATATCACCCACAAATATCTTTTATTTTCTAATGCTATTATCACTCATTCTGGATTCCACAATAGGATTCATATTGATAGGATTGAAGCCAACTTTCTTACTTTTGGTATATTCTCATATATCAATCCGCTAACTGGCCAACCAATACCATCTCCAGCTAAAATCAAAGGACATGGTTTATATTTTCCAGACCACCAGTGCATCATATATTTTTGTTTGGGAAATGGTATCATCGAAACTATTTGGAATTCTTCTAAGTATAATCATCAAACAACTGAAGCTCCTCCTCGTTTGGAATCCTGTCAAGACTTCACACATTTTGGTTGCTCATTTCAAATCAGTCATAAGTTGATTCAAAGAATCAACAAGGTAAAGAAAGAAGGTAAAGTTAATCAATTTAAATAAACTTTATCTTGATCCAAAAAGTATTGGGATTAGAGTTTTCATTGAAAATTTTTTATTTTTTCATAGATTTTTAATAAATATTTTTTATATATCAATTTGCTCAAGTAAAGTGATGAGCCAATGACCTTTAGTTGTATAACATGTAATAATGATAAGATTTTTTTGTTTCATGGGGTTCCTCTAGCCTATACCTGTGGAAAGTCCCAAAATTTTGTTTCTAGATTTGATCTGCATTTTGGCTTGAGGAATTGTCATTACTTTAAACTAGGGAAATTGATATATATTAGATATTTATTTAATAATTTATGTAATTATATTAAATTTAGATGACTTCCACCCCTTACTTCAATAAAATGCAGGGGGGGGCTACTGCCAAGTTTTCAAATATGACATGTGAAATTGATGACTCAGAAAAATTTTGGTGATACCCACCCCTTGCTTTATCAAAATTCAGGGGAGAGTATTGCCAATTTTTTAAAACAGATATAGGATTTTTTTGGCTTGTAAATATTTTGGTAAAAATTTTTTGGTGATACCCATCCCTTACTTCAATTAAATCCAGGGGGGGTTTTGCCAAAATTTCTTATAAGACTTGTGAAATTCTTGACATGTAAGAAATTTGGGGATACCAGTAAAATGCATGGGGTAGTAAAGCCAAAGTTTCATATAAGAATTTCAAGATTCATGACATGAAAGAATTTTTGGTGATACCCACCCCTTACTTCAAAAAATCCAGGGGTGGGGGATTGTCAAATTTTCAAAGGAGACATGAAAATTTTATTTAAAAAAAGAATATTTAACATTAAAATACAAAAATTCAAGTAATGATTGATAGAGTAATGAAATACAGGAAATTATTGTAAATTTTATGTACAAATATATATGAACAGTTGAAGTGTGAGAGAAATAAAACAAACTAGACATCCAACAGTTTCTTCAAATGTTCAATTTCCTAAACTGATTTATTAGCTTTAACACATTCTATCAAGAAATCTTTCTTTTTGGAATTTTCTTCATGATAAAACTTATATTTCATCTGCTCTAATAGGTTTTGATGTTTGAGTGTTTTCTCCTCTTTTTTTAATTTTTCAATACTTAGAGTTAACTCAAACTTCTTCTCCTCCAAATCTTGGGCCCAACCATCCTTCTGTAAAGAGAGATAGTATTTTCTCTCCTCTAAATCTTGGGCCCAATAATCCTTCCGTAAAGAGAGCTTGTACTTCCTCTCCTCAAAATCTTGGGCCCAATCATCCTTCTGTAAAGAGAGCTTGTACTTCCTCTCTTCCAAATCTTGTAGCCTATCATCCCTCCTTAAAGAGAGCTCCTATTTCTTCTGTTCAAATCTTAGAGTCTCTTTAGCAATTTCCACTTGTTCTAGAGTGATAATAAAAATTAATATAAAGTAGAAGAAAAGCAGAGTAAAGTAATAAGAGGTATGGTATCACTTACCAGCATCATGTTTCTCTAAAAATTGTTCCATAGACAAAATAGGGGTTTGTGATGAAGTATCACTTTTTCTTCTTCTTTAGGAGTGGAAATTTAGACTACTTGAATCCCTACACTTCATATTCAAGGTCATATTTTCCTCCTCATCATTTTCACTACCTTCAGACTCAGTTGATTGAGGATCCTGGGTTTGTTCATCAGCCATTTAAGAAATAAGAAAAAGATAAGTAAATAAAAAAATAGAATTGATAAGATAAAAGAAAAAAGAAACAGACCTGAGTTAGATTTGGTCGGGTTAAATCACCAATAGGATCTACAGAAAAGCTATCTAGATTTGTCTCATTCAAATGAGGGGAGGCTTGAGTGGAGGAAGAGGATGGGAAAAGTTTTGCTTCAACATCATGTTCGGAGATTGGATCTTCTCCATCCAACATGTCTACAGGATTAACATTGGCTCGCTCTCCAAAAATAGCATCCATCTCTTTAAAGTAAGGACGTAAAGATTCAAGTTTATCGTCTATGGATTTGATACCCTTAGTTATATCAATGTTGGTAACCCCAAAACCAGTGGAAGATAAAAGAGCCTTTTCCTTCTTGTATTTGGCTTGGTAATTCTTGAAGCGTTCAGACATCTGTTTAGGAAAAAGATCAATCCTTCCCTTGGTCTTATTCTGTAATTCATTTGCCATTAGAAGATAGCCATTAACTTTTGATTCTGGGGGCCGTCCTACTTTAGTTGCATACTCACTACCAAAACAAGAATCATAGTTTGATTTGGTTTTCAGCTAGTTGATAAGAATGAGATGATCATATTTTTTTAATTGAACAGTCTTATATTTCTCAGCTGAGCGGGGGAAAGAGGGAGTAGTGGGATTTGAAGAACAACTAGGTGATGGCTGCCTTTGAGTAGATCTAGGACAACGAGGCATGTTAAAATATAAATGAAGATTAAAAGGAGCAGAAACAGGCAGATGAGATAGAGAGATGAAAAGGAGCAGAAACAAGCATATGAGATAGTGAGATGAAAAGGAGAAGAAACAAGCGGATGAGATGGTGAGGGGTTCTGAGCGGATATAAAGAACAGGATGGGATGAGAATGGGAGTGCACAGCAAGTTAGAAGGCATATCCAGAGAGTAGTCCAAGATGTGTTTATGCCAGAATGTAGGTCAAGATGTGGTTATGGCAGAAGTTTTTCAAGATGTGGTTATGAAAAATTGAGTAAAAAAATGTTGAATAAGAGGTGAACATTGACATATAAAGTGTCTAATAAAGCAATTATTAGCAAAAATAATTGCAGAAGATAATTTGGGTATGCAGATTATTTTCCGCAATTAAGTTAATTTCAGATCGGTCAACATTGATACCCCCTATTCTTTTGACTATAATATTCATTTCAAGGTTTAATTTTTTACACTTAATTAATTTATCAAACTTTTTTTATTTAATTTTTTTACTAATTGTTTTAGCAATCAATTATTTTTACTTCAACAAATTCACATTGGACTCACTCTTTAGTATAAAAGGTGTTCTTTGTAGTTTTTTTAAAGTATCCTATAATTAATATTTAATTTAAAAATTAATTTTAATTAAATTATGACTGTTATTTGAGTCAATAGATTATTATTGTAGTTACACAATAAGTATCTTTTTATTTTGTTGAGTAATAATTCAAATACTCCTTATATCTACTGGTTGTCCAGAAGGAGAAAAAGGAGAAGAAGAAAAGAGGAAAATGGAGGAAAGGAAAATAAAAGGATAATAAAAAGAAGCAAGAATAAAAAAAATAAAAGAAATAAAATAACTATTTAAAAAGAAGATGCAACGACAATCTTGTGAGTATTGACACAACAATAATTATTTGTTTAATCAAGACTATTGATCAAGTATTTTATTTCTGCTTAAATATCAACTTATAATTACTAACAGACTTAAAGAAACCTTTAGGTATTTATATAAAAAATTTTATTAGAATTGTAATGCCAAAATAATAATAAAAAAATATTTGAATGAATATAAGTAATGTAATGTAATTGGTGGCTGCCAAAGGGGACTTCCAAGGCCTTTTTATAGGCAAGGAGGACCTCTGAGGCACCATAAGTGTATGTACAAAATAGTAATAATATGAAACATGAAATCAAAAGCATTTAATTAAACCATAGAAATTAAGAGAAAAGTATGAAACAGTAAACTAAACCCGTGAGTAATTAAATATCTTTCCCACCATAAAATCCCAAAGCAATTAATTAATATAATAAGTAACTAAGTGAGTATGAAACATGAGAACTGTGAGAAAAAAATCCTAAACAGTTATTACAATAAGATGTAAAGGGTTTAATTAAAAAATAAAATTATTTTCACACCAAAATTTATGTAATAAATTTAACCCAGTATAAGAAAAATTATTTGATTGTTTTAACTATTTTAGTAATTTAATAACTATTTCAATTGAGAAAAATAATTAATTAAATCATATTACTAATTTAAAGTGAGAATTTTAATATTATTTTATTAAATAAGTGTTCTACTTTATTCAATAATTTTACTCACACAATTAAGGGTTAAAAAAGCACCCAATATCTATGGATAATAATATATGACAAGTTTTATTTAATATATAAATTATAATAAATAAATTGTTACTACATTATAAGTTAAATTTATTATTACACCTATAATATATTTTATAATTAATTGATTTATTAATTTATAAATATTAAATACCTAAAAAATGGGCCATGATTTTATAGAATATAATAAATTTTTATGTAATAAATAATTCTCTTAATAATAAAATTAATAAAATAACTATTTTACTTATTTATAAAATATTTATATAATTTTATTATTCAATAAAATATTATATTGTAAATACATAAATTACATAATGTTATTCCCTTATATGATTCCAATAAATTATAATAACAATTTACGGGGCTCCTGAGATAGCCTGGCTGACACCTTATATAGCTTTTTATCAGGATAATAATAATCTAAACACTGTATTAGGGGGTGTCATTTCTTGAAAATCCACACTCATCTAGCTGTGGATTTCTAAATCACACTAGCCCCAACACTGGTACATTTCAAAATTGAAATAAGTCACTTATTTCACTCAAATAGGCACATTTTCAACCAAAAGTGCTGATTTTACCATAAAGTCCTATTTCACTTATTTTATAGCATCACCTCATTCATATGCAACACTCCTAAGAATAACACTTAAAACATGAAATCATTTTCAATCGTTTAAATGTTTTTACCATAAGAGAGTCATGCCTTTCTTGCTCCCAAATCATGATAAACTATATCAAGAAATAAGTTTCATAGCTCTTGATCCTCTCTTTGATTTTGATTCTGATTCTTATTGTTATTGTGAAGATTTTTTTTTTTATAAAAAATGGCCAGTAAAATTTACCTTCTTCACAGGAAGCCTCAAGTACTTCATACCCCCAAGTACACCATTCAGATGCTTCTTACCTATCTTTTCCTAGTTTTAGACACCTATTCAGGACTTCCCCTGAAATTTTTCTTAAAAGAGTTGATATTATTCAGAATTACCCAGTGTTTCACAACAATTATTGAAAAAACAACATGATCCATCAATTAAATTGTCCATGACACTATTTTGTTGGGCTCCAACAGCAATGGAGGTGCCTTAAAGTTTTTGGAAAATTTCTTTGACTTAGGGTATGGTTCAATTAATAGCTATACCAAATGAAGAATCACTTCTTTTTTTTCCTCATTTTCCCAATTGATTTCTTGGCCAGCCTAAAAAAAGCAACTTGAATAATCATAGGTTATTCATGTGAAGGGTTTAATGGGATGTATTGGTTTTGTTAATGGTACAACTATTCCACTGAGTCAGAGAACTTCTCAAGGTGGAATAAAAAATTTTGAACAAAATAAGATGTAGAATTTTCTTCTGTTTTAAAGAGTTCTTTTGCTTTTTTTACAGGTATGTTTAATGTACAATAATTTTTCATTACTTGGTCATGTTTTTTTAAAAAAATGTAATTAGGCATGATAAAAATCTGGTACATTTTTGAATTAAAGTTTTTAATCTATAATACATCTGTATGGGAATGTAAATTTCTATACTCCTAATTTAAAATTTATATTCCTTTCAAGTTTATAAGTCTTAAGTACAAAAAGTTACTTTTTTTCTAACTTTTTTTTCTTAAATTCTCATTTCAAAAAAATAGCAATTCTCCCCTTGCATTTTATCCTAGTAGAGTTTCCAGATTGCCAAATTTCAATTGAAATGCATTAAACAATAAAAAGGTCATGTGAAGCAAGTAACATGGATAAAGTATTTTACTTCAAGAATATAAATTTGAATCACAGGTAAATTAAAGAGAATATTTCACAAAGCTATGTAGACATGATACCACAGCAGCATGGCCTGACAGTATAAAACCACAAGTAAGTGAAGTGGATAAATAACTTTTTGATGCTAAATTATAAAACTTAAAGAGAAAAATGATAACCTTTCTTTGAACCCTTACTTCACATGCAAAAATTACAGAAATAGAATACTCACTTATTCTAACATAATTGCTCAATGATAAACACAAAAAAATAATTTCCAAAAAGATGCAAAAAGTGTACCATAATTAATCCAAAAATTCCGCAAGAGAGAAAATGAAATTAGCAACCTTGAGTTTTTCTTAAGAGTTTTAAAATGACTGAAACTAATATAAAAACTATCATGATATATGCTTTTAGAAGCTTTTTTGTTAAGTATGTAATATTAAAGCAAGAAAAAGTAGAATAGTGCAAAAAAACAACTCAACCCTAAAGGCCAATATCTCAGCAACAACTGATCCAAATTCAAACCCGTTTTTGCAGAATGAAAGGTACAATTCAGGAGAATCTTTAGTTAAGAAGACATGAGATTAAAATAAACATAACCCTACCTCAAACATTTTTTCAAAATTGCATAAACATTTGAGAAGTAATGGTTAAAATGGCAAAAAAAGAGGCTCAATAAGCCCACCTTTATCCAGATAATTATCCTATATAGTTTGGGGTATGCATTCATGATAGAAAGTGAGACCTATTTTACAAAAATTGAAAAACAATTGATTCAGGGTTTTTAGAGAAAATCAGTGAAGAAACATCAAATTCAAATCCAAATAAAATTTTCAGGTGCTTAATAAAAGATGAAAACCTAAATAATTATCAGATAAGAATTTTAGATTCTCTATTCTATAATCATGTAATATCAAAGCATTAAAAAAAAGAATTTGCAAAAAAAATCTCAACTTTAAAGGTCAATATCTCAGAAACCATAAAACCAAATTCAAACCATTTGTGGGAAATAAAAGTTAGGCTTCAGGAGAATCTTTTAACAAAAGGAAATATGATTAAAATAAATGAAACCTTAATTTAAATCTTTTTAAAAATTGCATAAATACATGATAATTGATAGTGAAAATGACAACAAGAGGAGTTAAATAAGTCCACCATTATCCAGGTAATAGTCCTACATATATTTGAGTGTACATTCTATATAGAAAGAAAGAGATATCAGATAGTGATGCAAAATAAAAAGGATTTGACACTTACTTTGATGGAAAGATAAGAAGAAATAGATTGAGAAAGAGAAAGTTGAAGTTTGGGGGAAATTGAATATGGAGCAAATGAAGTGGATAAAGAATGAACTATGAATCATCACATTTGAAAGTGATTTTGTGGCCCAAATATTGTTGTGAATTATAAATCAGGAAAAAGGTCTGGTTTGAGGTCATAACTGACACCTATTTTTGAAATAAGTGACTTTTTTTGAAAACTTTAAGTGCTGATTTGGTTTAAAATCTGACTTTAAGTTAAGTTCTGATTTGCTAGAACTGACACCCCCTATTAGGGGATGAAAGTTCTGGAAAATCTCTTAAAATATGTTTTTTTCTGTGGATACATGACACATTTAAATTTTAATATATGGGAAAAGTTCCTATTTCTCCTAGAAGAATTGAAATATTTGGGGATTTTAGTTCTTGAAAATCTACACATACTTAAGTGTGTATTTAAAAGAAAATCAGCACTTAAATTTTGCAAAAAAGTCATTTATTTCAAAGATAGGTTGTCAGTTATGACCTCAAATCAGCACTTTTTTACCAATTTTTTTTTAAAACCACTTATTGGCCACAACACCCATGTCACATATGACACACTGACCTTAATACCCTCATATTTATTTGGGACACACCCCTCACTGGAATTCACAACATTTTATTACAAAATTTTGACCAGGCATGTTTCCCTTCTTTTTTTACTTTTTTTTTCAACCTCTTAATCTCATTACTTGTGATGTACTGTCAGTGTGTGCTAGTATCAAAGTATGATTTAATAGTAAATATTAATGGTCCTACTACTTATTGATAAATTATTTAGTGATTAAACCTCAGGGGAAGACTAATAAAATAGTTATTCTCAATATAAACTCACAATACTTGGATTTTATGCGTGCTAGTGATGGAAAATAGATCAATAAAATATAGTTATAGCTTATATAATGATAATATCAATTTATAAATACTTTATAATATATTTATATCTGATAATAATTGTTTAATAATGTTTATTTTAAGTGTATTAAGTAAGTGATGTCCAATAACCCTTCAAATCCTCCCTTACTTATATCAAAATCTACTGGAGTGCACAGACTTTCAATCCAGATGATGTCACAGCTATCCCCTGCAATTACAGCACTATGTGGGCCCATAACCTCCCCATGGCTTCCACTTCAAGATGTTTCAACACCCAGACCTTCAGTTAGGACCCTCCATCACAATTAATGATACCACAGACCCATACCATAAATAGAATAAACAGATAAAAGTGGATACCATAAAGAAACAGGTAAAATAATTCATCCAAAGAGTATATAATGAAGCCCAGAGCATATAAAGGAACCAAATTAACTGTCCAAGCCCCCAATAACATCCCCAATCATCCATATTAACCCAGTTATCATATCCCAACCCATAAATCCAAGGAAATCCATCCAAGGAAGCAGATTGAGTTGTCCAAACTGGATATATCCACCTGAAATAGGTGTATATGCTTGTGTAGGCATTGTGAGTCCACTGAACACATCCATATGACCAAAGGTAAGCATAAAAATAAAGATTATAGGCTATTAAGAGGTTAAAACCCACTTATAGACCTAAATATATATAATATAACCACATATTTCACTGAATATGAGGTTTATGTATACATACAAGCTTATGTATGTCTATAATTACTTAATATAACTTAAGATAAGTATATTATGACTCCATTAAAACCTTAATAAGTATGATTAGGCTATGGATAAACTATTTAAACTACTATAAGTCATATAATAGTGTAGTAATAATATATATATGTATTATAACCATATATATAAGTATTATAACCACATATATAAGTATTTTAACCTTATTTTTAAGTTATAAGCTTAATTTAATTAAGGTTATCTTATTTTAAACATAAGAATTACTTAGTCCTGCTGATACCTAGGCTGACATGTACCATCTTCATAGTTCCTACCTGAAAACCCAACACTCAAAATGCAACTCCAAAAAATGCTTCATCACAAAAGTATCCTCATAAAGAAAGCCCCTCACCTGAAAAACCAAAGTCTGGAAAATTAAAAAAGGAAGATTATATTATCATCATCAACTTCCTTAAAATTAAATCAAAATATGATGCATTTTTTGGATGTGATAAGTCAACTCATACTTTAAATTGACCTTCATCAAAGGTATGGCTTCTTTTTGATGGAAAATTTAGTAAAGAAGAAAATAAAAGGAAGAATTGAGATCAATCCTACGAAAATGAAGGAGAGGTTCAAAATTTATCAAGAAAAATATAAAATGGCTCATTTTTCTTCCACTTCTTCTGCCTTTGGTATTTATGATAATGATTTGGAGAATGAAATCACTAATTTTCTTAATAAGCTCAATTTCATGTGTCTTTTCTATGAGGAAATGTATATTCTTTTTTGGTCCCCAAATTGATGTCAACCCTTGGTTTCTCCACAATACTACCAAGGATATGCCTTCTGGTTTTCAACCATCAAATAATTCTCCAGACACACCTGTACTTTGTGGACATCTACCCATTTCATCCTCTCAAAATAGTTCAGCAGAAGATGATCCTGAATATCAAGCAGAACAATTTTTACAGAGCATATCTGAGTCCTCAGAGACCAGTTTTTGGTTTTATGTTTACTTTTTATTTTTTCAAAAATTTATCACTAAATTTTTTATTCTTTCTTTTCTAGTTTCCTCCTACTCAAACTCAAATTTCAAAAAATATTAAAAATTTCAACAATGAGAATCTCACTTTGAAAGCTGCTTTAGATGAACTTCCCAAACCCTCAAGTGTAAACTCCAAACTTAAGCATTGAGCCACAAATTCTATAAACTTTAACCATCTTTCAAAACTTGGTATTACTTCAAGCAGATATTTGGTTTTTGTGAATGATTATTTTTATAAAAAAGATATAAGTATGAATTTTTTACTATATATCTTATTCAATAACATTTATTTTTTTATCTAATCAATTTTCTCAGAAAAATCCTCTATGGCAAAAACATCACTCAACTTTGAGAAGATGAAGTTTGATCATATGCTAATGAAAGATCAACAGGCCTTATTTTTGAAGAAACTTTTTTTTTGCTTCAATAAAATTTTGAAAAGGCCAGATGAGATGCAGATGAAATGGAAAGAATTCATCTTTTCTCAGAGAAAACAAAAGACCGTGATTTTTAAAGAGAAATTGCAAGCTATGAATTGGAAAAGTAAGAAAATTTTTAAAAAAAATTATTCATTATGGAATTTTTAATAAAGTGCCAATATTATGATGACATTAAAAAAAGTCTTTAACTTTTCAATTGATTGTTTTTTTTAATGATTTCCAGAAAAAAAAAATGGGCAACATGATAGCAGGTGCCAATCCCTATCTTTGACTTAACACAATTTCAGTTCAGCTATAATTCTTCTGGAAAGACTATGCACTGAAAAATGAGCACACTAGCTTGTGCAACATAAAATAAAATCTACTCTTAAATCAAAACTGAATATAAGGATAGGCACCTGCTAGCAAGTGCCACTTCAGTTTTTGTGGTGATTTGGTTCATGTTCGCAATTAAAATATTTTTTTACTGATTATATTCATTTCTTCCCCTCTCTGTAACTTCAAACAGCATATTTGTAGTAGTAATTTTGCATTTTCAATGATAATTTCTGGTTTATTCACTTTGTTTGTTTCCTCTCCCTCTGCAATTTCAAATTTCAAATTTTTCCTTATTGCATAATTTTTCAGTCATAAACTCTCCCTGTGTCTCAAAAAATTAACAGTACCTTCATTCTCTGTCTCCCCTATCCCTCAAACACTTTTCAGGAATTTTTTGGCATATTTTGGCAGTGTTTTTAGTATTTTTTAGGTGAATTCTTCATTATTCTTTGGGGGCTTTTTTTTAAATTTTTTAACAGAGTTTTTTGCTTTTTCTTGGTGGTTTTTTGTGTGTTTTTGGCAGCACTTTTTGGAATTGTCTTTAGCAATTTTGAAGACATTTTTTGATTTCATTTGGCTAAGGTTTTTGCTATAGTTTGGCAGAATTTTTCACTTTTTTTGGCAGTGCTTTTAGGGTTTTTAGTGGAATTTTTTTCTATTGTTTGGCAGCATTTCTAGTGTTTTTGGTGGAATTTTTTTCTATTTTTTGGAAGAGTTTTTTGATATTTTTTGAAGCTTTTTTAAAGTTTTTGGCAGAATTATTTGAATTTTTTTTAACTTTTTTTAGATTTTTTTGGTGGTGTTTTTCTCTATACTTTGGAAACATTTTCACTCTTTATGGAAGCTTTTTTTCTTTTTTTGGTGTTTTTTTTTGATTTTTTGAGCTTTATTTGCTATTGCTTGGCTGAAATTTGTGCTATTGTTTGGTAAATATTTTTTCAATTTTTAGGAGGTTTTTTTTTACATTTTTTGGCGGTATTTGTATCATTTTTTGGTGGTGTTTTTAATAGGTTTTTCTTACGGTTTGGTGGTGTTTTTTGAAAAATTTTGTGGACTTTTTGGGGGGTTTCAGAGGCATTATAAAATGATGTCAATATCAACTCAAATTAACAATGATAAATACAGTTCTTCTTCATTATGATATCTTAATTTACTTTCTTCCTCTTCAGTCTCATCTCTAACAAATAAAGAAAATATATTCCAAAATCAGAAGAAAATCTTGAAAGAAAAAAAATTTTATGAAGCTTTTTTGGGTCACCTAACAGGTATCAAATTTTTCAAATTCAATCACCACAAAAAACAAAGTCGAACCTACTAGCAGGCTTCTATCTTTATATTCAGTTTTGATTTAACAGTAAATTTGATTTGATTTTGCACAAGCTAGTGTGTTCATTTTCCAGAGGGAAGTCTTTCCAGAAGAGTTTTAGCTGAGCTGAAATTGAGTTAAGTCAAAGATAGGAATTGGGGCCTTCTATCAGGTGCCCATGTTTTTTTTCTGGTGGGTTTTTTTAAAAAAAAATCAAAAAAAATTTTTAAAAAATATACAAGCCTTACCAAAAGATGATGGTGACCAAGTTATAGTGGTTGTCAGTAATAGCTTCAAACCTCAATTTATCTTACAGGCTTATTATTTTAATGGAGCTCAAGATGAAATGTTTAATTGATTTTCAGATCTTATCTTTACTTTATATCAAAAGGCTTTGGTTAGGAAACCTTTAAATAATAAAAGCAACTATGAAGGGATTATGATTGGCCTTATATGGAGACCAGAATATTTTAAAGGAATTTCATTTGGTATGTATAATTTTTTTTAATTAATTATTTCATTCTCATTCTTACTTTAATAATATCTTTAGGTATATATTCCTTGCTTAGGAAGATTAGATCTGAAGAAATGGAAGAAGATTTTAAAATGTGGAATACATTGGGTTCTTTTACTTCATTTTTGGCAAATAGTTTTCAGAAATTATGTATCTCTTCTTTTCAAAATAATAATGAACTTGAAATCAATTGGGACTACCTAGTTATTCAGTTGCTGAATGGTGCATTTCTGATAAAAGTGATATATTCTCTTCTAATTTTTCCATTACTTATGGAGGATTTCATGACAAGAATAACATGGGCACAAATGACTCAAATTCTCTTACCTTTGGTCTCTTCTCTTACATCAACCATAAAACAGGTTGCCCAGTTCCATCTCAAAAGCTACTTAAAGGACATGGTTTATAACTTTCACATCACAAATATATTATCAACATTGGTTTACAAAAAATAAATATTGAAACAGTTTGAAATTCATCTAGATACAACCATCAAACAACAACAGCTTCCCCTGGTTTGGAATCATGAAGTAACCTCCACCATTTAGGGGCTCAATTCAGATAAATCAAGACTTAACATATCATGTAAGCAAGGTAAGAAAAGAATTTTCTGTTGAATCAAAATATCTAGGTAGACATGCAAAACTTGAGATCTAAGAAGAGCTTCCAATTTTCTCTTTCAATGTCATAATTTTATGTATACAAGTCATCCAAACACTTAACTTACTTGAGGGTTTTAGCTTTTAGGCAATGCTACTGTAATTCATGTATATATATTAATTTGCTTCACATTTTCTTGAATATAGTTTTGAATCACATATATTTCCTTAAATCTAATTACTTTATATTTATTTTTGGCTCTGAAAGACTTGTACATCTTTTATTTATGCATTTAAATTGATGTTTAGAATCAGCATCCCGTACCAGGATAAAATTCAGGGGGAGGTATTGACATTTTTTTGACATAAAAATTTAAGAGAAAAGTTAGAAAAAAAGAAATTTATATTATGTTATACTTATAAAATTGAATCAATGTAATTTTCAAATTAGAGAAATAAAAACTTATGCACTTACATGCATGAATTTTAAATTAAAAACATGATATTGAAAATTTTCCAGATTTTCATAGAACTTCTTAATTAAATTTTGATAAAAAAAACAGGACCAACCAAGTAAATAAATGTTCTTGTGCTTCAAGGCTATCTGGTGAAAATTTAATCACAAGAACACTTTAACCAGAAAGAAACACTTCGATTCTTTTGATAATAGTTATATTTCAATCCCAAAGCCTTACCAAGTGATTTATAATTTAATTGAATGAGTAGTACATCTTCTTCATCTACTTGGAGAAATTACAAGGCACATTGCTATTGGCTCACTTAAGAATACAGAAAGCATTGAACTCCATGTGAAGATTTAGATTAATATTGTGTTAAGAATACAGAAAGTCAGAGAAAGAGTGTAAGTTTACAAAGCTAAAGTTGGCACCATAAAAGATGTGATTTCCTTATTTTCAAACCAGACCCTTCAAAGAAGTTTGAATCATCAAAATTTCAGACTGATTAAAAAAAAGAAGATAAGGTAGAATAACAAAAGTCAATGTTTTTTTATGGATATTATAGAGGCACTAAAGATGAAAACTGTTAAACCATCAAGAATAACAGAATAAGAAAGCTCTCAAACTAAAAAGATTTATTATGAAGATTCAACAGATGAACACATTTTAGGTATAGAGCCTTGTGGCTTTGAAATTTTCTGAAAAAAGAGAAGAGCCAAACTGATCACCAAACATAATTTACTAGCTTAGAAACATTCACAACATTTATGTGATTTGGGTATAGAAAGTAATTGTAAGTTTCAGGATGTAGAGTAGATTTGGATTATAGATACTAATCTTTCATTCTAATTAATTAACTAAAAAGAATTGTAAATCAGAAAAATTAGTCAAATTACTAGTACAGGATCAGTTAGACAAAGAAAAAAACTAAAGGAAAATCGACAGATGAAGATGATGATGGATCTATTTGGGAACAGAGAAAAGATTATAGAAAGTCAAAATAAGCAAAAGATCTTGTGAAGGTATGATATCAGGAGTAGGAAGGAAGCTATTATTAATTAGTGAATTAGTGAGTGATGAGTATATAGAATGGTTTGATGATGTGAAAAAAAGATAAGGGTGATTTTAGAAGATTTTCAAAAAGATATCAATGTATAAATTCAGAAAGAATGAATTTACTTGTAGTAATAGTGGATGAAAATCAAATGAGATTATAAATAATTATAGATTAAATTAAAGCTAAGTCTCCCAATGTGCTGGTTTGATTGGAAGGGTTCTTGCCCTTATTCTAGTGTCTTCAGAAGTAGAAGTGTTGGACATATTGGGAGGTGGTTTTTCTTCTTCAACTTCATAAAGCTCTAACCATTGATCTTTGAGGTCAGCAAGTAGGTTATGAATTATAGTCAAACACAGAATCCAGTTTATCACTGCCTAAATTTTTTATTTATTTCTAAGAGCACTTCTTAATTCCTTAAAACTAGAAAAAAGACATTTCAATATTCCAGTATAATGTTTAATACAGGCTCTTCACTTTTCCAAATGATTGTTGAACTTGTAATTGTGACTGTTGTCTGAAGCTGCTCCCCAAAAAAAGGAAGTATATACTTTCCGTTTACATAAGAAGAATCTTCTAGAAGATACAAAGCTTCATCAAAGAGTTTTTCAAGTTCTCTTTAAATTTAAATTTTTTGGAAGATGTAGAAGTTATCACATGATCCAGGATATCCAGAAAATATAAATATCAATTTTTTGTTGACATCACATATAATCTGAACTAAAATTTAATACCTATAAAAAAGATATTTGATTGTGTAAGTATGGAAAATAATGAAGGGAATCATTTTTCAGACAAATCAATTTTTTCCACATTGAGCAGGTTTCTGACTCAAAGGAATAGTATTAACATCAACAAAACCCTCTTCTTGCATAACCTGAGATAATTCAAGCTGCCTTTCTTTTGTTGGCCAGGTGAGAAGTTGAGATTCCAAGGAGTTTATAGCAGTGATGCATCATTTTGTGTAAGTTTTAACAGAACCATAACATAAATTAAAGACATTTTCCAAAAATCTCAAGTTAGCACCATTACCATTTGAACCAAAACAACATAGTGTCATGTCCAATTGAATTAAATGATCATGTTGTTGTTTTTGCGAATTATTGTGAAAGACAGGGTGATCCTGAACTAGCTCAAAAAATTTAATTAAAAATTCTTGAGAAGTCCTGAACTAATATCTGAAACTGGGAAAAGATAGATTAATAACGGCTTGGATGGTTTACTTGGGGGTATGAAGTAATTGATGCTTTCAGGGAAGAATGTAACATTGACTGGAAATTTATGATTAAAAAATGAAAAAGTTTTCAAGATTATATTCCAAGAGCAGATCAAGAGCTATGAAATTCATCTCTTGATGTAATTTATGGTAATTTGAGAGTGAGGAAGGGATGACTCTTATATGGTATTAAAAATTAAATGTTTTACAATTCTTTGAGTCATAAAGAGTTATTCTTCAGAGTGCTTCATATAATTGAGATGATGCTGACAAATTAATGAAATGGGGCTTTATTGTGAAATCATCACTTTTGATTGAGAAATTCACATTTGAGTGAAATAAGTGACTTATATTGTCAGCCTAGATATCCCTAGGACTGAGTATTTCTTATACTTAAAATAAGATAATCTTAAGTACATTAAGCTTATATCTTAAAAATAAGGTTAAAACAATAATATATATGATTATATTACATATATATATAATTATTACTCTATAATATAAATTATAGTAGTTTAAATAGCTTATCCATAGCCTAATAATACTTATTAAGGTGTTAATGGAGTCATAATATACTTATCTTAAGTGATATTATGTAATTATTGACATACATAACCTTATATGAATACATAAATCTCATATTCAGTGAAATATGCAGTATATTATGTATATTTAGGTATATAAGTGGGTTTTAGCCTCTTAATAGCCTATAACCTTTATTTTTCTGCTTATTTTAGGTCATATGGACGTATCCAGTGGACTCACAATGCCTACAGAAGCATATACATCTATTTCAGGCACATACACTCAGTCTGGACAACTTAATCTGCTTCCTTGGATGGATATTCACGGATTTATGGGTTGAGGGTCATTTCTGGGTTTATATGGATTCTTGGGGATGTTATTGGGGACTTGGAAATTTCATTTGTTTCCTTTATATGATTTGGGTTTCATTATATTCTCTTTGGTTGAGTTATTTTACCTGTTTCTTTATGGTATCCACTTTTATCTAGATTTTCTATTTATGGTATGGGTCTGTGTTATCATTAATTGTGATGGAGGGTCCTTACTGGAGGTCTGGGTGTTGAATCTGCTTGAAGTGGACGCCATGGGGAGGTGATGGGCCCTCAAAGTGCTGTAATTTCCGGGGATAGCAGTGACATCATCTGGATTGAAGGTCTGTGCACTCCAGTGGATTTTGATGGTTATTAGACATCATTCACTTACTACAATTCAAATAAACATTATAACACAATTATTATTATTCAAAGATATATTATAATGCCATTAAAAATTGATATTATCTTTATATAAGCTATAACTATATTATATTCATCTATTTTCCACCACTAGCACACATTTAAATCCAAGTATTGTGAGTTTTAGAGTACAACTATTTTATTAGTCTTCCCCTGAGGTTTAATCACTAAATCATTTATTAAAAAGTAGTAGGAACATTAATAAATACTATTAAATCATACTTAAATACTAGATACACTGACATATATCATTTTGAAATCCACCAATGTTGGGGCTAGGGTTTTTCAAAAATCTGCAGATAGATAAGTGCATATTTTCCAGAACTAACTCCCCCCTATTTTTAATTTTCATTTCCAAGAGATGTTCAATTTTTTAAATTTTCTTTGAGGCAAATATAGAAATAATTTAATTTTTTTTCTTCCTCACTAAAGCATTGCCTTTTTCATTTGTTCCCCAATAATCAATTATCATATATGATATATTTTTTCAATTGAAATCTTATATTTACCAAGACATTTCAAGAAACTCATCATTTTGAAAAATGAGAAAGATTATTAATGAACATAAATGGTTTAAAGGATACACAATCCAATTAATGAATATTGAGAAATATCACATGTATATGCAAATCATCTTTACTAGGAGATCAGTGGCTCCATCAAAATTATTTTGAAAATGTATTCAGTGACACAATTATTTTCTCAGAATTTTGAAATTATTTCATAGTAACCTTAAATAGTTTTTTAGCTGAATTCCTATTATAACTGAAAATATTCATAAGTAATTTTTCAAAGTCCAAAAATTATATATATACCAAAATTTTTATTTAAAATAAAGCTTATTATGAGAATATATAAATTATTTTTTAAAACTCCTAACTTAAAATAAGTGCATTATTCAAGATTCTTTTTAGGAACTTAAATAGGTTTTGGATTTTTGTAAGCTCCAAGATATTAATCAGCACTTTCTTGCTATATGTTATCAAATGAAACTGAAAATTTAAAGAAGGTATCCAAATACTATACTCATAATTTTAAGTTCTTGATATTTGATGTGAAAAAATAACTACTCTTGTATCCTACATTGGTTCCTTGTTTAAAAATGATTGAGAGTACCCAAATGGTACCAGAGGGTTTTTATTATCTGTATCCTCTATTTACAAGCTGTACAGTGGGCGTCAATGTATTTTAATCATTTTTAACAATTTTAATTACCCACAAAATATCACTTAAACATCCCAAATTCTTCACAAGTGATATACTCCAAGCCCTAGTTTCATAATAGCTTATTAAAATTCTCATAAAAAATTCATTTATTTCACCACGCAATATGGGAGGTAGACTTGCTAGCAAGTCTGAAAACATGAACCCAAATTCATATCTAATTGAGCACACATTGAGGTGGTGTTAAAACAATCATGAGGAAATATGTATTTTAATTTGAACACAACTTGGAATTAATTAAAAAATTTATTGAAGCACAGTTGATAATTAGAAAAACAAATCTTGATGCTTGAATTATTAGAGTTTTTGTAGGAATATTGAGGTAAGTGAACCCCACTACCAAAAAAAAAAAAGTTGCCACATACATAGGATTGTGAAAAATCATGTTTTTTGTTTTTTCTTAAAAAATATAAAAATTGTTGTATAAATTGAACTAAATCCCTTTTGCATGATTTTACAAGATTTTTCACAAATCAATTTATAAAGGAATATCCCAATACTATAAAAAGTTATTCAAGAAAAAAAATTATTAAAATGATAATTTTCATCAAAATTTTATAAGTAAAAATTTCCTGAAGTATATATTTGATCTCGTTGTACAATTATATATTCTTAAGTCTTTCTCAAGCTTTAAAGTATTATTAGAAGCTACATAAAGTACAAAATTGATGGTAAAAATATTTTATTTAAATGTACAATTCAAAAAAATTAATATTTATACCATAATTTAAGATATAAAAATATTTTATTGTCACTATTTTTCAAAAAAATAATTTACCATTACCTTCATTATAAAAAAAAATAAGTGTCAAATTTCAAAAAGAATAAAGTATATAACTAAAAAGTTTTTCACAATAGTTATAAGTTTTTTTTTGTTTCATTCCATTTCATTTTCAATTCTCTATAATTTATTATATATCTATATTATTTATTCTCTTTAAAAAATCCTTCCTAAAAAATCTCCCTCTACTCTTTTGTGCTTCAAATATGGTTTCCCTAACACACTCTCTCAGTCTCTTAAGTTTAGTGATACTCTCCACAGTCCTCTCCCCTCACCACCCTTTGTATCCCCCTTCTCCACCCCTCTCCCTACCACCTCACCTCACCTATATCAATTTGTTACACATATCACCATTTTTAATCCCTTATTAACCCTTATATATCTCATATCACTATGAATAACTTTAACTTATCTTTCTCTCACCCCTCTTCCTCTATATGGAAGAAAGGGGTGAATTGAGAAGCTAAAGAGGTTGTTTGAGCAGCAAAAGGATCCAGATGATTTTCAGGTTAAATGGTTGGGAAGGGGGAAAAGAAGGTTGGATTTGGAAGCAAGAGGTTTAGAATATCTTAAAAAGGGCTTGGTGGGTTAAAGGGTGGTAAGGAAAGGTCGAGGTGGGAGGTGAAAGAGGTGGGGTGGTGAAGGAGGGAGTGTTGAAGGGGTGAGTATAAATGAGGAGGGAAGCGAGAGTAGTGGGGTGGGGTGAAAAGTAGAAGAGGTGGGGTGAGGAGTATGAAAACTTACTCATGAATGTTTGATACTACTGTAACTTCCTTGGGATGTTTATCAAAATAAGAGATATGGGAGCGAAGTAAGAAGGAATACAAAGGCAGAGAAAGGCATGTATAGAGCTCAAAAGTATGTGAAACAAGGTAGAAAAAACTGAAGGTGGAATTTATCTTTTGGCTGTAGAACAGATTTCACCTTGTCTGATTTCAGCACTCATTTTCCACAATCAAAACAACATGTAAAAGTGGTTTATTTCTATTTTTACCCCTCAATACATTCAAGATTTTGGTTTATTCAATGATTGTAATAAGTACCTAACATTGAGACTGAAAATCTACAGGAGTGTAAAAACTAGCCATTGAATACTATTTCAATTTTTTACAAAGTCTTTAAATTATGTTTATTAAGAATATTCATAAGATTTATAGCCAATTAAATGGTTAAACCTTTGAAACAAGTTGGAAAAGTAAAAAAGCCTATATTAAAATTTTGAGCTAATGCCATTTTTTTCTTTTATTAGATGAATGTATAGAGCTTTTAATTTATTTCAGAAAGATTTTAGTGAGATTTATAATATTTTTAAATTACAAAGTAAAATTTAAATAAATATTAAAAATGAAACACATTGATATATATACTAAACCTTTTGCTTTATTTTATATTCTATGATTACTGTACATGAAATAATAATTAGTCATGATAACCAAAAATTTATTAAAATGAGTATGTTAGCTTTCTCATAATCTTTTCTATAATGTATTAAATAAAAGAAAATACTTTTTGAGTCAGTTTTTACTAAAGTTTTTCATTTCAACGACTATATACATTTTCCAAAAATAATATATCTTAATTTTGTTGGAAGTTAGATCGAACTCACAATGAGATCCTGTTTTGAACTGTGGTTCAAGCTAAGTAAAACTGTGAGAAAATTTATAATTTTTTTAAAAAAACTATCAAATATTTTTAAATGTAAAAATAAGTATATTCTTAAATCAAAAATATTTATATTAAACACTTTAAATTTCTGGAAACAAGTACAAATGATGAATAATTTTGGAGAAACATTTTTATTAAAAATATTTGGATGTTAATTTTCTAATATTATGTAATTATTCTTTTTTCTCCATTAAAGATTAAGAAGATAACTAAAAAAATATAATAAAACTATAACATATAAAAAAGGTATCAGATCTTCTTCTTACATTCATACTAACTCAAAAAAACAATTTGTTCATTTTAAGTACAAATTATATAGATCATTCAAAGCTTCACATTTTTTTTCTAGATTTTCATGTGTAAATTAAAGGGAAATCTCATAGGATAAAAATAGTAAATTTTTAAAAATTTAAATATACATATTTCAAATAAATATATATTTTTGTAAAAACTCAAATTTTAAGCACAAGTTTCTGTTTTAAATATGTACTGATGAGTTGAAATATTTTCTATCTAAATTCATTTTTTTAAAATATATTCATTCTAGTATTCCTTATTTATAAGGCCAATTACAAGAAGATTTATAAAATCTTCTGTTTACATATAATATAAAAGGGATTTTACTTTAAAGAATTAGAAATTCTATAGTAGAATAATATAATTTTTACCTATCATTGTTAATATCATTTTCCTAATAAATGATTTTTAAATTATCAACTCATATATTCTATTTAAAAAGTATGTGTAAATTTTCAGTTGTGAATTAATCCTGTCAAAATCTTTCTTTCAAAGACTACAAAATCAAACTTGAAACTTTTTGCTTAATTTGTTCATCAACAACATATAATTGAAATATTCTGTCTATTCATTTAAAATATGCATCATTATTTCTTTTAATAAAAATATAATTCCTTTAAAACTAGCTTTTTTATACAAGTATAACTCAAAATACCTATTGTGTTTTTTTTACAAGATAATTATCATATGGTGGTTATTCAGTTAGTAACTAATATAATGATGAAAAGTTACCAATTCTACCTATTAAGTTCAGTTCTTGTACACTATTTTACTCTGAAATTTTACCTGAACCACATTTTTTGACATGAGAACAATTTCAAAAATCTATAGTGCTTATTTCCAGGTGGAAATAGAAATTATCTCACCATATAGCATGGAAGCACACTTAAGCATTAATATTAATTTAAAAGAATTTTATGCTTTTTTTGTTGTGTTTTATCTTTAAAATCTTACTTATAGTTTGAATTTCAGTTTTTCATATGGAAAATTCATTGAGTAGTGATTAATTATTTTAAATAATTAGATCACTCACCAATGGACAATATTTTCATAGTATTTTGATGAACTAAATCATGAAAAGTTCTGGAATCTCATATATTTTTTATGTTAACTAAATGCTGATTACAAAACTACTTAGTATTTGAGGAATAAACAGAACAAATAAAAGCTCAAAAATGAGTTTCCTTTTGATTTTAATCATTGACTTGCATTTAAAAATTTCAAAAGCTGGACTAAAATCTACTATTATAAGAGATATACTTTTTTACAGACATATAATCAAATAATTTCTCAAATATTATTGTTTAGTATAAGTAATTTTTTAGAGTACTTCATTTAGTCAGAGATTGAGAAAACACATTGATAATTTTTTTTTAGTTATATGTGGTTTAACAGTATTCTAGAAGTAAAAATATAAGAGATTTGATGGTTCAATATTTTTTTTGATAAATCAACTGAATTGAAAATAATTATATTGAATTAACAAAAACATATAAATACATGAGATAAAGAATAAGGTCATATGGGTTAAAATTAAAAATCAAAGCTTCAAATTCTGGGTTAAAAGGAGTCTTCAAAAAAAAGAGCCACATATATAATTTTATATTTTTCTCAAAAAATTAATTAACTCACTAGAAATCTTAGAAATAATAATTTTGAAATAAGTACTATGATTTTCAGTCTTTTTACTGATAAAGTAAGATTCAAAAGTAGCATTAAATTGTGTTTTATTAAAAAATTCTGTGAATTTATCAGATTATTAAGCTCCCCAACTTTGTATTTCTATTAATTTTTCATTAAACTCTCAATGTTTTTTCAGCACAGTATCATTCATCCTTGGTTAAGAGCCCAATATGAGTTCAAATTAAAGTTCAGTATCAGTTCATTATAGGTTCAGTCTGAGCTCCATCTGTGTTTCATCTAAGTTCAAGTTGAGGACTTGCTAGCAAGTCCCCCCCAAATATTGTTTGGTGTTTAATACTTATTTTTTTTGTAAAAATGTGTAAAATGACACCCAAGAATATTTTTATAGCATGATGAGCTCAGCATCATTAGATAAAGCTAGGAAATTATAATCATTTTCAAAAAAAAGAAGCTGAAAAAATTTATTTTAAAAGAAAAATTAAAAAAGATTGAGGGTTCACAAATTTGGGGAACCACCAGAAGCTGCAAATAATTCCCTCATTTTCATGGCCATTGACTTGAAAAGTTTCTCTAAAAAGCCCTCTTGTATATCCTCCTAAGCATGCTGCAAAGCAACTTTGAGTTCTTACATATTTTGAGGCTGGAAGTTTTTTTAATGTTTGTTTTCATCTCTCTCCACACATTCTCAATTTGATTGTTATCAGGCAAATGCAGAGGTCAGCTCTCAATATTCTTGAGGTTTATAGAATCTTGGGATTTCTTGGATTGCTTTTATTTTGGAACAGGGTCATTATCCTCCATTAGAATGAGCTTGTTTTCTGGATCATTTTTTTAAGAAATGGGATAATAACAGTGCAATAAAAATTTTCAATAAAGTGGGTTGAAGTGCATTGCTTCTATGGAAGAATGACAAGTGGTGATTTAGTTTTGTTGAAGAATGCACCCCACACTATATTATTTGACATTCAACTCTTGAAGGTTGGATGAAGACATTCATTTTTGAATTTTTCAGTTTTTTGAAGCCACACTAATGATGTTTTTACTGGCTTGTGAAGCTCCAATGAAGACTCTTAGGACCACAATATACTTCCCCAGTCAACTACTGTCCAGTTTTTATGCTCTTGAGAAAATTTTAAGTATTTTTGAAAAAAATTTCTGTTTATAAATGGCTTCTTTTCTGTTATACAAGAATGGAAACCAAGCTTATGAATATGATATCAAGAGTTTTGGACTGAGAACTTCCTGATCATTGAGTTGGAAATGATCTTGATGTTTAATTAGTGATTTGAAGAAACAAGTTGCTTTAGTTAAAGAAGGTCTTGAGGCATGATTTTGAAATTACCACCACTTCTTGGGGAGGTCTCAACTGTCCCTGAGCACTAAAATTTTTTGATAATCAAGTTTATAGTGGTTTGAGGGAGTTTGATCTGTTTAGATATTTGAGTTGGAGTGAGTCACCCAGCAGTCAGATTATTTAACACAACTTTGGTTTAAGTTGAATGATGTGGTTTGGCTGCTTAAGAGCTTACAATACATGTTGTAAACCATAAAGTTGGCCAAAAAATTTGGACCCATTTTCAAAAAATCTATTTAGACAAAAAAAGAATATAATGGACATACCTGATGGAAGATAGAGGGACAAATAATCAAAAAAATAGAGAGAAAGAGAGAAACAGTATTATTGGTGATATCATGGTGGATTGAGAAGAAGCTTAAAATGATGTAAAATAAAAGCTATGCATGTAAAATGACAAAAATACATGGCCACCCACTATACATTATACTCTGGTAAGAAACAATAGGGGGTATCAAAGTTAGAAATCTTCCAATTCAAAATGCCTTTTTTTCACCAAATAAACCATGATTATTTTTTAAAATATGCCATATTGTGCCCCAAAAATACCTTTTTACTGAGAATCAATAGGGGTATCAAAGTTAGAAATTTGTAATTCTTTAAAAAGGCATTTCACAACACAAAAAGAAAGCCACAAACTCAACACTAATTCTCAGTAAAAAGGTTTTATGGGGGTACAATATGGCATATGTTAAAAAATAATCATGGTTTATTTTGTGGAAAAAATATTTTTTTTGAAATGAAAGGTTTCTAACTTTGATACCCCCTAATTTCATTCTTGAGGCTCTCTTTTTCTGCTGTGAAATACATTTTAAATAATTAAAATTTTCTAACTTTGATACCCCCTAATAACTCTCAATGATGACTAATCATCTTTAAACCAAAAATCATTTAGCTTTTACTGGCTGAAAATCCCAACTATTATGTGATCCTCAATTGAGACATTCATTATACTATCATAATAGATCCATTTGTATTTGGTACAGAGTTCAAGAAAAGTCTAGTATATTTTAGTCTCAGTTGAGTATGAGTTCTATCTAAGTTCAATTTGAGAAATTTCTAGAAAGTCCCCCCCCCGAAATATTGTGTGGTGAATGCTTCAATCAAAGAATCATTGTGGGATCTTGTCCTGCACCCCTCCTTTTCCTTTTCCCCCTGGGATCTACCTTATTTTAAATCAACTTAGTCTTTGATGATCAAAACTCCCGAAATGACTCAAGACATGTTTACAATGGACCTCCTTTGATCCTTCTCTCTCTTTGATGAAATATTTTATACAGACGGCTCTCTTCTACCTGACCATGGTGCAGTTGCAGCTTCTTACTTCCTGCTCACAAATGTAGTTACCCAGTAGCCACTTTTTACAATGGAGGATCATTCTATCTTTAAAGCCAAACTCCTTGAACTACTAGGTATATCTGTTTTGCCATGATGCAACAGTGGTGCAACAGTTACACAATGGTTTTGCAAAAGTTACATAAAAATTAGTTTTTCCACTGAAGGATGCATAAGGTGTCAAGGTCATTCTTTGTGGCAAAAATTTTTTCATGAAAATTTTTCACCTACTTCATCTCCAATATACAGTCTGGATTTGTTTCTTCACCCTTTTTTTTCTTAATTTCATAAAATATCAACTGAAAAGGGGTATGAAGGAGAAAGTAGCCTCATTAAGTAAAGAGCTTTGTAAAGTACCCAGAAATATATTCTCATCACCTCCTTTTTTTGACTTCTCTCGCAGAAATCACTTGATTCCATTTCAAACTAATTTATGACTGATGAAGACCTATAGATTCAGAATATAATGTCAAATTAAAGAAAGGATAAATAGTTTTTTTATTGCTCAAGAATTTGTCAGACATTCATTCTTGAGATTGAAAAGTAGAGACAAGCAGGGTATGAAAATATTATGCAAAGATAGACAAATAAAAAAAGAGGGAAATCAGAAAATGAAACAATTAGAAATGATTGAAATTGAAGGGGAAAAAAGGAAGAAAATTTGAGTCTAAATGGCAGGGGACTCACAATATGCATCTTCATTGTGGGGGTATAGCAAAATTTTGGCACATTTCATTGTAGAAAGACTCTTATGGTTGCCTTGCTGTAAGCAGAGTCCAAGGGAGTTGGATAAACCAAAGAAAACCCTGTACCTTTAATTTAATAAAGAGCTCACAATTAACTAATCTGTAGCCTCTACTTGATATGAAATGACTAATAAACTATTTGTTATTAATGGTGTGTTGATGTAGAATTGATGTTCTTTATAATAGGGGGTTCAAAGTTAGAAATTAGCCAGTTCAGAATACTTATTTTTTCCATCAAATCATACATAATTATTTTTTCATATATAGCATGTCTTTCCCCCAAGACTCCTCTTTACCAATAATTAACGGTAAGTTTGTGGCTGTATTTTTGTGGTGTGAAACTCCTTTTAAATAATTTCAGATTTTTAACTTTGATACCCCCTAATGAAGGTGAGAAACACAACAGTGAAGCTGTATTTAGAAAAGTTTTTTAAATTATTAAATAATATGTGTTTATGAATCTTTTATTTTTATATGATTTATATGTTATATTCAGATCACTGATGATAAGATCTTTAAAATGGTTCCCTATATGTTATTATATATGATGATGAGTGAATTTAATAAAATTTTATGTAAAAGTGTTATATTTATAAGGGTATTACAATTTTATAATTTGTTATGTAAATTAATAATGGTTGTTATTAATATGTGTTTTTGTGGTCAATAACAAGTTGTTCTCTGTTATATTCCCTATGCTGTCTAATTTCAAGTCTACAGGCTTAATATGCATAGTATGTCATATGACCTACTTTCCTTAGCTGGAGAATTCCGGAGCTCATCCAGAGATCACTGGAGTTCATACAGAGCTCGTCCGGAGCATTCCAGAGCTTGTATGGACTTCCAGACTCAATTAGAACCTTTAAATACTACTAAAAAATCTAGGAAAATTATAGATGATAGAGCTACTTCTCCTTCATAATCGATTCTAAATTTTGTAGTGTTCACAGCCCTCTTCATCTAGTAAACAATTATCAAAGATAATTAAATTACAAAAAATCAAAAAAACCTAAAAATACTTTATAGAATTATAAAAATTGAAGAAAAATAGTAAAAATTTGAAAAAAATTCCCAGAGGTTTGTTAGACTCCTGAATTTACTTTCCATGCATTTTTAGACCTATAATAGTATTTCCTGACTGACATTTATTTGTTTAATCTTGACTGGTAAAATCAACCCCTTTTAAACTAATTTTTATACTCATTTTTTAAAATATTACCATTTTAAAATTAAGTTGGCCTTTCCAATCTCAATAATCATCTTCTAAAAATCCTTTTATAATAAACTTTAGTGCCCTACTAGACTTTAGACTTCCACACTGTATGATGAAATTTGATGCAAAAGATAGGTAAATTGATTAGATAAACATTCTGAGTGTATTGTAATGGTTCTTGAATTGCTTCTCTTGCAGTCTGTGTTATTATTTGGAGGAAGACGGGTGATATTGAGATGATGGTGGTTGTATGAAAGAAAAGGGAGCTATCTGTATGCATAAACAGTGACAAAAAATTATTTCTGGGCACTGTACAGTGCCCATAAATATCTCCTTGTCACCCCTGTTTTTGTTACATTACAAACTCAATTTTTATTTCTTTTTCATTAAAACCACCATCTCAGGTTGAACTGTATGTGTAGTTTCATAATATCTAATCAAATAAATGATCACATAAAACCTTTTTTTAAATTTAAATTTTTGTGATTCCCCCTATATCTAAATCCAAAAATAATGACCTTATGATGTTGATAGCAGTATTTTCTAGAAGCCTAAAGGTCACCTAAATGATATAAAAAAACAACAACATGAGAAAAAAAATCAAAAAAAAAATTATTTTTCCTACCTGGTCACCAGCAGGTAGGTCCACCAGAATCATCAATGATAGACACATATGAGTGGGAATCAATGCCACTAAGTCCTTTAGAATTGAAGCAGGAGGTCATTCTATGCCGAATGCAAGGCTTCCATCATATTTCTTTTAGATTCGGGCAGGTAATATATGTGAACAGTTGCTCTGCGCTTGATTACCAAAAAAGGTGCATCTTTGATGACTTGCCTATCTCAAGGGAAAAGTCATATGCCCAAAAAATCCTTTAAAAATCTTTGAAAAACCAATATCAATGATGTAGGAAAAATTTCAGACATCTGTGGTGGTAGACTTTGCCAATAACGGGTTCATTGGAAGTGGGTTGGTTGAATATGTTGCCTGCTCAAGGGTTTACTTGCATATGGTATGAGGTGGAATTGACAAGTTCATCACACTTTTTATCTTGGAAATATTTGCACAGTTGTTGGAGGTGAGGAGGCAAATAGAACTTGACATTTCATGGGGCATAGTCTTGCGTGGACAGCCTGGGCAACCTGTGTTTGCCACTACTAGTCTGGAGTAGTATTAGTCAACTAAAAAATGGACAGTTGTCCATGGAATGCATAAGTTGCGGGCTATCTTGAGTTGGTTGGCACCAGGAATCACCATCCCTTCCACCAGTGCCCACGTTTCTGTTTTGTGGTGGTGAGTTTGAGCTCTTGAAATTGGCAAGCTGGGATGGCGAAAAGGGGAAATTTGGGTGGTTTTGATATGGCTTTATAATGAAAAATAATGATTAAAATGATGAAATGACATTACCTAGTGAATGTTGAGATGCAAGTGAGTTGGAATTGAGGTGCGGGAGGCCAGGTATCAGCGAGATGGTGGTTTTATAAGGCAAAGATGGAACAACAAGAAAAAAGAAAAAAAAATTAAGTGGTGACAATGACTTATTGCCGGGCACTGTACATAGCTCTTTACCTAATGAGGCTTCCTTCTCCTTCATGCCCTTGTCAGGTAAGATTGTATGAAATTAAGAAAAAAAAGGGTGAAGAAACAAAGCCAGACTGTATATTGGAGATTAAGTAGGTGAAAAAATTGCATGAAAAGATTTTTGCCACTAAGAATGACCTTAACGCCTTATGCATCCTTAAGTGCAAAAACTAATTGCTACGTAACTGTTGCACAACCGTTGCGGAACCGTTTTTTTTATTTTTTATTTATTTCTTACAATCTCACCCGGCGAGGGGCATGAAGGAGGGGGAAACATAAGAGTATTTACATGTTAAGGCGGACAGAGGAGGGGAAAACATTGGGCAATGACAAATAACAACTATAAGTGACTACTGAGAGAGGGGTTGCGTAACTGTTGCGCCACTGTTGCCCCGTGGCGAAACAGACATACCTAGTAGTGTTGGTATCTTTTTGGCCTCCCAAATGGTTAGCTCCCATCCCATGACTGGTTTCCTTAAGCAAGTGTTCATTTTATTTGATAGCTTATCAGTTGTCGACTACTTAACCTCTCCTCCCACAGTTTGTCCAGAGTCATACCTCCTCATCCGTATTAGAGCGCAAATTGACGTCCTTCATCATATTATGCCTCACACTAGCTTCTTTATTGAATGGTGCCCTGAACACTATGGATTCTCAGGCAATGAAATTGCAGATTTCCGGGCTAGACAAATGGCTTCTAACTATCAGTTAATGTTATTATTTATCCCGATATGCCTCCCCTCCTCCAAATCTACTTCTAAACAAAATCATCGGAAATCTGTCAATAAACTTCTTACTCGCCCACCCCATGACTTAGTCCTGAAACGTCTCAAGGGCTTCTATGATCCCCTTAAACATTTTACAGCTAGGAAATCACTCTCTCGCTGCGACAACTCTTCTCTAAACCAATTGAGATCAGGTCACATTGAATTCAAAGCCTACTTACACAGAATAGATCGCGCGACAGATAATTCATGCTCCTCTTGCCTTTCTGGCTCGAAAGACCCTGTGGATCATTTCCTTACTGTCTGCCCAACCTTTTCAAAATCACGCCCCTCCTTGCAAGAACATGTTAGAAAATTAAAACCCCCCTTTTCTTCCACTACACTTCTTACCAATCCTCTTCTTTTCCCTTATCTTATTGCATTTTCCAAAGAAACTTCTCGTCTCTGCTGTTTTCAAAATTAGACTCTCTGTTGACACATTACGTCTTCTACTATATTTAATGACTCCCCTTTTGACAGAAGAGGATTAACCCATTAATTCTCACTTCTGATAATCATCTTTTACTTTTTTACTTGTTTCCCTTTTCTTATTACTGACTATTTTCCCTCCCACTCGCGTAATTAGTTTGTTCTACCATTTCCAAAGTTGTAGTTTCATGCCCTAAGGGCGAGATATCTTAAGACATAAATAAATGGCGAAACGAAAATTTGTCGTGGTGAAAATTGTGATCCCTCTGCCTTTTGCATGCCGTGTTCATATGATGAACAAACAATCCAATTCTGCCATTTAACGCTGGCGTAACCACAAAATGAAAGTCATTTGTAGCAAGTGAACCAAACCGAAAGAAAATTCAGCGTAAAAGGTTAATTAGACTAAAAAGCATGAATCGAGCACTGAATTTATATTTATTTAATAACTAACTAGAAGTAAAAATAAAGACAGAAATGCAATACTAATCGGAGCATTCCTTTGGTCTCGGAGATGAGTTGTGGCTCCGGTCTTTATTGGTTGTTGGACTTAGCATGCTGCTCCTTAGTGCTCGGTAAAAATCAATGAGAGACATCAATATACCTTAACGATTTCCTCAGATTTAAAATGCATCTTTTCCTCATCATGAGATGCCCATCCTGTCATCTTTTTAATATATTTTACTTTAAAATTCTATCCATTATACCATGTTTAACCTGATTTGGTTTATAGCGGTGCTAAGCCTCTATTCTGTTAATGGGGCAAAGGTCGACCTACCGTCTATTCCAACTATCAAAACTGCTATTCCTTTTATAGCAGCATGCGAAGTTGAAAATACTTTTGCATTATGTGAGTTTTGACTGGATATATATGAAGATGGATAAATTCTTATATTTTGGTTACCCATTAAGCTTTTGATGACGGCCCAGGTAGCCGTTGTGCTGAGCTGGATAATTTGCTTGAGACAAATAAAGTGTGGGCCTCATTCTTTCTCAATGGAAATGTATGTCATTTTTTACTACTGGAGGATGTCACTTATTCATTCTCTAAATAACCTTTCATCATGATGGAATTTGTAGAACTATAATTGTATCTTCGACTATGCCGACTGTATTAAAAAAAGATTTAAACGGGGGGATCTTCTTGCGTAAGGTGTTGGGAATTTTTCGTCATTTCTCTATAAACTGCTCACAATAATTCGGAGGACATGATTTAGTTCGCATACCTGGAGTCACCCTCTTATGACAAGTTTGACTCGCGAACAAATTAATCAGGAGCTTGAACTATTAGAAGAGGCATTTATTAAAATACTTGGTGTAAAGCCTTTGGTATTCCGGCCACCATATGGAAAATATAATGATTTGGTTGTAAGTGCATTATTTGAATAAAATCTCATCTTACCAGTATCTCAGTTAATTAAACTGTTTCATTAGATTGAAGTTCTGGCAGAAAGAGGCTATAAGTGTGAAATCGATTTCTTCCTTTTTTTTGAAAAGATTTCAAATTGTTCAACTGAAAAATAATTTTATCGATTAATTTAGATATAATTCTTTGGAATCAAGATACCTGTGATTCTGACGATCCCCATCCCACTCCCGAACAAATTGTTAATGGATATCTTACCTATCCCGCAAAAAGCATTGTTCTCAATCACGAAGTTCATGACTTTACAGTGCGGGACGTACGTAAAATCTCCTTCTTTTAAAGATGAGAACCAGGGCTTATTTTAATATTTCTTCGTTCTTTTAAAATCAGGTAATTCCAGCGGTAATACCAATTTTAAAAGAAAAACATTATAATCTTACCACAGTTAGCTTTTTTTTTTTTTTTCTAATTCCTCACCCAATTTTATTTTACTTATTTACATCGCATTTCAGATTTTCGATTGCGTAATAGATCGAGGTACAGAGTGGTACGAATACATTGCTCCTCCTTCAGAGAAAGACGTCAGTCTAGATGTTTTCAAATTCTAATAAATTTTTTCGTGATTAAAAATATTTACAAATTTTTCCAATCTGATAGGATTCATGGGTCTGTGTCCCTCAACAAAAGTATCAGTGAAAAAGTGCTCTTGGCCAGAACCTGTATAGAATCTTGAAAGACTACCGCAATATTAGGGGGAATCAAAGTTAGAAATCTGCGGTAACATAAAATGTATGTCACCCACCAAAATGAAGCCAAAATCTTAATTTCAATTATCATTGAAAAGGTGTTTGGGGGGTTTAGATATGCCATATGTAAAAAATTAAATCATGGCTGACTTAATGGGGAAAAAGAGGGATTTTCAAATGTCAGATTTCTAACTATGATACCATCTATTGAGTCAAATAGAATTAAACGGTATGCAGGTTTTCTGAAAGTAAAGGAAGAAGGAAACTATACAACTTAAAAGATTTGAGATGATTTGCTGGCAGGTTCCCCCAAATTGATGAGGGTTCGGTGGGGACTCGCTAGAAAGTCTTTCTCAGTTTTGCCTTGGTGGTAAGCGGCAATTAATTTTGAATTTTAAATTGCATTAAAACGATACTGGGAAAGTGCAGTATTCCAAGCATGGGTATAAAAGTACTCCAATCCGCCATTTAATTAATGGCGAATAAAAAATGAAATGCCCCAATTACTTTCCGTCATTTATTAGGGGGTATCAATGTTGACCGATCCACAATTAAATTAATTGCGGAAAATAATCTGCATACCACAATTATCTTCCGCAATTATTTTTGCTAATAATTGGGTTATTAGACACTTTACGTGTCAATGTTCACCTCTTATCCGACATTTTTTTACTCAATTTTTCATAACCACATCTTGGCCTTCTTTCATTCATAACATCTGCAATTATATCTCATGTGAATTGCATACAAATCAATCATGGATGTGATGAGTTTGGGATCAGGAATTAGGAATGGAAATTGGGGTATAACAGGTGGGATAATGCATTATCATGCATTCCTTATCCACTAGCCCTGGGGCTAATGGATAAGAATCTTCCACAATTAATAATGTCGGATCCGGGCAAAAAAAATTTCTGATCCCTAATTGCGGATCCCTGAACATTGATACCCCCTATTTTGACGATAAGTGGATTATTTGATGTGGGACGTATCAAAGTTTGAGTTTGATTGGACATTTATTTTTTGAGCGGGACCTGCCATTATGACTGAAAATTGGGGTAATAGAATGTAATAAATGGGTTATTTTGATTTTCTTATCCACTATCCCAGGAGCTGGTGGATAAGAATCTTCTGCCATTAATAATAGGAGGTATCAATGTTAAGGGATCCACAATTAGGGATCAAGATTTTTTTCCCGGACCCAAAATTATTAATTGCAGAAGATTCTTATCCACTAGCACAAGGGCTAGTGGATAAGAAATGCAAGATAATACATTATCCTACTTCTTATAACCCAATTTCTATTCCTAATTCCTGATCCCAAACTCATCACATCCATGATTAATTTGTCAGAAAGTCACATGGTCTCAAATCTTTCTGGAGCATAACACACCTAGATTTCTGTTCTTATGCCATAAAATAAACTTTTTATCTGCACACCTCTCTCAAAGATTGGATGGAGTCACTTGCACCACTTTTAAATTGGCCTAAGTCAATTGCAAAAATCAAACATTTGTCTGAGTAACTCTCATCACTTAAAGATTATTCTAAGTAAATTGAAACACTCAAACTCTTGTCTGATTCACTCTCACCACTTGGAGATTTGTCTGACTCACTCACAACACTTGAAGATTTGTCTAATTTAATTGCAACAATCAAAAAATTTTCTAGGTCACTCTTGCCACTCTTGGGATTAGTTTTAGAGCAAGAAAACCCCCTAATAATTCTGCCTCAAAGTTGGAGTGGTCTTCTGCAACTCCAAGTTCCACTGGGTTATTGAATTAGTGAGAGGACTTTAAGCAGCTGCAGCAACTCCAAGGTTATGTAATGTCACCGGACAACCTATGCACAAGGTTGAGGATGATCCCAAAGTAAGTGAGATAAAAGGATGAGGGGGACTACAACTTTGAAGCACACAGGACTACTTTGAGCAAGTAATTTGAAGATAGAATACTGTGGTGATCTCACAAAGGGGTGTAACTTAATATTCAAAGGGAAAATTTAAGTATTTAGGATTTTAATAAAATTGATTATTAATAAATAAAAGGACAAATATAATAATATCCTAACAAGAGTTTAACTACTATCACAAATATGTTTTATAATTTAATTCTAGAGAAAGTTGAACCAAATTACCCCCCTTTACATATCCTATTCCTCCTTGCACTGACCCATTAAGCAACCAGCCACCATATTACTCAAAGACTCATTTAATCCAATGGAGTTCCCAATTACTAATTAATCTGACCTTATTATCCTTCTTTCCTGTTCCTACTTCCCAGACCTCCTAAGTACCCTCAGACCCATAGTTACCCCTTTTAGATATTGCCTTGACTTTAGCACTATAGTGCGCATAGATTGCTTATGTTTCAAAAGTATAAGTGTATTTAAATTTAGGATACTTAATAATTTGAATGGCGCAGCTAATTTGAGACTACAATAGAATGTAATTTTTTCAATATTGCTTTTTGTGTATTGCTAGGAGTTAGGCTGGAATAGTGGTGTAATTGAGGTATTTTTGCTTCAAGTGTCACGTGGCGTGTGACAGATTCCTGGTTATAAAATGCGAACTCTGTTGAACATGAGAACACTTCATTATTCACCTTTTACTATCATCTCCCTCTTGTATATAAAAATATTATTTATTTATTTTAATTATAATGCCTGAACATACCGACCCAACCCCTACACCTCCTCACACTCGAGCTGATGGGGGGCTTGCCACTAGGCAATTCAAGACTCCTTGAAGGGCCTGTGTGGAAAGTACGGCCTCTTGAGGTCCTTGCAAGAAGTGTGAGTTTTGTTGATGGCGTCAATTGAATTGTAACGCATTGACCCTCAATGATAATTCTGAGCCATTAACCTCCACTAAATTTTAGTCAATCGCTGACTTGAAGGCCATTTTCAAAGACATATGGGACGTTCCTACAATGAGTGACCCAGCAGTGGATTAGTTGGAGGTGCTTATTCAGGAGGAGAGGTTGTAGATAGCTGACTGGGCTACAGACATAGCCTTGGGGAAGCAAAAAATTATAGAGGACAAAGTGCACAAGGTTATTGCAGGTGCTTCAGAGAATGCGAAGTAGGAGGAGACTTCCACATTGAAGAGATGTTGACTAATTATTGAGGACAATGATGAAGAAGAGGTAGAGGTGGTGGAAAAGAAGCCCTTATTCCTCAAAGTTGATCCTGAATTTGGCGTAAGTGTGGTTTAATTTAATTTTTCACTTTGATGGTAGCTGATTATCTCTTTTTTTGTTGTTGTTTTGGGGGTGGAGACCATTGAGGAAATTCCTGTAGCCTTGAGAAGCTGGCCAGTCCCCAAAATTCCTTCTAAGTTTTATCAGCCAGCTGAAAATAATCCATCAAGTGTTGAGGACGCCAACTTGATGTTTGAAGCCTTCAATCAGCTAAGGTCCAAGAAGCCACGCCACACTTGTCAAATTTCATTTTTTGAGGGTTTATGCGACAAGGCTGGTAAGATTGTGGATTTGGTGTCATATGATATAGCCAAAGAGTTTTTGGACATTGGGGAGGTGGTATTTGTGGAAGGTGATGAGGTTTTTGAAAAAATTTGAAAGGGAATTTGACAAGTCAGGCAGAAAATTAAGGAATTGATCCAAAGATAATGTAAAAAAAAGAAAAAATAAAAAGAAAAGAAAAGGAAAATATTGTATTGTTTGTATATAATTTTTTATTCTTGGATATTTTTTTATTTTGTGGTTTGTTTTACTATTTTTTTTATATTATGTAAAGAGAAGAAAATAAAAAGAAGAAGAAAAAGAAAAGTTTGTGTTTTTTTAAGAGATAAAATTTCAAGAGAAAAAAAATAAAGGAAATTTAGATTTTAAAGAAATTTTATTCGAGATTGATTGTTGAAGAAAAGTATTTTGATGGTTTGAGTTTTGAGGAAACAGAAAAGAAAATAAAATAAAAGATTTTTGAGTGTTGAGGAAAAGAAAAGAAAGAAAAGAATATGATATGCAAATAAATTTTAGAAGAAAAGAAAGAGGAAAGAAAAAATATATGTGTTAATTATTTTATTTTTATTTTTATTTCTGGTTTTTTATTTTTAATTTATTCTATTTTATTTTCTTTTTTTTATGTTATGTTATGTTATGTTATTTTATTTTATTTTATTTTATTTAATTTTTTATTTTTATTTTATTTTATTATATTTAAAGTTTTAAATTTAGTCTTAAAGAAGTATACAGAAATTAGAAATTGAAAGAAAGATAAAGAATTAAAGATTTAAATGATTATGAATTTTTTTAAGTTTTTTTGTTTGAAAGATATGTTATGAATTTAAGTTTTAAGTTTTTTGAAAAGAAAAGAAAAGAGAAGAGAAGAAAGAAGAAAAGAAAGAAAAGAAAGAAAAGAAAGAAAAGAAAGAAAAGAAAAAAAAGAAAGAAAAGAAAGAAAAGAAAGAAATGAAAGAAATGAAAGAAAAGAAAGAAATGAAAGAAATGAAAGAAAAGAAAGAAATGAAAGAAATGAAATAAATGAAAGAAAAGAAAGAAAGAAAATAAAGAAAAGAAAGAAAAGAAAGAAAAGAAAGAAAAGAAAGAAAAGAAAGAAAAGAAAGAAAAGAAAGAAAAGAAAGAAAAGAAAGAAAAGAAAGAAAAGAAAGAAAAGAAAGAAAAGAAAGAAAAGAAAGAAAAGAAAGAAAAGAAAGAAAAGAAAGAAAAGAAAGAAAAGAAAGAAAAGAAAGAAAAGAAAGAAAAGAAAGAAAAGAAAGAAAAGAAAGAAAATAAAGAAAATAAAAAGAAAAGAGAAAGAAAGAATAAAAGAATTTAAGGATTAGTTTTTGACGGATATTTTAAGTGAAAAGATTTGATAAGTTCAGGAGCATTAGAAACATTAATGGCTGGTTCCCAGGATGTTTTATTTGTATCATCAAGGTAGCCTTCCCATTCCACAAGGTATTGAAGTTTCCCTTTGTGCCTTCTTGAATCAAGAATCCGCCTTACTTCCCACTCTAGATGATCTTCTACTTCTACCGGTTCTGGAGGAGGATGGTTCTTGCCCAGGTATATTTCTCTAGCCAGTTCCAAGAGAGATACATGAAAAACAGGATGAATTTATTTCCACTTTGGAGGTAGCTTGAGTCAAAATGCATTTTTTGAGATCTCAGCATCAATTTCAAATGGACCCAAGCGCTTTTCAGATAGTTTTCTAGATGGTTGAGTTGTTTAAATATTTTTTGCATTGATCCATACTTTATCGCCTGCTTTAAAGAGTGATGAAGATTTTTTTATGTTTGTTGGCCTGTTCCTTATACCTTTGATTTGCCACCTCCAAGTCAAATTGAAGTTTGCCTTGAAGTCATGAAATTTTTTGAAGATAATGTTCAGCAGAATTATTTATTCCTACATGAATAAGATTGAATCAAGGATGTTATCATAGATAGTTTTGAATGGAGGTTGTTTTGTTGAAGAATGTGTTGAGTTATTATAAGCAAATTTGGACAATGGTAACCCTGTGGTCCAATTGGCTTGTTGATAATTAACATAAATTCAAAGATATTTTATGATGATTTTATTGACTCTTTCCGTTTGCCCATTGGTTTCAGGGTGATAAGCAGTAGAAAGATTTCCCATAATATTTAATTGTCAACATAATTAAGTCCAGAAAGTAGAAAAAAAAAGAACACCTATCTGAAATAATATCATTGGGCAATCCATGTTTAGAAAATATGTGTTCTAGAAATAATTTTGCTAAATCCTCTGCTGTCGCAGTAGTTACAGTTTTAACGAAAATAGGCATTTTAGAAAATCAATTGATTATAGCTAATATACTATCAAAATTATCTGATGGAGCTAACTGAGAATGAAATCCATCCAAATAGATTCCCAAGGCTTAGAGGGAGTTAGAAGTGGTTGAAGCAACCCATACTTCCTATGTCAAGGTACCTTGTTCCTATTACATTCATAACAGGCTTTAATATAGGCCTTGATTCCTCTAGTCATTCCTGGCCAGAAGGAATCCCTCGCTATTAACTGGTAGGTTTTGTCAACCCCAAAATGACCAGCTAAAGGAGAATCATGACTACTATTTAAAATCCATAATTTTATATCCTTATCATCAGGGATGACTATTTTAACTTTGAAGACTAATAGGACTTATTCAATACTGAATCTTTTGGCCCCTTGCCTTGAGAGTATTTTTTCTTAAATCCCCACACAAAAATCCTATTTTGCTTGATCTTTTTGAATGTTGGATAGTGGATTTTGAATTGTTTGAGTTGTCATTGTATTGAGTTGATGAGTTTTTAAAATTGATTCATTGAAAATTGATTTGACATTTGCTGGGTTCTTGTTAGCAAATGCCTCCCCCAGCTCTGGGTAAATGTTGTCTTGACGTGATAATATGTCTGGAAATACGCAATTTTTTCCTGGGAAATAGGTAATAGTAAAAGAAAATTCAGATAAGAATTCAGCTCATCTGGCTTGATGCCACCTCAAGACTTTGGAAGACATAAAGTATTTTAAAGCATTATGAACTGTTAAAATTTGAAAGAACTATTCAGGCTTAGAAGAAAAGAACACTATTTTTTCAGAAAATGAATAATAGAAAGTTAATCCTTATCATGAATTTTGTAATTTAACTCTGCTGCAATCAATTTTCATGATTCAGATACAACAGGATAAAACGACTTTGTTTCAGGATTTTATTGCAATATGACCCCTGCAATAGCATAATCACTAGAATCTGTCTCAAAGATTTTCAAAACAGAAGGATCAAAATGTCAAATAATTGGAGCTGTGGTGAATGCTGATTTTAATGCTTCGAATTCCTTTTGTGCTGTATCATTGAAAACAAAGGGAATATCTTTTCTAAGAAGAGAAGTGAGATTTGTAATAGTTTTAGAGTAATATTTAATAAATCTTCTATAGAAATTAGCAAAATCTAAAAACCCTTGTAAGAATTTTACAGATTTAGGCTCCGGCCATTTCAATATTCTATTAACTTTTCTACCATCCATGACAAGGCCATCAGTGGATAATGTAAAACCTAAAAAGTCAATAGACTTTAGGTGTAATTTGCACTTAGTGTGCTTGGCCTAGAGCCCATGCACTCAAAGACTATTGAGAACCTGTTGGACATGCTCAATATGTTCCTTGAGGGTCTTCAAAAAATTAAAATATCATCTAAATAGATGACAAAAATTGTTTAACAGCATTGTGAAAGATATCATTGACAAAATTTTGAAACGTTGAGGGTGGTTTACATAACCCAAAAGGCATAAATAAATATTCATAACTACCAAACCTAGTGCACATTGCTGTTAAAGGTTCATGGCCTTCAGCAATCTGTATAAGGTTTTAAAGGCCTTTTAGATCAGTTTTAGAAAATAAATTAGAACCACTAAACAAATTAAGGAGTAAAGACATAGGAGGAACTGGTTATGCATTCTTCTTAGTCACTGTGTTGAGTTTTCTATAATCAATGCACAACATAAGACTTCCATCTTTTTTCTTTACGAAAAGAAATGGAAAGCTGATTGGGGACTTACTGGCTCAAATGAAACCTTTTGCCACATTCTCTGCAATTTAGTCTCGAAAAACTTGAGATTCATCCTTTGATAGGGAGTAGACTGGACCTGCTGAAGGTACTGGACCTACTAACTTTATTTGATCATTGTAGGGTCAATGAGGCAGTAGCTTGTTGGCCTTTCAGACTAAAAATATGTTGAGGAAGTCATGATAGACTTCTGGTAGAGTCAATTTAATGGCTTCAATATTTATTTGGTCCTCTTCTTCATCATCCAAAGAGTCTGTTAAGGGTAGACCTGAATTTAAAAAGCATGTATTGTTTAACTCAAGGCTATTGAAAACCTCTTCAAGTGAAGCAACCAAGCTAGAAAGGTTAGCCAAATTCTCATTTGGAGAAAAATCAGATGTTTGCAAATCATCTGGCAGAGATATGTCCTCTAGCAAGACATGGTAAGACAGGTTTTTTAACTCCCTGTTGACCCGCATTGAAGACTCAGAAATATACTTAGAACAAGGGTTGATAAATCCCTCTGACTGATTAATTTCAGGATTCCAATACGTTAAAAAGTCATGGCCAAAAATGGTATCATCCATTCTTGGGGAATCCAAGACTGTCAATTCCCACTCAAAGGAAGGAAAATTTGGAAAGTTGAAAACCTATAAAAATTTCTTACTAACCCAATAGTTGAGTTCCTCTTATTAGACCAAATAAATTGGAATTTGATTGGTATCTACAAATGTCAGCTTAAGTTCTTCAGAAAAAGATAAACTGCTAAATGAAATTGATGCTCCAGAGTCAATGAGACAACTGAAGGGAATATCCTCCTTAAAAAGAAAAAATCACAAAAGGTTAATGGCAACTCCAGTCCTTAAAGCATGGAGGTTCTGTGCACTGGGAAAAATAAAATAGTTTGCTTTGCACACAAGTAAAATATTCTCTAGTTTTTTGACTTTGAGCTTTTACTTCCTTTTCCTTCAATTTTGCACAATGTTCCAAATTGTGTTTACCCCCACAATACATAAATAACCCATTATCTGCCTGTCTTTTCCTTTCAGCTTCTTTTAGTTCCCCTTTTGGGTACAATACCTTACTGATATTTCCAGGAGTTGAGCTTTTAGGCTAAAAATTTTCCTTTCCCTTGTGAATGGGTTTGGATTGGGTCAATTGGGTTTTTTGGGAATGATTGTTTAAAGGAGGCTCAGATTAGAAATTTCAACCAAGAGATTTTTGTGCATGATGCTTTTGTTGAATTAGTCCTTGATGCCTTCCGTCGAGTTCAAGGGTCCTATCCATTAAGTCCGTCAAACTCTCCATTTACACCTGTGAAGATTCAATTGGTCCAGAATCCTTGAAGGAAGTCTCTTTTTAAAATTATTTTTGAGGGAAGCATAATTCCAACTAACTTGAGTTTTTAAAGCCCTGAAATTTGAGATATAATCAGAAGCTTTACCATTATAACTCATGCAAAGGAAATCAAGTTCAATTTCCGCATTTTCCATTTCATTGGGGTCACCAAACAATGTAAAAAGTTGATCCTTGAGCTTTCCCCGATTATTAATGACAAATAAATCAGAAGTAGATAAGGCTCTAACCACTGTGACACTTTCCTGATAAGTAAGAAGAGGCATAAATGACCTTGGAGCAATCAATATTAAAGGTTTGAGGTTCATAGTGGAATAGTAGCTTGCATGTCTGTGAGAAGGGACACAATCTGTCAGGATGCTCTTTATCAAACTTATCTGGAGATTTCATCAAAGGAGTTTTGAATTTAGATCCTTCATATGAGGCAGTATTAGTGAAGTTTTTAACCAGGAGTTTCATGAAGTCCTCCAATGAAGCATTTTGGGCAGGGCTTGATGATTGGCCCAAAGGTCCTGCAGCCGGGGCTGATGGTGCCTCATGCATAGTATCCTTGCCTTAATCCTCTTCACTGGAATCCTCAAAATCCTGAGGGATTTCTTATACAGATTGGATTGAATTTTTGCGCTCCCTTACATCAAGAGGTTGAGGGAGTGAGTGCAAGAAACAGGAAATAAAGAGATTGGCCTACCCCTAGTGCGAGCTCTAGTAGTAGCACCAATGGGAGTAGGAGTGTCTTGAACAGGCGCCATTTAGATTTAGCACCTTTATATTGTAGTACTACAAGAATGAGAAATACGGAGAATTAAGTTATACTGTCACCAGACAACCTACACACAAGGTTGAGGATTATCTCAAAGTAAGTGAGATAAAAGGATGAGGGGGGTACAGCTTCAAAGCACAGAGGACTACTTCAAGGAAGTGATTAGAAGATAGAATATTGTGGTGATCTCACAAAGGGTTGTAACTTAAAAATCAAAGAGAAGAGTTAAGTATTTAGGATTTTAATAAATTTATTATTAAGAAAGAAAAGGACAAATATAATAATAGCCTAACAAGACTTTAACTACTATCACAAATATGTTTTATAATTTAATTCTAGAGAAAGTAAAACCAAAGTAACCCCCCTTTAAATATGCTATTTCTCCTTGCACTGACCCATTAAGCAACCAGCCACCATATTACTCACAACCCATTTAATCCACCAGAGTTCCCAATTACTAATTAATCTAACCTTATTATCCTTCTTTCCTGTTGCTACTTCCCAGACCTCCTAAAAACCTTCAGACCCATAATTAATCCTATTAGATGTTTCCTCAACTTTAGCACTATAGCACACGTAGACTTCATATTTTAGAAAAGTATAAGTGTATTTAAATTTAGGATACTTAATATTTTGAATGGTGCAGCTAATTCAATAACAAAATAGAATGCACTACTTTCAATATCACTTTTCTTGTATCGCTATGTGTTAAGCTGGAAGATTGGTGTAATTGAGGTATTTTTGCTTTGAGTGTCACATTATCACTGGACGACCTACACACAAGGTCAAGGGTGTTCCTGTAAGTGAGATGGAGGGAAGAGTTTAGAAACTTCTTCGAAGTACAGAGGAAATATTCGAGGAAGTGATTCAAAGATTATTTGAAGGAAGAGCTGCTTCTTTGAGATATGTTTGATAAGAATATCAATATAATTTAAAGGTAATATATATATTCTTAGGATCTCACAAAGGGTTGTAAACTCAATAATCAAAGATTTAAGTTCTAGAAATGATTACTGAGAAAATAAGGAAACGTGCAATAATAATGATTTAACCTGAAGATTTACCACTATTAACTATATGTACGTTTTATAATTTAATTCTAAAGAATGTCGAACCAAAATCCAATCCCTTTTATATCCATTACTCCTCCTTGAATTGACCTCATGCCCATCCATTATTCCACACACCACGGACCTCCGAAAAACACCCATTACACCTGGACCCTCCTCACTAACATCCATTAACCCTTTAACCCTCTACTAACCATCCTGTTCATGCTCACTACCCCTGTTAATAACCCACAGACACTTAATAAACCTTTATCCAAATATTGCATTGTCCATTGTGCTGGGCGTCGCCTATCAAAAAAAAGACTAAACACACTATTGAGAGATTAACTAATTTAGATTTAAAGTTTAGATTAGTGCAGTTGAGCAGTGAGTACACAAAGGAAAGTTGCAGTTGCTATGTAGAATTGCTTCTGCGCTTCGAATATGGATTTAGACCTCTTTATTATTGATTTAATGAGCTGCTTTTGCTTCGAGTGTCACATTGTAGACAGTTCTAAAGTTCTAAGCAGTAGACACAATGCGAGATGAATTGGTTCTCCTTTTTAAATTATAAAAAGAAGCGCCTGCCACTCTTATTTTTTAAAGACAGTGTAATAATGCGTAACACTAATATTTGACTAGAAAGTTTATAAGTTGAGATGAGTTAAAGATAAGGAAACAAGCACTACTATCCAGATATTTCTATTCTTAACAAGCGCTATTATCCACAGCTACTCCCTCTTGAAGCGCTCTCTTTGAATTTGCCTTATTATAGTAATAAAAAATCTCTAATAATAGTTAATCCCACTGAATCTATATATTCTCTCTATGTTGCGCTCTTTCACTATACTATAGGAAATACACACACAGACGCACAAACTCTAAAGACTCAGAAAATACCTTTTAATATTCTCTCAACAATTAATCACAAATGATCTAATATCTTATACTGGGTACTATGACTATAGCTACATGTATATCTCTATATTGATTTTCTTTATGATCTGCTTTTTTTAAAATGACAACTAATGCGATTTTTCTTATTTTATTAACTAAATAGATAGATCTTCCAGTTCTCTTCTTGTCCCTATCTAATAGTCCTCCTTTTATATTCTTCCGGCGCTCAAGACACAGTTCCCTAATGGATCTCCAGTGCTGACTCTAGCGCCACATTAGTAAAACAATAGCTAATTTATTAGACTTCTAGTTACACTGCTTGCAACAACTACAGCGCCTAAATAAGACCCTATAATTACTGACACTAGTATTAACTTGTTTCACTGATTCTCCACATATGCGCTTTTAACTATACCTTGTTTTGTTTCAGCGCTAGTTCCAGGTTTGACTTATCCTCACGCTGCGTCTAGTTGCCTCAACTCTCGGGTAGTTTTACGATTGAGTCCCCAATCTCTTTGCTTTAATACTAGGTTTGTAGTTCTGACAGCTTGATTTACTAGTTAGCCTTCTTTATTACTTGTCTCGGTAAGTTTCCCAACTGGCCACGGTACAGCATACCATGCACATGAGTCGTCCTTAATCCATGACTTTCTTCTTAATGCGTAACACATACCTTTTGGAAAGCCCAAATCCATATTGTTTAGCGCTTTATGGTCCTAAATCAATAACACACAATTCCCCATTGTGCGGCACATTTCGCTACAAAATCCGAGCGCACAGACCCTCAATCTTTTTCAACGCTTCCATTTCCTTTGTTCCTTGAAACACACAAATACATATTATATTTTAACATTTCCTGCTGCGCTAGCTCCCCTTTTTTCTTCCTGGACTATGCGCAATGATTGGTCTAAAATCACACTTCCTGCAAAGCGTGTACCACAACGTGGCGTGTGACAGATGCCCGGGTATAAAACGTGAGCTTTATTGAGCGTGAGACAAATTCTTCCCACACTATTTAATTTTTTCTCTCACTCCTTCTTCTATAAATTTTATTATGTTTAACTGTCCTACTCCCACTCCCATGCCTCCACACCCAAAATCTGATGGTGGTATCGTCACTTGCCAATATACCCACGCTTGCACGGCTTGTGAATTGATGGGGTATTTCTGCGTTGAAATCACAGCCGCACAAGGACCTTGCCAGAAATTTGAGTTTTGTTGCTGGAGACGGGTGACGTGTGATGCCCTTTCAAAAAATGAGGATCCCAAGAGAAGGTTTACAGGGACTATGTCAGCCTAGATATCCCTAGGACTGAGTATTTCTTATACTTAAAATAAGATAAACCTAAGTAAATCAAGCTTATATCTTAAAAATAAGGTTAAAATAATAATATATATGATTATATTACATATATATATAATTATTACTCTATTATATAAATTATAGTAGTTTAAATAGCTTATCCATAGCCTAATAATACCTATTAAGGTGTTAATGGAGTCATAATATACTTATCATAAGAAATATGAAGTAATTATTGTTATACATAAGCTTATATGTATACATAAATCTCATATTCAGTGAAATATGCAGTATATTATGTATATTTAGGTATATAAGTGTGTTTTAGACCCTTAATAGCCTATAACCTTTGTTTTTCTGTTTATTTTAGGTCATATGGACGTATACAGTGGACTCACAACGCCTACAGAAGCATAAACATCTATTTCAGGCGCATACACTCAGTCTGTACAACTTAATCTGCTTCCTTGGATGGATATTCCCCAATTTATGGGTTGGGAGGTCATTGCTGGGTTAATATTGATTCTTAGGGATGTTATTGGGGGCTTGGAAATTTCAATTGTTTCCTTTATATGCTTTGGGTTTCATTAAATCTCTTTTTGATTGCTTATTTTACCTGTTTCTTTATGGTATCCGCTTTTATCTGGATTTTCTATTTGTGGTATAGATCTGTGTTATCATTAATTGTGATGGAGGGTCCTTACTGGAGGTCTGGGTGTTGAATCTGCTGGAAGTTGACGCCATGATGAGGTGATGGGCCCTCACAGTGCTGTAATTGCCGGGGATAGCAGTGACATCATCTGGATTGAAGGTCTCTGCACTCCAGGGGATTTGGGTATAAGTAAGGAGGGATTTTGACGGTTATTTATCATCAATTACTTACTGCAATTCAATAAAACACTTCAATACAATGATTAAAATTTAGAAATATATTATAAAATTTTGACGTTTATTAGACATCACTTACTTACTAAAATTCAAATAAACATTATAACACAATGATTATCATTTAGAAATTTTTTATAAAGCATTTATAAATTGATATTATCATTATATAAGCTATAACTATATTCTATTTATCTATTTTCCACCAATAGCACGCCTCAAAATCCAAGTATTGTGAGTTTTATTTGAGTATAACTATTTTATTAGTCTTCCCCTGAGGTTTAATCACTAAATCATTTATCAATAAGTAGTAGGACCATAAATAAATACTATTATATCATACTTATATACTAGACTATACTGACAGACTAAGTACTGGGTGATCCCTAAGACCAAAGAGGTGGTCCAAGACATTTGGGACGTATTGGTCGGGGACAATTGATCAGTGGAACAGGAGGAGGAAGAGGTCGAGGATAACGTGGCGACTTGGGTAGCCCAGGCCACAGGTCGAAATCAAGGAGTGGAAAAAGAGGTGGATGAGCTAGTTGAAGAGGATGAGGTTCCCATCTCAAACCAGACTCCGAAAAAGCGGCGGATGATCATCAAGGATGATGATGAAGAGGAGAAGGGAGTGACAATAGAGGTCACTCTGAGGCAGTTTTTAGAACCCGATCCTGTTTTTGAAGTAAGTTTTGCCTTTTCTTGTTTCAATTTTTTTGACTTTACACTGATGACTATATGTTATAAATTTTAGAATTCAGATGTCATTGCAGAAGTTCCGATTGTGGAAGCTGTTCCATCGCTGCCAGTTGAGGCCAGTCAACCGGAGGTTGATTTGAGGGAGGAGAATGAGGAAACCCTTGACCAGGTGTGGTCCAAGAAACCTTGGCAGGTTCAACGAGTTCGATTCATTGAAAACTTAAGTGATGAGATCAACAAGATTGTTTATGCCGCCTCTGAGGAAATTTTAGTTTAAATTTTGTTAAGAAAGAAAAGTTAAAGTAAGAAAAGATAGCTGGTTGAAAATTTTGGTTTTTCTGTTTTTAAATGAAAATTTAATGAGAAAAAAAAAGAAAAAATTGTTATTCATGAAAATTTATTCAAGGTTATTTTTGAAGTTTTTTTAGGAATTTTGGTTATTTGAAAAGAAAGGAAAAAAATAGTTTTAAAAAAAGGAATTTGAAAGAAAAGAGTAATTTGTTCGAAAAATTTTAAAAGAGAGATTTAAAAGTTGATTTTGATAGTTCAAAGAAAAAGAAATAAGGAAAAAAAATGTATTTTTAAAAAAATAAAAAACTTGAAAGGATAAAAGAATGAAAATTAAAGGAATTATTGATTTTTAAGATTTTATTTTGATGAAATTTTTAAGACTTTGTTTTTGTTTTGTTTTTTTTTTTTAAAAAATTTGGTTTTATTTAATCTTATTTTATTTTATTTTATTTATTTAAAGAAGGTTGAAAAAAAACTTTTTGAAAAAGAAGAAAAAAAAAGAAAACAGAGTAAGGATTTTTAGAAGAGAAGAGGTTTTAGAATTTTAAGAAAAGAAAAGAGAAGAGAAGAGAAGAAAAAATAAAAATAAAAGAGAGTTTTAAGGTTTTGGTTTTAAAGGATATTTAAGATGAAAAGATTTTAGGAGTTCAGGGGCATTAGAAACATTGATGGTTGGTTCCCAGGATGTTTTGTCTGAGTCATTGAGGAAGCCTTCCCATTCCACAAGGTATTGAATTTTCCCCTTGCTCATTCTTGAATCACGGATACGGCTTACTTCCCACTCTAGATGGTCCTCTACTTCGACCAGCTCCGGAGGAGGTTGGTTCCTGCCCGGGTATGTTTCTCAAGCCAGTTCCAGGAGAGATACGTGGAAAACAGGGTGAATAGCCTGCTATTTAGGAGGTAGCTTGAGTTGAAATATAGTATAGAGACTTCAGAGTCGATTTCGAATGGTCCCAAGTGATTTTTGGCCAGTTTCTTAGATGGTCCAGTCGTTTGAATGTTTCGTGCATTGAGCCATACTTTTTTGCCTGGTTTAAAGGAAGGAGCAGATTATCGATGTTTTTCCACCTGTTCCTTGTACCTTTGAATTGCTAATTCCAAGTTTGATTTAAGTTCTTCTTGGAGTCGTGATATGGTTTGAAGATAATGTTCCGCAGGATGACTAGTTCCTACATGGATTGAGTTGAATTGAGGATGTCTTCCATAAACAGTTTCAAAAGGAGATTGTTGTGTCAAAAAATTAGTCGAGTTATTATAAGCAAATTTGGCCAATGATAAACATGTAGTCCAATTGTCTTGTTGATAACTGATGTACATTTGGAGGTATTGTTCAAGGATTTGGTTGACCCTTTCCGTTTTCCCATTGGTTTAAGGATGATAGGCCATGGAGAGATTCCTTGTGATATTGAGTTGTCGACACAATTGAGTCCAGAATGTGGATACAAACAATGAGCCTCTATCTGAAATAATATCATTAGGTAAGCCATGTTTGGAAAATACGTATTCTAGAAACAATTTTTACAAATATTCTGCTGTAGCAGTAGTAGTGGTTTTTATGAAAATAGAAATTTTTTAAAATCTATCTACTATTACTAATATAGCATCAAAGTTATTAGAAAGAGGAAGTTGAGAAATAAAATCCATCGATAAAGATTCCCAATGTTTAGAGGGAATAGGAAGTGGTTGAAGCAACCCATGCTTCAGGTTACGGGGAGCCTTATTCCTATTACATTTGTAACAAGATCTTATATAGGCCTTGATTTCTCTGGTCATTCCTGGCCAGAAGAAATCCCTCACTTTTAACTGGTAGGTTTTATTAACACCGAAATGACCAGCTAATGGAGAATCATGTTGACTATTGAAAATCCATAATTTTATTTCATTGTTGTTGGGTATGACTACTCTACCTTTGAACACTAATAGACCTGATTCAATACTAAATCTTTTGGCCCCTTGCTTCGAGAGGATTTTGTCTTTTAACCATAAACAATAATTGTCCTTCGACTGAGCTTCAAGAATGTTGGATAGTGGATTTTGAAAAGATTGAATTGTCATTTAATTAAGTTTATGAGTTGTTAACATTGATTCGTTGAAGATTGATTTCATATTTTCTGGGTTCTTGTCAGTAAATTCCTCCCTCTGCTGTGGGTAAGCGTCATCCCAAAGTGACAGGATATCTGGGACAATACAGTTCTTATCTGGGTGATAGGAAATAGAAAAAGGATATTCAGACAGAAATTCTGCCAACCTGGCCTGATGCCTGGTTAGAAATTTGGAAAACATGAAGTATTTCAAAGCATTATGGTCAGTCAGGATCTGAAAAGGACTATCTAGGCTGAGAAGAAAAGAGCGCCATTTTTTAAGACAATGAATGATAGCTAAAAGATCTTTGTCATGAATTTCATTATTTAATTCTGCCACAATGAGTTTGCACGACTCAAAATCAACAGGATGAAACAATTTTGTTTCAGGATTTAATTGAGAGATGACCCCTTCAATAGCATAATAACTAGCGTCTGTCTCGACTATTGTCAAAGCAGAAGGATCAAAGTGACAAAGAATTGGATCTGTAGTGTAGGCAGTCTTCAATGCTTCAAATTCCTTTTGTGCTGTAGAAGTAAAAACAAAAGGAATATGTTTTCTAAGAAGGGAAGTAAGATTGGAAATAGTTTTAGAGTAATCTTTAATAAATCTTCTATAGAAATTGGCAAAACCTAAAAATCCTTGGAGGGATTTAACAGTTTTGGGCTCGGGCCATTCCAGGACTTTTTTGACCTTTTTGTTGTCCATGACTAAACCATCAGTGGACAACGTAAAACCCAGAAAATCAATAGATTTAAGATGGAATTCACATTTATTGTGCTTGGCGTAGAGACCCTGATCTCGAAGGCAGTTTAGAACCTTTCAAACATGATGAATATGTTCATCAAGTGTCTTTGAGAAAATTAAAATATTGTCTAAATAGACAACAACAAATTTTTTGACATCATCTTGAAAGATGTCATTAACAAAAGTTTGAAAATTAAATGGTGCATTACACAATCCAAAAGGCATAACTAAATATTCAAAACTACCAAATCTAGTGCGCATTTCAGTCAGTGCTTCATTTTCTTCCGCAATACAAATAAGTTGATAAGCACCCCTAAGATCAATTTTAGAAAAGAAATTAGCACCATTGAAAAGGGTAAGAAGCAATGACATAAGCGGAACAGGATATGCATTCTTCTTAGTGACTGTGTTGAGATTTTTATAGTCAACACACAACCTAAGGCTACCATCCTTTTTCTTTAAAAAAAGAACAGGGGAGCCGGTTGGAGATTTACTGGCTCTGATGAAAACTTTGGCTACATTATCTGCAATGTAGTCTCAAAGAACTTGAGATTTGTCCTTTGAAAAATAATAGACAGGACCTGCCGGAGGTACTGGCCCTATTAACTCTATTTGATGGTTGTAGGGTTGATGAGGTGTTAACTTATTGGCCTTATCACCACACAATATGGGGGGCGGACTTGCTAGCGAGTCCACAACCTTGGACCCAAACTCACCACAGGTTGAACACACATTGAGCTATTGATAAAGGAACCATACAATCAGGGATGAACACCACTCAGCAGAACAGTTTTAGGTGGGTGTTCAAGTAGAGTTCAGTATGGGTTCAGTATGAGTTCAGTCTGAGTTCCATCTGAGTTCCATCTGAGTTCAGGTTGAGGACTTGCTAGCAAGTCCACCCCCTATATTGCATAGTGTATGGATTGAGAAAACATCAAGGAAATTGTGATAGATTTCCGGTAGAATTGATTTAATGGCTTCAAAGTTGATTTGGTTGTTCTCATCTTCTTCAAGAGAATCTGTTGAGGGAAGACCAGAATTGAGAGAGCATAATTTGACTACTTTAAGGCCATTTAAATCCTCTTTGAGTGAAGTGATTGAGCTAGAAGGGTTACCCAATTGCTCATTTAGAGAAAGATCAGATGCTTGCAAGTTATCTGGCAGAGATTTGTCCTCTAGCAGGACATTGTCAGGTGGGTTGTTTAACTCCCTATTGACCTGCATTGAAGAATCAGAAATATACTTAGCAAGTGGGGTTATCAATCCTCATGACCAATCAATTTCATGATTCCAATGCGTTAAAAAGTCATGGCCAAGAATGGTATTGTCCATTTTTGGGGCATCCAAGACTGATAATTCTCACTCAAAGGGAGGGGAATTGGGAAAGTTGAAAACAAATAAAACTTTCTTACTTACCCAACATTTGGGTTCCACTAATCAACCAAATAAATTGGAGGTCGGTCAATATCTTTGAATTTCAGCTTTAACTTCTCAGAAAAAGATAAAATGACAAAAGAAATTGAAGCTCCAGAGTCTATGAGACAACTGAAGGGGGTATCCTCCTTAAAAAGAATGAATCTCAAGCGGTTTAAGGCAACTCCAGTCCTTAATATATGGAGGTTTTGTGCACTGTGAGAGATTAGATAGTTTGCTTTGCACACAAGTAAACTATCTATTAGTTTTTTGACCTTGAAATAGTACCTTCTCTTTCCTTCAACTTCACAAAATCTTCTAGCTTGTGCTTACCCCCACAATACATACATAGCCCATTATCTGCTTGTCTCTTCCTCTCAGCTACTTTAAGTTCCCCTTTTGGGTCCAATACCTACTGATATTGCCTGGGGTCTAGCCTTTTGGTCGAGTTTTGTCCTTTCCCTTATTGGGTTTGGATTGAGTTGGCTGTGGGTGTTAAGAAGGTCCCTATTGAAAATTTAGGCCTTGAGATTTGTTGGTCTATTGAAAATGTTGTAGTCCTCCTTAGTAAACACTGTTGAGTTCGAGAATTTGATCCATTAAATCCATTAAGGTAGTCATATTCTGACCATGAAGATTTAATTGATCCAGAATCCTCAAAAGAAGTCCCTTTTTGAAATGATATTTGAGGGCAGCATCATTCCAACCTACTCAAGTTTGAAGTGCTCTAAAGTTTGAGATATATTTAGAGACTTTACCATTATCACTCATGCAGAGGAAATCAAGTTCAATTTCCGCATTGTCAGTTTCATTAGGGTTACCAAACAACGTAAAAAGTTGGTCTTTGAACTTTTCCCAGTTATTGATAAGTAAGTGGGTTTCTGTCGAAGAGAGCATGAGAAGATAAGGTTTGAACCATCAGGCTGCTTTTCCGGCTAGGAATGAAGAAGCGTAAACAAGCTTTGATTTGTTGTTATGGAACAGGAGCTTTCAGGTTTGCAAGAAGGGGCGCAATCTGTCTGGGTGTTCTCCATCAAATTTTTCAGCAGATTTCATGGAAGGAGTTTTGAATTTGGATTCCTCCAAAGATGTTGGATTTGAAAGTGTTTTCATGAAAAGTCACATGAAGACTTCTAGAGAATTAGATGGTCCAGGTTCCGAAGGTTGACCAGAAGGGTGAGTAGCAGGGGCAGATGGTGCCTCATGCACCGTATCCTCTCCTTCTTCTTCATTGCTAGAGTCATCAAAATCCTGGGGGATGTCTTCCACAGATTGGACTGAGTGTTCCCCTTCCCTAAGGTCGAGAGGTTCCAGGTAGTGAGTGCAGGAAACAGGTCGTGTGGCTGTTGGCCTGCCTCTGGTGCAAGCCCTAGTAGTAGCGCCCGTAGGAGGAGTGCGTTGAACAGGTGCCATTTTTAAAGAATTTAAAAAAACCTGAAAAAGGACGTAGTAGTGCAAAGAATGAGAACTACGGAGAATTAAATTATACTGTCACCGGATGACCTAAGCACAAGGTCGAAAGTGTTCCTGAAATTGAGATGGAGGGAGGAGTTTAGAAACTTCTTTGAAGTACAGAGGAAATATTCAAGGAAGTGATTCAAAGATGAGTCAAAGGAAGAGCTGCTTCTTTGAGATATGTTTGATAAGAATCTCAATATAATTTAAAGGTAATATTAATATTCTTAGGATCTCACCAAGGGCTGTAAACTCAATAATCAAATATTTAAGTTTTAGAAATGATTACTGAGAAAATAAAGAAATGTTCAATAATAATGATTTAACCTGAAGCTTTACCACTATTAACTATATGTACACTTTATAATTTAATTCTAAAGAATGTCGAACCAAAATCCAATCCCTTTTATATCTATTACTCCTCCTTGCAATGACCTCATGCCCATCCATCATTCCGCACACCACAGGCCTCCAAAAAACACCCATTACACCTGGACCCTCCTCACTAACATCCTTTAACCCTTTAACCCTCTACTAACCATCCCGTCCATGCTCACTACCCCTGTTAATAACCCACAGACACTTAATAAACCTTTAGCTGAATATTTCATTGACTGTTGCGCTGTGCGTAGCCTATTGAAGAAAAGACTAAACACACTATTGAGAGATTAACTAATTTAGATTTAAAGTTTAGATTAGCGTGGTTGAACAGTGAGTACAAAAAGGAGAGTTTCAGTTGCTATGTAGAATCGCTTCTGCGCTTCAAATATTGATTTAGACCTCTTCATTATTGATTTAATGAGCTGCTTTTGCCTCAAGTGCCACGTGGCGCATGAAAGGTAAAATATATCGAACCAAATATTAGATTGCTTCAAGTGGAGAAAAAGAATGAATGAGACTAGAAATTACGGAAGTTTGGGTTGTTTTGGGTGGTTGGGATGTTTCTGTTGAAAGGAGAGATTGGAGCAAGGGTTGATCCCAGGGTGAAAAAGTAAAAGGGTCAATTATTAGGAATTATTTTTTTGTGGGGGGGGACTACAAAATAATATACTCCACTTAAAACCCCATACTGACCTGAAGGAAGAAAATTTGATTTGTGAATTTTTTAGTTGAATGGTTTTTGATTTCCTAGCTGAGAAAAGGAAAGAGAGAGTAGTTTAGCTTAAAGAACAAGTGGGAGAAGGCTGCATTTGAGAAGTTATGGTATAAAAGGCATGTTAGGATATTCAATGATGAAAAGAAGCAAAAATGAGATGATCAGATGGAGAGAGATCTGAATGGATAGAAGGATTAGACACAATGGGATGAGTGTGTAAGTGCTCAACAAGGTAAGGAGGCTGGGATATTCAGAAAGTTGTCCAAGATGTGGTTATGAAAAATTGAGGATAAAAATTTCAGATGGAGGTTAGCTTTGACATGTCATAGAAAGACTCTTACAGTTGCCTTTCTGTAAACAGAATCCAAGGGAGTTGGATAAAAAGAAGAAAAACCTGTCACTTTAAGTTAAATAATATTTCACAATTAACTAAGCTAATAATTCTAAGTGATAAAGAAAGACCAGTTAACTATTTGATAATAATGTTTTGAGATGTTAAAATGGTGTTCTTTTAGTTTAGATGAAGAAAATACAACAGTAAAGTTGTACCAGAAAATCTATTTAAATGATTGAATATTTAAATTTTTTATGGAGTTTTTAATTTTGTGAAAAGTTGTTAAAATTAAGTCCCTGAAGATGAGTTGTTTATAATGATACCCTATAAGTATATAAAAATGTGTTGTGGAATTATATTTAAGAAATTCTATATAAAAGTGTTATTTTTATAAGGGTATTAAAAATTTTTAAATGTTATTTAAATATAAGATAGTAGTTGTTGATATGCATTATTAGTTGTTAGTATTGGGATGTATTCCTCTTTCAATATATATTCTAATTTTGTTTCCACAGCTTTATATGCATAGTTAGGTCACGTGTTCTATTTTCCCTGCCTGGAGCATCTTGGAACTTTTCCGGAGTATCCTGGAGTTTTTATGGAGCTTGTATGGATTTCCAGAATAAATTAGAACTTTTAAAATTAATTAAAAAATTCTATGAAATTTAAAGATGATTGAGCTACTCCTCCTCACAGGGTGAAAGTTAAGACAACTTGTAGGCAAGTTGTTTTTGAGCAATTTTAAATTAACCCATGAAGTAACCTGAAAAGAACCTTACAGTGGGTCTTTTAGATCTGTAAAGGTAAAAGGTCCTCAAGTGATTTTGTATAATTTCAGGAATCAGAGTAACCAACCACTAAATGAAAAAATATTGTTTAATTTAAAGATCCTTGCACTAACCAAAATTATCATTTTTAAAAAAGCTCTAAGCCAATTTTAATTAAAAATTTTCCCCAATTTTCATAAATATAGCTAAATTTTTATTTGAATTACCAATCTGATATGGAAGAAAAATTTCCAAGTGATAATCTTCCCCAAAAAACATAACCCATATTATATGCCATCATAAGTTATTCTGCTTGTTATCTTTGAATATTGGTAGTTTATAACTTGTGGAAAGGTTTGAAAAAATACATATAAAATTTTTATGGAACCTTTCATGCATATAGCTTTCTTAATAGAAATTTCTCAATTTTGTTAAAGAATAAGTATGGAATTTATTGAATTTTGGGGTGATTTTTGAACACCCAACCAGCCACAAACAGAGCTAAATTAAACATGAAATCTGAAATTTACCAAAAAAAGATGTTTATATATTATATAATTTTAAGAAATATTTCAAATTTCCAATTTTGGTTTAGGTCCCTTAAATTTAATGATATTTGAGTTAGTAAAAATGTGCACAGAGAAATATGTCTTACTAATCCATGTGAGTTTAAAATATCTTGGACAAATTAATACAAGAGCTCATAAAACTTATTTTTTATATTTATAGGGTCCATTGAAGCAGAAAATAGTTTAACACAATTAAAATTTCAAATAAAAAAATCCCCCCCCCACATTTATAACACCATTACAATTTAAGTTAATGAAAAACAAGTTTAAGTAAAATATTTTCTACTTCCTTTCATGTAAATGTAATAAATTTTTCAATGATTCACTATATATTTCATGGATTTTTATGTATAATTTAACAAACTTTGCCTACAAAAATTGATGTCACATGCTAGCAGGTTTCCCCCACAAAACAGAACTTCCATTGTTTTTTGATCCATATAGACCTGATATATGGTTCCATTATTATTTCTAGCAATAAAAACTAATTTTTAATAATATATAAACAACATATTATATTTGAAAATTGAAATGTATTTTCATATCTGAAGTTTAATGCTCTTGTTAATTGATAAGGGTATAATAAATTTTTATACACAATTAAAATAGAAAAATGTTCTTTGAGAGTTTCAATAAAGCCTTCTACTTCCTTCAGCCTTAATAATTTCAAATTTTGTTTAAAAATACTTGCAATAAAATTTCAGTTTCTGCTTAGCAGCCTAGTATGAAATTTTTAAATTCTATGATGAAATTAATAAGCCCATGTGTATTAAAAATTATTTTATTAATCATGAATCAGAATTATCAGAAATAAAATGATTATAATTGAGATAAAAAATTAGAATTATAATAAAATTTTAAGACAATTATCACTTTGTTTTGACTTATCCTGTTCATTTGCTTAATTTTGTGACATTGCAGAAATATTTCTTTTTATAAGATAAAATCTTACCCCAGTAAAATATTCCATGAGAAAATGGAGCACCCATTCAATATATGTAAGTATTATAATAAGGTTTATTGAAAAACTGTTACAAGAACATTTCTCTTAAATAGAAATACAAATCCATAAAAAAAAAATATGAAGAAAATTTTTCACTATCTTTGTAACTACTTAAGTTTTGGCCCTTTTTTCCCCTCTATAGTTTTTACTTAACCCTTTTGTTGACACTTCAGGGCCCCCAACAGGCCTGACTTTGGGCTAATAAATGGTTGACAATATCTCAACTTAGTCTAGTTTAAAATTTACTATTTTTATTAAGAAAATTTGAAATTTGGCCCACAGCTTTTAATATCTTTATTACATGACAAAATGGATATCTTTAGAATATTTGTTACTTTTTGTTGCTTTTTTTCTTCCCTTAATACCCCATAATCGTATATTTATTTCATTTCATATTTATGAGGCTCATTCTTACCATTTATTCAGAAATAATTATATAAAATCTTTATTTTGGAAAAATAGTCACTATATGCTTTGAAATTCAAAAAAAATTCTTTCTTGAAAACTTTATGTTTCAAAGATAAAAATGATGCTGTGTGCTCTTTCTTGACATGACTTTATTTTTATTCATGAAGTTTTATTTTGGCCAGGTAGTGGTATGGCTCCATTAGAGGGGAAAAAAGTTGCTTTTTATGGGCCAGATACCTTTTCTGCTGTTGGTGAGCATTCTTGTGGAGGTGCTTATTCAGACCCTCAAGATTCTTCAAGAGCCACAGTGGTCAAGAAGGCAGTTTTTTTTATTTTTTTTTATTTTTCCTGATTTTTTTTGAATTATTTTTATGCTTGAAGTTTGATTGAAGATATGTGCTGAAAAGACACAGTGTCTTTTCTATTGCATGACTTTATTTCCACTTCTCTGGTTGAATTTGTCAGATGGATTACAGAAAAGTAAAATTTTGGTGCAACTAAGTAATAAAAATGTAATACTAACATCACACTGTATCATTTTCAATGATTTTACCAAAATCTTTTTCAATACTCAAGAATAGACAGATAAACCTTGAGCTAGCATCTTGTATGATCAATCAAAAAAGACAAAAAAAAGAATGTAGTGTTGAGAAAAGACAGGTCACGTGCTGAAAAGACACAGCATCTTTTCTGCTCACTTGAAAGTTTTGCATTGCACCAGTAAATTTAAATGAAATTCATGAGGTCTAGCTGACAACTTGAGCTACAGAAATCAAAATAATTTCACATGATGGAAAAGATGCTGCGTCTTTTCAGCATGTGACTCAATCACAATTTAGGCATAAAAATAATTAAAAAATGTACAAAATAAATTTGTAAAAGACTATAAATATGAAAAACGTCAAAAAACATGTAAAAAAAATTTAAAAAATGTGAAAATATTCAAAAGGATTCAAAAATTTCAAAAAAAAAATCAGAAAAATAGGGAAAAATTCAGAAAAAGTCAAAAAAAGTCAAAAAAAGTCAAAAAATTTCAAAAAATTTCAAAACAAATTCAAAGAAATCCAAAAAATGCCAAAAAAATCAAAGAAATTTAGAAATTTAATAAAAATTCAAAAATAATTGTAAGAAAGCCCACAAATGTCAGAAAAATAAAAAAATATCTATAAAATTAAGAAATAGGTAAAATGATCACAGTAAATCAATAAAACACTATGCAATATAGGGGGTGGACTTGCTAGCAAGTCCCCAACCTAAACTCAGATGGAACTCAGATAAAACTCAGACTGAACTCAGACTGTAACCATACTGAACTCTACTTGAACACCCACCTAAAACTGTTCTGCTGAGTGGTGTTCATCCATGATTGTATGGTTCCTTTTTCAATAGCTCAATGTGTGTTTAATCTGTGGTGAGTTTGGGCTCAAGGTTGTGGACTCACTAGCATGTCTGCCCCCCATATTGTGTGGTGAAAAATACATAAATTGTGAGAAATTCTTTCAATTTTTAAAAAATTCCAAAATTTAATAAAATTAAATAAAATTTCTTCAAAAGTAAGCAAATTTTTAAAGAGATTCAAAAAAAATTCAATAAAATACTGGATTCTTTTTTCATATGAACTTTGATATAAATTTATCCTCTTCAATTATAATTACTTGACTAAAGTTTTATTCTTACTTTTTAACAAGAGGGATAAATAAATTAAACATCAAAATTTTGATATCTGATTCATGTTTGAACTGATCTTATGAAAAAACTAGGGCCACAAGAGTTACTTCTGAGGTTACTTTGGGTGTAGTATGAGGGGAAAAAAAAGGACTTACCTACAAGTTGTCTTATATTTTAATCTGTGCCTCAATGTTCTCATCTAATTTTTGTAGTCTCCACAGCCCTATTCATCTAATTAAAAATCAAAACAGTTGTGTAAATTATAAAAAATCAAAAATAATCAAAAATACTTTATGAAACTATTAAAAATAGTAGAAAAATAGTAAAAATTCCCTTAAAAATTCCAAAGGTTCCTGAGACTCCTAAATTTTATTCCCATGAACTTTAAAGCCTATTCTTGCACTCCATGACCATTAAATATTTATTTAATCTTGACTTGTAAAATTAACCCTTTTTAAAAGCATATAACCATCCATTATTTCAAATAAAATTGTATAAAATTAGGTGGCCTTTCCAATCTTTATAATATCTATCCAAAATTATTTTAAAATGATCCCTAGTACCATACTAATCTTTAGGCTTCCACATCCTCCCTCCAATGAAGAATGTCTCCATTCTTAATTTTGCATATTTAATCAAACACATATTAATCTTCTCTTCATCCTCTTCAACAATCTACTCCAATCAACTCCTGAAAAATAGTTTCACTTCATATTTTCATCTCATAATCACTGTAAAAATTTCTTTAAATGATCTAGCTGTCCCATGTCAGCCTTGCTCCAAATACCAGGTTCCTGGTCTTCCTGGAAGAACTTCCTGTGATCTTTCAGGCTTAAGAAGATCAAATTTAACTTTCCAATCATTCCTTCCAGGAATATTGTTAATACTGGCCCAGATGCCCTTCCTGATCCAACAATTCCTAAAAAGAAACTATCAAAGATCCCCACCTTTATACAAAGTATAAAGACCAATACAGCTTCATCCTCTAAAAAGTCTAATCTTGAGCTTCCTCCTCCTTCTCAAGATCCTAATCCTATCTTTCCAGTTTCTTCCTTCAGCTTTTCTTAAACCTTATTTCCTGTCTCTAAGATTTAGTCCTGCATTTAATCTTTATAGCCCAATTAATAATTCCAAATCCAACTACAAATTCTCTTCCAACTCATAAATGTTCTCCTAAGCTATTGAAATCACCAATAATGAGGGTTTTGTCTGGGTGTAGATTAATTAAATTAATCATTATCCAAAATTTCATAGATATCTCTTTCTAGACTTTTGCGCTGACATGAAGCAAAAATGTTTAGCTTATTTTTCAAGAAACTCCTTCCAATAATAAAAAAGATCATGTGAAGAAAATAACATTGATGAAAATTTTTGATACTGATGTTGAAAGATTTTGAAGAGATTATTTTTTGACTATTCTTCTCTTCTTTAAAATATTAATTCTTTAGTGCTGATAAAATTTTTTGTCTAGTTGAACTAATGTTTCTGTCTGACTTTAGCTGATATAATCTTGAAATAAGTTCTATAAATAAACCATATTTACCTTGTGATGATTCTACTACTGAGAGAAAGATTTTAATCCATTCAGAATCCCGTCTGCCAATCTCTTCTTTTTCAGAGCATGAGAGAGTGGACTCCTCACCCACTGAGCCAAATACTATGATTCCACTCTCACTGTAGGGTCCTCTGAGCTTCCACCTAAATAGTCTACCAATGAGACCCACTAATATTTGAACTCCTATCCAACTTCTATGATTCAGCATCACAACATTCAAATAATTTTCCAACCTTTTAAATCACTCCCAAAATTTGTTGGAATTCTTCATATTTGCCAGAGTTTCTTAGCACCTTTATTTTCAGCCTTTTACAATCTCCATTAATAACCTTTAAAATCTCCATCTTTCTTTAGCCATAATAAAATAAGTTAATTTTATGACATCTTCATTTCCTAAAGTTAGTTGCAACATATCTATCAATGACTGAGTCGTCCAAATGAGTGAGTGTCAGTATGAGTACTGATGAACCATTGATAAATTTAAAATTACTGAATTGAATATCTAGATAGATTAAAACTCCCTTCTAAAAACCTTGGGGAACTAAAATTTTAATCAATTTCCAGTTTATAGTCTTGGTGAACTACCCTTCTGCAAATACCTACATAAAATGTCCATATAAAGAATGAATTACCAATTTAAGGTCATAGTGAAACAAAAATAGATGACTTGCCAGTTTAAGATCATTGAGTACCATTTCCAGAATATTCCAATTTGAGGTCATGAAGGCTAAAAATTCCATTTATTCCAGCTGCCTACTAGTTTGCTTGAGCCCAAATTTTTCCACTATCCTTTTTCTCCTTTTTCTATCCTCCTATTGGGGCTATCTTTTCTATTTTAATTATTAACTTTTCAAGATGACTCCTTCTATCTTCACTGCTTCTAAATATCAAGCTTGTGACTACTGCTTCTTTATCCATGAAGAGTGCACCTACATCTACAACAGAGCCTTTTACAGCTGTTTTGAAAAGAAGAGAAAATGTTCTGGCTTAAAAAAAAGGCTCATTCCTGTTTCCAGCCACCAGATTCACTTCCCACTGTCATCCTTCTACTCCATATCCTAAATCCTCTACCTCCAAAATTCCTGCTCCTTTTACACCTTCTAACTTTTTAAACATTTATTCTTACTCTGAATCCCTGGGTCCTCCATCTCTTCAATAAAGGCTCTCTTCTGCCATCCCTAGAACTTCTACTGCTCCTAAATCTATGTTAGATCAATATCCCTCTAAATCTGTTCTGGATGTTTCATCTTCTCCATCTACTATCTCTACACCACCTATAATAGAGTCTATACCTCCTAAACCTAAATTTAGAACCCCCCATTGTCCTTCTTCTTTACTTCTTTAAAAAGAACCATATCTCCTACTCCTCTAGTTTTACACCACAAGAAATATCCAAGTCCAATAGTAAAAGGTCCTTCTATTCCTACCCAGCCTTCTAACTTCCTAAAAATCCTTAAACCACCTGTTTATTACAACATCATATAACTCTATTCATTTCTTATTGAAGAATAATTTCTACCAAGTCTGCCATTGATATTTGATCTTGAAACTATTTATCCTAGTAAGTAACAAAAATCTTCTTTCTTCTCTCAATTTAAAATTTTTGACTTTCCACTCTTGGCTAATACAGATTCTTCTGGATCTATTTATTCTCAATCTGCTTATTATATCCTGGATCCAGAACCCCCTTCTGCTTCTGTATAATTCCAAAATGTTTCCCAAATATTATATTCAATGTTCAACATTAATCTGGCCCAAAATAAAGATTAACCCCCTAAAGATTGTACTGAAGTATTTTCCAGGGAAAAATTCTTAAGATGTCATTTTAAAATGGCCACTTGGTTGGAGCACCAAAAAGAGCATCAGTTTGAATAAATTAAGAAATTAACTAGATCTTCTCCTGAAAATTTCATTGTGCCTTCTTTTTCAAGAGAAGAACTTCCATAGCTCTTTTGACTCCTTGATAAAAATTAAAAGAAACTAAAAAAAAAACTAAATAAAATCATATAAATCTAATATTATTTTGTTATTTTTATTTTATATTAATTTTTAATTATTTTTAATGTTTTTATTTTTGTTTTTATATTCATTTTTATTTTTACACAAAAATTAAGTTTGTAGAGAATAATTTGTAATAGAAAATATATAAAATTATAAATTTAAAATAATATTATGAAAATAATTAAAAAAATATTTTTAGAAGATGTCCCCCAGCCATTTGATGGGTTGTAAACCTGATATCATACCCACATCTAAGTGCACCTTGATGTGGGATACACAGAAAGAAATTGAAAATAAAACATAAATAATTTTGAAAAATTTGAAAAACATAAATAGCAAAATAGAGAAATGATAACTTGGTGGGATCCCTCCAATTTGTAAAAGTGATTAGAGACCACCAGTGAGAATTACCCCTGAAAAAAAACAAATGTTAATAAAAAATAAAATATAAATAAAAAAATTCAAAAATAGAAATAAAATAAAATCTTGAATCTGGAATTGGAATGAGAGTAATTGGTTAATGTTGTGTTGATCCAATTTACAGTCTTAGAGGAAAACTATATGACAAAAATAAGGCCAGGATTCAACTAGAAACAGGGAAGCTATGGTAAAAAACATTGGGGGTAATTTTGTATAGGGCAGCCAGCCCATCAATTAACCCCAAAATTTCCAATATTTAATTTAGAAGGTTCACCTGTGAACACTTCTACAAAAACAATTCCATTCCTACACAAATCTTTGCCATAAATTTATTGACATTTGAATATAATGATTGTATATTTTTAATGATAGTTGTTAGTTTATACTATTCACAGAGTAAATTTTGATATGTGATAGTTGATATTTTATACTCATTTCTGAGTTAAACTTCATCACTCCCGGTTCCCCTAGGATTAAAATGCTTGACTTTGTTGGAAGCTACCCTCTTCTTCAATTCAACACCATCCAACTCCTTTAAAACATATGTAATTCCAGAAACCTGTTTCTTGATTACATATGGTCCATTCCAGATATCAGAAAACATCTTTCCCCATTGACTTTCCAAACTCTTATTATACACCAAAACCATATCTCCAGCTTTCAAAGGTTTTCTGAGTCTATGAGCCAGCCAATTATCCCAATATCTTATTGACTGAATTCAAATGTTCATCATTCTTGAATATGCCTTCTCCAAAGTTTTTTCTTTTTTTTCTAACTGAAACATTCTTGCACATGATAATTCTTCAGTAGATTTGACCATATCCCAGTCTAATACAAGATATAATTCAGCCTCTATATCAACTAGTAGAACTGCTTTTTGACCAAAAATAAGTTTTTATGGTGAATATCAAGTTGTCCTTTTGGAAGTGATTCTGTCAGCAAACAATACTAATGGTAAATAATGCCTCCACTTTTCAGCACTTGGTCTGAAATTTTTAACTGAAGCATCCTTTATAACTTGATACCCTCTTTATACCATTCCTTCAACTTCAGTATAATATAGGGTTGCTAACCTATCCTTTGATCCAAATCTTGATATAGCTTCTCTAAACTCTGTCCCAAATTCAGGACCTCCATCTACAGTCACCAAATTCATCAAACCATATCTATACACCCAATCATTCATAAAGAAATCTGCCACATTTCTTGAATTCAAATTAATAAGAGGCACTTCCTCAGCTAAACCAGATAAATCATCTCTAGTAACAATTCAATAAATATATCTCCCTTCTTTAATATGAACAGCATCCAAACTAACCCTACCAAAAAGAGTGTTTTCTCCACTTGCATGTCCAGTTTCTTTTGGCCTTAAATAACTCCTTCTTTGACATTCCTCACGTGACTGAAACCATCATTCAATGACAAAATTCATTCCAGGCCACCAAAATCTATCAGAAATATGTCTATATGACTCTCCAACACCTCCATGCCCAAGATCTTCATGCAGTCATTTCATAACCAAATCTTGCCCTTTCTTCTGAGTAATTACTACTTGAGGATTTGGATACCTCGTTTTCATCAATCATCTACCAGATATATAAAATGCTGGTGACTTCCTTTTGATAGCCACCCATTCATGATAATCACAAATATCTGGCTTTTCCCATGTTAATAAATATTTAACCACTTTAAAGTAAAATCCTGTCTGTCCCTAGACTTTGTATTGAAATTCTAATAATATTATATCAATGGGAACTTCCCTATCACCTAAATTAACTGCACAAAAATGAGTCATCAGTTTTAAACCTTGACTTTGCCTGCTTAAAATAATATATTTTGAATTTTCATCATCTGAAATTTCCAACCTCTTATTAAACAATGTTTCTTCTACAAATTTAACACCCCTTCTTTGTCCAACCTTCTTTTAACCATATTTCCACAATCTCCTGACCTCTCTTTAAACAAATTTCAACTATCAGACAACCTCTCTTTAACCAAATTTTCTAATAATCCAACATGTATACCATTCACCAATTTACTACTATCCCAGACTACTTCACCATACTCATCATAATACACCACATCTTTTCAATCCTCTTTTTTACCAAATTTAACTTCACCTTCATCAATCTCTCAAAATACATATTTTACTACCACTTTACAGTTATCCAGTTTATCTTCATGGTGGAGGTTGTTGTCATCTTTATTTACACATATTAAACCTTCCAGTTTAAGCTCATGGGGAGGTAGTTGTCATCTTGATAAAAGTCATACTAAAAGTTTTCAATAATTTTTTTTGTTTAACCTCTATCTAAATGAGATCATCAGAAATAAAACCAAAATAAGAGATAGAGAATTTTAGATAATTAAAAAAATTGGGCATTTTAACCTCTTGCTGGAGGAGAAAAAATATGAGAGTTTTAAGAATCTTGAAAAAAATAATTTCTTGATTTAATTATGCAGAAATTTATAACTTAATTTTGACTTTAATGTTTCAGTTTAGCCTCTTGCTGGAGGTGAAAAAATGAGAGAGTTTTGAGAATCTTCAAAAATATTTTATCTTGATTTTTAATTATCCAGATAATTTTAGTTGATTTCAATGTTGATGGTGCAGTTTAGCCTCTTGCTGGAGGTAAAAAAATAAGAGAGTTTTGATAATCTTCAAAAATATTTTATTGTGTTTTTTTATTATCCAGAGATTCTTAGTTGTTTTGATTTTGATGGTGCAGTTTAGCCTCTTGCTGGAGGTCAGAAAGAGAATACTTCTATAATTTATCTTCTTGATCTTAATTGGATTATTCTGAAATTTTATTTTCTTGATGTTGAGCTTTCAAAATGCAGTTTATCCTCTTGCAGGAGGAAGAGAGAAATAAAAAACATTGATAAAAAAATTTAAAACAAATCATAGAAGAGACAATAAAAATATTCAGCCATTTTAATGTAGTTTATCCTTGTTTTTGATAATTCATACTCTTTATATCCCCTGGTAAAAACACATAAACTTTCCCCATGGGCATTTCCACCTATTTCATAAAAACAAAAACAAATCACCAGAATTTTTCCTACCAAAAGACAAAAAAAATAACACACCTTTTCTAAAATTATAGGTGAACTCAAGTGATTCACCCCATGTTTTAAATCCTCTGCAGCCTCTATTAGTGCAGGAAAAATAACATCCACCTTTAAAATCTCTTCCTGAGATTGAAACAAATCCTCCATACATATACCAATTCCATCATTATAATGCACCTATTCATTCTAGATATTTTCTGCTTTCAATAGTAAAAAAAATGGGAATTTATCCTCTGAATAATCCTCCAAATCAGCCAGAACAATATCTTCCCTGAAATACAAACATTCTCCATTAGTGACTTAAATATCTTCATCTTCAGAAAAATTTTCTTTCCCATCAGAATTTTCATCCAAAACAATATCTTCAGCCTGTCAAAAATCTTCAAGAATAGCTGAATCTAGAATTTAAACAGTAATTATGTCTTCTACACTATCGTCCTTTACCTTTTTATCCCTCAAAGAGTCTCCTTCAGGGTTTACATTAGAATTAGTCAGAGAATCAAGATAATCCATAACAGTCTTCTTTACCAACTCCATAGATGGTATCCTACTTTCTCCAGCTCTACTAGTCTTCATCAAATTAGCATTTAAAAGATATTCCCAAACAAATTCTTTAACCTTATTCCCCATGGCATCCCAAAGCACATAATTTACTTTATCTTCATGATATATAATATCACAATGCAACAAATATTCCATAACCACCTGAAATTCAACCATAAATTGATAATACTGACCAAGAGAATTGAAACCACCTTTAGATTCCCATCTCCTAGAAATATCCTTGGTATACTTCAATGAATAAAGTGTTTACCACCTTATAATCATTTTAATCTTTAGTTTCTCCTGAACCTGTGTTTTATACCCATCCATCTTAATAACCTCTTTTCCATCTCTCTGTCACCCATAAAAAACCCAATCTGCTTCACCATATCCAAATGTAAAGCTCTATCCAAACCAGAAGCAGTTTCATATATACATAAAAATCCATCTGAATATTCCCCAGAAAACTTGGGCCCATCCCAAGATAAAATCCTTACTGATGCCCTAATAGGTACACCAGAAGCCAAAACACCAGATTCATCAGCTGAATACATCACAAAGACAAAAGATAAACCATAAAAAGTGTTACAAAAAGTGAGCCTCTTTCAGGCTAATCAATTCCAAGACCCGAGCAAGATTGTTAAATTCCAAAAATTAGAGCCCTATTTTGGGCACCACCAATGTAGAAAGACTCATACAGTTGCCTTTCTGTAAGCAGAATCCAAGGGAGTTGGATAAACCAAAGAGAACTGTGTCGCTTCAAGTAAATAAAGATTTCACAATTAACTAAGCTATAACCTCTACTTGCTAAATAAATTCCATATAAATATTTGATAATAATGGTTTGAGATGTAAAATTGGTTTTCTTTTAGTTTAGATGAAGAAAATACAACAGTAAAGTTGTACCAGAAAATTTATTTAAATGATTGAATATTTATTATTTATGGAGTTTTTATTTTTGTGAAAAGTTGTAAAAATAAAATCCCTGAATATGAGACCTATAAAATGATACCCTATAAGTAGATAAAAATGTTTAGTGGAATAATATTTAAGAAATGTTATATAAAAGTGTTATTTTTATAAGGGTATTACAAATTTTTAGATGTTATGTAAATATAAGATGGTAGTTGTGGATATGCATTATTGGTTGTTATTATTAAAATTTATTCATCTTTTAAAATCTATTCTAAGATTGAGTCTACAGCTTTATATGCATAGTTAGTTTATGTGCTCTATTTGCACCACCTGGAGAATCCCAGAGCTTCTCCAGATTATCCCAGAGTTTGTAAAAAGCTTGTACAGACTTTTGGACTAAATTAGAGCCTTAAAAACTAAATAAAAAAGTCTAGACAAATTTAATATGATAATAATACTTCTTATCTACATTCCTAACCAATTTCTGTAGTTTGTGCAGCCCTATTCATCTAATTTAAAATCATCAAAGTTAAGTAAATTATAAGAAATACAAAATAATCAAAAATACTTTATGAAATTATTAGAAATATTAGAAAAATAGTAGAAATTCCAAAAAAATTTCAAAGGTTTCTGAGACTCCTTACTTTCATTTCCATGCACTTTGAAGCCTATACTTGCATTCCATGACCTTAAAATATTTATTTAATTTTGACCTGTTAAATTTACCCTTTTTAACAGCATATAACCATTGATTCTTTCAAATAAAATTTTATAAAATCATATTGGCCTTTCCAATCATTATAATATTGATCCAAAATCATCCTAAAATAATTCTTAGTGCTCTACTAATCTTTAGACTTCCACATCTTAAAATGTCTAATAACCCAATTATTAGCAAAAATAATTTTAGAAAATAATTGAGGTATAAGAATTTTCATCTTCAATTAATTTAATTGCAGATCAGTCAAAAGTTTACCCCCTAATATCAGATCTGGGTAAGACACCACACAATATGGGGGGCGGACTTGCTAGCAAGTCCGCAACCTTGGACCCAAACTCACCATAGATTGAACACACATTGAGCTATTGATAAAGGAACCATACAATCAGGGATGAACACCACTCAGCAGAACAGTTTTAGGTGGGTGTTCAAGTAGAGTTCAGTATGGGTTCAGTCTGAGTTCAGTCTGAGTTCCATCTGAGTTCCATCTGAGTTCAGGTTGAGGACTTGCTAGCAAGTCCACCCCCTATATTGCGTAGTGAGACAAAGGGTGGAATCCTAATAGCGGAAGCAAGAAGTGTGATAACCCCTATTTTGAAGGTCTCAATCATGGCAAATCAGGTATTACAGAATCCCATTTTTTTGATAAAAAAATTGCCAATAAAATTCCAATTATAATTTTTTTACCTCTTAAAACCTTTTTTATGACTTAACATAGAGGGGATACCTATAAGAGCATTGCACATATATTATAATAGATGATAATTATGGCTATTATTGTATTCTTTTATTAGAAGGTGAGCTAAACAGAGACCAACCAACCTTAGGAAGCACACCAACATTTTCCTGATTCGGAAAGTGGATTGAACTAATAATGTTAAATTTTTCCCAAGTCAGATATATACACCAGTGATACCTGATTTGACAATCCAAGTAAATTTAAAACAAAATACCCTTTTGGTATAAAGCCAAGGAGCATCAAGAATACACAACTTTAGAAATTATAATAATCCATTTCTTTTAGAATTAATTTATCCATAGTTTAATATATTAATCAACAATTCATTATAATGATAAACTCATGTCTTGGCTTTTAAGTCCAACTTATATTTAATTATATTTTCATTTTTCTCTTTCCTAAACATGGAAAATCTTCTTCAGTATATAAGTAAATGATAGTAGTCCTTAGTGTTTGTCATCAAGACTATCATTTACTAAATTGTTTGATCACCTTTCTCAGAACTTTTCTCTCTTGCTCCGGTTTCTCCATTACTCCTCTGCTTTCTCTGCTCCTTATTATTTTACTAAAACTATTATTATTAATCTATCAGTTACTGTCTAAATTTTCCCTCTTGCTCCTTTTTCTTCATAACTTCTCCGCTCTCTCCATTCCTTTTTAATTTACTAACATTAATATTATTAATCTATCAGGCTTTTCTCCTTTAAGTGTTATACCTTTTGGTATAAAGATAAGGAGTGTCAGTAATGTTCCAATTTAGAAATCATAATAACCCAGTTATACCTGTAAAGAAGATGGACTCTCTTGAGATTTATTGCAAAGATAAATAATATAAATTAAATACATATAAAGTAAGTATGGAACTTTTGGTATAAAGCCATGAAGAATCAGTGATGTGTGACTTTACAAATTATAATGAGCCAGTTATACCTAAAGTAAAAGAGTGAAATAAATGACTAAATACTTGATGATAAATAGTATAGTTAGAAGAAGATAAAAATACACACCTGTAAAGGGGGCAGACTTGCTTGAGAAGAAAAAGTAATGGAGCAATCCCTTTTTAAACTCAATGAGTTGACCAGTTTTCAGGAGTGAAATAGAAATTGTGGTCTTCCAACATCAGTGGAGCCCTTTGTTGGTTTATTTGGTATTGTTTTGGTATGCCTTAAATGACATTGTTTAAATAATTAGGTGTTTTTTAGGAATCACGCAGAAAATATTGGGACTACGGGGATCCAGATACTACCATTGGATAGCACCAGTATTTCTCTATATTTTATTTCTTGAGGTCATTTTTCATAGCTTAAGTATTTGGGGGATAATTTCTCACTTTTCATTTTAAAAGATTGCTGTTGAATTTTGTTTTTTGTTTTACAGGATAACCTTAAGTCTTAGGGTTAAGTGCTTAGTACTGTTGGAATGAGTGGAATTTTCTCTACATTTCATGTCACGTTGTTATAGCGTAATTATGTGTTTTAAGGGTTTTAGTAGTTGTAGATGATTTTTCTAAGTAGTTTTAGTGTTTTTTGTGGTTTTCTGGATTCAGGGTGGTCAGGCCACTTCAGGCAGGCTTCCTGGAGTTGGGCAGACCTCCCACCTCAGTGCTAAAGGGCTGGGAAGCGCTTCTAGGGAGGTTTTATCCAATTCGGCGGTCAGAAACACCAGATTTGCAGGTGAGAATGGGCTCTTAATTATTAGTCTGTGTGTATATAGTGAAGAGGACAGTTTGGGGCAACTCTAATTATCATAAAATCATCTGGAGGTGATATCCTTGTTCCTCACTCAGTTTTCACTTTTTTCTGGCCACAATTGGCAGTGTTTGTTGCAAGTGAGTTCTTCATTTAACTTAACTTAGAAATTGTTTTCTCTGGTGTAGTCTTGCAAGCTATATCAAGTATTATTTCTGTCTCTGGTGTGGATTTGCAACCTACATCAAGTATTATTGCTGTCTCTGGTGTAGATTTGCAACATACATCAAGAATTATTGCTTTCTCTGGTGTGGACATTAGTCTACATTTCATTTCTTTAGTTTGGTAGTCTGTCTGGAGACTACTTTCTTGACTGATAAGGCAGTCAAGTGTGTGGGAAAAGGGACTTTTGGTAAACAGGAACCAATTTACTGTAGCAGGTAAATCTCACTTATTTTTCTAAAGGGACAGGCTGTTTTTCTCTCTGCTTTTACTCCAACTCCCTTGGTCAAGGCCTATAGTTAGTACTATAGGATTGTCTACAACGTGAGATTATAAATAAAAACATGGATATTAGTTAATTTAGGAGTCATGATCACAAAGTAAATTTTGTAACAAGATGATGCAGGGGCTAAAGATGTTAGCAAGGTTATGAAACATTATTAATATGAGATAATCTACTACTGTATGATGTAATAAATCAGTATTTATTTAAAGAAAGACATTGGAACAATAGAAGCTAAAGAAATGAAGCAAATAAATAAATAAAATAAATATTCTTACATCCTCCCTTCTTGAGGTATTTCAGAAAAAAGACCACAAAATTTTTTAGAAAGGCTCATAGTTTTATGATAAACTGACTTTTAAGGCCATCAGAAAGCATATCAGTAGTAGGAGTATATGGAAAATTTTAATTTGAAGCTAGATCTTGTTCACAGAGACAATGATATTGAACTTTGATGTGTTTGGTTTTAGCTTGAAACACAGGGTTCTTTGCTAAGGCTCTTGCACCCTGATTGTCACCAAAGATAGTTAGTTGAAGAGATATAGGCAGAGATAGGAACTTGAATAAACTTCCAAGCCAAATTCTTTCTTGTCCATCTGAAGTACATGAAAGATATTCTTCTTCAGAGGCAGAGAGGGAAAAAGTTGGTAGTTTCTTAGATTACCAAGAGATGGATCCATTATGAAAAATGAATACATAAATTGAGTTAGATTTTCTGGTGTTTGGGTATCCAGCCCAGCCTGCATCAGCAAACCCTGTAGGATGTGACCAGGAATGATTACCTGATGGAGTTGAGGGCGAGTTACCTGAGAAGGTAAGACCAAGATCTGTAGTACCATAAAGGTAGCATAGGATATTTTTGAATGTAATCTAATGATTCATTCTTGGATTTTCCAAGTGTTAAGAGAGCTGACTTACAGAGTAGGCTAGATCAGGAAAAACAGCTTTGGCCAGGTAGTTAAGGGAACCAGCTGCATTCCTATAGTTAAAATAGAGCTTTGAAAAATCTTTTTTTTCTTGATCATTGGCAATGGTTAAATGATAATGGTGAAGCATTGGCATAACAAAAGATTTACATTCAGACATTTTATATGTTTTAAGCAAGTTGAGGATGTACATTGGTTGAGAATGACTGATGAATCTGTTAGAGATGTATTGGGTAATTTTCATGCCTAAGAAATAAGTTAGACTTCCAAGGAAATCCATATTATATTTCTTAGCCATAGCAGCCTTGAATAGAGCCAGATCTTTTCAAAGAGGGCTAAATCATGAAAATGAAGATATAAGAAAATTGGATTATTTTTAACATGAGAGATGAACAAGCAGGGCTCAGCCTCTGGTTCCACTAAACTAGCAGAGGCAAAAAAAGAATTAATTTCTTGAGACCAAAATTGTGGATTTTTTTAAGGAAATAGATAGATTTCTTAAGATGGAGAATAGGATTAGTAACCTTTGGGTCAACATGAAAACACACATGTATTCTCATGTATACAACCTTAGTTAATTTTCCAAGAATAAAAGCCCCCTTAGCATCCATGTGTTCCATTTGATAGTCTTCTTAAGAACATATGGCCAGGAGTACCCTCACTACACAATATAGTGGGTGAACTTGCTAGCAAGTCCCCAACATGAACTTAGATGGAATTCAGATGGAACTCAGACTGAACTTATACTGAACCCATACTGAACTCTACTTGAACACCCACATAAAACTTTTTGGCTGAGTGGTGTTCATCCCTGATTTTATGGTTCATTTGTCAATAGCTTAATGTGTGTTCAATCTGGGATGAGTGTGGGTCCAAGTTTGCGGAATTTCTAGCAAGTGCGCCCCCCATATTGTGTGGTTCCTGATAGTAGTGAGATGTCCTTTCAGTTCATAAGTGTCAAAGTAATTAATTTCAAATTTCTCTGAAAAAACCTGGGCACATAGGCAAGCCTTGAAATTTAGAAAGAATACCATCAAGATTTTCTTTGATGGTTAAAACCAATGTTGCCACTATAGGATTTACACTTGGAGGTTGTTAAAACACTTCCAAACATCATGAAGCTCTAGGTTGTTGAGCTTGGCATTTATAGCACTATCTGAGGAAGAACCATCCTCACTGTCTAGAGAAGCCATATAATGTGGTGGTATAGGAACATCAGCTGCTAAAGCAAGTTTTTAGGATAGAAGTGTAGAGTTAGGAGGAAACAGGAATGGGGATAATTTATTATATTACCAGGATCTATGTTGGAATTGATTTCCCTAGTAGGTGGAATATTTTCAGGTACATATTTAAATTTTTCATAAACAGGTATTCTGCTAGATGGAATTGGAACATCTGTTGCTGACTTTTCATCTCCACTGTGAGTGTCTTCAGGTCTCAAAGGTGGAGCTCTATAAGATGAGGGTGAATTTTGAGCTGTTGAGGTTGGAATAATAGTTTCTTGGAATTCTTCTAGAATTTGAGCATGAGGAATTGACTGAAGTTCCAGAGAATTTTTGAGAGAATGATAGGGAAACTGACTTTTTTTTAATACTGCATCATGAGAATAAGAGATACAAGGAGTATTAGGCTCAAGGAGTCTATATGAGCTTAATTTCTTATCAGACCCAATGAGAATAAGATGTTAGGCAGCAGAGTCAAATTTTCCTTTTCTTTTGTTTTTAGGTATTAGTGAGTAGGCACTACAACCAAAAAGTTGTAGGTGAATGATTTTGGTGGAACACCATATAATTCTTCATAAGGGGAAAGCATTTTTTGCATAGAGGTAGGAGTACTGTTATAGAGATAAAAAGAAGTGGTAACAGCTTCTTCCCAGAGTTTAGGAGGAAGTTTGTCTTTGAATAATAGGGGGTATCAAAGTTAGAAATTTGTAATTATTTGAAAGGTATTTCACAACACAAAAAGAAAGCCAAAAACTTGACATTAATTCTCAGTAAAAAGGTGTTTTTGGGGCACAATATGACATATTTTAAAAAATAATTATGGTTTATTTGGTGGAAAAAAGAGGTATTTTGAAATGTAAGATTTCTAACTTTAATACCCCCTATTAAATCTTTAGCTTTTTCATTGGTTTTTCTGTTACCTCCCTCTGAAATAGGGTTTTGTTGAGGGGTTTATTGTGCAGTGACATGCATATTTATTCCCTCTTCAGAAAAAAAATAATGAAACTTATGACTTATAAATTTTTCTCCACCATCATTAACTAAATAACAGATTTTGAAATTTTGGGCTAATTCTATAGATTTCTTAAATTTCACAAAAGTTTTAAATCTATCATTTTTATTTATAAGTATATGGATAAATCAATAGGAATTAAATTAATCTGTAAGTTGATAATAGTAGATATTACTCCCAATTAAAGGTGGAGATATTTTTCTGCTTAAATCAGCATGGATAAACTCAAGTGGAGGAGTAGCTTTGGTTAAGGATCCTAAAAAAGGAATATTATTGTGTTTGGAATTAATGCATAATTTACAAAAAATTAGTTTTTGGTGATACTTACCATTGGTAGGTTTTCTTTAGGTGATTCATAACATTCTGACCTAGGTGACCTAACCTTATATTCCAGAGAGTGAGTGAGTCAGTGAAGGTTGATAGCACAAGAAGAATAGGAAATTTGCATGTAGAGGTTTGTATGACTAATAAATTATCACTGATAAATAAATGTATGAGAGTTTTTTTATCACAGGAGAGTATAAATTTTGCCTTATTCAGAACAAGTGTAAAATCAGGGTAGCATTTTTTGAGGGCCATTAGTCTAATAAGGTTGAGATTTAGCATGGTCACATAGAGGCAGTTTTTTAGATTAGCCTTCTGATTGTCAATGAGTAGTTCAATTTCACCATGACCTTTTCTGTAGATAGTTGAATAATTTCCAAAAGAAATGAAGTCAAAGTTTTATGGTTGATGAGTTGGAAGAGTCTTGACTTATCCATCTTCAAAAAGTGGTAAAAATTCTAAATAAGATTCAGGGACTATCTCCTTTAGGCTTCTTGTTGGCTTTGAGTACTGGGCCTTGGCTTGAATCCTGGAAGATATATTCCATGCTGCTGCATTGCATTCCAGTTCCTCTTCTTTCTTTAGTTCCCCCTCCAAGTCCTGAAACTTAGAATTAAGAGAAAGTGTCAGCTCTTGTAGCAAGTCTACTGATGATATTAAAACACCTGGAGACTCTTGGGGCCAGGGGGTAAATTCTTTCTCTGTGCCATCCCTTTCCCACTTCTTCCTTCTCCTTCCTCTTTTTTAACTTCTCCTCCTTTTGAAACCTTTCATCTCCCCTCTGGTCCTTTCTAGCACTCCCCAATGGTGACCCATCCCTATCCTTCAGCTTAGAATCAAGAGAGAGCATAAATTCTTGAAGAAAATCAACTGATGATAAAAATCATCAGAAGACTCACAGGGATGGGCCCCTGACCCCTGGATGGACCAGGAAGCCAATACTTTAGAGCCAGCATCCCCTTTCCTTCCAGTAAATGTGTGGGTTACACTAATCCAGCCTTTTCATACTGGTCCTTCAGGTTTGTTGCACATGCCTTTCATTGAGACTCCCTTCCTTCACACCAGAATATGCAAAAAACCTTCTTTCTTACTTCTCCTCTCCCACTTGGGGATCCATCAAACATAATTAGATGACTAGGGTGGTCCAATTTTTTTTTATTTCTCTGTAAAAACCTGTTAGAAATAAAACGGTCTGTGGCCTCATTGTCCAGTAGGGCTTGTACATCTGTTGTGGTGTCAAGTGTCATTAAAGGCAATTTCAGTATAATACAATTATCATTTACTTCAAGTTGCTTACATGCTGATAATTCTTCTAGTAAGTTCCCATTATTATTTCCATATAATTCACTCAAGGAGGCCACAACCTTCATTCCAGAGCGCTGTCTTTTACCTATGCCTTTTCTGTGCCATCCTTCACCTCACTAAAACTCATTTTTCCCATACTTTCCATTGCCAGATGACCACTACTCCCGCATTGGAGACACAGAACTCTGCTCATATGCCTCTTGTATTTCTCATCAGATAAACTTCTTTTTCCACTATCACCATGTGAATTTACTGCATCAATATCCATTGCATTTGTGTCCATGTCACTTTCCCTGCTTAATTAGGTGTAGCTGTGCCAATGACAAGCACAACTCCAACCATCTAATTTCTGGTGTGTAAACCTGTTATTAATTTGAATAGCCAGATCCATGAGTGCTTGGAGATATGTTGTACAAGGGTGGATGATTAGGGAATTTCTTATCTTTGATGAGAGCCCATTCATGAAGTGAAACATGAGTTCCCCTTCTCCCCATGTTGTGACATAGCTGGAGTAGCCCCAGAGTTGTGAAATGTACTCGGCCACTGAATGTTTTTGGTGTAATTAGCTTAACACATTCTCCAAGGCTGTGGCCATGTCAGGTTCACCAAAAGCTAACTCAAATGATGCTATGAGCTGGCGGAAAATTTTTGCTTACTGAGTGTTTTTAAGGAGCTCCTTGTTAAACAGCCTTGCCCAGAATTCTGCCTCATCTGTTAGGTACAATATTTCAAACCAAATTTTTTCTTGCTCATCTGAAAACTGATGCCCATTGAGAAGGACATAGAGTTTTACTTGCAACACATACTGATATTCTCAGGGACCTTTTTATCCATCAAAGATTTCTGGGACCAGAATCTTTGGGCTTTGAAAAGTGGCACTGGTGTTTTAGAAGGTGCCTATGCCTTGGTTTTGGCAGCATCCAAATATTCTTCAGTGGGGCTGCAATATGAGGGCCTTTTATCTGCTAGACGTTCCATGAGTCCGGTGTTTTGTTCTTGCATTGGAGAAAGGGTTTCTGCATCAGGTTGACATGAGGCATTCATTCTTCTTCAGTAGTGGGCCAATTATGATTGGACACAATGTTAAGATCTTAGAAGGTGGACTACTACTAGTGATAATTCTAGACTGAGATGGGACTGACTATTCTGAGTACAGCAGTGAGACTAAATAAGACTGACTATGTTGAGACTATCAACAGTGAGGCAAGAAGGGACTGACTATGTTGGATACAGAAGTGATACTAAAGAGCTAGTAGATTACTAGGTTAGTTGTCCAATGGGGAGTGCTCATCAATGCTTTCCCCATATAACCCCCTTATGCAATATCCACTCTTCTTCCTCTTTATAATGCATATCACCCATATTTCTCTCCCCCTCACCTCTCAACTAAATCCTAACAGAAACTTAAATACATATATATTGAGGGATACAAGATGAGAGGAGGAAAAGGATATGAGGCGTGAAAGAAAAAAAGAATGAAAGATACTTAAAAATTTAAAGGAGTTGGGCTGAGAAATGATGGAGGGTGATTGGCATAATGATAGAGCATATCCCAGTTGAAATTAAGTTTTGTGATTCAAGGGGGGGATAGCTGGTGCAGGTTCAGGATCTTCTTCTTCATAAAGATCATACCACTCATCCTTCATATCAGCTAGGATTTTTTGGAATATAACACAAGCCATTATCCAATTATTTTCTGCTTTGAGGTCCAATTTTTTTGAAATTGGATTCTAAGCTCACAGAGAATAGAAAATCTTTCCTTTAAAACTCCAATAGCATGTTCAATTTGTACTCTTGATTGTGCAAGGTGATAATTAAACATTTTTTTTGATCATTTTCTAATGTTGCACCTCAGAAAGCAGGTATAATGTATTTTCCACTTGCATATGCTTATTATGCAAGGAGGTACTGAGTTTTGTCAAAGTATTTGTCAGGATCTTGGGAAATCCTCATTCTTTGGAAAAGGGAAGAGTCATCAAATGAGCTGGGGCACCCACTATGAAAAGCAATAAACTTTTTATTGACCTTTCACAAAATTTGAACAGTAATAGAGTGTATAGAAAGAAGATAAAAAGTTAGTTCATGAATGATGAGGAATTTAAGAAAATTTTGGAGAAACCTAATTCTGCCGTCAAATTAATGGTTGTCATCATGAGCAAGCTTTTGGCTCAATGGTATAGTTGTACCATCAAAAAAACCTACACAGCCAGAGAAAACTTCAACTTGAATTACTTTAGAGGATTCAAGTTGCTGTTGTGGAGTTATCCAAGCAAGTTTTTGAGACTTGAGTGAAAGGATAGCAATCATATGGTGTAGTATGTGCATCGCAGGTAACTTATCTTTTGGACCAATCAGCTTGTGTAGCCCAGGAAGAACAAAGGGGAATCATAGCGCAGTAGATAGAGCTATTATAAATATTTAATTATGGTTTTAAAAGAACAAAGGGAAAAAGAAGTGCAGAAGAGGATTTAGGGTCTGTGTTCTCAGATTTTGCAGCAAAATGTGCCGCACAAAGGGAGTTGTGTGTTATCAACTTAGGAGTGCAAGCGCTGAAAATTATGGATTAGGATTTTCCAATAATTGTGTGTTATGTGTTAAGGAAGGAATTATGGCTCAAAGAAGGCCTCAAGTACATAGTATACTGAACAGCAGCTAGTGTGGTAAATTACTGAAACAGGTATTGTAAGTTTCAGAGGCTAACTAGTTAAGTGAATTTTCAGAACTATGGACTTAGTAATGAAACAAGGAGGATGGGGACTTGATCACAAAAAACCCACCCAAGAGTCAAAGAGACAAGGATAGGCACTGAAAGGTGTCAATGTGGGAAGTAGCGCTGAAACAATGTAAAGGTACAGTCATAAGGGCGCATGTGGAATATGAGTGAAACAAGTTAATACTAGTTATAGTAAGTATAGGGTATTTTTAGGCACTTTAGTTGTTACAAGAGGTGTATTTAGTTTACTAATGGATTAGTTTTTGTTTAACTAATGTGGTGCTAGAAACAGCACTGGAGATCCACTAGGGAACTGTTTCTGGAGCGCTGAAAAATATAAGAAGGAAAGGCTATCTAATAGGAGGAGAGAGTAGTCATTAGATAGAGAAAAATCATTATTCAAATCAGTCATTAGATTACAAACATTAGAGCCTCATATTTTATACTTTTGAAATATATTGTGATATATAGTGATTTGTCTATTTTTGTGATTACTCTGATAACAGTAAGAGATTGGATTTTTCTGCAATTAAGTGTTTAAGAAAATATTATAGATATTCTGAGTCTTTTAGAGTTTGTGCTTCTGTGTGTGTATTTCATTTAGTATAGTGACAAAGCGCAACACAGAGAGAATTTATAGATTCAGTAGGATAAATTTTTATTAGAGTTATTTTATTTCTATAATAAGGCATATTCAAAGAGAGCACTTCAAGAGGGAGTAACTGTGGATATTAGCACATATTGAGAATTGAAATATCCAGATAGTAATATTTTTTCCTTATCTTTTAACTCATCTCTCAACTTATAAACTATCTAGTCAGATATTAGTGTTACACATTATTGCACTGTCTTGAAAATAAGAGTGGAAGGCACTTCTTTTTAGAAATTGAAAAGATGAACCAACCCCTCTCGCATTGTGTCTATTGCTTAGTAATTTTGAACTCTCCACAACAGCACTTGGTGTATAATATGACAGTGCCATATCCTATTGTAAAGAGATTATTTTAATGTCTTACAGAAGCACCATTTCAAGTTGAGCCAAAGCAACATAGTGTGACAGCAAGTTGAAAGGCAGGATTAGACTGTCTGTTAAGGAAATTGTTATAGAAGATAGGATGATTGGAGATGAGTTGATACTTTTAAATAAAGAATCTGAAGAAGTATGAAAAAGCTGTGTGAAGTTTAATAGAGGAATTTCAAGAATTGAGGCAAGATCATATCTGGGACCATGATAAAGATTTGGCCCCCTTGGGATGATGTAACACTTTTTGGAAAGAAAAGACATATAAGCTAAAGTGTCTTCCAAACCAGATTCATAATAAGAGTCAGAAGCTAAAGTTGAAGTTGAAGTGATAGCGTTCATAGCTGAGTGAATTTTCTTACTAGTAGAGAGTTTCTTCATTATTTTTTGTAGAAGGTTTAGGTGATGAGTGGGAAGTAGGAATTCACCACCAAAAAAGCAGGTTGGTGTAGACAATTCTATAATGCTAGCTATAGGACTTGACCAAGGGAGTTAGAGAAAACCAAGAGAGAAAATTCCCTGTTCTTTGGAAAAAATAGAGTGAGATTTACCTGCAAAAGTAAATTGATTCTTGTTTGCTAGAGCCCCTTTCCAACACACTTCACTGCTTGATCAGTCAAGAAAGTAGTCCCCATAAAGACTACAAGACCAAAGAACTGAAATTTAGACCAATTTCTTCACCAGAGAAAGCAATATACTTGATGTAGGCTGAAAAGCTACACTATAAACAGCAATGATACTTGATATAGCTTTCAAGACTTTACCAAAGAAAACTGTGACAAGAGTTAAGGTAAAGTGAGAACTAAACTTTTAAGAACCCTGCCAAAAGATGCAAAAAACACACAAAAGAGTGAAGCACAGAGATTCCAGGTATACCAGATGGTTGATGATAAGCTAGAATATCCTTAAAATTGCTTAAATATATCACACACAGACCACCCTGGCCTTTTTTCAGCCAAATCAAGCTCTCCAACCTTTCTACATGCATATAAAGTTCCTCTAGAGGCTTCCACACATGAATAAGGGTGGGCATCCCAATGTAGGGATGGTTTCATGGAGGCCGGCAGGCGTCCTGGTGACATTCAGCTGCTTTTAGGACCTTAAATGCCCAAAAACACCCTCTAAACAACAAAACAACAGTAACTACACATAGAAACAGGCTAAACACACATAACACATACCAAAATGATGAGAAAAGAAAGGAAATTAAGCTGAGTCATAATAAGTGACCCCAGCTTAAGCCTAAAAAAACACATCCAAACATCTAAAAAACTAACAAAACACCATAACCCCAACTACACCCTGCATACCAAATACCTCCAAATACACACTCCAATCCTACCTAGCTTTGGAACACCACATCCTCCCTCCAATAAAGAATGTACACATTCTTCATCCACTAACAACCATTTTCAAACACCTCTCCAAACCTGCCTCTGACCTGGGCCCTTTCCAGCACTGAATTGACAACAACCTCATCTGTGCAATGACTGGACCTCTTCACATATACAGGACTTCTTGTGATGCTTGCCACTCCAGAAAGAAAAAATTCCACAGACCTGGCTTATTATCCTCCTCTTCAGATTCTTCCTACACTCAGCCTAGTCTATCCTCTTCCACCAGAAGATCCAGACCCTCCATCATCATTCCAAGAATAATCAAAAAACTTCATTCATCCAGAATAAATCCTGTAACTCCAGCAGCCTCTTCTTCCCCTCATCACCCTGATTCACCAAAAGGTAAGATTCAATCAGTCCATACCAAAATAGATTGACCATTCTCTTCAGCTTCTCTTTTTCCAGTCATTGATGATGATGAAAATGTAGGGACCATTGAAACACCACCCCCAAATCCAATACTTCTTGTCAAAGAAAAATCCCAACATAACACACAACAACAGAAAAACCTCCTACTTTCTTACTTCCAATCAACTCCTGCCAAGGACCTACAAGACATTGATAAGAGAAGGAACCTCATCCAACAGTTCAAGGCCAATTCAGAACATTTTGCCACCTCTCTTGATACCCTTCTGTAATTCAACTAGCTCTTGAATTTGATTTAGAAAAGAAAATATGGCCACACCCTCTATAGGATGTAGCCCCCAAACAACCCTCAGATTAAATTCTTGGGGGACTATCCTCATTTTATATTCTTTGGGGACTCAAAAACCTAAAACATAGAGCCAGAGCCAGAGATCAACCACATTAAGACACAGAGAAAAAAACTATCATTCTGGGGTAATTGTGAATAGAGCTTGCAGCCCATCAATTACCCCCAAACTTGCCTTTGCTAAATTCAGAGGCTCCCCCTGTGGATACCCTCTGCTAATCTTCAAAACCAACACCAAAAACAACACCCATTCCTCAGTTTATAGTCTTAGGGGACTAATAAATCCTCATTTTATAGTCTTGGGGGACTGTGGAACCCATTTTAAGTTTAAAGTCTTGATGGACTGATGCATATTTCAGTTTAAAGTCTTGATGGACTAATGCATATTCATCCACATTCCACTTTCTGAACTTCAACATCCACTTCCTCTTCTACCCATCACTGATAAAAAAAATGTTTTCTTATCTCTTTCTCTTTATCATTGTTATTTGACCACAGACCATTTTAAACCATGAATATCCTGCTTTTGACCCCTCAAACCTCCTTTTCTTTACTGATCCCAAAGACTATTCTTTCAAACAGTGAATTCAAATTTGAAGATCCTGCACATTCACTCTTCCAACTCAAGAGGCCAAATTGTACAACAGGTCTTGTGACTCTTGCAATTCAAAGAAGAAAAGACGTGATAGAGATTGCAACTACCCTATACCTCTACCTTCACCTTCTCACAAATACATCTCCAGATCCCCTACCAGTCCCCAGAACTAGGTCCTGCTTCTTCTTCTTTGTCTTCAGTTTCTTCCAGAAGATCCAGGAGATCTGTTCCCAGAACTCTCTCTAAACAAACACCTTTAAGTTCCCACAAAACTGCTTTTATCTCTTCAAATGCTTCAAATTCAGTTTTTAGGATGCTTGTCAGCATCCAGGCAGCCTGCCAATCCTTCTGGAAAGTAAAAATCAGGCTCAAAACCTTCAAAAACAACCAGAAAACAGACGAAATTCCCCAAAAAACAACAGCACTTCTGCAGAAGAACCTCCTCCTGATCCCAGAGCAATGCAAACACCAAAAATTTTCAAACTTCAAGAAGACCTTCCAGAGCTCCCCAAGAACAAATCAGAGTTACCAAAACTGCTCAACACCCAAAAGAACCTTCTCCATCCAGGAGAATAAACTAAACCTCCCCTCTGCCTGCCAACATCTCCTCTGACAGTTCCTTCTCTTCAAGTAATTCATCCAGAAGACAAAATTCACCCCCCAGATCACCTTCACCTGTCCCATCCTGAAACAACATTGGGTCTCCAGCACCAGCAACTAATCTAACTGAGCAGGATAACAAGAACAACAACAGTTCCAACAACAATTCCCTTAAAAATTCTCCTTCTCTAGCTAGGCCCCGGAAGAGTTCCATCCTAGTTCACCTTCTCAGCACCCACTGGAAGAAGACCATGACAACCCATTTTATCTCTGGCTGATCCTTCCACCACACATCTTTCCAAACCTTCAGAAGTCCAAATTCCTTTGGCATATAATTTTTAAGAACTTCCTATCTGTAAGTACCATAATCTTCCATCCAATTTCATCAACCAAAAAAAGCAACTTATGAACCAAATTATTCTTGTTTAGATGGTGCCAATCCTCCTGAAGCTACTATTGGACTTGGGCCAACCTCTTGAAAAAATTTTAACTCTGAATTATGAAGATATGAAACAGAACCTAAGCATAATGTGTTCCAACATTCTAAAGGCCTTTGCTCTTCATGGACCGTTGAATGAGTTTGAAAGGACCCTGAGAAAGCAACTTCTGGATGACCACTAGAAGATGTCAAGGATAATTAAGCACACCTTACAACATTCCATCCAAGCCTCTTCTTCTTCCTCACAAATACTACCTTCCAAACCGGTTTCAGACCACTACAACCCCTACAATCTTTCTAGAAGACTACACTTCAAAGAGCACAGTGCATCCTCCAATTGGAAAAAGAAACAAAAACGCCAACATGTCCCAAAGCAACCTCCAAAAGCTTCTTCTTCCAGACATTAATTAAAGAAAATATAAAATAGTAAAAATTAATAAATATAGAAGACAATAATAATTAGCAATATTAAAAAATATATTTTATTTTTGTTTAATTTTAATTTTAATTTTAATTTTAATTTTAATTTTAATTTTAATTTTAATTTTAATTTTAATTTTAATTTTAATTTTAATTTTAATTTTAATTTTAATTTTAATTTTAATTTTAATTTTAATTTTAATTTTAATTTTAATTTTAATTTTAATTTTAATTTTAATTTTAATTTTAATTTTAATTTTAATTTTAATTTTAATTTTAATTTTAATTTTAATTTTAATTTTAATTTTAATTTTAATTTTAATTTTAATTTTAATTTTAATTTTAATTTTAATTTTAATTTTAATTTTAATTTTAATTTTAATTTTAATTTTAATTTTAATTTTAATTTTAATTTTAATTTTAATTTTAATTTTAATTTTAATTTTAATTTTAATTTTAATTTTAATTTTAATTTTAATTTTAATTTTAATTTTAATTTTAATTTTAATTTTAATTTTAATTTTAATTTTAATTTTAATTTTAATTTTAATTTTAATTTTAATTTTAATTTTAATTTTAATTTTAATTTTAATTTTAATTTTAATTTTAATTTTAATTTTAATTTTAATTTTAATTTTAATTTTAATTTTAATTTTAATTTTAATTTTAATTTTAATTTTAATTTTAATTTTAATTTTAATTTTAATTTTAATTTTAATTTTAATTTTAATTTTAATTTTAATTTTAATTTTAATTTTAATTTTAATTTTAATTTTAATTTTAATTTTAATTTTAATTTTAATTTTAATTTTAATTTTAATTTTAATTTTAATTTTAATTTTAATTTTAATTTTAATTTTAATTTTAATTTTAATTTTAATTTTAATTTTAATTTTAATTTTAATTTTAATTTTAATTTTAATTTTAATTTTAATTTTAATTTTAATTTTAATTTTAATTTTAATTTTAATTTTAATTTTAATTTTAATTTTTAACAGATTACTCCTTAAAACTGTTATTTACATTGTCATAAGCATACTTAGCTACCACGTGATTGATTATATATATACTGTAGTTTGCGCGTCTGACTAACTCCGATTCTTCTCGGAGTCTGTTACTGAGGCACAACTACAGGTTATGGTCCCTTGTTAGGGCTCGTCATAAAATAAGTACGCGTATACTTACGAGATTTGAATCCCGTCCGACACGTTGTCCGACATTAAACACGATTACCATTACATCGAGGTGGTATTAATCCTGTGCCAACACATCCATCAACCTAAATTTCTCTTACCCTGCGCCAATACACCGAATTGGCCCCGCCCTTCCCTGGTGATCAATACAACAATTTGATCCCTCTACCATTTTATGTCCAATTCCTCACATCATACCCGTTCTAAAGGTTCCGCCCCAGCTGAAGAATTTTATTTCACACCTCAACCAACCGCCTCTCCCTCTCCATCCCACGACCCTCCTCCCCACCTATTCCCTAAACCTGAATCTGACCACTCCGAACCAATCACTGACATGTCTCAACCTGAACCTACCTCATCTTCTTCTACCACTTGACCACCTATCTCATTTGAAGATGTTGAACGTCGAAGTAAAGCTTTGGCCGGCATTTCCAAACTGTGCATTGGAGTTGACAAACTTAAACCCGACGGATCAAATTGGCACGATTGGGATCGTAAAATTTGTGCACTAATGAGTGATTACATCGGCACGACATCTTATGCCCTCAAAGATGTCTCTTCATCTGATGGCGATATTGGTGATCGTATGGCAAGAATCCTTATCGTTGATACCATTGATGTGGCACTCCAACGATTGATCGATCCGGACTGCTCCTGCAGAGTAGCATACTTAACACTTTACAAAAAATTTAACCGGACGACTCATACTTCTCGCCTCTCCCTTTTCAAATCCCTTATTTCCATCCCATCCCAACCTTTCATTTCAGTCACTAACCACTGGGAAAAAGTAAATGAAACCATTGACGCCATCATTCGGACTGGTTTCAACTTCACTAACTCCTCGATTAAAGCCATTATGGCTCATGTCCTCCTTCCCTTGTCATCGGCCGACCTTTCCACTGATATTAGCCGGGAAATTGAGTCACGCCGAGATGCATTAACAATATCTTCCGACGATTTTCTCACAGAGATGTTGACAGCTGAGACAAACCTCTCTTTGGTCAAACAAGCACATGATTCCCCAAATGTCTCTACCATTAGCCTGAATGCTCTTCAAAAGAGATTTACACGACCACGCCTCATTGATTCCTACCGTCCTGCTAGTGCACAAAGAAAATGCTTCGACTGTGATTCCACCAAACACTTCCACAACGATTTCCCATACAACACTCGATCATCTTTTTACAACCCTGACTTGAAGATGTACTATGACCTTCAAAAACAGATTAAAAAACTTGGGAAATCATTGAATACGTCCCCTGACCCAAAAGGAAAGATACGAGTTTGATTTGCCGATGCAAATGATGAAATTGTGGAAGTGGACTCCATTTCATTGGAAGCTCTATCAACGGCCATTGATAATATTGACCTGAGAAGTGTTGAATGGCAATCTGAATCCCCCGCTTCCACCTCTGAAGCTATACTCAACAGTGGCGCCACCCACCACATCACTGGTGATGTAAGTTTACTTTCAAACTACAGACCTGTCACTCCCCATATACCAGTCAAGGTTGCCACTGACAGTGCTCCGTCATTTATTGTTGGCATGGGCGATATAAACATAGTCGGTTTAAATTGCACAATTGTGGTTAAAAATGTATTTTTCTGCCCACAAGCAAGAACCACTTTGATTTCTCTATTTGATTTGGTGAAAGCGGGTTTTAATTTTTCCATGACATCTGACAAAGAATTTGTTCTATCGGTTAATGGTAAAAATTTTTTAATTGCAAAAATAGATATATATGGGCATAGATGGCTTGTACATACTGATAAAAATGCAATATTATCTAAAACATTATTACCATACATCGTATCCCCTCCCAATGCACCAGCCAATTCTTATTCTTTTTCCAAACTCTTCATTGACAATGTTAACTCTGCATCTATCCATTGACCATATGCAGCACCAGGTTCTCTCCTAGATTGGCACCTCCAATTAGGCCATACCAGCGGCCAAGTCTTAAAGAATTTAATCAAACATAATCTGGGAACAGGCCTACCTTCTGAGTGTCCTAAAGGAACACTAGATTGTGCTGTTTGTGCCATTGCTAAAAGCGAACGACGTACTGCAGAACAACGACAACTGACACCTGAGTTATTGCTTTCCTTAATAGTCAGAGACTTAATTGGTCCAATAAAGGATGAAGCCGTCGGAGGCTACAAGTGGGCAGCACTATTCAGAGAATCCTACTCAACATATGGAGAAGTTTTCATGCTGAAACATAAAAACGATGCGCTGGATGCATTTAAGACTTTTCACAACAAATTAAGTACAGTCACAGGCAAGAAACTATTAGTTCTTAGAACTGACGGAGGTGAGTTACACAGCAACGCAATGAAATCCTTCCTTTCTTCCATAGGTGCTGTCCACGAGGTCACTATGCCATACCATGCGAAACAAAATGGTACTGCAGAGAGGTTCAATCGAACTGTAGGTGACATTGCTCGAACGTCCCTCCTTGCAAGTGGTCTTCCCAAGTCCTTTTGGGGTCTATCTTACAAATGGGCATCATTTGTTCATAATCGTCTCCCCAACAGTAAGATCACCCGTTCAACTCCTCTTGAAATAGTCTTTGGAACCAAGCCGAATTTCCATAAAATGCACACCTTTGGTGAAAAAGCCTATGTTCATGTTCATAAAGAGGTATGGACTAAACTGGACAACCGAGCTATAGAATGTAGAGTTGTTGGATACTCACAAAATTGCCCAAAAAATATGTGAGCTGAGAAAATAAAATAAAATGAATAATAATAAGATAAAAAAATAATTACAAATGGTATCCCCCAGTTAATTGATGAGCTGATCCCCTGATACCTTACCCACATCCAAGTGCACCTTGATGTGGATACACCTTTAAGATATTTTAAAGATTTAAAAATAATTTGAACATATAAAGAAAAAATTGAAAATAAAAAAAATAAAATGAATGAATAAAAGAAACTTGAGAAATAATAATTAAAAAGAATAATAGCATTTCCTTTCCAATTGATATGCCTTTCTCAACCAATGCTTGCCCACATCCAGGTGACCCTGATGTGGGACACCCAACTATTTTTTTTGAGTTTATAAAACAACCCTCACTAACAAAGTAAAAGAAAAAAAAGAGAAAAAAAAGAAAATAATCTAAGACCACTACAATTCCATTCCTTCACAACAAATCACAGAAGCAAATCTAGGACAAAGAAAAGATCACTGGGCGGGCTCCGTCCAAAAAGTAAAAATAATGGGATACCACCAATGATCCTCCACCAAGAAAGATCCAAGAACTAAGAATCCAGTCCAATCCAGTTAAAAGTCATAGAGGACTAAAAACCTGAATAAAAGCAGAGAACTAGGATTCAACTAAATAAAACCAAGGACTTGAAACAGATATTCTGGGGTAACTGTTATAAAGAGCTGCCAGTCCATCAGTTACCCCCACACTTTCCAAAATAAAATCTAGAAGCCCCCCCATGGTTACCTTCTAAAAAAAACATCCACCTCACAATTCAACTAAGCAACACAAATTCAACCAGGGAATAGACCAGCACTTGAGAACCACAGAAATCCAGTTTAAAGTCATAGGGGACTATAAACTTGTTAAAATAAGACCAATTCTAGGGTTCAATTAAACTAAGAGAAGGGGTTGGAAACAGAAAATCTGGGGTAACTGTTATACAGAGCTTTCAGCCCATTAGTTACCCCCACACTTGCCAAGATAAAATTGAGATTCTCCCCCTGGGTAGCATCTAACAAAAAAAATTCCTACACAAAAGATGCACAGCATCACCAACAAAAAAATCCAATAAAAAGAATGATTCATAGTTTATCCTCATTGTGGAGTTATCTTATTCCCTTCTTGTGCCTCTGGGATAAAATCTCTTCACCTGGTCAGAAGCCACTCTCTTCTTCAATACTGCCCCATTTAATTCTTCTAACTGATATTATCTGCCTGAGAGTTTATATCTGACTCTATAAGGACCATTCCACCTGTCAGAGAACATCTTGCCCCACTGACTCTCCAAACTCCTATTATACGCAAATACCAACCACACAGGCTTTAAAGAACTCCTCAGCCTGTGAGCCAACCTTTTTTCCCAATACCTAACTGACATATTCCTGATCTTCATCATCCTTTCATAGGCCTTTTCATGAAATTCCTCCTTTTCTTCAAGCTGCTTCATTCTGGCACATAATAAGTCTTCAGTTGAACAAACTTCATCCTAATCAATTCCCAAATAAGAAATTGCCTCCAAATATACTGGCAAAACCACCTTCTGTCCAAATATAATTTCATAAGGTTAATATCCAGTAGTCCTCTTGACAGTAATTCTGTCAGAAAACAAAAACAAAGGTAAATAATGCCTCCACGTTTCAGCACTATCCTTACACATCTTGACCAAAGCATCCTTTAGAACTTGATACCCTCTTTCAACCATGCCTTCAGCTTCAGGATAATAAGGAGTAGTCACTCTGAACTTGGACCCAACACTAGTAACAGCTTCCTTGAATTCTGCTCCAAACTCTGGTCCTCCATCAGCAGTGACCAATTTTATCAGCCCATACCTATAAATCCACTCCTTCTTCAAAAATTCTAACACATTATTGACAGTCAAATTAACCAGAGGCACTGCCTCAACCCAACCAGATAAATCATCCCTGGCCACAATCAAATATTTCTATCTGCACTATTTAATATGGATAGAATCCAAACTGACACTTCCAAACACAGTTGATTCACCAGTAGCGTGAGCAACTTCATTTGTTTTCAAGTGACTTCTTCTTTGACACTCTTCACAAGATTGGACTTAAACTTTAAAATCCAACTTAATACCAGGCCACCAAAATCTGTCTGCTACTCTTCTATAAGTCTCCCCAGAGCCTCTATGACCAAGGTCTTCATGCAAAGAGTTCAACATCAACTCTTGACCATTCTTCTGAGTCACCACAACTTGAGGATTTGGATGCCTCATCCTCATTAACCTTCTCCCTAACACATAAAAGGCAGGAGTCTTCTTCTTGATTGCCAACCAAGTATCATCATCACAACTATCTGGCTTCTCCAAGGTAAACAGATATTCCACCATAAGAAAATAAAACCCAGACTGACCAAAAGTCTCATCTTCAAAATGCAACGTAATAACATCCAAGGGCACAACCCTGTCATCAAAATCACCAGAATGCACATGAGCCAATTGACCCACCCATCCTGGACACCAATCTATAAATTTTGGCCCATTCTTCTCCTTCCACTGAATTTTATGAGGATCCAGTGTACCAACAGAAACACAATTTTCTTAATTTTAGGCATCCCAAACAACAGCCCCTTCTTTATCAATAAAAACAACTTGATCACCAGAATCAAGATCAGATCCAGGCAGTTTAACCTCATGAGGTGGGGCCAAATTTTGCAGTTTAGCCTCTTTCTGGAGGTATGAAAAATCATTAGCACCTCTTTTTCTGGCCCTAGCCACAGTAACATCATCCTGAAACTCTTCTGGTTCAGAATCTTCATCTTTTAGTGGTCTTCTTGAAAATCCAACTGGCATTGTGAAAGTTTTTCCTAGATTTTGTACCAACTCAAAGGAGAAGTGCTGGATAATTGCAACCCATCTAGTAATAGGAGAATTAGGAATACTAGGAGTGTTTATCATTTACACCAAATATTTAGAATCCACCTGAAGCTCAAAATGATGCCCCCAAAAAACAGTCTGCAACTTCTTCAAGATTTTTTCCATGCCACAGAGCTCCAACTTTGGCTGAGAGTACCTTTATTCTACCTCATTAAACACCACATATTCATACCTGACTGGCCTGACCTTCACATCCTTATCCTCCTGAGACAGAACAGCACCAGAAACAGTATAACTTGAGCCCACAGTCAAATTAATCTTCCCATCCCCAACACCATAATCCAACTTATGCAACACAATATCCTCCCCTACCACCTTCTTCTATTTCACAAATTCCTCTTTAAAATTATCACCCCACTCTCAATCAGCATCTTTCCTAGTCATCTTCCTTAAAGTAGCAGCCAACAAAGAGAAGATCTTAATAAACATCCTCACATAAACACAAACACCCATGAATCCCCTGACTTCAGGGGTATTCTTTGGTCATGACCATGCTTGAATTTTATTAACCTTCTTTTTTGCCATAATCCTACTCTCCTTACACACCACATGACTAAAAATCTCCAATGCTGGTACACAACAGAAACATTTTGACACAGAAACAGTCAAACCAGCCTCCTCTATCCTAAACAAAATCCTCTCCAGTGTCACAGCATACTCCCACACAAACCTCCTAATGCCAGGGTTTTCCTTCAATACCTAATTACCATAGTCAGATGTTGGCCCTTTAATTCCATTATAATCAATAAAAATACCAGCATGAGTTGGTACTTCATCCTGAAAAATCCAAGCCATCTGTGCCTGGTAAACAGCAACAGAATTAGTAGCTCCTTGAGGTAACCTGGTCAATTGAACCCTTCCCAAAGGATTCTCAAAAGTAGTGAGAGGCCTAGAGTCCACATGGAGTTCCATCTCATCATAGCAACCCATAATATCTCCCAACCTATAACACACCCTTCTAGAAAAATCCTCCACAAAATCCTCTGCACTTGGTGGCATTCCAGCATCCTTGATACTCACTGTCAGTATGTCTAGTATATAAGTATGATATAATAGTATTTATTTATGGTCCTACTACTTATTGATAAATGATTTAGTGATTAAACCTCAGGGGAAGACTAATAAAATAGTTATACTCAAATAAAACTCACAATACTTGGATTTAAATGCGTGCTTAGTGGTGGAAAATAGCTAAATAGAATATAGTTATAGCTTATATAATGATAATATCAACTTATAAAGGCTTTTATAATATATTTATAAATATTAATAATTTTATTGAAGTGTTTTATTGAATTTTAGTAAGTAATTGATGATAAATAACCGTCGAAATCCCTCCTTATTTATACCCAAATCCCCTGGAGTGCACAGACCTTCAATCCAGAGGATGTCGCTGCTATCCCTGGAAATTACAGCACTGTGAGGGCCCATCACCTTCTTATGGCTTCCACTTCAAGCAGATTCAACACCCAGACCTCCAGTAAGGACCCCCCATCACAATTAATGATAACACAGACCCAAAACATAATTAGAAAATCCAGATAAAAGCGGATACCATATATAAACAGGTAAAATAAGCAATTCAAAAGAGATTTAATGAGACCCAATGCATATAAAGGAAACAAATAAAATTTTAAAGCCCCCAATAACATCTCCAAGCATCCAAATTAACCCAGCAATGACCTCCCAACCCATAAATCTGTGAATATCCATCTAAGGAAGCAGATTAAGTTGTCCAAACTGAGTGTATGCGCCTGATATAGATGTCTATGCTTCTGTAGGCGTTGTGAATCCACTTATTACGTCCATGTGACCTAAAATAATCAGAAAAACAAAGGTTATAGGCTATTAAGAGGCTAAAACCTACTTATAGACCTAAATATACATAATATACTGCATATTTCACTGAATATGAGCTTTATGTATACAATTAAGCTTATGTATGTCAATAATTACTTAATATCACTTAAGATAAGTATATTATGACTCCATTGACACCTTAATAAGTATTATTAGGCTATGGATAAGCTATTTAAACTACTATAAGTTATATAATAGTGTAATAATTATATATATATGTATTATAATCATATATATAATTGTTTTAACCTTATTGTTAAGATATAAGCTTAATGTACTTAAGGTTATCTTATTTTAAGCATAAGAAATACTCAGTCCTAGGGATATCTAGGCTGAAACTCCCTCACCCAAAAAAAACAATAAAAAAATGTTAAGACATTTTAATTAATAGTAAGGAGTGAAATAGAAAAATAATTTTTTTAAATTTTCTATAATACATATACTGAATAAAAAGTATTATTTTTATTTTAAATTTTTCAAGAAATTTTTAAGATCTGATATTTCATTTTCTGGAATCCACTGGCCATATTCACTTTATTTATTTTTAAATCTTAATAGATACTCAACTCCCTTTTCTTTTGTAAGGTGTCTCTTTGTAAGTATCTTTTCAATTTCTGCTTTTTCAACTATTTCTGCAGGTTGCTGTTTATGCCTTCCTAATCTTCTTAGAAATAGAGCAGTATCATTAGAATTGTATGGTTTTATAAGAGATATAGGAAATACTGGATGTTTTCAATCATATGGTGCATATAGAATAACTTCAACAGCATTGTTACCAACCATCTTTTTTACTACAAATGATCCAATGAATGTATTCTTCAATTTAACATTACCATTTAAATTTAAATGTAGTGTAGAAATTAGGACTTCATTACCCTCTTTGAACATTTGTTCTTTATGGGCTTTATCACATCTTTTCTTCTCATACTCAAATGCCTTATTTATACATTCTTGAGCATGTTTTCTGCATAATTCTTGCATCTGAAGAAAAGACTTAGTACCTGGATGGATATCCAATCTAGGTAATTTATTAAGAGTTTTAGCAGGGGTATTAGGTACATAACCCAACCATAACTCAAATGGATTTTTGCCAGTGACAGAATGTACTGTACTATTGTATGCAAATTCTAAACCTGGGATAAGGGTTAACCAATCATGCGTGAATTTGTCATTGTCTTTAAAGTTAATACCAAAAGCACAATATCTTCTTATCATATCTTCTAAGTTTTGTATCATTCTTTCTGCTAGCCCATCAGTTTGTGGATGGTGTGCTGTAGAAAGCTTTAATTGACACCCTGAAACATCCATAAGTGATGTCCAGAAATCAGAAGTAAATTTAGGATCTCTGTCAGAAACTATTGCTTTGGTGAAACCTGCTATATTTAACATTTGTTTCCACCATAAAAAAGCTAAGTCCTTTGCAGAAACCTCTTTATGAGTAGAAATAAATTTACACATTTTTGTAAATCTATCAACAACTACCCAGCAGGAGTTATAACTCTTATGTCCTGCTATTAGCAACCCTGTTACAAAGTCCATGTTAACTATTTACCATGGAGCTTTGGGTTGCTCAATTTGTTGTAATAAACCAGCTCTTTTGCATGTTAATCTTTTAGATTTTCGACAAGAATCACACGTCTCAACATATTTTTGAACATCATCAGACATGTTAATCCACCAAGCTGTGTTTTTTACTCTGGTTAATGTTTTATGGAAGTCAAAATGACCTGCTAATATATCATCATGACATATACTTAACATTAACTCCTTCATTGAAGGGGGAATTACAATTACATTACTTAATTTTTTCCTGTAATATATAAAACCATCCTCAATGGAAAACTTTCCTTTTTCTAATGCTTCTTTATACTTATTTGGTAATGTTTTTATTAAAACATTCATTGAAGCATTAGATGGATCATTTAATATTGTAGTGAGTATACTCAAGTGAGGATCTGAATCATAATTATCAAGAATTGATTGGATAAATTCATCCTCAAGATCTACAATATAAATGCCATAAATGTTAATAATCTCTGACTCAGGAACATAAGCAGGATTATCATCATTATTAGGCAGAGGTACTCTAGATAACAGATCTACATTAGAGTGCAAGGTTCCTGCTCTATGTGTAATAGTCATCCGTCCTCTGTATTATTGTACAGCTAATTGCCATCTAAACATGTGTCTATTAGGAGTTTTCATTTTTAAGAGTGACTTAACTGCACTACAGTCAGTTATTAACTCAAATTTTTAGTCTTCAAGGTAATAATGTAGCTTTTCAAGAGCCCATAATACTTCCAAACATTCAATTTGAGTAGCACCATATTTCAATTCACTACTTCTCAGAGTACGTGAAATATAGCAGATTAATACTTCTGACATTTTCCCTTCAATAAGTTGTTTTTGATGCAAAGCAGCACCCAGACCAATAAAACTTGCATCTGTATATAATACAAAAGGTAATTGGAAATCTGGTAATCCCAAGATAGGAGCTGTCATCAAACATTCTTTCAACTTATAAAAAGCCTGTTGTCTTTCATTATTCCAAATGAAAGCTTCTGATTTCTTTATAAGTGTGGTCAATGGTGCAGTAATTAATTGTTAGTTTTTTATATATTGTCTATAATAACCACACATGCCAAGAAAAGATTGTACATCCTTTACATTATGAGGAATGCCAATATTCTTTATTGCAGCCACCTTATTTTGGTCTACACATATTTGTAAGCCAGATACAATATGACCAAGCACTTTTAAAGAATCAAACCCAAATTTACATTTTTTCAATGCAAGGGTCATTTTTATTTTATCCACTTTCTGAAATACCTTCTTTAAATGGATTAAGTGTTCATCATATGTTTTAGAGAACACTATGATGTCATCAATGTATACCATTAACCATCCCTCAATCATTTCATTATGGAATGTTATATCCATTAACTTCTAAAATACTGATGGAGAATTTTTTGGTCCAAATGGCATTCTGACATATTTATAAATTCCCATGTGTGTTGTAATCAACAAAAATTTCTGTGAATTCTTTTCAACAGGAATTTGATGGTACCCTTTATTTCCATCTAGGCAACTTATATACTTAGCACCTTTAAGGGTAGCATGTATAGAGGCAATCCTTGGCAAGGGATAAATATCATCTACTGTAAATGTATTTAATGCTCTATAATCACCGCACAGTCTTGCTTTATCTTGTTCATAAGAAATTAGCACTGGTGATATTACACAATATTTTGTTGTAGTTTCAACCTTCTCAAGAATGTTCATTTTTAATAACATCTTAATATTATTCTCTATGTCTTTCCTCTTCATTGGTGAAGCAGGGTATGGTTTCTTTTTAAGACTAGCAGGAATATTATCCATATCACAGGTTAAACTAATTTTCATCTCATGATCTTTTACAAGGCCAAGTTCATTTGTACCATGTGCGAAAGCCATTGGAAATGCTTAAATTAAGTCCAAAATATTATTTTTCTCAGCTTCACTTATCTGAGTTACAAATGATGCTTTAGAAATTTCTGTTTCCAGAAATTCCATCTCATTGGATTCTCTTACTTTACATGGAAAATTTGTTACTGACTCAATGTGTAAGACTGTGTTAAAAGAATTTATTTTAAATTTCCTTTTACCATTCATGCCAATTGTAAAATTATTATTAGCAGGGTCTAATTTCACACCAAACTTAGTCAGAATATCATTTCCAATGATAAAACAGTTACTACAGTTAGTATTGTCCATTACTACAAAGTCACAAGTTACTCTTACATAAACATGTTGATGTTTAAAGAAAACAGCAGCTTTGTATTTACCAATGGGGTGTAGAACTGATCTAGAACCTCTCCAATTTTTACTTTGAAGGGGTTCAAGCTAAGACTTATATTCACTATCAATTTTCTGTAATGTATTAGTAGAAACAACAGAACCAGCAGCTCCTGTGTCCAATACTATATTAACATTTTCACCAGAAATAATAGCTGGTACTGTGATAGGCGTCATTTTAAAGTTATCAGCTTGTATATCTTTAATGATTTCAGCATCCTCAAAATTCATTAAAGATTCATTTGAGTCCATATTTAATATTGGCTTTTCAAAGATGGACAAATCATCTTCCAACATACAGACTTCATTTTCATCACTATAAGAGATATTGCTGTCATAATCACTTGATTCTTTACTTTTTTCTGTTTCAGTTTCAGATTCATGTTGATTTTCAACAATATTTATATTTTTCTCACATTTGTGACATTTAACCCAAGATTTGTTACACTTATAACAAGTATTTGTTTCATAATTATTAGGTGCTACAGGTGCAGTAGGTTTTTTCTGCTTCTCCTGAAGTGTTTTTGAATTCTGATTTTTCACAGGTTCAACATTTTGTTTATACGTGGAATACCTTGATTCATACTTATGGCTTAATAATATTTCATTTCAAATATTAATAAAGTCAGAATATTCAGTAACATTTATGTTCTAGCTACAAAAAAGTCTCTGACAGATATAGGTAATTTATATATTATCTTATCTTTCCATAAGTTAAAATCCACATTAGGCTCAATGGCTTTTAATATTTTATTTAAATTCATTAAAAATACCATAGATTTTTCACCATTCAACGGATTGTACCTAGTTTTCTCATAAAGTCTCTTCTGAGTAAGCCTGAATTTAGAACCTGCGAATTGTTTTTCAGTAAGTTGTTTCCATTCAGCCCAAGAGTAATCTTTACCCTCACTCAAGACAGCTTCAAACCATAATAAAGCAACATCCTTAAATAAAGAAATTAATTTTGATGTTATTTCTTCATCTGGTAACTTATATGAGAATTTCAAGTTGTCAATTCTTTGAATAAAATGTTGCCAATCAGAGCTGGCTTCCCCATCATAAGTTGGGTACTGATCTATCTTAGGCCAGTTCTTCTGATTGGATTTTATCTCACTGATCGTAGGTAAATTCAATAACTCATTTACTCTTGATAAATGGTCTTGTATTTCCTCTTGTACGGATTTGTGACTTACATTTTCAGATTTGACACTACCACCAGATGGTTTAAATTGTGGTGGTATAGGGAAGGAATGAGGTTCACTTTTTCCAATGAAAGGATTATTGTTATATTGAGTATACTTATAATTATCCTGGTTCATTAATAGATTAACAGTTTCAATCTCAACTTTAGTTAATCTTTGTAGCAGCTCAGAGACACTTTGATTTTTCTGGGCAAAAGATAACTTAGTTCTTGATTCAGTTTTCAACAAGTGTGCTTCATACAATTTTTCCAACTCACAGAATTTGTTTGAAAGTTCACTATATTTGTTACTCAATGAATCATATTTAAGAGTTAGAGACAAATTTTCTTTCTCTAATTCTTTATTACATGTTGCCAGTCGAGAAATATTTAATGTCAAGGATGAAATTGTATCACTAGTGAGCTTAACTGTCTGTTCCTCACAATCAGTCATTCTATTCCACAATGCTGAAACAATTCTATGGACAGTTGGATTATTGTTAAAATACTCCATGTCTTCCTTTTCAATTCTCTCACTCTCCTTTGAACTTCTCATCTCACTAGTAAGTGGTGGCAACTGAGGATTAACTGTATTATTATTATGAATAGTACTGTTATTGTGGACAAAAGAGAAGTCAGGTGTATCTACATCAAAACCTAAATCTTAAATCCTCCTCTATTTTTTGCACAGATTTAACATCAATAGGATTACCTATATTAAAATTATCAGTATTGTGTTCAATCTGAGAGGGTAATCTACTTGCCATGGGATAGATGCCAGTCCTGATTTTTGGCACTTTTTTCCTTTGTAGGGGTTAACTGAGGAAGTCGGATGAGGTGGTGGATCCCTGTTGCAGCTTTGGCTGGTCCATTGTTGATGGAACCAGTACCACTTCCATTTATCTACCAGAATTTTCTCCTGGAAGTGATGTGACCTGCCTTGGATAGGGGGTTGCTGACTTGGTTGACTTGGCTGGCCTCCCTTTAGCTCTTTGAGTGTCTGATTCATTTGTTGAAACCCTACCTTGCAATTGTTCTGTAATTGCTCTACCTCTTTGAGCATGAGTGCCTTGGATTCTTAAAACTTCAAAACCTGTTTGGCCAAGTGGGATAGTTGATCCTGAAGAGGAAGAGACGTCTTTTTTATGGTTATCTTTTTTAAAAAGGCGTCTTTTTCCTCTATGCTCATGTTCTCTGACTGGGGGTATTGATGACCCTCCATGTTTATGTCCTGAATAGTTTTTGTTAGCTTTAGACCTGGTATTATAAGCAGGCTTTTCACTTACACTGTCCTGAGGAGCACTCATATTGTTAATAATGACAATATATTACGTGTACAGAAAGGAAAAACTCTATGGAATTAGTACACAAAAAGTATTTGCAATGTTATTACTAATAAAAAAGCACTGGAGCTTACCCTGAATTTATATCTTTATTTATTTAAATAAAATATAAGAAAAATTCAAAAAAATCTGTTAAAAATATAATAATAAGTTTAACTAGACCTTTATAAGGGTGAATAATTGGCTTACCAAGCTTTAACCAAATACTAATTTAATTGGGTGTTATATTGGTGTCCAAATACCAAGTGAAATTGGGTTTATATTGGGTACAGTTACTACTGTAAATACCAAATTTTTGTAATAAAAAATTAGTACAATTATTATAAGGATTCTTTTCTGAAATAAATGAGTTATGATGACCCACTAATATGCAGAAGACCCAAATATTTGGTTTTTTCTTGAGCTATACTAAGTAAAAATCATGTCCTAAGGTTTATACTAAATAATCAATAATAATCAAGGAAAGACCCCCAATTGTCAGTATTTCTAGTATATAAGTATGATATAATAGTATTTATTTATGGTCCTACTACTTTTTGATAAATGATTTAGTGATTAAACCTCAGGGGAAGACTAATAAAATTGTTATACTCAAATAAAACTCACAATACTTGGATTTAAATGTGTGCTTAGTGGTGGAAAATAGCTAAATAGAATATAGTTATAGCTTATATAATGATAATATCAACTTATAAAGGCTTTTATAATATATTTATAAATATTAATAATTGTATTGAAGTTTTTTATTGAATTTTAGTAAGTAATTGATGATAAATAACCGTCGAAATCCCTCCTTATTTATACCCAAATCCCCTGGAGTGCACAGACCTTCAATCCAGATGATGTCACTGCTATCCCCGGAAATTACAGCACTGTGAGGGCCCATCACCTCCCCATGGCTTCCACTTCAAGCAGATTCAACACCCAGACCTCCAGTAAGGACCCTCCATCACAATTAATGATAACACAGACCCAAAACATAATTAGAAAATCCAGATAAAAGCGGATACCATATATAAACAGGTAAAATAAGCAATCCAAAAGAGATTTAATGAAACCCAAAGCATATAAAGAAAACAAATGAAATTTCCAATCCCCCAATAACATCTCCAAGCATCCACATTAACCCAGCAATGACCTCCCAACCCATTAATCTGTGAATATCCATCTAAGGAAGCAGATTAAGTTGTCCAAACTGAGTGTATGCGCCTGATATAGATGTCTATGCTTCTTTGGGCATTGTGAATCCACTGATTACATCCATATGACCTAAAATAAGCAGAAAAATAAATGTTATAGGCTATTAAGAGGCTAAAACCTACTTATAGACCTAAATATATATAATATACTGCATATTTCACTGAATATGAGCTCTATGTATACAATCACCACGGGAAATCTGGGGGTGAACTGCTAGCAGTTCCCTCTATTTGAAACTATCAGGAATTTGTCAGGAAACTGTTGGGAAACCATCCTGAAACTGTCAGAAAGATGTTTTTAAATCTGATGAAAAAACATTGAAAAAATAAACTGTCACAGATTGAATCCAGAACAATCCCTCCTTGAGCAGAGCTTAAGAACCACATTGAACATCAGTTAATCTCAGGTTTGGGAAAAGGTTGAACAACATCACTTAGCATACCTTAATATTCAATTATTCAACTTGAATATATGTTGCGTGTATGATATAGATGCATATGCATTTGAATTTGCATGGTGGATACTTATTGCATGCTAAAAATTGATGTGAAATGCCTATCCAAAGTGTATGCATAAAAATATGCATAAAAAATATGCATAGTGATTATGCATTAAAAATATGCATATTGAATATGCATAAAAATATGCATTAAAAATATGCATATTTAATATGCAAAAAAAAGGTGCATATATGTATATGAATAAAATATATTAATATGCATATAAATCTGTATAATGAATAAGCATATGAATATGCATAAATATGCATAATGATTGAAAAAAGCAAAAAAATGATGCTTAACGAGTATATTTTATGCATAAATAGAAATATGCAATATTAATTCATATTGCATACAGATAACACTGGCAAACCATTTTGACCAAAACTCATACTAAATTTTCATTCTGGACTAAAGGTGTGAGGGAAGGAAGAAAAACAGTCCGACGTTAGAAAAATGCTACATGCACTCATTTTGTAGCAGAGCAAATGAGAAGTGCTGAATTATGGTTGGTGCCCATAATTTAGTATGATATCATAATTTTATTTAATTGTTTTCAATATTGAAAAGACTTTAGGTCGGTTGGTATGGATCTAGCTGTGCCAGGGTCTAATCTAATTATTTTAACAATTTCTTAATAATTAACGGGCTTTAATACAAAAACAGGTTGTATTTTTTGTGGGATATTGGATATGATAAGGTCTTTTGTAAAAAAAACTTATATTGTTTAAAAATATTCCTGAATCAGATGTGGGATAATCACTACAAAAAATTGTAGTACTGTGGGCAATGAAATATATGCACAAGCAGTAAAGAAAGGACCAAGTGAACCCTTTTTGTGCAGTGGGAATCATTAGAGTGGATTTGTGGATGAAAAATATAATTCATTATTACCATTTTATTTAATCAAAAAATTTATAATATTAAAAAGAACTATTGATTAATTGGTATTTGACCTTTGTGCCTCACTCATATTTATCATTTGATTGATTTTTGTCACCATTATGTTATTAATATTATAAGTATGGCAAAAACTCGTGTGCCCAACGCATACTGGGTGATGTTACACCTTTTATAATATTATTAAATAAAGGTAAAAAAATATGAAAATGATTTGTTTTACAAAAAATAAATTGATATCCAAAAGCAATATGAGGGATAAAAAGGTAAAATTAAAGGAATCAAATATGTAATAAAAAATTTAAATAAAATTACTGCCATCAAGAGCAATTAGACATGTTGGGGCAAATGTCCACCAGTGAGGCTAAACTTGGACTATAATTGCTTTTTTGAAAAACAAAAAAGTGCCAATCTCAGGTTTAAAAAAACTTCAGCAGAGTCATTTAGCCATATCAAACAACTTCTAGTTCAATGATTGAGAGAGAATTGATCACACCAGACTGCATGTGACAAAAAGTGTCCAGCACAAGTTCGGCCAAACTTGTGCTGGACACATTTATGATGGAGAGTAGCTAGGGTAGAATTTTTCTTCAGTTAATCTGGTATTTCTTATAAACATGTCCATTGGTACTTGATCTTCGTGCCTCACTCATATATATCATTTGATTAATTTATTGTCACCATTATATTATTAATATTATAAGTATAGCAAAAACTCGTGTGCCCAACGCATACCAGGTGATGTTACACCTTGTATAATATTATTAAATAAAGGTAAAAAAATATGAAAATAATTTTTTTTACAAAAAATAAATTGATATACAAAAGCAATATGAGGGATTAAAAGGTAAAATTAATCTCAAAGAGATCAATTATGAAAAACAAAATACTGGTAAAATTCTTGCTCTCAAGAGCCAGTAGAAGTGTTGAAACAAATGGGAGCCATCAGGGCTAAATTGTAACAAGTGACCTTTTTTTTAAAGATAAAAAATTATACACCTGAGGTTGGGAAGAACAACAGGTGGATGATTCAGGTAAACAAAACTACTTGTAGTGAAGTTTAATAAAAAAATGTTTTTTTGTTTCCATATAGAGAATTGATCCCATCTGACTGCATGTGACTAAAAGTGTCCAGCACAAGTTCAGCTGAACTTGTGCTGGACACTTTTATGATGGTGAGTATCTTGGGTGCAGGTCTTCTTCAGTTCATCAGGTATTCCTTATAAACAAATCCACTTGTATATGATCTTTCTGTGTCATTCATATTTATCATTTGATTCATTGTTTTTCACCATTATAATATTAATGTTATTAGTATTGAAAAAACTTGTAAGCCAAATGCATACTGGGAGATGCTACATCTTTCATAATCTTATTAAATAAAAGTAAAAAAAATATGAAAAGTATTAGTTTTAAAATAAATAAATTGATATTTGAAAGCAAAAACAGGAATAAAAAAGTAAATAAAAAGTGATTAAATATGAAATTAAACATTCAAATAAAATTTCTGCCATCAAAGATAATTTGAGTTTTCAGACCGAATTTGCGCCCCCAGTTCTAGATTTGGAATATGTTTTCTTTTTTTTTAAATTAATAAAAGTGTCCACCTGAGGTTTTCCAAAAAATCAGGAGGATAGTATAGCAATATAAAGCTACTTCTTGTGGAATGATTGAGCAAACATTATTTGAACTTCCATTGAGTAAATTTATCCCATCTGACTGCATGCAGCCAAAAGTGTCCAGCACAAGCTCAGCTGAAATTGTGCTGGACACTTTTATGATGGAGAGTAGCTAGGGTGCAAGTCTTCTTCAGTTAATCTTATATTCATTTTAAAAATTTCTATGGGTATTTGATCTTTCTGTGTCATCCATACTTATTATTTTATTATTTTTAGTCATCATTATATTATTAATGTTATAAGTATAGCAAAAACATGTGTAATGAATGTACACTGGATGATTTTACAACTTTAATAATATAACATAATAAATGTAAAAAAATGTGAAAGTTATCAGTTTTACCAAAATAAAATTGATATTTAAAAGCTAAAGGATAAATAAAAGGGTAAGATTAAAATTAAAGAGATCAAACATGAAATAAAGATATTAAGTATAATTTCTGCTATCATGAGCCAGTAGAGGCTTCAGAAAAAATGGGCACCATCATAGATTAACATGGATCAAATTTACTTTTTACCAAAGGAAAAAATTGTCTACCTTAGGTTTGGACAAACTTCCAGGGGACAATTTGTCTATATAAAACTACTTTCAGTGAAATGATGGAGTGATAATTCAGTCTCATTTCCATAAAAAGAATTGATTGCGTCTGACGGCATGCAACCAAAAGTGTCCAGCACAAGTTTGGCCAAACTTGTGCTGGACACTTTTATCATGAAGAGTAGCCAGGGTGCAATTCATTTTTAATCATCTGAAATTTCTTATAAACATTTCCACTGTTATTAAATCTTTGTGCCTCACTCATATTTATCAATTGATTAATTTTTTGTCATCATTATATTATTAATAGTATCAGTATAGCAAAAAATTGTGTGCCAAATGAATACTGGGTGATGTTACACCTTTTATAATATTATTAAATAAAGGTAAAAAAATATAAAAATGATTTATTTTACAAAAAATAAACTTCTATCCAAAAGCAATATGAGAGGAATAAAGTAAAATGAAAGAAATCAAAGATGAAAATTAAATTCCAAGTTAAATTCCTGCCATAAACAGAAAAAAGAGATGTTGAATTAAATTAGCACATTCAGGGCTAAACTTGCACTCAATTTTCTTTTTTATAAAAATAAAAAAAAAATCCACTTGAGCTTTACCAAAACTTCAGCATGAAAATTTTGCCATATCAAACTACTTCTAGTGTAATTTTATATCAAAAATTTATCTTCATTTCCATAGAGAGAATTGCTCCCATATGACTGCACCTGACCATAAGTGTCCAGCACAAGTTCAGCCAAACTTGTGCTGGACACTTTTATGATGGAGAGTAGCTAGGGTAGAATTTCTCTTCAGTTCATCCAGTATTTCTTACAAACATGTCTACTGGTATTTTATATTTATTCCTCACTCATTAATATCATTTGATTAATATTTGGTTGCCATTATATTATTAATTTTATAAGTATAGAAAAAACTCATGTGCCAAATGCATACCAGGTGATGTTATGCCATTTATAATATTATTAAATAAATGTATAAAAATATGAAAATAGTTTATTTTAAAAATTATTAATTGATATCCAAAAGCAATATTAGGAATAAAAAATTAAGTTAAAGGGATCAAATATGAAAAAAGAAATCCAAGTAATATTCCTACTATCAAAGGCCAGTAGAGGTGTTGAAGCGAATGAGAGCCATCAGGGATAAATTGTACTAAATTGACTTTTTTTCAAAGATAAAAAATTGTGCACCTGTGGTTTGGATGAAATCTAGGTAGAAAATTTGGCTATGTAAAACTACTTCTAGTGAAGTTTTTTATCCAAAAATTTTTTTTCATTTCCATAGCAAGAATTGATCTCATATGACTGCAACTGACCAAAAGTGTCCAGCACAAGTTTGGCCAAACTTGTGCTGGACACTTTTTTGATGGTGAGTATCTAGGGTGCAGCTCTTCTTCAGTGCAACTGGTATTTTTTTAAAACATATCCACTGGTATTTTATCTTTCTGTTTTATTAATATTTTATCATTTGATCAATTTTTTGTTACCATTATATTATTATTTTTATTAGTATAGCAAAAAACATGTGCCAAATGCTTACAGGGTGATGTTAAGCCTTTAATAATTTTATTAAATACAGGTAAAAAATTATGAAAATGATTTATTTTACATAAAATTAATTGATATCTAAAAGAAAAAAAAGGGATAAAAAGAAATAGGTTGAATAATAGGTATTTTATATCAAATTCAAAATTCAAGCTAAATGCCTACTTTCAAGGCTCAGAAGAGGTGTTGGATAAAATGGGCATTATCAGGAATAAAATTTTACTTAATTTGATTTTTTGAAAAACTAAATGAAGTTTTCAACTGATTTTTTTCCAATATTTAGTTGGACACTTTATCTATATCAAATTACTTCTAGTACCATGATTGACCAAATTAAATCCTCATTTCCATATGCAGAATTGATCCCATATGGCTGGACCAGGCCAAAGGTGTCAACCACAAGTTTGAGAATTCTTCTGGTGGACACTTTTATGATGGACAGTAGTAGGGTGCAAGTCTTCTTTAGTTAATCTAGTATTCCTCATAAACATTTCCAACTTATTTTTGGCCAAAAATCAGGTGGAAAGTTTTTCCATATAAAATTACTTCTAATTCCATGATTGACTAAAAATTGATTCTCATTGCCATATAGAGAGTTGATCCCATATGAATTGATCTGGCAAAAGTGTCACCACAATTTTTGATAAACTTAAGTTTGAAAATTTTATGATGGAAAGTAATTGCAAGTCTTCTTCATTTCATCAAGTAATCCTCATAAAAATTTCCACCTGTATTTTGGCCAAACTTCAGGTGGACACTTTGGCCATATTAAATTAATTCTAGCTCCATGTTGATAAAAAACTGATACTTATTGCCATATATAGATATTAAACCCATCAGACTGTGCCTTTCCAAAAGTGTCTACCTGAATTATGGCTAAACCTCAGTTGGACACTTTTATGATGCAGAGTAGCTAGGGCAAAAGTATTCTTCAGTTAATTTGGTATTCATAATAAATTTATCCTCCTGAAGTTTAGCTTAACTTGAGGTGGACAATTTCAGAAAGCACCAGTTAGTCACTATCCATCAAAAAGTTGTTCACCAAAATTTTGGCTAAACTTGTGGTGGACCCCTTTGATCAGCCACAGTCAGATGAGATCAACTCTTTAGATGGCAATGAGGATGATGTTTTGGTCAATCATGGAAATAGAAGTAGTGTGATGTGGCCAAATTATCCCCCTGAAGGTCAGACAAACCTCACAAGGACACTTTTTAGCAGGGAGTAACTGAGAAAAATCCATTTATCAGAAGGAAAATCTTTTATTGGATAGATGCCAAGGTTTCATACTTGTGTATTATGGTCAGTATTAATTTTGAAAGTGTCTGTCTAAGCAATTTCATTGCCCATCATGACTCATTTTGTTTTAAATGTTTCAAACTGTGTGATACAGTATTAAGGTGTCACATAGTATAATTAAGTTCTATTAAGTGCCCTCCTATGATGCCTAAATTTATAATTTAATATCTTACATAATAATTTTTTTATATAAATTCATCAATATTTTATTTTATTATCAAATTTAATAGAGCAAGTATCCTGAATTATTATATATGCATAAGCTTAGGTTAGATCAATTTGTGCTCAATTTGTGCTCATCAGAGGACCAAAATCAAGCTCTGGAGGATCAACTTGTGCATAATTTGGAATCAGTTGATATTCTGTCTATAATCAATCTGAAAATAAATGTAAATCTAACTCTAATTTACTTATTTTTATAAAGTATTCATAAACCTGGAATATTTAAGGGACACTCTAAATTTCAGGAGAGGGGATTGCTAGCAATTCACCCCTAGATTTCCAGTGGTGAATTAAGCTTATGTATGTCAATAATTACTTAATATCACTTAAGATAAGTATATTATGACTCAATTAACACCTTAATAAGTATTATTAGGCTATGTATAAGCTATTTAAACTACTTTAAGTTATATAATAGTGTAATAATTATATATATTTGTATTATAATCATATATATAATTGTTTTAACCTTATTTTTAAGATATAAGCTTAATGTACTTAAGGTTATCTTATTTTAAGCATAAGAAATACTCAATCCTAGGGATATCTAGGCTGACAGTCACTCTATTAAAGTCACTGAGATCATGAACCACCATAAGCTTGCCATTTTACTTCTTGACACAGAACACAGGACTAGAATAACTTGAGGTTGACTATTCATAAAACCCTTTCCTGACCCTTTCCCTGAAAATCTCTACAAAATCATCCCTTATATCAGCAGGAATCGGAATTGGTTTGATTTTCCAAGGCTTGTGACACACCATAGGATTCAGATAAGGTGAACCATAAGAGTGTTTACACACACCTCTTTCCTCCTCTGCAAAAGCAATTACCCTTTCCCTCAACACCATCACATTCAACAACAACTTCCTCTCCTCTTCAGATAACCACCAATCAGGACCATAATTCACCACCTCCAACCTTCCCCAGTAATCCTAGCAGCTTCCACAAAATCAGGTGGATTCTCCACTAAAGGCATCACATAAGGATCTCTTGACAAAGAAGGCCTCTTCAAAGGTGGGTTCAGCCCAACTGGCATAGGCTCATTGACAGGCCTAACCTTCAATTCTTCCTTCTTGTCCTTAGCAGCATCCACTTCCATATCTTCATCTTCAACAGTGACTTCTTCAATCTTTCTAAAAACCAAACAGGGGTTTACCCAATGCTCACAGATGTGGCCAAGGTAATTTTTTTGAAAGGTGTAGAAAAAACCTAGCAGTGCACAATTGGGAGGACTTAATTGTAGACCCCAATCTCACCGCCCCAAAGCTTTTCCATTCCACATTCTCATTTTCCTCCTCACTATCAACCTCAATTCCATCACTCCTCACCTTTTCAGCCAAATAATCTTGAAATAATTTTTTTTGATCTTCTTTCTTCTTTATCTTCAGATTTTTTTTGTTGATTAGCTTCAAATATCTTGAAATTTATTTCTACTTTTCTTGATGGGGTGCCTTTCCTTAAACAGAAACCAGGGTTTCACAATTGCTCACATGTGTGGCCAAGGTAATGTTCCTTGAAAGGTGTAGAACTAACCCTAGCAGTTCAAAACTGGGTGGACTTACCTTTAGACCCCAATCTCACCTCTGTAGACAATCCTATAGTACTAGCTATAGGCCTTGACCAAGGGAGTTGGAGTAAAACTGAAGAGAAAAACTCCTGTCCCTTTGAGAAATACCAGGTGATATTTATTTGCTACAGAAAATTAAAGACTTTTACAATACCCCTTCCAAAACACTTCTTGACTGCTTAACAAGTCAAGATAGTAGCCTAGATAGACCACAGACAAAAGAGAACCTGAAATGCAGAAAGATCCACACCAGAAAACCAAAACACTGTGCACTTGTTGCACAGAAAACAGCAATAATACTTGATTTAGTTTGCAAAGCTACAGCAGAGAAATCAGTTGCCAAAGTTGAGTTAAATGAAGAACTAACCTTGCAACAAAAACAGCCAATTGTGGCCAAAAAAACAGTGAAAACTGAGTGAGAAACAATGATATAATTACCAGATGGTTGTATGATAATTAATGTTGCCCCAAACTGTCTTATTCAGTATGTACACACAGACCACCCATCTAAAAATCCATTCACAGAAACTTATTTGGCAACTTTGACAGCCAAATTGAATAAAAACCCTCTAGAAACACTCCCCAGCCTTCTATAATTGAGGCAGGCGGACCTCCCTGAAGCCAGAAAACCACCAAAAACATCTAATAAAGCCCAAAATACTTAAAAAAATCCACCACGACTACTAAAACCCTTAAAACACAAAATTAAGCTATGACAACATTTTGACATAAAATTTAGAGCCAAATTAGCTCTACTTAATGGTACTAAGCACTTAATTCTAAGACTTAAGGTTAGCCTGTAAAACACAAAAAACAAAATTAAACAGCTATCTTTTTGAAATAAAAAATGAGGTAATGATCCCTTAAAGCTTGGAATGTGAAAAATATTAACAAGACATCAAATATAGAGAAAAACCGGGGCTATCCAAGGGTAGTTCTCACATACCTATAGTCCCAAAATTCACTGATTAAAACCAAAATAACACATAATTATTCAACCCATGTCAATTAAGACATACACAAACCACGCCAAACAGACCAATAAAGGCCTGTGCCAATGTTGGAAGACCACATCCTCCCTCCAATTGAGAATTTTCACATTCTCCTTCATCACATCCACCATGTTCAGCTTTCTTTCAAAATATGCCTCTAACATGGGCCCTTACCAATACTGTATTGACAACAATCTGATATGCACCATCAGGCCACCAGCTAATCCATACAGAAGCTCCTGTGATTTCTGCCAATCCAGAAAGAAAACTTGCTTCAGGCCTGGTCCATTATCATCTCCAACAGCTTCACCTTCACCTCAACCTGGTCCATCTTCTACCAGAACCAAAAGATCCAGGCCATCAATCCCAATACCCAGATTAGTCAACAAACTACACCCTTCAAAGAAGAGTGCCAACACCACTACAGCAAACACTTCCACCATTCTTGGTTCATCTGATGGTAAAAAACTTTTATTCCTTCCTTCTACTTTTAAAACTGATGACTTCTCAGCTCCTCCATCTTCTGGCAGTGATTATGACAATGTAGGATCCATTGAACAACCAACACCTAACCACTTGCCCACCATTAAGGCCAAGTTCCAACAACACTCCTCTGAACAAAAAAAAATTCTACTAAGCCACTTCCAATCCACTCCTGCTAGAAATCCAGTGGACCTTGAGAAAAGTAAACACCTCACCCACCAGCTCAAGACTAATGCTGAACACTTTTTTTCAACTCTTGATTCTTTTTGGCCACTTGACTCTTGATTGGAATTTTGACTTAGAAATGATATTCTTGACCACTCTCCAGACTTCCTGAATGTAGCCAGTCATAAGAAACTCTTCAGTTTACAGTCTTGGGGGACTCATCCTCAGTTTTAAGTCTTGAGGGACTAACAACCCTCATTTTATAGTCTTGGGGGACTCAAAACCTAAATCATAAAGACATAACCAGAGATCAAACCTTTAAATACCAAAGAAATAAAATAACATTCTGGGGTAACTGTTCTACAGAGAAGTCAGATCATCAGTTACCCCCACACTTGCCTTAACTAAATTCAGAGACTTCCCCTTTGGATGCCCTCTTCCGGAATTACACCAACATTACATTATCAGTTTATAGTCCTGAAGGACTCAACCATCAAAACATCCTCAGTTTATATTCTTGAGGGACTATAACATTTTTCAGTTTATAGTCTTGATGGACTGTCACAGTGTTCAGTTTAAATTCTTGATGGACTTTCCACACTTTGCATAAAAAGGACAAAACCAATTCCATGCACAATTCTCTGCAACCAACCTACTGATCTTCCACTTTCTCTTCATCATCTACCAATCACTGATAAAAATTTTTATTTATCTCTTTTCTCTTCATTGTTTTCTCATCACAGATCATGACTGGATTTCCTGCTTTTGACCCAGATCTTCCTTGCTTCACTGCTCCAAAGGACTATGTTTACAAACAGTGTATCCACATGTGCAGACCTTGCACTTTCACTCTTCCAACTCCTGAGACCAAACTCTACAACAGGGCCTGTGATTCTTGCAACTCCAAAAAGAAAAAATATGACAGAGACCCCAATTATCCTATACCACCACCTTCAACTTCACACAAATACATCTCTAGATCTCCTACCAGATCCCTAGAACTTGGTCCTTCTTCTTCTTCTTTATCTTCAGCTCCATCTAGAAGAAACCTCCTCTCAATCTTCAGAAAACTCTACAAAAGACCTGCTTTATCATCTCAAGAAAAAGCCTTTATCTCAGTGAATTCAGATCAAAAAGCTTCAAAATCAGCTCCCAGGCTGCTAGACCACATCTAGGCTGCCTGCTTGTCTTGCTAGGAAGAAAAAATCAGGCTCAAAACATTCAAAATTAGCCAGAAAATAGCCAAAATCTGCCAGAAATCACCAATAACAGCACACAACAACCTCCTAGTGCTCCCATAGCAATGCCCTCAAAATTTCCTACATCCAAAAATGCCAAATATTCCAAAATTTCTAAAAGACCTGCCAGAGGACCCCAAGAAGACACCAAAGCACCAAACACTGCTCCCAGACAACACTCTTCCTCTCAACCAAGAAGAATCAACTACACCTCTCCTCTTCCAGCCAATTATTCATCTGACAGTTCAATTTCTTCCAGATATTCATCCAGAAGATCCCAATCAGCTTCCAGGTCACCTTCTCCTTCTCCATCCTACACCCAACCTGGTACTCCACCACCAGTACCCAACCAAACTGAGCTAAGCAAAAATATCAACAACAAAAACAACAACAGCCCTGCTGCTCCAACTAGGCCCCAGGAACATCCTCATTCTAGTTCATATTCTCAACACCATTTAGAGGATGACCAAGAGAATCCAGACCTTCACCTGGTTGATCCTCCTACTAAATACATTCAAAATCCTTCAACTGTCCAAATTCCAGCTTCTTAAAAATTTGATGAGCTTCCAATCTGTAAGTACCAAATTAATTCATCCAATTTCTTCAACAGAAAACAATTACTGATCCAATTCTTCTGTTTAGCTGGCACCCCACCTCCTGAAGGTACTTTTGGGATTGGCCAACCTCTGGAAACCACATTAACACTGGATTAAACCAATATGAAGCAACACCTAATTATGATGTGTTCAAACATGCTTAAAGCCTTTGCTCTTCATGGGCTATTAAATGAATTTGAGAAGAACCTGAGGAAACAACTTATTGACAACCACTGGAAAATTTCTAGAATTATTAAGCACACCTTCCAACACTCTATCCCAGCCTCTTCTACTTCTACCCAAAAATTACCTTCCAATCCAGTTCCTGACCATTACAATCCCTACAATCTCTCAAGCTGACTACACCACAAGGAACACTTTTCATCCTCCAATCCCAACAAAAAACAAAAACATCAACATAATCCGTACCAACCACCAGAAGCTTCTTCTTCCAGACATTAATTATATAAAATAGAAAATAATATAAATTAATAAATAGAGAAAAAAATAATAATTAGAAAATATATAAAAAAATTAATTTTATTTTTTATTTATTTTTTTACTTTTTTATTTTTTTTATTTTTTTTATTTTATTTTTTATTTTTTTATTTTTTATTTATTTTTTTATTATTATTTTTTTTTACAGATTGCTACTTAAAACTACTAACATACTAAAAAAAACTTGAAAATAATTAAACAAAATTGCCCAAAAATATGAGAGCTGAGAAATTAAAATGAAATGAATAATAATAAGATGAAATAAATAATAATTACAAACAGCATCCCCCAGCCAATTTATGAGCTGATCCCTGATACCTTACCCACATCCAAGTGCACCTTGATGTGGATACACTTTTAAATAATTTTTAAATGAATTGAGATAAAAATAAATTAAGAAAAATAATATCAATAAATATAAGATGAAATGAATAGAAATTAAATTAAATAATAAAAATGAGATAAAGATAAAAAAGAAAATAGCATTGCCAGACCAATTGATGAGACTTTCCCCACTAATTCTTGCCCACATCAAGGTGACCCTGAGGTGGTGACACCATATCATATAATTTTGTGATTTTTCCCTCTTTATATGCTAATAACCCCCATAAAAAATTAAAAGAAAAAAAAGAGAAAAAAAGGAAATAATCTAAAACTCACATCTAACAAATCAAAGAAAGAAAAGGAAAAGTCCAGCTCCATAGAAGGTACAGTCCAAGGAAATAATCACTGTGTGGGCTCCCTCCAATAAGTAAAAATGATGGAGCACCACCATTGATCCACTACCAATCCAAATAGCCCAAAGACCAAGAATCCAGATCCAAGCCAGTTTAAAGTCATAGTGGACTTGAAACCTGAATAACAAAAACCAGAACTAGTATTAAACTAGGACAAACAAAATACTTGAAACAGACATTATTGGGTAACTGTTCTACAGAGCAGCCAGCCCATCAGTTACCCCCACACTTGCCAAAATAAAATCTAGAAGCCCCCCCCCTGGGTAACTTCTGACAAAAACACAAAATCCAACACAATAAACCAAAACCAATAAGCATGAAGATTCCAGCACTTTAAGACCACACTTAAAGACCAAAAGAACTTTGAGTTTAAAGTCATAGAGGACTAAAACCTGTGAAGAGAAACCAATACTAGGGTTCAACCAAATTAAGAAAAGGGGTTGGAAACAGAAAATCTGGGGTAACTGTTCTACAGAGCAGCCAGCTCATCAGTTACCCCTACATTTTCCAAGATCAAATCTAGGAGCCTCACCCAAGAGTACCTTTTAACAACAAATAAGTTTCCAACAAAACAGATGCACAGCATCACCAAAATCTAAAATTTTAAAGAATGGTCCATAGTTTATCCTCATTACAGAGTCAATCTTATTCACTTCTAGTGCCTCTTGGGTAAAATCTCTTCACATGATCAGCAGCCACTCTCTTCTTTAAGACTGCCCCATCTAGCTCCTCAAAAACATAAGAACCTCCAGACACCTGAGATCTGACTCTGTAAGGCCCATGCCATCTGTCAGAAAACATTTTTCTCCACTGACTCTCCAAACTTTTATTATACACCAAAACCAAACAACCAGGTTTCAAGGGATTCCTGAGTCTATGAGCCAACTTCTTGTCCCAGTATCTGACTGATTAATTTCTTATCTTCATCATTCTAGAGTATGCCTTCTCTTGAAATTCCTCTCTACATTCTAACTGTTGCAACCTGGCACAGAGAAAATCTTCTGCTGAGCACACATCATCCCAATCAATTTCAAGATAAAAGACAGCTTCCAAGTCTACTGGTAGAGCAGCTTTCTGCACAAACATTAATTCATAAGGAGAATAGCCAGTTTTCTTTTTCACAGTGACCCTATCAGTAAATTACACCAAGGGTAAATAATGCCTCCACTTTTCAGCACTATCTCCACACATCTTCACCAGAGCATTCTTGGTAACTTGATGTCCTCTTTCAACCATGCCTTCAGCTTCAGGATAATAAGGTGTAGCCACTCTAAATATAGAACCAATACTTACCACAGCTTATTTAAATTAAGCTCCAAAATCTGGTGCACCATCAACAGTTACAATTTTCATCAACCCATATCTAAACACCCATTCCTTCTTCAAAAACTCTGCCACATTTTTGGCATTCAAATTCAACAGAGGCACTGCCTCCACCCAACCAGAAAAATCATCCCTGGAATTAATCAAGTATTTATACCTGCCCTCTTTTTTATATACAGCATCCAGACTGACTCTTCAAACACAGTTGATTCACCAGTAGCATGGCCAACCTCTTTAGGTTTCAAGTGACATCTTCTTTGACATTCTTCACAAGATTGAACCTAACTGTGAACAGCCAACTTCATACCTGGCCACCAAAATATTTCTGCTACTCTCCTATAAGTCTCCCCAAAACCTCTATGACCAAGATCTTCATACATAGAATTCAACACAGCTTCTTGACCCTTTTTATGAGCCACCACTACTTAAGGATTCGGATTTCTCCTCCTCATTAACCTCCTTCCTGACACATAGAATCCATGACTTATTTTCTTGATTGCAACCCAAGTATCATCATCACAATTATCTGGCCTCTCCAAGCTTAACAGATATTCAACCATAGTAAAATAAAACCCAGACTGAACTCAGGTCTCATCTTCAAAATCCAACAAAAAAACATCCAAGGGTACAACCCTGTCATCAAAATATCCAGTGTGCACATGAGCAACATGACCAGCCCAGCCAGGACACCAATCCCTATATTTTGGTACATCCTCTTCCTTCCACTGAATCTTAAGAGAATTCAGTTCACTAAAAAAAACCATTTTCCAAATTTGAGCTATCCCAAACTACAGCCCCATCTTCATCAACAAAGACATACTGATCACCAGAATCAAGATCAGATCCAGCCAGTTTAACCTCTTGGGGGAGGAGAGAAAAATTTTCCAGTTTAGCCTCATGGGGGAGGAGAGAAAAATCTTCAGCACCCTTTGTGCTGGCCCTGACCACTGGGACATCTTCATCAAATTCTTCAGAATCTGAAACTTCATCTGTGTGTGGTCTCCTTGATAATCCATCAGGAATTGTAAAAGTTTTTCAAGGTTTGTGTACCAGGTCAAAAGAAAAATGCTGAATAAATTCCACCCACCTAGTCATTGGAGCATTTGGAAGACTAGGTGTAATGATCATTTGAACCAGAGATTTAGCATCCACCTGCAGCTCACAATGCTTCCCCCACAAAACAGTTTGCAGCTTCTTCAAAATTCTCACTACACCACACAATTCCAACTTATGTTGAGAATATCTAGATTCAATCTCATTAAATACCACGGAATCATACCTTACTGGCCTGACCCTCTCAGGTTTATCTTCCTGAGACAAAACAGCACCAGCAGCAATATAACTTGAGTCCACTTCCAGATAAATTTTTCCAGCTCCCAAACCATAATCCAACTTGTGAAGAATAAAATCTTCACCTACCTCCTTCTTCAACTTCTGAAAAGTCCCTTCACACTCTTCAGTCCATACTCACTCTGCATCTTTATTGGTCAGCCTCCTTAAATGTGAATCCAACATAGAAAAATCTTTAATAAAAATTCTGACATACACACAAACCCCCAAAAATCCCCTGACTTCAGTAGTATTTTTAGGCCTTGGCCATGACTAAATTTTATTAACCCTTTTCTTTGCCATAATCCTTCCCTCTTTACATACCACATGACCCAAAATTTTCAGAGCAGGAGCACAACAAAAAAACTTTGACCCAGAAATGGTCAACCCAGAATCTTCAATCCTAAACAATACTCTCTCTAGACTAATTGCATATTCCCAAAAAACCCTCCATATACTTGGGTTCTCCTTCAGCACCTCATTCCCATAATCAGTGGATGGTTCTTTGATTCCACCATCATCAATAAAAATACCAGAATGAGTAGGAACTTCATCCTGTAAACTCCAATCCATTTGTGCTTGATATACTGCTACTGAATTATTTGCTCCTTGAGACAACCTAGTGAGCTGTAACCTTTCCAAAGGAGTCTCAAAAGTTATAAGTGGCCATGAATCTGTGTGAAGTTCCCTTTCATCATAACCACCCATAATATCACCCAAACCATAACACACCCTTCCAGAAAAATCTTCCACAAAATCCTCTGCACTTGGAGTCATCCCAGCATCCTTGATAGTGACTCTATTCAAGGCTCGAAGATCATGAACAATCCTCAGCTTCCCATTCTGCTTTTTTACACAGAAAACCAGACTTGAGTTACTAGATTATGATTGTTTGTATAGACCAGTCCTGACTCTTTCCCTAATAATCTTTACAAAATCATCCCTAATAAAAACTGGAATTGGAATAGGTTTGATTTTCCAAGGTTCATGAAAAACCACAGGAATCAAGTAAGGTTCCCCATAAGAGTGTTTCAACACACCCCTTTCCTCTTCAACAAATGCCACCACTTTCTCCCTCAGCACAACAACATGCAACAGAAACTTCTTTTCCTCATCAGACAACCACCCATCAGGACCAAAATTAACAACTTTCAACCTTTCCACAGTCACCCTAGCAGTTTCCACAAAATCAGGAGGACTCTTCACCAAAGGAGTATAGTACAGATCTCTTGACAAAGGAGATCTCTTCAAAGGAGGATTCAACCCTACAGGCATAGGCTCATTGACAGGCCTAATCTTCTGCACTACCTTCATATACTTTGCAGCTCCACCTTCCCCTTGAGGTATCTTCAGGACATCTTCACCACCAGACCTGGAACAAAAACCAAGGGTTTCCCTGTTGCTCACATGTGTGGCCAAGGTAATTTTTTTGAAAGGTGTAGAAGAAACCCTAGCAGTGCACAATTTGGAGGACTTACCTTTATTCCCCAATCTCACCACTCCAAAACATTTCCACAATTCCACATATTCATCCTCACTCCCATATTCTAAAGCTTCAAATCTTGATTCATCTTCTGAGTCACATCTTCTAAAATTTTGCAGTTTATCCTCATTCTGGAGGCCCAAAAATTGATCTTGATGATCTTCTTTCTTCAAAAGTTTGTGCAGATTAACCTCATGCTGGAGGCCCAAAAATTGATCTTGATAATCTTTACAAAAAAATTTTTTGTCTTCTTTCTTAATTATCTTCAGATTTTTTTCTTGATTTTCTTCAGTTATCTTGAAATTTTTATTTTATTGTCTTGAGTTTTCTTCTAACTTTTAGACCCCAATGTCACCACTCCACAGATTTTTCCCATATCTTTCAATAAAGATATATAACCAATATTCTTGTTTGAACTTGAATTAAAAATAATTGAGAATCTTAAGAGACAACAGATACTTGATAAAAAACTTGAAGAATATTGAAGAGAAGAGAAAATTAAAAAGATAAAGTTTAAAATCGACTTGGTATATCTCCAAGGGAGCTGACCTACTACAGCCTGGGATTTCCTCATGTTGGGGAGAGGTTGTAGCACTTGGGTGATCAGCCCTCATCACTCTAAAAAAGACAGACTCCCACTAGAGCCTGAGCCACACTCCAAAAAACCAGAGGCAGCACCCATTTCTCTTCTTCTCCTACAAAAATCCATGCACTGGCACATTGAAGGCAAACCAGTCCTGGTCTCCCAACCATCTTCTCCAGGGGATGATAACCTCATGTGAAGCCTCCTTTCATCTTCAACAGTCAACTCCAAACTGATTCCCAAATCAAATTTATAGCCAATTCTTTCTTGAAAATCCATAAAGAATGGTCCACTCAAAACAGCTTTTACTGTCCCTTTTCCAATATAAAAATGAACCTTCCCTGAGGCTCCACCAACATCTAACTTCACAAACTCAGATGTTCCAACCAATTCAGTGACATGGCCACCAATTACTCTCAAATTTCCACCAATAACTGTTTTGATGGGGAGGCACAGATGAGTAGCCTCAAACAAAGGAATCATGTAAGTCTGAGAATCTGAATCAACAAATTCCCTAGCCTCCCTGCCTTTCAGAGTGACATTGATATAACCCAGAGGTGCAGAAAAATGAGTTTCCAACCCATCACCAAATTATTCAGCAGAATCACAAATGTATTCTACCTCCCCAGAAGAAACCCTTCTCCTTGTCAACAACTTTTTTTGCCTATCAGCAAACCCAGAACTGATAGCATACAACTCCCCATAAGTAAGGGAAACCTGACCCTGATTCATCCTTTCCAGGAAATATTCCTTAACATTAACTTGGCCAGAAACCACTGGCCTCTAAAAGTGATCTCTTTGCTTCACTACCTTGGTCCCAGAAGATTCTCGAGGACCAGAACCACCAACAGATTTACCATCAACAGGAATCAAACCAGATCCCTCACCAGAACCTCTAACTCCAGAAGGCTTTGGCAATGAAGCTAAAGTGACATCCTCCTCAGAGTCAGAATCAAAATCCATAGGCATTGCTCACCATTCATGTCCAATGCTCCAAAAGTAGTTGAACCCATATCAGTCATACCCTTCTGCATTTTATACAGCTCCTCTTTGCTGTACTTCTTCCTAGCTGCACTCATCTTAGGATCCAACTTTGAAGCCTTAGTCTTTTGTTGGGCCTGAGCACTTCTCTTATGCTTTCCCACCTTTCCTACTTCCACATCATAAACACCATCCAGGAATTCCCCACTTGACTTTCCACCACAAGAATACAACTCCAATCCACCAAAGGAAGATGTAAATGAGACTCTATTAGCCTCCTTTCCCTTACCCTTGCCATCATCTCCACCTTTACCAGAAGAAGAAGCCTCATTAGGCAACTCTTCAAAACTTGGCCTCCTTGAGTTGACATTATGTCTCTTCCTCACCAAGTCCACTGGAGCCTGAAAATCATTAGGCTTCCCAAAAGAACCATCTGGGAACTCAAACACATTCCCATCAAATTCCACCTTCCCTTGGGACACATCCCTATTCAGTGCCCAAAAATCATTGGACTTGTGGCCCTTCCTGCTGCAATAAGAGCAGACCCAAGGATCACTCCTACCAACCCTCCTTTAAAAATCTCTAGCCTGAGAAGGAGCCTTATTGGCCTTCTGAGCCTCCTGAACCAAAATATGTAGCTGTTTTGTCAGATCAGCCAACTGCTCCACTACTGGATCAACCTCTTTAGGCTTCTCAGGAGCCTTTCCCTTGTTCACACTTTCCTTCTTCCTAGATTTGTCCACATCTTCTGAAAAAGCTTCACTGACCTTGCTAACATTTTTAGTGCTAGCTTCTTGGCAAGAATCCACTGCCAAAAGTTTTAGATGACCCTCCACAAACTCCTTCATCACAGAAAGATCAGGCAATTTCTGATTCCCATTAGGAAGAATCTTCATCTTATCCTTCCTTTCCAACTCCTTCAGCACATCAATCCTGACATTCCTAGCCAGAGAAGACCAGAAAAGATCCCTTTCAGAGTCAGTACTCTCTAACTCCTGCATATCCACAAAATAATCCACCACTGGCTCCAACTGAGCCAGAAACTTCCTATAAGTATGGAGTTTTTCCACCCCTCCATAAGATTTCCATTCACTTGCAATCATATTGTAATCCACCATTGAATATCTGGATCCCCAACTGTCTGTCATCTGCAGACACAACTTTTTCCAATACTTTCTCCTATAACCCTGCATAGCAGCAACCTCCTTCACCAGAGACTTGTCACCAATGAAGAAGATGACTTGCTTTACCATGTCCAAGTGAGAAGTACCATCCACTTTCCCAGCAGCCTCAAAAAGCTCCAGAAATAACTTCACATCCTCCGCCATAAACATAGGCCCCTTCAAGGACTTGATCCTGACAGAAGGCCTAACAGAAACAAGAGTATTACCATCCTCAGCAGCACTAACAGTGCCACTACCACCACTAGAGAAAGAGAATCCAGAAGCCATGGTCCAATAGATTCCAGAAAACCAATCTCCAACCACAGAAGAGAGTCTAAAAGTAACAGAAAGTCTAAAAAGCTAACAAATCCTCACCCCACATTGGGTTCCAGAAATGTAGATAATCCTATAGTACTAATTATAGGCCTTAACCAAGGAAGTTGGAGTAAAACTGGAGAGAAAAACCCCTGTCCCTTTGAGAAATACCAGGTGAGATTTATTTTCTACAGAAAATTAAAGACTGTTACAATACCCCTTCCAATACACTTCTTGACTGCTTAACAAGTCAAGAAAGTAGCCTAGATAGACCACAGACTAAAGAGAATCTGAAATGAAGAAAGATCCACACCAGAAAACCAAAACACTGTGCACTTGTTGCACAGAAAACAGCAATAATACTTGATGTAGGTTGCAAAGCTACAGCAGAGAAATCAGTTGCCAAAGTTGATTTAAATGAAGAACTAATCTTGCAAAAAACACAGCCTATTGTGGCCAAAAAAACAGTGAAAACTGAGTGAGAAACAATGATATAATTACCAGATGGTTGTATGATAGTTAAGGTTGCCCCAAACTGTCTTATTCAGTATGTACACACAGACCACCCATCTAAAAATCCATGCACAACAATGAATTTGACACTTTTGACAGCCAAATTGAATTAAAAACCTCTAGAAATGCTCCCAAGCTTTCTATAAAAGAGGCGGGCGGACCTCCCTGAAGCCAGAAATCCACCAAAAACATCTAATAAAGCCCAAAATACTTATAAAAATCCACCATGACTACTAAAACCCTTAAAACACAAAATTAAGCTATGACAACATTTTGACATAAAATTTAGATCCAAATTAGCTCTACTTAATGGTACTAAGCACTTAACCCTAATACTTAAGGTTAGCCCATAAAACACAAAAAACAAAATTAAACAGCTATCTTTTAGAAATAAAAAATGAGGAAATGACCCCTTAAAGCTTGGAATGTAAAAAATATCATCAAGACATAAAATATAGAGAAAAACTGGGGCTTTCCAATGGTAGTATTCACATACCTATAGTCCCAAAATTCACTGATTAAAACCAAAATAACATGTAATTATTCAACCCATGTCATTTAAGACATACAAACAAAGGCCTCTTCCAATGTTGGAAGACCACACTGCCCCAAAGATTTTCCATTCCACAGACATAAACCCCATTTTTCCTCTTGAACTTGAAATAAAATTAATCTTGAAACCATTAAATGAACAGAGACTTGATAAAAAATTTTATTAATACTTGTATTGAAGAGAATCATTATAAAAAGAAAGCTGAAAATCAACTTGGAATATCTCCAAATGAGTTGACCTACTACAACCTGGGATTTCCACTGAAAGGGGAGAGGTTGCACTACTTGGATGATCAGCACCACCTACTCTAAAAAATAAGGCTCTCCATCAGAGCCTGAGCCACCTTCCAAAAAACCAGAAGCAGCCCTATATTCCCTTCTTCTCTCACAACAATCAGTACAGTGGCACATAGAGCTAAGCCCAGACCTGGTCTCCCAACCCTCTTTACCAGGTGAAGACAACCTCATATGCAAAGCCTTTTCATCCTCCCCTTTCAACTCCAAGGTAATGCCAACTCCAGGTTGATAACCAATCCTGGCTGCAAAATCCATCAAAAATGGGCCACTCAAAACTTCCCTAACAGTGCCTTTTGAAATATAAAAGTGCACCTTCCCAGAAGCTCCACCAACATCTAGCTTCACAAACTCTGCTGTCCCAAAAAATTCAGTCACATGTCCACCAATCCCTCTCAAGTTCCCACCAATACCAGTTTTGATGGGGAGACCCAATTTATTTTTCTCAGAAAAAGAAATGAGATTGATCTGAGAGCCAGAATCAACCAAAGCTCTGATGGCCTTTCCATTTAGAGTGAAATTGAAAAACCCCAAAGGATCAGAGAAATGAGTCTTTAAATTTTCCCCAAACTTCTCAGAAGAATCACAAACACACTCCATCTTCCCAGAAGAGACCCTTCTAATGGTAAACATCTTCTTTTTCTTCTCAGCCAAACCAGGACTGATAGAAAACAACTCCCCATAAGTCAAGGATATAGTTCCTTGATTCATTTTCTCCAACACAAAGTCCTTCACATCAACTCTTCCTGAAACCAATGGCCTCTCAAAATGGGATTTTGGTTTCACCACCTTAGGCCTTGATGCCTCTTGAGGTCCAGTACCTCCATCCACATGTTTCCTGACCACAGGAACCTAAAAAGATCCATCACTTGTGACCCTGGCCCCACTGGACTTTGGCAAGGAAGCCAAAGGAACATCCTCCTCAGAGTCAGAATCCAAATCCGATAGAATAGGATCCCAATTCATATCATAAGCACCAAAACTTGGTGGGCCCATATCTGAAATTCCCTTCTGCATATTGTGCAGCTCCTCTTTTCTAACTTTCCTCCTGAAATCCATCATTGGATCCACCTTGGGAGCCTTGGGCTTAGGCTGAGCCTTTGAAGTGCTCTTGGGCATACCCACTATTTCAGAATCAAAATTATAAACACCAGCCAAACATTCCCTCTTTGACTGTTCTTCACAAGAATACAACTCCAAACCACTATAAGAAGTAGAAAAAGAGACCTTATTGACCTCCTTCCCCTTCCCCTTGACATCAACACCTTCCTTACCAGAAGACTTCCCCTGATCAGGAATCTCCTCAAACGTTGGCCTCCTCTGATTGAGACCACCCCTTCTCCTGACCAAATCAACAGGAGCCTGCCCCTCACTGGGCATCACAAATGAATCATCAGGTAATTTTAACACCCTTCCATTAAACTCCACCTTTCCCTCTGACACATCTCTATTCAGAGCCCAACAATCATTTTACCTGTACCCCCTCCTACTACAATAGGAGCACATGCAAGTATCACTAAAACCACCTTCCCTCCTCTCAAAAGGCTTGGCCTGCTGCATTGAGGAACTATTCACCTTCTTAGTTTCCTTCACAAAGATGTGCAACTGCTTGGTCAAGTCCACCAGTGGCTCCATCACTGGTTTCATCTCTTCTTTGGGAACCTTCACCACATTCTTCTCTTCCTTCTTCATATTAGTTTCCTCCTCAGCCAGAGCCTCACTGACTTTTCTGAAATATTTGTCACACCCCTCCTGATAGGTTTCCACTTCCAATACATTTAAATGGGACTCCATGGCCTCTTTCAACTTTTCCAAGTCAGGAAACTTATGGTCCCCACTATCCAGATTCTTCATAATCTCCTTCCTTGAAAGCTCCTTCAAAACATCCATCCTGACATCCCTATCCAGGGAAGACTAAAAGAACATCTTTGGAAGAATTTTCTGGTACCAGCTCCTCCACTTCAACCAAATATTCAACCACAGGGTCAAACTGTAGCAGAAACTTGCTGTAGCTGTGCAAGTTACCCACACCACCATAAGATTTACATTCACTGACAACCTTATTCAGATCCACCATAGTGAACCTGACACCCCATCTATCCACCATCTCCCTGGAAAACAGCTTCCAATCCCTATTCTTTTAGCCAGAAATGGCTACCACCTCCTTCTCCACTGCCTTATCACCAATGAAGAAAGTAATTTGCTTCACCATATCCAGGTAAGAAGCACAATCTACACCAGTTTCAGCCTCATACTTCTCCAAAAAGACTTCACATCTTCACCATTAAAGTTGGTACCATCCCAAGTTTTGATCCTAACACACTCCCTAACCATCACAGAAGGAGGACCTCCCTCCCCACTGACAGTCACCATAGGAATAGAGGAACCAGAAGCAATTCCTCCAGACCAAAATCACCAAAAAGGGCAAACCAAAGACAAAAGATACCCCAAAGAACTAGCAGTACTACCCCATGTTGGGTACCAGAAATGTAGAAAATCCTATAGTACTAGCTATAGGCATTGACCAAGGATGTTGGAGAAAACCAGAGCAAAAATCCCCTGTCCCTTTAAAAAAATAGAGTGATATTTACATGCTAAAGTAAATTGAGTCTTGTTTTCTAGAGCCCCTTTCAAACACACTTTACTGCCTGATCAGTCAAGAAAGTACTCCCCAGACTAAAGAACTGAAATGTAGACCAATTTCCACACCAGAGAAAGCAATATACTTGATGCAGGTTGCAAATCTACACCAGAGACAGCAATGATACTTGATATAGCTTGCAAGACTATACCAGAGAGAACAGTGACAAGAGTTGAGGTTAAGTGAGAACAAAAATTTTTGCAACCCAGTAAAAAGATGCTAAAACACACAAAATAGTGAAGCACTAAGATTCCAGGTATACCAGATGGTTTATGATATATTAAAATCTCCTTAAACTTGCTTAACTATCTCACACACAGACAACTGTGGCCTTTTTCCAGCCAAATCCAGCTCTCCTACCTCTCTACATGCATAAAAAATGCCTCTAAAGGCTTCCACATGTGCAGAAAGGCAGGCCGCCTGGTGGCAGGAAGCTGCTTTTAGGCCCTTAAATTCCCAAAAACACCCTCTAAAGCAACAAAACAACAGTAACTACATGTAGAAACAAGCTAACCACACACAACACATTCCAAAATGATGAGAAAAGAAAGGACATTAAGCTGAGACATAATAAGTGACCCTAGCTTGAGCCTACAAAAACACAACTAAACATATAAAACACTAACAAAACACCAATAAAAAACACCATAACCCCAACTACACCCTACATACCAAATACCTCCAAATACACACTCCAATCCTACCCGGTTTTGGAACACCACATTGGGTGTGTAGCTAGAAAAAAATGTTATGGGTTTACCACCAAAATTAAGTAGAACAGAGTGAAGATAAACTTAAGGATGGAATCAGCAATTTTATGTCATATGACTTTCTTACAAATCAATCATGGATGTGATGAGTTTGGTATCAGGAATTAGGAATGGAAATAGGGGTATAAGAGGTGGGATAATGCATTATTGTGCCATCCTTATCCACTAGCTCTGGGGCTAGTGGATAAGAATCTTCTGCAATTAATAATGTTGGATCCAGGAAAAAAAAATTCCTGATCCCTAATTGTGGATCCCCTAACATTGATACCCCCTATTAGGTTTTTTTGATTCTATATACTTATTACATACAATCCATTTCTTGAGTTATAAATACCAGTATAAACTTAATTTTAACTATCATAAAAGTGGGATATTTAATCATAATATGCCATTCATATATAATATTTATTGCTTAATTGGTGAGGGGGAAGGATATAATGTGATGGTGGATTTCCAAATTCAATCATCCTTACTTTAAGTACTTTTAGGTATATTTTTCAAGGATAAAAATCTGTATACAGTTGTACCTTTTCATATTGAGCCACATCATCAGCCATATCCTGTGATATAATTTCTTTAGTATAATCTTCAATTATAAAGAAGCATGCTGAAAAGGGGATGATGAGATCCTTTTACACCTCTCATTCATTTCAAGAACAATAATAATAATAATAAACAAAAAAAATAGGCCAAAGTTACTCAAAATCAAATTAAAAACTTACCTTATATGCATGAAGAGATTCATTTTATTTATATTGAAAATATATTGGACAGATATCTGAAATAATTTCTTTCGATTTTGTTCCTCCAATATAATTCATTGTTAGTACTCTTTATGTGGGTAACCTTATATGTCATGAAAGTTTGTGCTGATGTTTTTATGAAATACCTGGTTTTACTATCTAATTTTGTATCTTTTTATATTTTTGAGGGAGAGTTTTATGCTCCCTTTGAGGTTTCCTAAATATTTTTTGGGCTTAATTATATCTCACATTCAACTAAATTATACTTTAGAAGAAAGTCTGAATCTTTCCTCATCTTCCTTTTTTTATAGTTTTGAAGTCATTTTTGGTGCTTTTGATGGTTATTGGTGATTTTTGAGAGCTTCTTCTGTTATCATAATTTGAGATATGTAATGGAGTTAGCCTAACTGTAACTAGTAGATAATCTGAATCCTTGTCTAATTTTTTTCATTTATGTTTTGAGGGTTTTCTAATGCTTCTGTAGGCTTTTTTTATTGGTGAGTTTGTAGAGTTTAATTATAATATTTCAAAAAGTCTTATTAAAATTAATTAATGAGTCTATAGCTTTGTAACAATAATAATTAATTTAAATTTAAATTTCATTAAAACCAAATGAGTAGTATTGAAACTTGCAAAGTAAAAATAATTATTTAACTTATAGAATGTTTTTAAAAGAATAAATATGAGTGAGAAATTAGGAGAAAGAAATCAAAATAGAATTAGATGCAATTGAAAAGGAATAAAAAGAAATTGAAAAAAAAAATTAAAATACATATGTGAAAATTATTTTAAAATGAAAATTTATAAAAACCTTAAAAAAATAGAAAGAATCTATTATATAAAGAAGTATTTTAATAAATCCCTTTGAGTTTTTCAAAATGAGTCAAATATAATCCTGTTCTCTCCATTTTAATCCTTAAAAAAACTTAAATTGAGGTTTAGTTAGTGTTCAGATTGGAAATACTCACAAACACATCTTTTTCTGCCTTTATTAATCAAAATAAGTTAAATCTTAAATTTTTGCTAAAATTTAAGATTTTCAAAGAACTAAATCTATAAGAACTTTTTATGTAATTTAAAGAGAAAAACAATTTCTTTGACCACATTATCTCTTTTAATTTTAGCTTTTTTATGTCTGGATGGCTGACATTTTTGGTGTTTTTTGAAATTTTCTGAATTTTCTCAAGGTTGTGAAGATGCAGATACTGAACCTAGAAATCACACTTGAGCTGAGAGAAGGTATATTGAGCTGTGATATAATGATTTAAGTATTTTTTGGTTAATATTATGGATTTAGGGTGCTTTTAGATATTTATAAAGAAATATTTTTATTAAAACACCATATCATATAAATTTATATAAAAGTAGTACTACTAGGTTGGAAATTCAAGGCATAATCAATCAATGCATATTAAAAATTATTTTTGAAAAAAAAATTGTACTCTTTTTCCTGGAATTTGATTGTGAATGATTACTTTTAGAAGTATGTTAAATAGACTCAATTTCATTATCTCTTGGAAGCATCATCAGCACATTTCAGTCACTGGTGTAGCTTATTCACATATGCTATTAATTTATTTTTAAAGGCCTACTTTATCTTAATTTAATTTACTTTCAAACTTTGATATCCAATCAACTCAAAATGGTTTACATCTCACTTTTTCTTTAAAGCTACATGGGTGTTGCACATTTCTTAACCTCCCTTAGATTTTTCTTAGTGGAAGTTAACTGTAAGGATCCTTCTACATCATTTAAATAAATTTGAGAAATACCTGATCAGAGATGATGAGATTTTTTTATGATTTTCTGAAAAAATGTCTATATAAAAAATCCATAAATTTTATATAAAAGAGAAACATGCATTTCCTCTTCCTTCATAATTCCTCATTCATACACTATGCAATATAGGGGGTGGACTTGCTAGCAAGTCCTCAACCTGAACTCAGATGGAACTCAGACTGAACTCATACTGAACTCTACTTGAACACCCACCTAAAAATGTTCTGCTTAGTGGTGTTCATCCCTGATTGTATGGTTCCTTTGTCAATAGCTCAATGTGTGTTCAATCTGTGGTGAGTTTGGGTCCAAGGTTGCGGACTCGCTAGCAAGTCTGCCCCCCATATTGTGTGGTGATAAATTCTTGAATTATGTGATGATCAGTGATATTTTATCCATGAAATTAGGCAAAATTGCCACACAAATTTCAGCTTTTTAGCTTTAGAGACAATATTTCTTCAATTTCCAACTGTTTTTAGATTTAATTTCAAGTTTTTTATAGGAGAATGAAAAAATCAAATGGTAAGTGGATCTTTATAGTACTGAAATTAGTTATTTCTACTCAAAAGGACTGCTAGTTGGGGAATGAAGCTAAGTAATTATTAACTGATTGAGGATTTAAAAATGGCTCTAAAAAGAGAAAGAAACCCAATAAATAAGGAGCAGATATATGGTAGCAGCCTATTTTTCTAAAAATAGTAATTAAATTAATATTATATAACCCTTTACCCTGAACAACCTACTGAGTATTTAGCTATGTATAATATACAACCAACCACACTAACAGTAGCTTTCCTTTAATCAATTTAGAAGTATTATTTACTCATTCTCATTATTCTTCATGAATAGTTTAGAATCTCATTGTTTTTTGTGACTTTTCACAAAAACAATTAGTGGAGACTTGCTAGAAAGTCTATAACTGTACTGAATTAGACTGATTCTGTTTGCTAGGTATCTATAAAGGGTGGAATCTTTATGTAACAAAGGTTTTGAAAAACTACTAGAAAGATTTTCATACAGAAAGAATCAAATTTTAAGAGTAAAGATATTGATTTCAAGAGTCTAGCTATATTAAATGCTGATATTAATGTAGAAGAATTATTACTTGACACAAAAAAGCTTATAAAAGTAATAAACTGATCATGAAGAGGATACCTGCTTTTTTGACAGAGATTTAATTTAATGCATTTCAATATTTTCCACATTTGAAACCCCCTAATTTAATTTATATTTCTGATAATGATGATGATACAGGGAGAAACTCAGGCCTTTTTATAGGCTGAAATACCTCTAAAGCACCACAAACATTTAGATACAAGTAAAAATGTGTAACAATAATTGTTTTGTAATTATCCTCAAAAGAATAACTGTTTCACCCTTATTTCACCCACTAATTCCAATTCAATATTAACTAAATGAATTCAAAAAAGTAAAAGAAATTCATCAAATTTGAAATAAGATTTAAAATTTCAGCCAGTAACATATTGAGCATAGTTAAACTGGTCTGATTAAAATATTTACTAAAATATTAAAATACTTAATTATTAAAAGATTATAATATTAATATTTATAATTCTTTAGGTATTATATTGTGTGTAAATAATATTAACTATAGTGCAATAATTTTAATAGTTATTAAAGTTGTTTTAAAATTATGCAAACATTTTATTTTAATTTATTTAAATTTCATTTCATTTTTCTAAATTAATTCATTTTCATAAAAAACTAATTACATCAATAAAAACATAAAATAAATTAGATAAAACTATGTCAAAGTTGTAGATCTAAGTCCATGTGATTACTGGAACTCAGACCTTGCTTGAAGTTGGCTAGAGGGGGGCCAGGGAGAGCAAGGAAAGAGGCTTTGGTGTTTCCTGGGAACTTTATGGATAGTTTAACTGTGTTGTTTATTAAACTTAAGATTAAAATATCTTAAATATATTAAAATATAATTATTTTATTAAAACTTTATTTTATCTTTCAATTCATCTTTCAATTAATTTTATATCAAAACTTAATTTTGCTTATCAATGATTTTGTTGACTTCAACAAAATTCACATTGTATTACAATTTTCTATAAAAGGGCTTCATTTATTTTGTTTTAGAGTCATCTCTTTCTGAATTATTTTAAATCTATTTAAATGACATAAAATCAACTTACAGTAATTATACAAATAATATATTTAAAATCAAATCATTTATTTGAAATTATAACTATTAACCGTGAAGAAATAAAAGCTAAATTTGATTATTAAATTATTCTAAATTCAACCTTTCTATCTTATCAACATTTTTTTATCCTGAAAACTACATAAAATTACATAATCACTGACTGTACAAGCCAGCATAAAACATGTCAAAAGAATTAATTTGGTTGAATCAAAAAAATTAGTATAGAGCACTAGATCAATCAACAAGACTAATTTAAATTAGCTTCAAAAATTCCTTAAAATAATTAAAACTTGTGTTCCAATTATTATATGGCTTCAAATAACTGTTTGGGGGGAAAAGACACTCTTAATTTATAATAAAAATTATATTGATGTATGTAATTAATAATCATTTACTTTAACCAGTTAAGATAAAGGTTTTATTTGTGTAATAATAAATTGATTTATTTTTAAGTAGCTATGTATCTCATTGTGTACATAATTTTTTAAGGCATTTCCAGATACTTATTGTTTAAGTATTATTTTCTAGTTTTTTTTACTTAATTGGCAGAGAGATTCAAGTTGGTTGTGGAATTTCTGGGAGGTACTTCCCTCCTTCCCCCCCCCTGATTTTTTGTGGTGATTAGTGTTGAATATGCAAGTACATACATACACCAGAAAAAAAATGGCACCTGCTAGCAGGTGCTGGCTATTTTTTTCAGGTGATTGATGATGTTATATAAAAAATTATGTGATCCAGATTTTTTCTGGATAAAATATGTATAAGGGGGTTTCAAACATGTCAAATGTTGAAATACATTAGGGGCATCAAAGTTAGAAATCTTCCATTTCAAAATACCTCTTTTTTCCACCAAATCCACCATGATCATTTTTTAAGGTATGCCATCTTGTGCCCCAAAAACATCTTTTTACTGATAATTAATGCCATGCTTGTGGCTCTCTTTTTGTGCTGTGAAATACCTTTTAAATAATTACAAATGTCTAACTTTTTTGATACCCCCTATTAAATTGATTTCTATTCATGAAAAATAGGAATCCCCTGCATGTTGAGTCATTAAAAAAAGGATTCTTAGGGGTAAAAATTATCATAATTGAAAGTTTATTCCTTACTTTTTTGATAGAAAATAAAGGAATAGTTTAATGACTGTTTTTCCATGTGAGACACCCTATTGTATGTATGTCTAATAGGCTAAACATGACAGAAGTTTATAAATTATGTTTGCAGCTAATATGTTCTAAAATGTAGGTTATCACCAAACAACATTGAAGTTGTTGCTTAAGAACTGCCCTAAATAAAATATTATAAAAACTGCAAGAAGAAAAAGTAAAGTACCAACCAATAAAGAAGGGATGGGGTTTAAAAAAGAAGATATCTGAATGGTGGGATGGGCAAGAGGAAACCAATGGAATGGATGGATGTGAGGAAATCAATGGGGTGGGAGGTTACAAAGAAATTATTAAACACTTGGCTGAGGAAAATCATCAAACATGAAAATAAAACAGAAATTCAAAAACTTCATATTCAAAAGGTTTTCCAAAGTTTCCATCCATAACCTCATGTCATGAACTTTTGCACAATGCCTTTTGAAGGATCATATATATATATATATTCAATTTTCGTTCCATAGTTTTTTTTTAAAAAAATGTATGTATATTAAAATACCTGCATGAAAATCAAAGCAGGATTTAAAATTTATCTTGGCCCCTGATTTTCTGGTATTAAACCTTACATCTTTGAGTAGAATTTCATAAGAATTGAGGGTGAGAAACTATACTTATATTTTCACTTGGGGTGTTATGGAGACCATAGTCTGCCTATACCATCTGCTCCGACACTAACAAACCAGGGTTCAGTTGGGTGCCATTTAGCTTCGAAAATCCCCAAGCTGTTTTTTATTTCGTGTCCTCGTAATACTTTTAAAGGAACTATCAAAGGGTTCATCATCAAATCTGAATATACAGTGGAATGAAATACTTGTATCAGGCCATCATCAGAAGCTGATAGAAAAAGAGGGAAGCGAGGCGAGAAAGCCACGGTTCTAATGGCTTTTGCATGGTAGCTATCACAAAAAGCAAAATATGAGTCTTAATCTTCTCTTTGCGTTTCAAAGAAAAAATACTAAAGTTTGCTGACCGAAGGGTTTTGTAGGGTTTATCACTCAAGTCAATATCATGCCAAGCTAATCTTTTATCATAACTTCCAACTATAACGTTATCTCCCAATGGATGAACATCTAAGCTAGAGATCCACTTCACTCCGGGCTGGAGTATTTTTACAAGGGTTTGATGCAACAAATCATATATTCGAACGTAGCGTTCTGTTGCGACAAAAAGATGAGGTTTTGATGGATGAAAAGCAACTTTTTGAACAAAGCCTTTAGCTTTTTTGAAAGGTGATTGGGATTGGTGCCTTGAGAGCTGATGTATAAGAACTGAGTTTTTTCCAGAATCAGGAGAAACAGTAGCAAAATAATCTCCCTTCCGATGCCATGTTATTTGCTTGGTAGATCCTGGAATGGTCAGTTCAATCAGTATCCCAATAGAACGGTCTTCTTCGGTTGGACGAGACCATTTGACATCTGAACAGGAAACTGTAGAAGCATCCGAAGCAGTGGAGAATCCAGCATGCACAAATTCCAAAATGTGTTCTTTTGCAGCAGGAGAGAGCACTGGGAATGGTGCGATCAAAACAGTCTTCTCCGTTCTATATCCCATAATAAATATCAGTCGAAACAATCAAGATTCAAGAATGAAAAATTGAATCTAGCATACAATGCCACGGCTAAAATAGATTTGTCTTTGTCGGGGCACCATTCAACGCTATGAATCGGTCCACTACTTTTGTTGCTCAAATTCCATTTCATAGCGCAACGACCTACTTTGCATTCCCAAAGATATACCATGCCATCTTCAGATCCAGTCGCGACCCACATACCAGTTGGGTCGATAGACAATGTCCGAATTCCAACCTTGTTCTCGTGATGATATTCTATGGCGCATACTGAAGGGAAAGGGCGTAATTCCTTTGGTGAAGGTAGCTTGGGTAAAAGTTCTGAAGGATCAGAAATGTCCAGCTTTGGTCTTCTTCTGAGCATACGTGGGGCAAGATAAAGATCCAAACAGCGATTAAATCTTTCTTGAATAAAATTGGAGTAGCCCGGGACCAGTCGAAGACTGGGAAATTTACGGGGGATAAAATCTAACTTGCGATCAGCTGGCTCAGCCTCATTCCATTCTCGTGTTTCTTCTTCATCAAACAGGTATTCTGCAGGAGGATTGTAGCTCTCTTCATGACCAGGAAGTTTGAGCTTGGGGGCAGGCATGTACATAGGCCCTGGTGCACGAGGGATGTCGTCTTGGGACCAAATACTATAAAATTTTGGTTTTGAGACAGTGGGTTTATTTGGGACAATTCTACCTTGTCTGATAGCCCGAACAATTTTCATCACTTTCTTGTGCTCCCATTTGGAAGGAATAAACCGCCTTTTGGCTAGGTTTTTTAAATATATATATATATTAAGCAACGAAAAATCAGGAAAGGTTCTTTTAATTTGAAAAAATGAGAGCTTACGTTCAGGCTTTGCTGTCAAGGGCATATGCATTTCCTTTCCTTTTCCAGTGAAGAACTCTACCATAGGTTCATACGGATCAAAGGTAGCATCAGGCTAGAAAGTTGAAGAATAGCCGTTAATGAGACATGATGTGTGCCTAAAATTTGTTGATACTTACATTTTCGCCCTGAGCAAGCCGTCGAATTATATCTAACTCCTCATCAGTCAAGTTAACATTTTTGCGGAGCAGTTTGTCTTCAACGCTAGTCCTGCATTTGAGATATCAAATTGAAGACATTTAAAGTGTGAATTTTGTTTTTTTACACGAGAATTACAAACCAAGAAGCGGGATCCTCGATGCCTTTTAAAAATTTGTCTAATTCGTCTCCCTTGGCAGGACGCATGATTTTCTTGCCATCAATATCATAGCCAATATGTGGCATATCATCGTAAAAGTGAGGGGGGATATTTCCGATTCGATTGGAAACCTACAAAATGACAAGCATGTAAGCATCAACAACTTGAAGTTTCGGAAGGGCAGTATAGTGGAAAGTCACCTCTTCTGTAGAGCTTTCACTTCCATAACCAGGTTCGATTTCATCCCATTCTCTTACTTGAGCGTCCTTGACAAATTTAGATGGCCTGATTTTTGCTTTCGACATATAGTTGTTTTCATGACTTGCAATTTTCTGTAGAATTGGTACAGCCTCGTTGGGCTTAAAAGTTGACTTAGAAATCAGTGCATCAAGATCTTGACTCGATGCATCTTCTTCATCACTTTCAGACGGATCCGATAATTGAAAAGGCTCTGACATTTCTTTGCCAGACACCGAGGTTTCATCTTCAACGCTGTCTTCGCCGTCCATGTCACTTAAAAATAACTCGGGAAAAGAACCTTCCTCTTCATCACCCTCCCAGTCAGCCTCATTAGCATTGTCAGCATTCTTGTTTTCAGGATTAGATTCTTGCACATCATCATCATGAACTAATTCCAAATCACCAGAAGATTCTCCAAACAAATTTTCAGATAAAATGGGCTGGAGGAGAGATTCAAGTTTCCTATCGGTAGCCTTTCGTTTTTTTTGTGGCTTATTTTCAGAATGGGTGTCCATGCCTGGATGGTGTTTTAAGAATTTTAATGAAATCAGATATTTAGTTTTATTTTATTTTTTATTTTTTTGGAAAGTGACTTGAAATAAAAATTTGCTTAAGCTTACGGCACTTAAGTAGCTATAATGTTAACTTGCATAAGAGCATCCACACTCGTTCGGTTGTGTAACTCCCGCTTACATGCATATTACTTCTGAGTTGCACAAATTTATGATATCATTCCACACTCATTTTTCGAAAAATTCACTATTTGCGAGTTACACGAAATATTCATCACTCGTGTTTCTTGGTTTATTCAATAACATCACTCCTTCCACGGCACTAATTTCTTCTATCCCTCCTTCTACCATACTCATTTTTCTTCACTAAACTGTTACATTTCCCATGCCTTTAAATTTCCTTGATAATTTATTAGACATGGAAGAAGAAGATCTCCTTCTTACATATTTGTTAACTACCTATTGCAACAATAAATCATCTGATTCAACTACACCAAGACCAAAGAAAAAAATGATACAACAAGATTGTTACACTGGTAATGCACACTTAATGAAAGACTACTTTGGGCAAAACCCCATTTACAACAATATTATTTTTGAGCGCCAATTTAGAATAAGCAAAGATCTATTTACAAAAATTGTTGAGGATCTACAGATGCACAATAAATGTTGGGTTTTAAAATCTGTAAGTATAGTATTTTTTTAATAATATCCATCACACCTTTTCTCAATTTTTTACTAACTACGTTACTACAGGATTGCTGCGGGAAACTTGGATTTACACCTCTCCAAAAGCTAACTAGTGTACTTCGCCAGCTTGCCTATGGGATTTCCGCCAACTCAAATGATGACTATGTTTGCATAGCTGAAACCACTTCACTAAAGGCATTGAAAACTTTTGTTAAAGACATCATATCTTTATACAAAAGCAAGTATTTACGAGAACCAAATGCTGTGGAGAAAACCAAGATTTTGAGGGAGTACAAAGACAGGGGGTTTCCGGGATGTCTTGGCAGTATTGATGGGATGCACTGGGAGTGGAAAAATTGCCCCACAGCCAGGGCTGGTCAGTTCTAGGGGAAGGAAAAAACTCCAACAATGATATTGGAGGCTGTAGCAAGCAAAAACTTACAAATTTGGCATGCTTTCTTTGGATCACCTGGAGCTTTAAACGACATCAATGTTCTTCATCGCAGAAACTTGTTTGATAAAATTTTGGGTGGTAGTCAAGATGGTGTAATATATAAAATAAATAATAGAATTTATAAAAATGGTTACTACCTTGCTGATGGTATTTACCCACCATGGTCAACACTGTTCAAAACAATTTCTCATCCGCAAGATGAGGAAAGCCAATATTACTCTAAATTACAAGAAAGTGCTAGAAAGGACATAGAATGTGCTTTTGGGGTGTTGCAAAGTAGGTGGGGCATTCTAACCCAGCCATGTTGTCTATGGCATATCGAAGAAGTGAAGGAGACAATGACCTGTTGTATAATATTACACAACATGATAGTGGAAGCAAAATCAGAATCAGATCCTTACCTAAATGAACAATCCATTCAATGTCAACTTTCAACAAACCACTGAGATCCTTCTTTGACAAACAGCTTAGTGAATTTTATTTAGAATAGCCAGGAGCTTCACAATTCTGACACACATTTTGAATTGTGAGAGAATCTGAAGAAACATATTTGGAAAAATAGAGGAAGATTTGAATATATACAAAGCGAATAATTTATGATTACTAAATGTTTATAACTATTGAGCAGTGCAACTAACCTAGCAGTAGTATCAGGCCACCGGTAAGCAACATATATTTCAGAATGAGATAAGTAGTAATACAAATGTATCTATACCTTTAATTATATAAAATCGTCTTGAGATAAGTTTCCCAAGCCTTAACTATTGAGCAGCGCAACTAACCTATCACATGCGCACCCAATAGAATAACATGAGAATGTAACAGTGTAGTACTAAAAAATTATAAAAACTTGAGATAAATTTATATTATATATATAAATCTTGTTAGCAAGTGCCAGCCTTTTTTGTGGTTGGTGATAACTTTGATGCAGACTTTATATATTTCTTGGCTTCCTTGTACAAGAGTATCTTGCCCAGGGAATCCTTTATGTCCAAACAGCCTTTACCCAAGATTTTTACCACACCTGGGAGGGAGTTGCAAAAGATATTTGGTGCACCTCCAAACTTTTTTTATGCATCATTGATGATTAGCAGTTATTTCTGAAACTTGTATTTTATCTTTTACAAAGTCTCTTTTTTAATCCAAAATTCTCTGATTGTTTTATTTACAAGAACATAGTGGATTGAAAGAAACTTCAAAGCCAAATCAATATATTGTTCTTGCTGATGAGGGAAATCACAATATATAAATTTTCTAATAATATATAAAAATAAAAAGAAGTGTGAGTTGAAAATAAAACTAAATATATGTAATACTTGTAAGACATTATGTAAATGATAATTAAAAAGAAGAAAATTGAGTCAAAAGGGATGGAACAGACCAGCATATATATTATTTCTGGGCCTCCTAGTAAGCTCAGAGTGTAGCTGTAAGAGCCATTTGCTGCTTGCCTGCAAGAAAGAAAAAAGAAGAAAAAAAAGGGCAAGAGGAGAGAGGAGTGAAATATCTTACCAGTAATTAATCGGAAGAGCCATTTGGTGCTTTCCTGCAAGAAAGAAAAAAGTAAGAGGAAAAAAAAAATAAATAGTAAGTAATTTCTCTCCTCTTGCCTATTTTGTTTTAGCTTTTCTTTTCTTCTTTCTTGTAGGCATGCACCAAATGGCTCATCTGATTAATTTACTGGTAAGTTATTTACCTCCTCTATCCTCTTGCCCTTTTTTTTCTTTTTTTTTCTTTCTTGAAGGTGAGCAGCAAATGGCTCTTTAAACTACATTTTTGCCTCACATACTCCACACGGTAACCCAAAAACCCTTGCAGCAAATGGCTCTTCCATCTACATTTTTGCCTCACATACTCCACATGGTAACCCAAAAGCCCTTGCAGCAAATGGCTCTTTGGACTAGTTACTGGTAAGTAATTTTACTCCTCTCCATTCAAGTAATAAATATATTTAGTCTTATTTTTGACTCACTCATCTTTTTATTATTACTGCTCTTTCATATTCATTTTGACTCACTTTTATTTTTCTTTAAATCATTATATATATTGTAGAATTCACAAATAAAACAATAATTAACAAAATAAATCAAGTGTTACACTTTTCAATCCACCTCCTTTTCATTTCCTCCTTCATTTTTTGTAAAAGCTACAAGTCTTTATCAGTACAACAATTATTTTCTTTAAGTAGTAGAAGTTGTTTCATATCATTACCTCTCATTTCATTTAGATTTTTCTCTTTTTCCAGTTGTAGGGGCACTTTTTGAATTGAAAGTTTCTCTTTTGTAAGTAGAATTTTCTGTTTGGTAAACTCATTTTGTTTTTCTGTTAACTTCATTGCTGATAATTGATTTTCTGCCATTTTACCCATTTGCAAAGCCAGGTTAGTTTGTTCCTTGAGATTGCTTGCTTCACTAATACAAAGTCTTTTTGAAGATTTTATACCCAGAGGATGTGGAGAAAAGGCTGATTTTGGGGTGCCACTACGTGGTTCCACTTCAATGTCGCTTCTTGCCTCTTCTACTCTATTGATATCACTTGAGTATGTGTTACTAGATTGAAGATCCTTACTTGTATTGAGTCTCCATTTAGGAACATGCCTAAGTTTTTCCCACACAGTCAATCTTTTAAAAGATGATTTAGTTTGTTCTTGATAAAGAGATAGTGCAAGCCTCATCCAGTCACTGGGTGAGCTTCCACTAGGTGGGTTTTTTTTAATTGAGTTATAGATAGCTCTGAACTTCAAGGTGGAGGTGTTAAGGGCTTTCCATCTAAGGTTGATTATTGAAAAATAATAAACAAGTTTTAAAAAAAATGTAAGTCTACAAATCAAATAAAACTTACCAGATTGTAATCTGTTCATGAACTCTATATTGTGTCTTGCTATACTCATTAAAATGGCTTTCAATTCTCCTATAAAACGTCTCCCCAGATTGGTATGTAGAAAATTCTGGTTGCTTGCTAATAAAAATCCAAGATATAGCAAGTTGTTCCTCCTCATGCTGAGACCAATACAGTGACCATTTTCTCTTATTTTCAAATTTGCTGGAGCTTTGAGGTGTAGACATAGGTTAGAAAGTACTATAATTAAAAAAAGTGATAATTTTGGTGTGATGTAATGATGAGAAGTGAGAAAAGTTATTTTCGGTAAGAAAATAGCAAGTAATGAAGTGTTGGGTAAGAGTGAAGATTTAATGAATTGGAGGTAGTGAGGTGTTGAGGGGAAGACCAAGTGTGATGAATTACTGAAAAAATGGCGGGGCAGAAAATGAGTTCCACTAATGATTCAATAATTTGTGGAAAGATCCACAATATACTGAAAAAATTACTGATTTGACCCTTTACCAAAAGACTGAAAATAGAGGGGGGTGGAATTTTAGCGGCTATTTTCTGTAAAATATGCATACTGAACAGGTTTACCCAAATGAGTGGAGATGCTCTAAGAGCATGTACAATCATGCATTAAAAATTAAATTAGCAAATGTTGCACGACATTAAAAAATTAGGCTAATTGGCTTTTTTCCACAGTCAAGCAAATTAGTATTCATTTTGCCTTTGCCAACTGGCACTAAATTTGAAGTTCTGCAGCAGTGCAACATTAACTCCTTAGAGCATCCCCAGCTGTGTCGGTAAAGTGGTTAGGTATGCATATTTTACTGACTTATGCCCCAATTGTTGCTCAATTAGACTCTAGTAACTAATTTATTCTGTAGTCATATAATCAAATGAGCAAAGTTACTTTAGTAGCTTCTGTAATTGCCAAAAACTTACTTTTTTTGACTCAACCATTATCTACCAAAGCCACATGTGCCTCATTAATTACTTATCCGTTTTTTCACTCTCACTTCACACAACAATAGCCACAACTATTCATTTAATTACTACATATATTTGCATTAAACACTTCAGCCACACCTTCTCATCTATAATAGATAAATAATAATTCATTTATGTTGACTGAATCTAGGAAAAAAAAAGGCTCCTAATTGACACCCCAAAGAAGAACAACTTTCTTTGTCATGGATAAGCATCAGCAAGCAATTCAAGTGCTTCACATTTGACTTACAGTCCTCTGTGTCCAATATACACATTATGTAGCTATATATTGTTAGAAATTTAAAGAAATAGAGTTTTCCCAATGCAAAATTGGCGTTGAAACATGGTTGAGTTGTAGGTACTATTTGTATTACAGTAGTCTTTCATCAGCTGGTGATGTACATAAATGTGATTGCAATTAATAATTTTTTGTGGGCTTTATTACTTTAGTTCATTGACTCTAAAAATTTCTCTAAATATTATTTCTTCTTCTTTTTTAGATTGTAGTTCATCTATTATGTTCATAAATCTTTGTGCCATTTTATTGAGGATGTGTTTGTATGAGTTAAAGTATGAAATGGATGTGTGCTAGTAGTTATTGAATGAGTTACACGATTGATGAATATTTTTAATGCATGTTTAGTTAAATAATTTGCATAAAGCTGATAAATTTTGCAATTAACTAACAAATGGCACCAGTAAAATGCATATAGCTACTGAATATTTGCTGAAATGGCTGCGGATGCTCTTATGTCTCAATCTCTTTTGCCTACTGTCATACAATATCTACTCTTCATGTGTATTGCATCTTATACAGCCATATTCAGAAAGCTTGGTGCAACTTGTTAGGTTTCGACTACGCCGCAGCCCTAATATATAGTTAGTGACAACACAACAACAATAATAAGATAATTCTTGACCTGAAACTTACAGAGCTGCACCAATAGGTTATGGGCTTCTGTCGCATATAGTTAACTAATTTCTTACTTTTGACTTTAACTGGTCTTGTCAACCAACCATTTCTTCTTAAAATCAACAACAAATAAAGCTCTTATCTCTGACTTCAACTGGTCTTGTAAACCAACCATTTCTTCAGAATATATCTTCTCCGTTTTTTTTTCACCAACTCTTCACCAATTTTTCATTTTTTCTTTTCTCTTCTCTTTTTCCTTTTTTTCTTCTTTTTTTCCTTCTTCTTGCTCAACAAATAAAACATCATTAAAAAATAAAATAAAATAAAATAAAAAAACTCTAATTGTGAATAGGTTGTTGCTCTCGCCAAGCATCAAAGTGTGATAGTGGCCCTATCACTCTGAAAACAAAAATTAAAAATTAAAAATTAATAATAAAATAAGATTTTTTTTTCCTTCTTTTCTTTTGTTTTTTCTCTAACCCTCTAATCCTTTAGCATCTTTCCTTTTTTTTCTCTTTTCTCTCCTTCCTTTCAAATTTTTTCTTTTCCTTTTTTTTCTCTCCTTCTCTTTTTTAACATTATGCCTACAAACCAACAACCCACTACTCAAGATTTTGCAACACCACCTTCTGGACCAACTGCCTCACTTCCACATCAACAACAACAATATACATTGAAAAAACCAGCCCCAAATGAAAACAAAGCCCCACCTCAAGAGGAAGAAGTCATGTCAGATGTTGAGGACACAACCAATCCTAGATCCCTCCTCAGGATTCAAGAAGACTCATACATCAGGGACAGCATTGTGAAAGCAAGAATGCTACACAAAGACTGGAAACATGCGCTGAAGGATGACAGGTCCAACTATTGAGACTGGCATAGAAAAATTTGTGGGGTTATTACAGTTTTCACTGGTGAAACCAACTTCCTGGAACAATGTGGTGCTTCTACAACTTCCATCAAAGAGCATATAGGCAGAGCAATTTTGGTAAAATCTGTTGTCCCTGAAATGAAGTCTCAATTAATTGATGTTTCCCCAAGCACCACAGCCTTCAGACATATTAAAAGTGTCTTCAACACTGTCTCCTGTGCAGCACAGTTAAATTCAATTGAAAAACTTCTTGATCTTTGTTCCAAAGATTGTGACAACCCAATTGAACTGATGAACTTCTTCAGAGACGCATGTGCAAGCCTATGGGAGTAAGGATTGACGGAGAAGGACTTAATTGGATGCTTATGCCAGCAAATGATCAGGGATAATCCCTGTTTTAGTTCAGAAGTACTGAAGGAAACAGAAATGATATGTAAAACTGACAAAAAATGATCATTGTTGCAATATTTAACAGACTCATTTTCACTACCTGGGAATGCATGAAGCATGAAGACAATCTAAAGAAAGCTACCCCTGTGGCTACCTCTAATATCTCTAGCCTAGACAATCCAATTAGTTCCAAAAATTTCATGAAGATCTCCACCGACCCCACTATTATCCCAGATTCATTAAACATCTTTGAAACAAATGCAACTAATCAACGATCAATGGGAAACTGTTTTATTTGTAACTCTATGGACCACCTACAATCACAATGTCCAAAGAAAACTACCCAAAGTAATCATAAGATATTTATAACAAACAGACAACAGAGTTTCAATGCTCACTATCCAATGGTAGTACCACCGTCTGTGATTCATCCTACCATTGTTCCAAGAAATACCTACACTCCCCGACCACAACAACAGTTCCCATTTAATCATCAAAAACCCTTTCAGACTAAAATTGACTTGTACAGACCAATATATCCTCAAAGGCAAAACACTTGTCCCAATCAAAGTCAACAACCTGCACATAAAACAATGTCCACTTGAATTGTTGAAATGACAGACAACTCTCCCAAAGCATCTGTTTCTGCCTTTGCAAGAATGCAACTATCAGAAAATGTTCATTACTCCCCAAACCCAATTTTTGACACTGGAGCAACTCATCATCTGTCATGGAACTTAAACAAGCAAAGGGACAATTCAATTCCATGGAATCAATGGGGAAATAATCAATATTACACCAGTATATTATTGTAAAGACACCAGAGTTATAATGGAATTCTAATCCTTTCAGCGATGTTTATCAAGCAGAAATGGACATTCAATAGTCCAATAGAGAATAAAATTAAAAGCTTATATCTTTGTGTATCTACATGTACCTTGTCTGACAGTAATTCAAATGATACAATAAAAACCTTACCTGATACACCACTCAGAGTTTTTATTCTTGAGATCCCGTCTAAATATCCAGATGTGAGAAAAAGAACCAAAGATGAAGATATCCTTTACACCTGGAACTGCCTCCTAGGACATGCAAGTCTAAGAAAATTTTGAAAAATGTGCAAAGAGAAAATAGTAATTGGCCTACCAGACACTCTTCCATTGTGAAATATTATCTGTGATTTGTGCCAGATGTGTAAAAGTAGATGCCAATGTTTCCTTGACTCAACAGGTAGGGAACCAAATAATTTAGAAATAGTTACTACAGATTTGATTGTTCCTATTGAAGAAGAATCATTTGATGGAGGTTTGTATGCACTTACAATCAGAGATCTAGCCAGCACTTACAGTGAGTACCACATCATAAAGAAGAAATCCGAAGCAACAAAAGCAGTAATTGATATTATTACTAGGCTGGAAACTCAAATGGGACAGGTAGTCAAAATCCTAAGGTCTGACAATGGAGGGGAATTCAAAAACAAGGTGATGGATATATTCACAATTAGAAAAGGTATAATCCAAGAGAAGTCTTTACTTTATTTCCACCAACAGAACGGCAAAATAGAATGTTACAATTGCACCCTCACAGAAATGGGAAGAGCCATCCTGTACAATAGTCAACTGGGAAAGGCATTTTGGAGTTTTGCTTTTTAGTGGGCATCCTATCTTCTCAACCAAATTTCAAACAACATCTGCCCAGAATGTACACCATATGAGGCACTTTTCAAAGTAAAATGGCAAATAGATATCATTAGAAAATTTGGTGAAATTGTGTACATACATATTCCAGAAGAAAAAAGAAAAAAACTAGACAACTGAGAAAAAAGGTGTATGGTAGTTGGTTTCCCAGCAGGCATGAAAAGGTGGATTTTTTGGGATCCTTTATAAAAGAAAATGTTAATTTCAGCCTGGGCTACTTTTGGTGACAAATGTATGAGCCAAGGTGACAAAATGTCACTGGATTTCCTAATGAAAAGCACCAAAATACATACTGACAACAATCTGACACTTGGAAACTTCCAGTTTGAAGAAAAAATGCTGTAAAAAGAACAATTACTAGATGACATTCTGCATAACTGCAAGTTTTTTGTATCAGAGCTACCAAAGTCCTACAATGAAGCGATAAAATCTGTCAAAAAAGAATGGAAATTGGCTTGTCAACAAGAAATTAACAATCTCACAACAATGCGAGTATGGAAAAGGGAGATACCTCCATCAAACTCCAGAATACTTGATGCAAGATGGGTATTTGCAGAAAAGAAAGATCCCTCTACTGGGAATGCAAAATTAAAGGCGAGGTATGTAGCAAAAGGTTTCAAGCAAGTGAAGGGTATTGACTACTCATCTACCTTTGCAACTACTGCTTCATTTACTTCAAAAAGGCTGATTCTCACTATAGAGGCCATTTTTGACTGGCCAGTCCATGTGTTTGATTTCACTGCAGTTTATCTGCACAGTCCAATAGATGAAGAAATTTGGGTGAAAGATCCCCCTGGTTTTGAGAAAAAAGATGGAAAAGTCTTCAAGTTGCTCAAGGCTTTATACGGTAAATGTCAAGTGTAATGTTGTTGGTTGCAACATTTTGGACTACAACCAAAAAAAAGGATATGAGATGTCATCATATGAGAACAGTGTCTATTTTCTTAAAAATGATAAAACCAATGCAATACTGTGGGTACATGTTGATGATGGAGTTGTCACGGGAAACAGTAATGCGGTACTTAGGAAACTAGAAGAGGACGTGAGTCAAACACTTACCATTAAGCGGCAAGAGCAATTGAATGCAATTGTCGGAATCAAGATAGAACGGAACAAGAATGGCTTTCAGCTAAGTCAACAAGACCTGATACACAAAATACTCTCAAAACATTACATAAAGCAACTAAAACATCATCAGCCTCTACCAACAAACATTGACCTATCTACGGCACCAACCAACCATACACCTATAAATCTGAATGATTACTTATCCATTATTGGCTCCCTCACATATGTCACAACAGCCACTTGACCTGACCTCAGTTTCTCTGTAAATCAACTAGAAAGACACTCAAAATGTCCAACTGAAGAACACTGGAGAGGTTTAAAACACTTACTAGGATACCTACAATATACTTCTTAAAAGAAATTATACTTATATCCGGAAAAAACATCAAAAACTATTAACCTTGAAGTATACTCAGATGCAAATTGGGGAGGTGAATAATAAAGATCCACAGGAGGCATTCTAATAAACATGAAACACTCCACCATCTTTTGGTCATCCAAAAGAATTCCATCTGTAGCATCATCTACTTTCCATGCAGAATACATGGCTCTGGGAAGCACAACAAGGATGGGACTTTAGATACAAAATTTGTTGAATGGTTTGATTGAATTTACTGGCCCTTTTCAACTCAAATGCAATAGTCAGGCATCGATAAAAGTCTCTAATGATGAAAGCTCAAACAAGAGAACAAGGCACAGTGTTAGAGAATTTTTTCTATTAATGAAAAACTACACAAAAAGAAAGCAATGATTACTTGGTTACCAACAGCAGATCAAATTGCTGATATAATGACAAAACAACTGAATAAGCAACTGCATGAAAAAGGTTTCACAAATCTGGGTGTCATATAGTTCCTCTTATATTTTTTACTTCTTTCTACATTTCTTATAAAACTATTGAAGCAGTTTTTTCCATGTATATAGTCTTAGCATACCGTGGTCAGCATCTTTTTGAGGGTGTGGGTGTTAGGTCTTGACTATGCTGCAGCCCTAATATATAGTTGGTGACAACACAACAACAATAATAAGATAATTCTTCACCTGAAACTTACAGAGCTGCGCCAATACAACTTGCACCAAAATCCCAATATTTTAGCGTGAGAATTTCAACATATTTGACACTTGAAGGAGCTTTTGAAGTTGAGTAACAATTCTATGGTCTGGTGATGCATAAGTCACCAGACACCAGACCTTGCTCACCACCTCCCCAACCCATCATTTTTTCTCTTGGCCACATTAACCAGCTCCTGACTGTTGGTATTTCTTTTGGTAAGTTTTATTTTTCTTATATTTTTCTTTTCTTTTTTATTTTATTTTATTTATATTTTTTTCTTTTCATTTGTTTTCCAGCTACCAATCCTGGCCAACCATAACATTCCAACCTAGTGTTTTTTTTTTGGTAAGTTTTATCTTTTCTTATATTTTTCTTTTTTATTTTATTATATATATATTTTTTACTTTTCATTTGTATTCCAGTCCACCTCCCAATCCCAGCCACCCATGAGTATCATTCTGAGTCTTTTATTTTTGTTTGGGTAAGCCTTTTTTTTATTTTTTTTATTATTATTTTTTTTTCTTTTTCCAGTCCTGCTCCCAATCCTGGCCACGCAAAATTATTGTTTTCAGCTCCCAGCTCTCTGTCCAATGTCAGTCAACTATCTGCAGTTTACTCTGCCAAATCATTACCCTTTCAATCCTTCCAACAGCAATCAAAACAATGTTCATTCTCCTTTTGATAATTTGAGGAATGAAGAGCCTTTGTCTCCCTTTAGGTTGCCAAATATCACTATCTATCAGCCAGGCTGTACCAGGAGCCCAGTAAATGTTATATTAATTTATTGGAACTGAAAGAGGGCATAAAAATATGTGTGTTATTTATATAAATAAATATTTTATTGCATATTAAAATTATATAAGTATCTTATTAGGGGGTATCAAAGTTATAAATCTTCCATTTCAAAATACCTCTTTTTCCCACCAAATGAACCATGTTTATTTTTTAAAATATTCCATAGTGTGCTCCCAAACACCTTTTTATTGAGAAAGAATGACAAGTATGTGGCTTTCTTTTTGTGTTTTGAAATAACTTTAAATTAATTACAAATTTTTAACTTTGATACCCCTCATTAAATATAAGTAAAATAAGTATTATATTAAATTTATTATTATACAAATATTAATACATTTAAATAAAGCATGATATATTTTATAATCTTAAAAATATGACGCATTTTTATGTATTTAATAAATATAAATTAATAATTGATTAATTATAAACATATATTATAATTATAAGTGTAAAATTAACTTATAATGTAATTAAATTAATTAATTAAATTTATATATTAAATAAAGCCATACATATCTTATTAAGCAATAATATTGGGCGCTTTTTTCACCCTTAATTGTGTTAGTAAAATTATTAAATTAATCAAAACACTTATTTAATAAGATGGTATTCAAATTCTCACTTTAAATTAGAAATATAATTAAATTAATTATTTGTTTCATTTAAACTAGTTATTGAATTAATTACATAGTTAAAACAATTAGTTAAATTTAATTTATACTGGATTAAAATGATTACATGGATTTTTGTGTGAAAATAATTCTATTTGTTTTAATTAAACCCCTTGCATCTCACCGTAATACCTGTTTTGGATTATTTTACTCACAGATCTTATGTTTCAGACTTACTTAGTTACTGATTATTTTAATTAATTGTTTTGGAAACTTATGGCCGGAAAATTGGTTACTTACTCACAGGTTTAATTTATTTTTTCATGTTTTTCTCTTAACTTCTATGTTTTAATTATATTCTCTTGTCTTCTTGTTTCACATTTTTATTATTTTGTATATACACTATTATGGCGCTTCAGAGATCTCTTTGCCTATAAAAAGGCCTTTGAAGTCCCCTTTAGCCGCCATCACTTACATTACAATTATTTTAAATACTTAAAAACCATTATTTTTATTTCTATTAGTATTAAAAAAATCTAGTATAAATATTCAATTAATCATTTAGGGTTGCTTTAAGTCTATTAATAATAACTATTGTTAGCCGCACAGAGAAAAAATTCATTTACTCAATTAAATATTTACAAATAAATCAAAGCTCACTGTTATAGTAATTCTCAGCACTTGTTGTTGCATTTTTCTCCTCTTGACTTTAGTTATTTTTTATAATTTCTATTTTTTCTTATTATTATCTTACTACTTTTGTAACTCCTCCTTTATTTCTTCCTTCTCCTCTTTAATTTTTCCTTATTTTTCTTCTTCTTCTAGACAAACTGCGGACACTATCTCTCATAACAGGTTTCCTGATGTCCTCCCAGACCATATCACTATAAATGTGGAGTTTATTATTTTTTATAAAAACAAAAACAAGCAAGTGCCTTCCCAAAAACAAAAGTCCTCTGATAAGGCTTCCCTTATCAGGGACAAGATTCTCTTGGAGCCTGATAAAATCTAATTTGTCTGCGACATCACAAATAATAATATTGAAAGTCATTCAAACAATCAGAGACAAAGAAGAAATTTTGGTTGCAACACATATACAAAAGCAAATCACCAGTGGAACTGTTTATTGGTGTGGGATTATTTCTCACTCAAAGAAATTTTCAGGTCAAAAGAAAAAGAAGGTTGAAAATGACAAGGCTTTTAATCTATTTCTTAGTGCAGCTGGTATTGCAAGTTCTAATAGGAAGGTAACTATATTATTGGAGCAACAAGATCACAGACAGCTATCAAGGTAAGTTTTTGTTTTTTAACTTTCAAAAATTTACTAATGTTTTATTTTTTTAATTATTTATTTTTTTATTTCACAGAGGGGTTCTACAATCCAGAATCTAAAGCAGTTGACAATTGGAAACTCAACCAACAAAGATGAAGAAGAAAATGATTCTTCTGGATCAAAAACATGCATGAGGAGGAATGCAGTTCACATAGAGAGAGTGAAGTTGCTTCTGCAGGTGCACAAAAAATTCTCTGATATTTCAAGGGGACAGATGGTGAATTTTTGCATCAATCCTGCAAATCCCCAAGAATATTTTATTCTCACATATGAGAAAGCTGAGACATATGCAGAAGCAATGGTATGTTATGTTTTTTTATAAATTCAACTTACTACTATATCTTAATATTGTTTAGAAAGCTAATCAACATAAGTTAACATACTTAATTCCTCCCAAATCTCCTGAATTCCAGTATAAAAATATGGTGAAAAAAACTGTAGTTTGGATCCTTGACCTAGCAATTGTTCAAATTCTCCTGCAATTGTTGCAAGTAGTGACCCTGCCGCACCTTCTGATGATAGCTCCTAAGTTGAATGTTATGAAGATCCCAGCACTATGAAATCTTTTTTTCCTAAGGCATGTGTAGACAGGGAGAATTCTAAATTTCAAATGGGTTTGGAGAAGCTTGGCTATACCCATTGGTCATACTTTCAGGATTACTCTCTTGAGGAGTTAATTGAAGTGGGCATTCCAGATGCTCTTGCAAGAGCTTGTGTTTGCACATCAAAGGATTATACAGCTCATTTTAAGGTTCTACAAAAAAAAAGAAGAGAAAGAGAGACAGGCATGAAAAGAAATGAGATTATTTAATTTTATATTTCTTTGCATTCATACATGAAATTTTCTTACAATATATACACACTTTTTAATAATTAAATTAAAACATGGTTATACAAATATATTTTTAAACATTTTTGCCAAGTTCAAATTTTCATAAATTTTTAAAATATTTTTCTAAGTTTAAATTTTCATAAATTTTTAAAATATTTTTCTAAGTTCAAATTTCCAAAATTTTTAAAATATTTTGCTAATTTCAAATTTTCATAAATTTTTAAAAATTTTTGCCAAGTTCAAATTTTCATAAATTATTAAAATATTTTGCAAAGTTTGAATTTTCATAAATTTTTAAAATACTTTGCTAAGTTCAAATTTTCCATAAGATATTTTATATAAATTCTAAAAAAAAAAATCTTTTATAATATTTCCACTCCACATAACCACTTTCTCTAAAAAATTAATACATAAAATCTTGTGTAATCCAAAGTTTAGCATATTGATTAATGATAATTTCATCATCCATGCATCTAGTTGAATGTTTGCTTCATTCTTCAAATTTATTTTATCTAGAGTTTCACCTTTTAAATCTGACATGACAACCTTCACCTTTTATTGAGGGTCATACTTTAGATACCCCCCTGATTAAAAAATCAGAATGATACTTGTGGGTAGAATGGAAAACAAATGAAAAAAAATTTATAAATAAAATAAAATAAAAAATAAAAGAAAGGCTTACTGAAACAAAAATTTCAGACTCAGAATGATACTTGCAGGTGGCCGGGATCAGAAAGTGGACTGGAAAACAAAATGAAAAGCAAAACATATAAATAAAATGAAATAAAAAATAAAAATAAAAGAAAAAATAAAACTTATCAAAACAAAAAACACAAGGTTGGAATGTTAGGGTTGGCCAGGATTGGGAGCTGGAAAACAAATGAAAAGAGAAAAACATAAATAAAATAAAATAAAAAAGAAAAGAAAAGAAAAATATAAGAAAAATAAAACTTAACAAAACAAAAAACCAACAGTCAGGAGCTGGTTAACTTGGCCAAGAAAAAAAATGATGGGTTGGGTAGGTGGTGAGCAAGGTCTGGGGTCTGGTGGCTGACACATCACCAGATCTTATAACTTTCAATCAACTTTAAAAGCCCCTGCAAGTTTCAAATGTGTCAAAATTCTCACACTAGAATATTGGGATGTTAGTGCAAGTTGCAGCAAACTTTCTGAATATGGCTGTACAAAGTGTCCAAAAATGGAGTTTGAATTAATGTATATTTAATTATATTTCAGTTCACACAATCATGGGAGTCCTTTTCACAATTATGCAAAAGATGTTGAATTAATACTACCTCACTTGCAATCAGTCAAATAGCTAATGGAAATTAGCTATTTTCCATGCCAAATCACATCAATCCAACTAAATTTAATGGGATTCAGAACCTCACATTATCTTTTATTCATTTGGAATCACATATCCACTTTCTTTGATTAAAGATGTTCTGCATAATGAATTTTGAGCTAATCTGATTCAACATTGGCTCAATATTGACTGAGATATGGCTATATTAGTGCCACATGAGCTTTCCCTCAATTTTTCTCCAATTTTGAATATGACTAGCTCTATGGATTTGGAATAATGAAATGTTTACTCTTCCAAAATCTTGAGACAACTTCAGTCACATTTGAAGCAATCTGATTGCTTAAAAAATCTGAATGAGTCATGAAACATGTTGAAACTTAAATCTGTGCCTGATGATTATGTTGCAGGCATGGCATTGAAGACCAAAGAAGTTGAGATTAATTTGAGTTAAAATAAAGGTGAGTCAGAGACATACATAAAGTAACATAAAGGACATAAATGAAAACCAAAAAGGTATGAATAAAACATAAGAACCTTATGTCCTGTGGTGTTAAGATCATATGGTGCTCAATTATCATCCATTATTGTCAATTATGCAATTTGTATTTATAAAGATATTTTTTTAATGAACATTAGCAAAAGTGATGATTGGAGCCAAAAGGGAAAATTAATGCAAGAAAATTTCATAATTGGGCAAATTTGATGGACAATTGTATATCCTTTAACACTGCAGCAAACATTTTTTTCATCTTGGGGTGCAACAATTGTGCAAAAATTAGGCAACAGTTTTTTCAGAACTTAAAGGTCTTTAGTGGATATTAAGTGCAAAAAATAAATTTTTCACAACTTTTGCATAGTTGTTGTGCCTCATGGCAAAACAAAAATGTGTTGTAGTGTAAGGATGGGCAATATCACTGCAGGAAAAACTGTGTCACATTTGCATTTTGGATGGATATTTCCTGCATGCAAAACAAGATATGATGTCTTTTAATAAAACAAGACACCTGATCTTGCACACTTCGCACACAAGCCATGCTTCATGTCACACAAATTGCTTGTAAAGGGGGTGTGATTGAGTTGTGCAGTGTGTGTGTGATGAATATACTATGAGATGGGGGGATGTGACTTCATGTCACACAACTTATGTGTGACATGGGCTCCCACACTATGCCACACTTCATTGTGGGACATTGCCAGCCAAAATGAAAACATTACACAGTTTTTCCAGAAGTGTATGAGTACCAAAAATAATTGAATTGGTAGGATCTGGATGTTTGAATTTTCTAGTGATTTTGAGTTAAGAAATACTGTCCAATAAATACAATAATAATCATGATTTTTTACCCCAGTCAATCTTTCTCCAGTGTTCATTCAAAAACACTGCAAGAAAATTTATGATGTGCTATATTTCATGTCACCCACATGCCTTACCTGTTGTTGGTAGTTATTAACTTCATTTTTCAGCAGAAGAAGTAAAAAAATGACTGAAATAGCACCTGATAGGCAAAATGTATAAGTAGCATATAGTGTAAGATGTGGTGAGCTTTCTTCTGTTGAGGGATTGTGTGCATTAATATTAGAGAATAAGTTTGAATAAAAAGGACAGTTATCTGGCAATAGCCTATATTACAAAACATAGTTTATACAGCCCTCTTATGGAAATATCCTACTGTGTATTTAGCCATGCATACATAATAAAGAACAGCAAAGTACTTGATTTTACCATTAGGGAGCCAATTTTTGTCTTTCCCAGGTCAGACATTATTAATGGTAGAGGATTCTAATACACTACCCCTAGGGCTGGTGAATAAGTACAAAAATCAAAATAGCCTAAATGTTTTGCTTTAAAACCCAATTATCAGCCATAATAGTTGAGCTCACATAAAAATATATCCAATTTAAAACCATACTGGAGATTGCCCACACCAAATAACCCATTAATTTTCAAAAAGAAGAAAATGGCAAATAATAATTGGGGTATTTCACTTTTTTCCACCATTAAGTTAATGGCAGATTGTAGTACAGTGAGTTGCAAAAAGTCCTCACAATAGGGGGTGTCAGTTCTGGTGAATCCGCACTTAAAAATCCACACTTATCTAAGTGTGAATTTCTGAAACACACTAGCCCCAACACTGGTGGATTTCAAAAGTGAAATAAGTCACTTATTTCTCTCAAATATGCACTTTCTCAACCAAAAGTGCTGGTTTTATCATTCTCACTACTCTCGCTCTCCTTTCCTTTTGTAACATTCTCCACTTTCAGCTCCTATCACCCCTCCCCTTTCAATTCCCCTCTTCTTCTCACTCCTCTCTTCTTGTTAATTCACTTCTATCTTTCACTCCACTCCCTCTCTTAATTACACCCCTTTCCCCTCACTTATGATTGATTTATAAGCAACCAAATATCCCAAACACCCAAAACTAACTGCATAAAAAAAGGAAGGAGCAACATTTCTTGCTCCTTATGTAAAAAACGCTAATAAGCAAGTCACCAAAGTTTCTTGCTCATGTCTCAAATTTTTTAGTATATTTCAAATTTCAAAAAAGAAGATTTTAGAAGTATCTCAAGCTTCTGAAGTTCATTTGCTCTCACCTAGCTAAAATTTTAGAGCATGTACAGCCATTTTCCTAACTGTAAGAACATTATTATTATTTTTTGATCTTTAATTAGGCTAGTACACCTTTTTTCACATTTCTATAGTGCAAATTTTATTTCTCTTTTTCTTAATTCTGTATCTAGTTGTGAGAAGGCTGCTGCTGGTGGTGGTGGTGGTGGGTGAGGTGGTTGAGAGTATGAGCGAGGTTGTGATGGTTGTGTGAGTTGTGGTGGTGGTGGTGGTATCTGTAGTGAGCAAGGTGGTGGTGGTGGTAGTTATAGTGAGCAAGGAGGTGGTGGTGAGAAAGGTGGTGGTGGTGGTGGTAGTAATAGTGAGAAAGGAGGAGGTGGTGGTAGTGGTGGTAGTGAGCAAGGATGAGCAAGGATGAAGAGGAGGAGGTGGTGGTAGTGATTAAGGAGGAAGAGAAGGTGGTGGTGGTAGTGATAGTGAGCATGGAGGTGGCGGTGATAGTGGTGGTAGTGAGAAAGGTGGTGGTGGTGGTGGTAGTGGTAGTGATAGTGAGCAAGGTTGTGGTAGTGATGGTAGTGAGTGAGGTGGTGGTGGTTGTAGTGAGCAAGGAGGTGGTGGTGGTAGTGAGCAAGGAGGAGGAGGTGGTGGTGGTGGTGGCGGTAGTGAGAAAGGAGAAGGAGGAAGAGGAGGTGGTGGCGGTAGTGGTGGTGGGTGTAGTGTGAGTGGTTGCATGAGAGGTAGAGGGAAAGGGGGGAGATGTGGAAAAATTTACCAAAATTAAAAGAAAAAACATACATAAATTATCAAGAAGAAAAATAGAAAAAGAAACAATACTGAAAAAAAAGAAGTAAAAAAAACTTATCAATGGTCAGAAAAGGGGGGTCAGATAACAATGTTTCAATTGATAACAAATAGTGAGAACGGGATCTATGAAGCACAAACTAACAAGGGGAATTTGTAGTGAGAAGTAGGTGAGCAAGAAATAATCCTATTTGAGGTTAGAACTAACATCCATTTTTGAAATAAGTGGCTTCTTTGAAAAATTTAAGTGATTATTTGATTTTCAATATGCACTTATCTAAGTGTGAATTTCTGAAACACACTAACCCCAACACTGGTGGATTTCAAAAGGAAATAAGTCACTTATTTCACTCTAATTCACACTCTCTCAACCAAAAGTTCTGATTTAACTATCAAGCCCCATTTCACTGATTTTTCATAATCATACCATTCATATGAAGCACTCTTCAGAATATCACTTCATAACTCAAAGCATTGTACAACAATTACACTTTTTTACCATATAAGAGTCATGCCTCCCCCCCCTCACAAATTGTGATAAAAAACATCAATCAATTACTTTCATAGCTCTTTATCTGCTCTTAGACTCTTATTGTGATTCTGATTCTGATCTTGAAGAATATTCTCTTTGATAATTAAAAATGGCCAGGAAGCATTACCTCCTTCCAAGAAATCCCCAAGTACACCATCCAAACCAATCTTAACCTATCTGTACTTAGTTTTATACAGTGGTTCAGCACTTGTCAGGAATTTTTCCTTAAATTGTTTGAGATTATTCAGGATCACCTCATCTGTTGGCTTGTATGGTAAGTAGGGATGATTTTTAAAATGGTTTTGAAGATAATAGCTAAATAATAGAGTAAAGATGGCAAAATTAAATGGCAATAATATTTTAATTTAAATCAAGTCTTAAGTATTACTTTCACTTTGAAAAGTATATTTGAAAATCGGTTATAAAATAAATAAAAAGTTGTATTTAGTGTATTTTAATAATAAGAAATAAAGATACATATTTTATGATATAAGATTGATGATCTAAAACAACAAAAGGAAACCCCTTTTATAGGAAAAGTTTAATACAACATGAATTTTGTTGAAGTCAAAAAAATCATTGTTAAATAATATACACTTGAATATAACATTAATATAAGATGAGGTGAGAAGATAAATTAAATGATTAATTTTAATTTAAAATAAAATAAATTTCATTAAATTAAATTAAACAATTTAATTTTAAGTTTAATAAAATTTAAATTTAAGTAAAATTTTCTCCCTTAAAGCTCTAAGGAAACACTAAAGGCTCTTTCCTTCCTCTCCCTGGCCCCCCTCTAGCCAACTTAAAGTAACGCCTGAGTCCCATTAATTACATAAACTTAGAACTACAACTTTTCTGTAGGTTTTAATTTATTAAAAAAATTAATTTTATAAACTGAAATAAAAATTTAGATTAAATGATACATTTTTTTGTAAAAACTAAAAAAATACAAAAATAATTTGTAAGATAGTTATTAAATATAGTTACACAATATAATACTTAAAGAATTTGAAATATTATATTAATAATAATTAAATAATTAACATCACAAAATATTAAGTGGCACCTTCCAGCAGGTTCTTATACTTATATTCAGTTTTGATTTAAGATTAAGTTTGATTTTATTTAACGCAAGCTAGTGTGCTCTTTTTTTAATTCTCAGTCTTTCCAGAAGAATCACAGCTGAGTAGAAATTGATTTAAGTCAAAGATAGGGATTGGAACCTCTTATCAGGTGCCAATGCTTTTTTTCTGGTGTAAGTAAATAATTAATTGAGTAATAAGTTTAATTATACCAGTTTTACTGTGTTATATAAGTTACCGGCTGAAACTCCTTCACCCTAAGAAAAAACAATAAAAAAATGTTTAGATTTTTTTCTTATATTTCTTTAATAGAATGTTTTAATTGGAGTTTCTTTTGCAGTAATCCATCTATTAAATTCAGTATTTTTTCTTTATATCTTAATAAATACTCGGTTCCCCTTTCTCTAGTAAGCTTTCTTTCATTAAGGACTTTTTAAATTTCAGCCTTCTCAATTATTTCTTAAGTTTTAGATTTTGGTCTTCCCCCTTCTCTTAGGAAACAAATCAGTATAATATGAAATATAAGGCTTTTTGAAAGATATTGAAAAAACTAGATGTTTTCTATTATATGGAGAATATAATAAAACTTCAACAGTGTTATTTCCAATCATATTTTTTACAACAAATGGACCAATAAATGGATCTTTTAATTTATTTTTACTTTTTAGATTGAAATGCACAGTAGAAATAAGAACTTCATCTCTTTCCTTATAAGTACTTTGTTTATGGGATTTGTCCCATCTTTTCTTTTCATATTGATATGCATTTTCAATACATTTTTGTGCTTGATTTCTACATAATTGTTGCATTTGAAGAAAAGACTTAGAACCAAGATGTATATCTAGCCTGGGTAAGTTTTTGTTTATAAAAGGGCTTGGAGTTATTGGTACATATCCTAACCATAACTAAAAAGGTCTTTTTTAAGTTACTGAATGAAAGTTACTGAAATAAGTAAATTCAAGGACTGGAAGAAGTGTTATCCAAGCATGAGTATATCTATCAATATCCTTTAAATCTAACACAAAAGCACAATATCTTCTCATCATGTCCTCTAAGGTTTGTATCATCCTTTCAGCCAATCCATCAGTTAGTGGATGATGTGCTGTGGAGAGTTCCAAAAAGCAACCACAAATTTACATTAAGGAGGTCCAAAATTCAGATGTAAATATTGGCTCTCTATCAGAGATAATAGCATTTGGAAATTCAGAAGTATTAAAAATTTTAGTCCACTATATAAAAGCTAATTCCTTTGTAGAACCATCTATGTGGGTAGGGATAAATTTACACCTTTTTTTAAATCTATCTAATATTACCCAAAAGAAGTTAAAGTTATCTTAACCTGCTGTCTGTAGGCCTGTTACAAAATCCATGTTTATTATTTTCCATGGTAATTCTGGACCTTCAATTTGTTGCATTAATTCTGCTCTTCTGCCAGTCAGTTTTTTAGATTTTTGGCATGAATCACAAGAGTCAACATATTGTTTAGCATCTTCTGACATAGTATCCCACCAAGCAGTATTTTTTAATCTAATGATAGTTTTTTCCAGATCAAAATTCCCTGCTAAAATGTCATCATGACATAATTTAAGAATAGTTTCTTTCATTGATGAAGATATAACTATTACATTACTAAGTTTTCTTCTATAATATATGAAGTCATCTTATAAAGAAAATTTTCCATTTTCCAGACATTTTGATATTAGGGGGTGAAATTTCTGGAAAATTTGCGCTGAGCTCAAGTGTGGATTTCAAACCAAATCAGCACTTAGTTTTTGCAAAAAAGTCACTTATTTCAAAAATGGGTGTGAGTTATGACCTCAAATAAGCATTTTTTTACCACTTTTTTTTCACAACCACATTTTTGCCACATCATCACTTCCTTTCCCTCCCCCTCACTGTCACATGTGACACCCAGACCTCAATCCTCTCATCAATTCTTGGCACACTCCTCTCACTGCTATTTGAAACATTTTATTGCCATATTTTAACCAGGAATGTTTTTTTTACTTTTTTTATGTTTTCAACCTCTTAATCTCTTTTCTTGTAACATAAAAGTCTTATAATGCCTCCCATAAAATACAACACTCAAAAGGCAACTCAAAAAATGCTTCATCACAATGGTCTTCCCATAATGCAAGCCCCTCACCTGAAAAATCAAAGTCTGGATAGCTAAAAAAGGAAGGTTATCTCATCATTAACAACTTATTCAAGATTAAATCAAGTTATGATGCATTTGTTGGATGTGAGAAATCCACCTTCATCAAAGGTCAATGGCTTTTTGTTAATGGAAAATGGAGTAAAAAAGAAAAAAAAGGGAGAATTGACATAAATCCTAAGAAAATGAAGGAGAAGTTCAAAATTTACCAATAAAAATATAAAAAGACTCATTTCACTTCTACCTCCACTGGCTTTGGTATTGATGACTATTATTTGGAGAATGGAATTACTACCATTTCCAAAAATCTCAACATCATGTGTCTTCTCTATGAGGAAATGGATATTCTTTTTGGTTCCCAATTTAATAGTTACTTTTAATATTATCAAAAATATTTATATCATCAGATTCTGATAGCACCATTTATCTATACTAGACTCTAAAATATTGCACTTTTGGAATTTCAGATGGTAAAATAATACTGACACCTGTACAAAGTCCTCATCACCAACATAATTTGATCACCTCACAACCAATTTGCATTTCTAAATAAAGTTAAGTCAAAAAAATTCTATATCTGTTTGGAAAAGTTGGCAATACCCTCCCCTGCATTTTATTGAAGCAAAGGGTGGGTATCACCAATTTTTTCCAAGTCATCAATTTTGCATGTCAGATTTGAAAATTTAGCAATACTCTTCCCTGCATTTTATTGAAGTGGTGAAAATCACCAAAATTTAATATAATTACATAAATTAATAAATAAATAAATAAATAAATAAGATGAGTCAAATTCACTAGTTTTAAAGTAATGACAATTCCTAAATCAAAAATGCAGATCAAGTCTAGAGACAAGGCTTGGGACTCTCTACAGGTACAGGCTAGAGGAACCCCATGAAAAAAATTAATTTTATCATGATTACCATATATAAAACACAAGGTTATTAGATCATTACTATAATTTAGTAGATTGAAATATTAGATTTATTTATTAAAAATTTATGAAAAAATAAAAAATATTTGACAACTTTACAAATCCCCATACTTTTCTGATCTACCTAAAAGTTTATAAATTTATTACTTTTACCATTCTTTTCTTACCTTGTTGATTTTTTGAACTAACTTTTGACTGATCTTATAAGAGCAGCAAAAATTAGTGAAGTGTTAGACATATGAAAATGGTAAGAAAAAGAAAAAAACACACACTAATGAAATCTCAGAATAATAAGTAAAGAGAAAGATAGTTTGAGGAATCTGGAAGGATAAATGCATGATGTAAACATTATTATATGCATTATGAAATAAATAAAAGTGAAATTGGGAAAAAAGGCTCCACTTTAAAGGTCAAAATCTCAGCAACCACTGAACCAAATTCAAATCCATTTACAGGAAATAAAAGATAGGCTTCAGAGGAATCTTCAGCTAAAATGAAAGTATGTTTGAATTAACCTAACCCTAATTCTAACTCTGTTTTTCAAATTTGCACAAAAACTTGAAAATTGGTGATGAAAATTCTAACAAGAGGGAGATAAAAGCCTAGATAATCATCAGATAAGAGTTTCAGAACCCTTATTCTCCAATTATGCAATATAAAAAAATGAAATAAATAAAGTGAAATTTGGAAAAAAGGCTTAACTTTAAATTTCAATATCTCAACAACCACTGAACTAAATTCAAAACCATTTTTGGGAAATGAACGATAGGCTTCAGAAAAATCTTCAGCTTAAATTCTATTAGATTCAAACAAATATAACCCTAATTATGACTCTGATTTTCAAAATTTCACAAAAAGTTGAAAAGTGATGATGAAAATTTGAATAAGAGGGAGATAAAAACCTAGATAATCATCAGATAGGAGTTTCAGAAGCCTTCTTCTCCAATTTTTGCAATATAAAAACATGAAATAAGTTTAGTGAAATTTGGAAAAAAAAGCTCAACTTTAAAGATCAAAATCTCAGCAACCACTGAACCAAATTCAAATCCAATTGTGAGAAATGAAAGATAACCTTCAGGAGAATCTTTAGCTAAAAGGAAATTAAATTTAAATAAACCTAACCCTAATTCTGATTCTGATTTTAAAAATTTTACAAAAACTTGAAAAGTGTTAATTAAAATGGCAACTCAAGGAGTTGAATAAGTCCACTGTTATCCAGATATGAGTCCTACATATGTTTAAGTATTAAATTTTTGTAGAAAGAAGGAGATATCATATAGACATGAAAAAAAGGAGATGAAACTTACCTGGATTAAAAGGTGGAAAAAATAGAGTGAGAAAGAGTGAAGTTGGAATTTGGGAAAATTTGAATATGAAGCAAGTGAAATTCTTAAAGCATGTGCAATGTATGTGTTTCAATGACATGGAACCAAAAAAAGTCATATAGGGGAAAGGGGGAATAATGACCATTCCAAGGAGGGATGAAGAGTAGGATGATGGTTTTAAAAAAAGAAAGAGAAAAGGTTAATTTTACCCTTAAAATCAAAAAATAAACACTTACTAAAAAAATAAGATACAAAAAACAAAAAAACAAAAAAATATAATTAGCAATTATATAAGTAAAAATGAAATAATGACTTACCTGGAGATATGAGTTGAGAAGAAAATTGACTTCAAATTATTTGAGGTATGAAAAAAGAGAGGAGGAAATGGATATGAGTGATGAAAGAAAAAAAGAATAACTGAAAAATTATGCAATTGCAGAAAATATGTGATTTCATGTTGAGTTGATGAAGGAAAGCAAAGAGACTTGAAAAAAAGAGACTATAACAGAAAATTCAATATGAAATTCAATATGCAAAAAAAATAACCATTCTAAGGAAAAATTCCTGAGAGGTCCTGAAAAACTGTCTAAAACTGGGTACAGATAGTTTAAGAAGTGTTTTTTTGGTGTAATTGTGGGTATGAAGTACTTGAGGCCTTCATGGAAGAAGGCAATGTTTTCTGGACACTTTTGATAAAAAATATAAATCTTCCACAAGATCAGATGAGGAGATCACACAGGGGAAAAAAATGGCAACCAGATGTCAGGTTCAGTTCACATACTGAATTGAATCAATTCAATATGTGAACTGAACCTGATGTCTGGTTGCCATTTTTTTTCCTCTGTGTCAAGAACTGTGAAAGTCACTTCTTGATGTAGATTATCATGATTTGAGATCAAGGAAGGCATGGCTCTTATATAGTATAAAAATGTAAATGATGTACAATTTTTTGAGTTGTAAATTTTTATGCAGAAGAGTGCTGTGTATGAATTGTATGATTCTGATAAATCAGTAAAATGAGACATTATGTTGAAATCAGCACTTTTGGTTGAGAAAGTGCAGATTTAAGTGAAATAAGTGAATCATTTCATTTTCAAATCCACCAGTTTTTATGCTAGTATTTTTCGGAAATCTGCACTTAAATAAGTAAGGATTTTGTAAGTGAATTTGTTCCAGAATTGACACCCCCTAATTTACTGATAAAGTTTTTATCAAAGGTTGGATTGATGAAGTTTTTGTACCATTAAGGATAATTGATAATTTTCTCAAATTTTCATCATCTTTATATGATTCAACAATAGTTTGAATTAAATTTTCCTCCATATCTACTATATATATACCAAATATATAGATAATATTTTGTTCAGGTGCATATGCAGGGTTAGAGTCATCATTTTTAAAAGGAATTCTTGATAAAATATCAATATTAGAGTGTAGTAAACCAGCTCTATGAAGAATAGTCATTATTACTCTGTATTCCTGAACTGCAAGCTTCCACCTAAAAATATGTCTGTTGGGTGTTCTCATATATAATAATGATTTCACAGCACTAAAATCAGTGATTAACTCTAAATTTCAGTCCTCTAAATAGTAATGCAACTTTTCTAAAGCTCATACTACTGCTAGACACTCCAATTGAGTTTCACCATAGTCAAATCCACTTTTTCTCAAGGTTCTTGAAATCTAGCACATAACCACTTCTTATATTTCTTTCTTCACTACTTATTTTTGATGAAGTGTGGCTCCTAATCCTACAAAACTTACATTTGTATATAATACAAAAGGTTTAGTTAAATCAGGTAATCCTAATATAAGTTCTGGAGTTAAAAATTTTTCAATTTCTCAAAAGCTTTTTGTTTTTAATCATTCCAGATAAAATAACCATCTTTCTTAACAAGATTTGTTAATGGTGCAGCAATTACTTGTGTAATTTTTTATATACTGTCTATTGTAACCACACATACTGTCAGTGTGTGCTAGTATCTAAGTATGATTTAATAGTAGATATTAATGGTCCTTCTACTTATTTTTAAATGATTTAGTGATTAAACCTCAGGGAAAGACTAATAAAATAGTTATTCTCAATATAAACTCACAATACTTGGATTTTTATGTGTGCTAGTGGTGGAAAATAGATAAATAAAATATATTCATAGCTAATATAAAGATATTATCAATTTATAAATGCTTTTTAATATATTTATATATGTTAATAATTATTTTATAGTGTTTATTTGAAGTGTAGTAATTAAGTGATGTCTAATAACCCATCAAATCCTCCCTTAATTATACCAAAATCCACTGGAGTGCACAGACCTTCAATCCAGATGATGTCACTGCTATCCCCGGCAATTACAGAACTGTGAGGGCCCATCACCTCCTCATGGCTTCCACTTTAAGATGATTTAACACCCAGATCTCCAGTAAGGACCCTCCATCACAATTAATGATACCACAGACCCATACCATAAATAGAATAAACAGATAAAGGTGGATACCATAAAGAAACAGGTAAAATAATTCATCAAAAGAGTATATAATGAGAAAAAAAGCATATAAAGTAACCAAATTAACTTTACAAGCCCCAATAACATCCCTAAGAGTCCATATTAACCCAGTAATGATATACCAACCCATAAATCGATAAAAATCCATCAAAGGAAGCAGATTAAGTTGTCCACACTGGATATATGCGCCTAATAAAGGTGTATATGCTTGTTAAAATGTTGTGAGTCCACTGAATACCTCCATATGACTTAAAATAAGCAGAAAAATAAAGGTTATAGGCTATTAAGAGGTTAAAACCCACTTATAGACCTAAATATACATAATATAACTACATATTTCACTGAATATGAAGTTTATGTAAACATATAATCTTATGTATGTCTATAATTAATTAATATCAATTAAGATAAGTATATTATGACTTCATTTACACCTTAATAAGTATTATTAGGCTATGGATAAGCTATTTAAACTACTATAAGTCATATAATAGTTTAGTAATTATATATATATGTATTATAACCATATATATAAGTATTTTAACCTTATTTTTATTTTATAATATTAATGTAAGTAAGATTATCTTATTTAAACATAAGAATTACTCAGTCCTGGAGATACCTTGGCTGACACATACCCTGAAAAAATTGATTTTTTTAACAGAAGTAGGAACTCCAACATTTTGTAAGGCTGGTACTTTATTTTGATCAACACAAATTTGTAACCATGATTCCACATGTCTCAAAACCTTTAAAGAATGAAAACCAAATTTACATTTTAAAGAGAAAAAGTCATCTTGATATAATCCATCTTTTTAAAGACTTTGGATAGGTGAATTATGAGTTCTTCAAATGTTTTTGGAAAAAAATGATATCATCTATGTATACCATTAACCATTCTTCTATAATTTCTTGATGGTAAGTACTATCCATTAATTTTTCAAACACTGAAGGAGCATTTATTGGTCCAAAAGGCATCCTTATATATTAATAAATTCCCATATGAGTTGAAATCAACAAAAAAATTTGTGATTATTACTCAACAGGAATCTGATGATAACCTTTATTTTCATCTAGAAAGCTGATATACTTTGCTCCCTGAAAGTTTTAATGTATTGAATCTGTTCTTGGAAAAGGATAAATTTCATAAACTACATAGGTTTTTAATGCCTGTTATCTCCACACAGTCTTGCTTTATTATTTTGATAAAATATGAGTACAGTTGAAATTACACAATATTTAGGGGTATAATTCACTTTTTCAATGATATAAATTTTTAAAAGTGTTAACATATTATCCTCTATATCTTTCCTTTTTTTAGGAGAAGCAGGGTAAGGCTTCTTTTTTAAACTAGGGAGAATCTAATCCAATTCAAAAGTTATCTTTAGTTTCATCTTATGATTGAAAACTAGTCCTAACTCATGTTTACAATGTGCAAAAGATATTGGGAAAAATTTAACCAAGTTTATTATTTCTTGTTTTTATTTTTCATTCAATTTTCCACCAAAAGATGCTTTCAAAATTTCATTATCAAGATGATTCATTTCTTCATAAATTCTTCCTTTCAGTTGAATTGAATTATTACAAGAAGTAATATTTGAGGAAACATTTGGTAAAGATAAATTTATTTCAAATTTTTTTTGCCATTTTTCCTATTTTGAAACATTAATCTTCCAGGTCTAATTTTATTCCAAATTTTATTAAAATGTCATTACGCATTATAAACCAATTACTTAAATTATTACTCTCTATAAAAACAGAAGTACAAACTGCTCTTACATACCCATGAGTATTTTTAAAGAAAAATGATGTAGAATATTTTCCTACAGGTTTTATGATTGATCCATATCCTCTCCAATTTCTTGAAGACACAGTTTTTAGTTTTCTCTCATATTAATTATCTATTCTCTTTAAATTTGATAAAGATAAAACAATTCCTCCAGATCCTGAATCTAATATCTTCTCTGTATTTCTCCATTTATTAAAACAGGAAATTTCATTGGTGTAATAACTATAGAATCTTTTCTGATATCAGTGGTCATTTTTGCATCTTCAACATTAGACAATATGCTATCCATCATAGCTCAATTATTATCTACATATTGGATATCATTTTCTAATGCAAAGATGTCATTTTCTTCCTTGTAAGAAATATCACTTTTTACATCTGATGATTCATTTGAATCTTCAGACTCTTCAAGCTCATTTTTTTCCACAAAATTTTATTTCTTGTCACAAACATGGCCTTTCCTTCACTGCTTTCTACATTTTAAACTAGTATTTTTTGCACATTTCTTTGGAGAAATTGGTGCAGAAGCTTTTACAATCTTATCAGGAGTCTTATGTCCACTTTTTTTTCATTATGTTTTTGATACCTTTGTACATTTCCTTTTGGTTCATATCTATAATTTAATAGAAAAGCATTACAGATATTAATTAAAGAAGAAGTTTTATAAGTATTTTTAGATCTGGCTAATATTAAATCTCTTAATGAGTTTGGTAGTTAAAATAAAATTCTTTCTTTCCATAAATCAAAACCCATTTTCGGATCCATGGCTTTCGAAAAAACATTTAATTTCATTAACAAGACAATGTTTTTTTCAGAGGAGTTTGAGTAATATTTAATTTCCTCATACAACCTTAATTGTGCTAATGTGAATTTAGAACCACCAAACTGTCTTTCAATTAAGTGTTTCCATTCCTCCCATCAGTAGTCTTTTTTATACATAAGAACAGATTCATACCACATCAAAGCAAAATTACTAAATAAATAAATTAATTAGAAGCAATTTCTTCATCTGTTAATTTTTATTATTTTTTCAAATTATTGTTTCTCTGAATGAATGTTGCCAGTATGAAGTAGAATCACCATCAAAAGTAGGATATTGATCTAACTTTGGCCAATTATTTTGATGGTTATTAAAATCAGAATTTTTAATGAATTTTTCATTATTTAACAACTCTGAGATTTTTTCAATATATAAACTTAACTCTTCTTTAAAAGAATTCTGAGAATTTTCCTTATAAAATTCTTTATCCAAAAAATTATCCAATGGCAACTATTTTTCTTTTCCTTATGAAGATTTCCTTTTGATATAATCAATATTCTCTTTATTCAATTTATAAGATAAGTTTACATTGTTTTCTTACAATCTCAATATTTTTTTCTCAATAATTTAATTTCAGATAATGTTTAATTTATATTATGAATTTTTAAAGTGTTTCTCTATTCACTTACCAATAATTTTTCAGAGATAGAAGCCAGTTGGTATTTCAAAGTATTTTTTTCTTTGTTCATATTAAAAATTTTATTTTTTAAAGATTGGTTTTCATTTTTACAAAGTATAAACTTTTTATTCATACTCTCAACATCTGTTTTTATCTTATGATAGACCTTATTTCTTAATATTTTAATAACATTATCAGTTATTTCAATATTTAATTCATGAGAAATTTCTGATTGATTTAATCTTTTATAAAATTCATGAATTAAATTCTTCATTATAAGGTTTATTATCCAACATACATCTAATTGATTATTTTCAAGTTTTTTATAAGCATTATTAATAATTATAGAAATTTCTTCAGGGCCTTTAACATCAATGCTAGTGTCATCATTTGATAATAAAGCTACATGATTATTAAAGATAAAGAAAAACTATCAGCCAGGCTATGCTAAGAGTCCAGTAAGTATTATGTTAGATTGCTTGAACATAAATAGGAGACAAAATGCATTTAAATTAGATATAAAATTAATGTCATATTAAATAAAATTATATAAAAATATTTTTAATAAAATTAAAATAAATGTTATATTAATTTTATTAATATTTGTATATACATTTAAATAAACAAAACAAAAGATATTTTATTCTATAAAAATTGGCTCATTTTTTATGAGTTTAATGTATATAAATTAATAATTATTTAATTGAAAACTTATATCATAAATTTATCTTATAATGTATTTAATTAAATATATATATATATATATATATTAAACAATAAAAATTATATCTCACAACCAAAAAATATTAGAATTCTTTTTACTCCTGATTGGTTCATTATATAAATTAAACAAGTAAAACACTTTATTTAAATATAAAATGTTTTATTTTAATAACTTGGTGATTTTATTAAAATAAGTGTATAATTTAAATAATTATTATACTAGTATAATTAGTTTTACTTACTAAATAAATATTGTTTTACACTATATTAACTAAATATATTAAATTTGCATGTCACAAATAGTATAACCTTTATACTTCACAAAAACTGATTTTTTAATAAAATAACCAATAGTGTAACATGTTTTGATATTACTATAGTTACAAATTCTCTATTTTATATCAAATTAGTATCCTATATAATAAATTACAATCTTTCAGGGTTCAAGGGGTGGATAAACACTTTTTTTTTTATTTCTGTTTTAGTAATTAGTTACATGTCAACCTTGTTTTCCTTGTTACACTTAATTTTCCTTTCTTTCTTTTACTCTGTATATACATTTAGTGATGTCTAAGAGGGCCTCATATTCCTATATAAAGTCTTTGGCTTCTCATCATGTAGTCCTCATTACTCACATTGCTATAACTTCTACATATAGCATTTTTCTTACAAATAAAAGTATTTTTCTATCAATTTTACCGCAGTGTTTAAAATACAGAAATTGAGAAAAATAACTATATACAAGGTCTCTTTAAGAGTTTTTCAATTGTTTTATTTTTTTGTTATAGCAGAGAGAATCAAAATTACTTACTTGATTTAATAAACCCTTTACATCCAATATTTGTGTTTAAATTCCTTATTTTCCTTATTAGTTTGTTTTTAGCCTTTTTGTTTCTTCTTCTTCTTCTTCTCTTCCTTCTGTATTTTCCTTTCTTCTTTTAGAAAACCCGCCAAAAATTTGGAGCCATTACTAATTACAAAGTTTTCAACTTTTTGGACAAATGAATTGACACATGGACCACCCTTGAGCAAAAATAAAACTTTTTCCATGGCCTTTATTTGAACCAGGGTTTTACAATGATGTTTCAAATATACTTAAAAAGTATATATTTTAGTGTGATTTTACAATAGGTGGTATCAATGTTCAGGGATCCACAATTAGGGATCAGGAATTTTTTTTCCAGGATCAGACATTATTAATTTAAGATAATTTTTATGCACTAGCTCCAGGGCTAGTCAATAATTATTTCACAATAATGCATTATACCACTTCTTATACCTTAATTTCCATTTTTAATTCCTGACCCCAAACTCATCACATCCATGATTGATTTATAAGTAAGTCACATGACATATACTTGCATATTCCATCCTTATGTGTCTCTTTACTCTATGCTACTTGAATTTGTTGGCAAACACATAACAATTTTTCACATCCTTATGTGTCTCTTCACTCTATACTACTTAATTTTGGTGGCAGACACATAACATTTTTTCTATCTACACACCCTACCTGTTCATTTGGTGGCAAGTTCTCACTTCCCACTCATCACCTAAAACTTCTACCAACAATAATGAAGCACCTCTCTACTAGGAAGCAAATTCAATCATCTATGAATGATATCACTCTAAATTTAGCTGCTGAATCTGATTCTGACTTGGGGTTGGAGGACACTTTAGCTTATATGTCTTTTCAATGATCTTCATGAAGAAGAGGATTTCAAACCCGCCCCAGATCTACCCTCCCTTGAATCACAAAACATTCTTTTTGCCAGAATATACTCTGTCATTATTCCAATCACCCTCCAACATTTTAAAAAACAACTCTCTTAATTTTTTATACTCTCCAAATGTTCAACTTGTGTGCTTTATTCACTTGGTTTGGTAATTTGGTTTTTTGCATAATCATTTTTATTTTGAAATGACACTGAATGTCTCTTTTTTGGATGTCTCATTTGATTTCATTCACCAGCTCAACATGAAATCTCATATTTTCTGCAATTGCATAATTTTTCACTGTTTATTTTTTTCATTCATTCCTCATATCCTTTCTTCCTCTCCTCAAACATCCCTTAAACAATTTGGTTTTATTTATTTTCTCTTCTCATCTTTCCAGGTAAGTCATTTTATTCATTTTTTTTGATTTTTTGATTGCTAATTATAAATTTTTTTCTTTTTTTTATTTTTTGTATCTAAATTTCTCTTGTAAGTGGTTATTTCTGATTTTTATGGTAAAACTAATCTTGTTTCTCTCTCCCTCTTTTCTTTCTTTTTTAGCTTTATCACCCTATTGTTCATCCCTCCTTGGAATGGCCATTATCCCCCTTTCCCCTATTTCACTTCTTTTGGTTCCATGTCATTAAAACACATACATTGCACATTCTTTATGCATTTCATTAATCCATATTTATTTTTCCCCTAAATTCCAACATCAATCTTTCTCACTCTATTTTTTCTACTTTTCAATCAAGGTAAGTTTCATCTCCTTTTTTTCATGCCTATATGATAACTCTATCCTTCTATAAAAGTTTCATAATAAAATATATGCATTACTTTTATCTGGATAACAGTGGACTTATTTAACTCTTCATGTTCTCAACTCCATTCACCACACAATATGGGGGGCGGACTTGCTAGCAAGTGGGCAACCTTGGACCCAAACTCACCACATATTGAACACACATTGAGCTATTGATAATGGAACCATACAATCAGGGATGAATACCACTTAGAAGAACAGTTTTAGGTGGGTTTTCAAGTAGAGTTTAGTATAGGCTCAGTATGAGTTCAGTCTTAGTTCCATCTGAGTTTAGGTTGATGACTTGCTAGCAAGTCCACCCCCTATATTGCGTAGTGATTACCACTTTTCAAGTTTATGTTAAATTTTGAAAATAAGACTCAGACTTGGAGTTAGTTTTGTTCAGATCTACTTTCCTTTTAGCAGAAGATTCTCCTAAAGACTACCTTTTATTTCCTTCAAACAGATGTGAATTTGTTTCAGTGGTTGCTGAGATATTGACATTTAAATTAGAGCCTTTTTTTCCTAATTTAATTTTTTTTCTTTCATTTTTTATGTAATGAATTAGGGTTAGTTTTATTTAAATCACATTTCCTTTAACTAAAGATTCTCCTGAAGTCTATCTTTCATTTCCCATAAACGGTTTTGAATTTGGTTCAATGTTTGCTGAGATTTTGACCTTAATAGTTGAGCCTTTTCTTAATTTCACCTAATTTATTTAATGTTTTTATATTGCATAATTAGAGAATAAGGCTCCTGAAACATTTTTCTAATGATTTTCTAGGCTTTTATCTCCCAATGCTTAGGACCACTCAATTTTTTCTTGGTCAATTGCTTTAAAAAATTATATTTTTGTGCATTTCAATCTTATCATAAACTGACCAAGGAAGCTGGACTTTCAATTGGACAGATATAGAATGGGTTGAATTCAGTCATGATTATATTTTCTCTTTTAATGTTATCATCAACTATGGAGGATTTCATAGCAAGAGCCATGTTTAAAAAACTAATTCTAATTTGCTTACTTTTTGGCTTTTCTGTTATATCAATCCTATTACTTGAAGACCAATCCCTTCACCTGCTAAAATCAAAGGCCATGGAATATACTTTCCATATCATAAATGTATCATGAAATTTGGATTAGGAAACGGGATTATGGAAGCAATCTATAATTCTTCAAGAGATAATCATCAAACTACTAAGGCAGCTTCAGGATTGGAATCTTCCAAAAAGTTTACTCATTTTGGATGTTATATTCAGATCAATAAAAGTTTGATAAACCATGTAAGTAAGGTATGGGGTGAAGGATCAATGGCTACTTAAGCATTAGGGAGGGGCTCTAAATATGGCAATTAAAGTATTTCCAAATTTTTATTTTTTTTCTTAAATATTTATTTTATTAGTTATTTAAGATAATCAATCAAGTTAAGTATTGTACCATTGAGCCCTTGCGCTGTATAACATTGTTCATTCAATTATATTCTATGAATGAGCTCATAATACCATTATTTTCAAGAGGTCCTCTTGGTCTAGAAGATTTTAACGGCAGTCCAAAGTCGGTGAAAGGTTGATAACTCAAGGATTTCAAAGTAAAGGTATTTAGATTTTATCTTTATGATCTATTAATCAAATAAAAGGTAAGGGAATATTATATTATTACTTATAAGGACTTGAATTACGCAAATTGTAATTAATAAATCAGTTATAGTAGCTATAGAATTGATTTTGAGTGTATATAATAAAAATGTAAGTAATGAATGAATGAGCAAAAACAGAAAAAATGGAAGGCCATATATATGCAGAAAGGAGAGAAACCACAGGGCCAAGAAATCTACATACAGGATTGTGAGAGGAAGAAAATTCCAAATTAAGATTTTTCAAGTAATAAGAGTGTTCTATTAAGAATATGTCAATATAATGTATTTAATGTATATATCAAATTATTTCTGTAAATTTCACTCTTAAATAAAAAGATTTGAATTTAATTTTTAGTATTAATATAATTTTAACTTTTAAATAGAATCATTTGAAATTAAAATTATATTTTTATTTCACTTCTAACCTGTCATGAAGATGGTGTTAGGAAATAAAAATATGAGAGACATTAATTTTAAATATTTACTTAATTTACTTATTTTAATTAGTTAATTAACTACAAGTAAATTATAAAGTGAATATAATATAATTAATAAAATAAGAATTAATGGTGTGTCTTCATCCCAGTAAATAATTAATTACTTTACTGGATAAGTCTAGTAGCCTGGATGACACTCCCTCACTCTTAAAAAAATAATAAAAAAATGCTATGATTTTTTCTTTATATATTTCTTTAGTAGAGCAGGAAGGTTAGATATCTCTTTTCCAGGTATCCAAGAATCATATTCAGAAGATTTATTCTTGAATCTCAATAATTATTCAGTACCATTTTCAGCAGTGATTATTCTGCCATTGAGAATCTTATCAATTTCTGCTATTTCAATGATTTCAATAGGGGTCTTCTTTGGTCTTCCCCTCCTTTTGGGAGATAAATCACTATTGGATGTGTAAGGTTTCATAAGAGATATTGGAAAAACAGGATGTTTCCTGTCATATGGAGAGTACAGGATAACTTCAATTGAATTAACATTTACCATTCTTCTGACAACAAATGGACCTACAAAAGGGTCTTTTAATTTTCTATTACCTTGTAAATTGATTTGGACTGTAGAAATCAGTACTTCATCACCCTTTTTAAAAGTGTATTCTTTATAGGATTTATCCCACCTCTTCTTTTCATATTCAAAATATTTTTCAATAAATTTTTGAGCATGACTTCTGTAAAGTTTTTGCATGTGAAGAAAAGGTTTTACACAAGGATTTAAATCCAATTTAGGTATTTTATTTTTGAGAATTTGGGCAGTATTATTCGGAACATATCCAAGCCAGAGCTCAAAAGGCTTTCTTTGAGTAAAAGAAAGAACTGTGCTATTATAAGCAAGTTCCAAACCAAGAAGTAAGGTGACCTAATCATGAGTGAACCTGTCATTGTCTTTGTACTCAAGGCCAAAGGCACAATACCTTCCTATCATGTCCTCTAAAGTCTGAATCATTCTTTCAGCAAATCCATCAGTCTGGGGGCTATGGGCAGTAGAAAGCTTCAGATCACAACCACAAACATCCATCAGAGACAGCCAAAGTTCAGAAGTGAATTTAGGGTCTCTGTCAGAGATTATGGCTTTTAGGAAACCAGTAGTATTTAACATATGAGATCATCATAAGAAAGCTAATTCTTTAGTGGAAACATCCTTGTGAGTAGGGATGAATTTACACACTTTTGTGAATCTGTCCCAAATAAACCAGCAAGATTTATCACTGTCTTTTCCAGAAATGGGAAGTCCTGTTAAAAATTTCAAGTTTATTATTTGCCATGGTGCATCAGGAGCTTCAATATGTTGCATTAATCCAGCTCTTTTTCCAGTTAATCTTTTTGATTTCTGGCAAGAATCACAGGGTTCAACATATAGTTTTGTTTCTTTTTACATATTAAACCACCAAGCAGTGTTTTTAATTCAGATCATTGTTTTTACAAGATAAAAATGTCCAGCCTATGTTTCATCTTGAAAAATCTTCAAGATGATCTCTTTCATAGAAGGAGGAATAACAATAACATTACTCACCTTTCTTCTATAGTAGAGGTAGCCTTCATCAATTGAAAATTTACCTTTTTCCAAAGCAGTTTGGTTATTTGTTGAGAGGGTTTTGATTAATGGTTGTATTGAAGCATTCTTTCAATCATTTAATATAGTACATAACTTTCTTAAGTTAGTTTCTTTATCATATGAATCCAGAATAATATGTAATAGCTTTTCCTCCATATCAACCACATATATCCCATGAATGTGAACTACTTCATCCTCAGGATCATATGAAGGATTAGAGTCATCATTTGGCAAAGGTAACCTTGATAACATATCCACATTTGAGTGAACAATACCAGCCCTATGAACTATTTTCATCCTCCCTCTGTATTCTTGAACAGCTAGCTGCCATCTGAACATATGTCTTTTATGTATTTTCTAGTTCAAGGGGAGTTTAACTGCACTGCAGTCAGTGACAAGTTTGAATTTTTGGTCATCCAAATAATAATGTAGCTTCTCTAGAGCCCACACTACTGCTAAAAAATCAAGTTGAGTGGCACCATATTTCAATTCACTATTTCTCAAGGTTCTTGAAATATAACAAATTAATATTTCTGATAATTTATCATTCATAGCTTGTTTTTGATGGAAAGCAGCACCAAGACCAATAAAACTGGAATCAGTGTATAAAACAAATGGTTGAGTAAAGTTAGGCAAAGCAATAATTGGTGCTGACATCCAACAATGTTTCATAGTGTCAAAAGCTCTTTGTCTTTCACTGTTCCAGACAAAAGCAACATCTTTTCTGGTCAATTGGGTAAGGGGTAATTCTATGTCCTGAAAATTTTTAATATACTGTCTATTGTATCCACACTTTCCCAAAAAACTCTGGAGCTCTCTAAGTGTAGTAGGAGCTTCCACCTGTTGAATGGCTTCCACTTTGTTCTGGCCAACACATATCTGTAAACCTGAGACAACATGACCAAGCACTTTTAAAGATTGAAAACCAAATTTGTGTTTTTTCTAGCCAAGTGTCATATTTATCTTGTACATCTTATGGAACACTTTACACAAGTGGTTAAGATTTTCCTCAAATGTTTTAGAGAATATGATGATATCATAAATGTAAACCATCAGCCATCCTTCAATTATTTCTTGATGGAATGTGTTATCCATAAATTTCTTAAAAACTGAGGGGCATTTTTGGGGACAAATGGCATCCTAATATACTTATAAATACCCATATGAGTATAAATCATTAGAAAATTCTGAGAATTCTTATCAACAGGTACCTGGTGATATCCTTTATTAGCATTTAAAGGCTGATATATTTATCACCTTGCAAGGTAGCATGTATAGAGCTAATTCTGGGTAAAGGATAGATATCATCAACAGTATGAGTCTTTAACGCTCTATAATCATCACATAACCTGGATTTATATTTCTCATAGAAAATTAGGACAGGTGAGATAACACAATATTTAGGTTTTTCAACTACCTTCTCAATAATATTTATTTTTAAAAGGGTAGAGATATTATCTTCAATATCCTTTCTCTTTGCGGGGGAAGCAGGATAAGGCTTCTTCTTTAAACTAGGTGGTATTTCAGTTAAGGAGAAAGAAAATGAGAGCTTCATTTCTTCTTTTACCAACCCTAATTCTTGTGACCCATGAGTAAAGGCCATAGAAAAAGATTTTATCAATTAGATGATGTAATCTTTTTCCTCACCAGAAAGTTGTTCTCCAAAAGAAGCAGTGTCAATTTCAGACAGAAGGGCAGGAACTTCTATTGTAGATCTTACTTTATATTGAACCACAGAGTGACATTATGGTAAGGTAAACTCTTACAGTCGCCTTGCTGTAAGCAGAATCCGGAGGAGATGTGTGGATTTAGCTGAAAACCCCGTCCTTCCAATAAAAATAACAAAATGGGAATTCTAAATCACTAAGCTAACCAATCTACTTGGATCTGATTGATAAAAAATAATGAAACTCTAAAATAATTAACGCTTATTGAGATTTGAATAAAAGTGGCTGTTGATAAAAGAAATACTGATAACAACAATTAAGGTGTACCAGTGAAAGATCTGAAAAGATTGACTTTTATGTTTTTATAATAATTTGAATTTTTATGAGACAGCAATAATCAAGTCCCAGTGATGAAGACCTTTCTAAAGATACCCTGTATGAAGTGTTATTTAAACTGTTGAATTGTATTTCTAAAATGTTATGTAAAAATAATAATGTTATAAGGGTATTACAAGTTATTTTAATTTGTTGAGTAATAAAAAATGAGACTGTGGTGGTTAAAGATTAAGCTGTATGATTTGTTCCCCTTTTCAATTTCGAGTTTGAGAAGCGCTTAAGTATTCCTAGTCACGTGCCTAAGTTTTCCCCTCCAGAGCTCTTCCAGAGTCAATCCGGAGCCCGTACGGAGTCCGTACGGAGTCAAAGCGGAGTCCCTACGGAGTCCGTACGGAGTCGAAACGGAGTCCGTCCGGACTTCCGGACTCAATTTAGAACCTTAAAACCATAATAAAAAATCTAGAAAAATTACACATAATAGAGCTACTTCCCCTTTACATACCAAACTAATTTTCGTAGTCTGCGCAGCTCTAATTACCCCGTGAAAATTCATCAAAGTTAAGTAATTTTTGAAAACGTAAATATTTCTATAAAACTTTAAAATTCATTTAAAAATTTAAGAAAAATAGTAAAAATTCTGGGAAAATTTCCCAAGGTTCTTGAGTGACTCGACTTAATACTTATAAATTTTTTAGACCGTAAAAATAAGTTTTCTCCGTAAAATAAATTGTTTTCGTGTAGGCATTCGCTCGTGACCAATTTCTTCATATTTAAAACTCAAATAAATTAAATAAAACCCTTTTTTTATAAAAAAAAATAAATAATAACACCAATCTTGCATGCCGTGATAACTCCATTTACATATTTAGGTGCCGTACTAAACTTTAGGCTACCACATCCTCCCTCCAATCGAGAATGTCCCCATTCTTATAACTTTGCATAAGTGGTTGAGCAATTCCAAAAGAATTATCTTTTCTAATAAAATAATTTGATAAATTTGTTTTAGCTGGTCTTCTTTTAAATCTTTATAATAAAAACGTTCTTTCTTCTTCTCTGGCTTGATATAACATAAAATAAAATAATATAAATCTTGTGATGATTCCACTACTGAGAGCAAGGTTTGAATCCCTTCAGACTCCCATATACCAGTCTTCCTTCTTGTCACAGCATTGAGAGAGTGGATCTTCCTATGAGCCGAATACTCCTGATTCCAACCTCATAGGGCCCCCCACTGAGCCGAATTCTATGATTCCAATCTCGCCATAAGGTCCTCCAAGCTTCACACCAAAAAAAATGGCCTAACTATGAGGCACTAAAAAAAATCATTCCCTAAAATCCAACTACCATCCTAACTTCTGATTCCTTCATCACAATTTTCAAACTTTGCTATACAGCAAACCCATAAAATACTTTTGCCAGGCTTCCAATAATAATTTTAACTTTAGACCATGTTAAAGCGCCACAAATTTTCCCTAGTTAACCATTATGCTTTCTTTAGCATCATCACCACCTAAAATTTAAACCTCCTAAAGCTTATCAGCACCCAATTCCAGAAATAATTGAATAACCAGTTTAGAGTCTTAGTGGACAGTGATAAATTAAAAGATTGAATTGAGTTATCCAAACAAGATTGACATTCCAATTTAAAGTCTTGGTAGACCAAACATATAATCGATTGCCAGTTTATGGTCTTGGTGGACCAAAGATCGTTTAAGTGCATAAATATCTTGATATATTCCTAAGTAAGGCCTAGGCTTGACCAAAGATTGAAGAAATTTGATAATCCAGTTTAATGTCATAGTGGACCAAAAATTTGATTGACAAGTAATCCAGTATAAGGCCATAGTGGTCCAATGAATGTTGAATTATCCTGCAGATATTAATTTTCCAGTTTAAAGTCATAGTGGACTAAACAATGAATGAACTACCAGTTTAAAGTCATGGTGGACCAAACATTTAATCGATAAGAAATCCAGTTTAAGGTCATGGTGGACCCAGCACATGATAATAGTCCAGTTTAAGGTCTTGGTGGACCTAACAAATCCAATAAAAAATTTTAACGATAGTCTTGAAAATTAGCCAGTTTAAAGTCTTGGAGGACTAACAGCTCCAAAATTCGTATAAAACCCTTAAGGAAATTCTTGAATAGTAGCCAGTTTAAAGTCTTGGAGGACTAACAGATCCAAAATATGTATAAAAACCTTAAAGAACGTCTTGAACAGAAGCCAGTTTAAAGTCTTGGAGGACTAAAAGATCCAAAATACGTGTAAAAAAAACCTTAAAGAACGTTTTGAACAGTAGCCAGTTTAAAGTCTTGGAGGACTAACAGATGTCTTGAAGTAAAATCCCATATGTATTGAGTTCCCTAGACCCTGTTTCCTGTCTAAACTAAATGAATAAAACTAAAAAGAATGAAAACTAAAAAAAATAAAACTAAGAAATATAATAATAATTTTGATTTAATTAATAAATTTTAATTTTTTTTTTTTTTTTTTTTATTATTATTATTTTTTTTTTTTTTATTTTATTTTTATTTTATTTTTATTTTTATTTTATTTTATTTTATTTTTTAATTTTAATTTTTTTTTTTTATTTTTTTAAATTTAAAATAAAAGATTTTAGAAAAGATAGTTTTGAAATAAAAGTTAAAATTTAATTTTAAAGAAAGATAAATGAATGTGAAAAGAAAGATAAAAAAAGTACTAAAAAAAAATTTTAAAATAAAATTTTAAAAGATGCCCCCCGGCCATTTGATGAGCCGTACCCTCGACATCATACCCACATCCAAGTGCAACTTGATGTGGTTACACAATTCAAGAAATTGAAAAGAAAATAAAATAAATGAAAGTTTTTAGAAGATAATTTTTATAATGATGATCACTGGGTGGGCTCCCTCCAATTTATAAAAATGATTAGAGACCACCAGTGAGCATCACCTTTACAATAATTCATAATATAAATTAAAGAAAAGAAATCACAATCTACATAAAAAAATCAAAAACAAAATAAAATAAAAGAATCTTGAATCCGGCGTTGAGAGCGGTGTCTCTTGATTCGTTCCAGTTTATAGTCTTAGTGGACTTCCTAAAATTAAAAGACAAAGCCAGGATTCAACTAGAAACAGGGAAAATTTTGGAAACGAACATTATGGGGTAATTGTGTATAGAGCAGCCAGCCCATCAATTACCCCCACACTTGCCAATATTAAATTAAGAAGGTTCCCCTGTGAACACTTCTTCCAATAAATTTTAAAATTTTTCCAACACTATCTTCACCCATATTTTAAGAATTTTTAATTTTGAAAATTTTCAATGAAGGTTTTCTTGCATTTTATTAAGTTTCATCATAGTTTCGTCGCCCATAGGAAGTGTAACGATAGTAAAGTATTTTTTGATAAAAATAAGAAGATAGTTTATCCTCGTTGCGGAGGAATCCATAAAATTTCGTTGATATCATAGTTTATCCTCGTTGCGGAGGTATAAAATTTGATAAATGTCATTTAAAATTGTAGTTTATCCTCATTTCGGAGTTCGTCCATATAATTTCATAAATGTCATAGTTTATCCTCATTGCGGAGGAATCCGTAAAATTTCATCAATATCATAGTTTATCCTCATTGCGGAGGAATAAATTTAATAAAAGTCATTAAAATTGTAGTTTATCCTCATTTCGGAGTTATAAAATTTTCATAAACATCATAGTTTATCCTCATTGCGGAGGTATACTTCGGCACTCCTGGTGCCTCTAGGATAGAACCGTTTCACTTGATCGGCCGCTACCCTCTTCTTCAATACTACTCCATCCAACTCTTCTAGCACATATGAACCGCCGGAAACTTGCTCCTTGATTTTATACGGTCCATTCCACCTATCTGCAAACATTTTTCCCCACTGACTTTCCAAACTCCTATTATACACAAGGACCATATCACCTGGGTTCAAAGGTTTCCTTAATCGATGTGCCAACCGCTCATCCCAATATCTAACTGATTGATTTCGGATCTTCATCATCCGCAAATATGCCTTTTCTAAATATTCTTCTTTCTTTTCTAGTTGCATCATTCTTGCACACAATAATTCTTCAGTAGTTTTGACTGTGTCCCAGTCAACTCCAAGATATGATTCAGCTTCTAAATCAACCGGTAAAACTGCTTTCTGTCCAAAAACAAGTTCATAAGGTGAAAATCCGGTCGTCCTTTTGGCAGTGATTCGATCAGCAAATAAAACTAAAGGTAAATAGTGCCTCCACTTTTCGGCACTTGTCCCACACATTTTAACTAAAGCATCCTTAATAACTTGATGCCCTCTTTCAACCATGCCTTCAGCTTCAGGATAATATGGGGTTGCTACCCTAACCTTTGATCCAACTTTCAATACGGCCTCTTTAAACTCTGTCCCAAATTCAGGACCTCCATCTACTGTTACCAACTTCATCACCCCATACCTATATACCCAATTATTCAAAAAAAATTCTGCCACATTTTTGGCAGTTAAATTAATAAGAGGCGCTGCCTCTACCCAACCAGATAAATCATCTCTGGCCACAATTAAATATTTATACCGCCCCTCTTTTATATGAACGGCATCTAAACTAACTCTCCCAAAGAGCGTATATTCACCGGTCGCGCGTCCAGGTTCTTTTGGCCTTAAATAACTTCGTCTTTGACATTCTTCGCATGACTGAACCCACTGTTTAACAGCCATCTTCATGTCAGGCCACCAAAATCGATCAGAAATTCTTCTAAATGTTTCTCCAACGCCTCTATGCCCGAGATCTTCATGCAGTGATTTCAAAACTAATTCTTGCCCCTTCTGTTGAGTTATAACTACTTGAGGATTTGGATACTTTCTCCTCATTAAACGTCAACCAGATAGGTAAAACGTAGATGACTTCCTCTTGATAGCCACCCATTCATCGTCTTCACAATCTTCTGGCCTCTCTAAAGTCAACAAATATTTGACTAACAAAAAATAAAAACCAGTCTGACCCCAGACTTCATCTTGAAAATCAATTAATATAACATCAATAGGGACTTCTCTATCACCAATATCACCTGCACATGAATGAGCCAATAATCGTTGACCCCTAAATAAATCTTTAATCGAGCTATGTCGACGTTTTTCTCCTGAACCTTTGGATCCTTCGAAAACCGTATTTGAAAATACCTCTTTCTCTTTATCCACCTTTTTATTTAAATTCTCTAATTCTCCAACATATACACCATTCCTTAATTTACTACTATCCCACACTACCAATCCATCTTCCTCTACATACACCACATCTTCTCCTACCTCCTCTCTGCCGAATTTATCTACACCTTTATTAACATAAAAACTATTTTCCAGTTTATCCTCTTGGTGGAGGTCATCATCATCATAATCTAAACACAATAGTCCTGCCAGTTTAACCTCATGGGGGAGGTATGGAAAGTCTTCAGCTCCTTTAGTGCTGGCTTTGATAATAGGTATATCTTCATCGAACTCTTCTGAGTCTGAATCTTCTTCAGTGGGTGGTCTCCTTGATAAACCATCTGGCATAGTAAAAGTCTTGCCAGGCTTATGAACTAAATCAAATGAAAAATGTTGAATAAAAGCTACCCATCTTGTCATGGGTGCGTTCGGTAAACTTGGGGAATTAATCATCTGGATTAACGATTTCGCATCCACTTGCAACTCAAAATGTTGCCCCCACAAAATATGCTGAAGTTTCTTCAGTATTTTTGCCACACCACATAATTCCAATTTTGGTTGAGAATATCTTGATTCGACCTCAGTAAATACTACAGATTCATACCTAACTGGCCTGATGTAACCAGCTTTATCCATCTGAGACAAAACCGCCCCAGCTGCAACCTGACTTGAATCAACTGCTAAATAAATTCTACCAGCATCTTTTCCATAATCCAACTTGTGCAGGACTAAATCCTTCCCCACAACCTCCTTCAACTTCACAAACGCCTTCTCACACTCTTCATCCCACTCCCAGTCTGCATCCTTTCTCATTAACCGTCTCAATGGAGCTGCCAATGAAGAAAAGTCCTTGATAAACATTCTAACATATACACAAACGCCTAAAAACCCTCTAACTTTGGTCGTATTCTTGGGTCTTGGCCAGGACTGAATTTTGTTAACTTTCTTCTTGGACATAATCCTACCCTCTCTACATACCACATGGCCTAATATTTCTAAGGCTGGCACACAACAGGAAAATTTTGAACCTGAAATAGTTAAACCAGCCTCTTCAATTCGAAACAAGATTCTTTCTAAAGTAATTGCAAACTCCCAAATGAATTTGCGTATCCCGGGATTCTCTTCCAACACCTGGTTATCATAGTCGGTTGTTGGTCCCTTAATTCCTCCATCATCTATAAAGATTCCAGCATATTGTGGAATTTCGTCTTGAAGGATCCAAGCCATCTGAGCTTGATAAACTGCAACCGAATTTGTTGCTCCTTGAGGTAATCTTGTTAACTGTAAGCGTCCAAGTGGCGTATCAAATGTAGTGAGAGGCCTTGAGTCCGGATGTAACTCTCTCTCATCATATCCACCCATAATATCTCCCAAACCATAGCACACTCTCCCTGCAAACGCTTCAACAAACTCCTCAGCACTAGGTGGTATCACAGCATCCTTTATTGTAACCCTATTTAATTCCCTAAGATCATGAACAACTCTAAGCTTGCCATTCAGTTTCTTGATACAAAATACCGGACTAGAATAACTTGACGTTGATTGCTCATACAGTTCAGTGCATATCCGTTCTCTGACAACTTCGATATAAGCTTCTTTCAATGCAGCTGGAATAGGAATCGGTTTCTGCTGCCACGGTTCATGACATACCACAGGAATCTTGTAAGGCTCCCCATAGGAATGCTTCAACACACCCCTCTCCTCTTCTACAAAAGCAATGGCCTTCTCTCGCTTGACCATCACATCCAACAACAACTTCTTCTCTTCTCCAGACAACCAACCATCAGGTCCAAAATTAACAACACCCAGTCTCTCAAAAGTGATTCTTGACGTCTCAGAAAATTCAGGTGGATTCTTTACCAAGGGACTTTCATAAGGATCTCTTGATAACCTTGGTCTTCTCAAAGGTGGATTTAATTCAGCAGGTAGCGGTTCATTAATAGGTCGAACTTTATTTGCTACTTTCTTATATTTGGCTGCGTCCACATCTAAATAAGCTTGAGTTAAATCATTTACTTTTGTATCGCCATTAAAACTTTCATCAAATGAATCTTCTTCATCGCCAGAATCAGAATAAGAAAAATTAGAAAAATATTTTATTTCATTTTTAAATTTTACCCTTTTCTCCTTTCCCTAGTCTAATTTATAAACAGATTTTCCAACACCTTTTCTTCCCTTATCCAACAGTAAATCACCCGTAAAGAAAGTTGGCAGTTTAACCTCTTGCTGGAGAACCGGAATTGAATTTTCACAAAAATTATTTTTTTGTGTTTTAATTATACCGAGATTTTTTATTTGATTTTGATGAGATTTTCGCAGTTTACCCTCTTGCTGGAGGTCCAAAATAGAAGGAGATAATTGCAGTTTAACCTCTTGCTGGAGGCCCCGAATAACATTTTCACATAAGTTATTTTTTTGTGTTTTACTTATACTGAGATTTTTAATCGAGTTTTGATGTAATTTTTGCAGTTTACCCTCTTGCTGGAGGTCCATAATAGAAGGAGATACTTGCAGTTTAACCTCTTGCTGGAGGTCCCGAATAACATTTTCACATAAGTTATTTTTTTGTGTTTTACTTATACTGAGATTTTTAATCGAGTTTTGATGTAATTTTTGCAGTTTACCCTCTTGCTGGAGGTCCAAAATAGAAGGAGATAATTGCAGTTTAACCTCTTGCTGGAGGCCTGGAATAACCTTTTCACATAAATTATTTTTTTGTGATTTACTTATACTGAGATTTTTAATTTGGTTTTGATGAGATTTTCGCAGTTTACCCTCTTGCTGGAGGTCCATAATAGAAGGAGATACTTGCAGTTTAACCTCTTGCTGGAGGTCCCGAATAACATTTTCACATAAGTTACTTTTTTGTGTTTTACTTATACTGAGATTTTTAATCGAGTTTTGATGTAATTTTTGCAGTTTACCCTCTTGCTGGAGGTCCATAAACATACCCTTCCAATTTTTATCCAACCTAATTTGGCCCATTTTGCCTTTTTCACCGTTTTTAAATTTAATAGAAAAACCGGGTAAATCCAATAAACATATAGAAAAGTCCAAAACGTATTTGCACTCCAAAGTAATATTAACAGAAAATAATTGAGAATCCACTTGAATTATCTCCAAGTGAGCTGACCTATTGCAATCCGGGATCTCATCCTGAGGAGAGATTAAAACATTTGAGCGATCAGCCCCTGCTACCCCAAAAAATGAGGGCATTCATCCCTTTCCAACAAACATAATTCACCAGAAGCCGTCCGTTTTATATGCCGCTTCTTGGTGCAAACACAACACTGGCACAGAGTAGTAATCCCTGGCCGTGTTTCCCAACCTTCATCTCCAGGAGGCGCTAACCGCATATGTAACCTCCGCATATCTTCACCAGTGATCTCCAAACTAATCCCCATGCCAGCTTGATACCCTATCCTGGCCTCAAAATCCATCAAAAAAGGACCACCAAGAACAGTTTTGACTGCTCCTCTGGCCACATAAAAGTGAACCTTACCAACAGATCCACCAATGCCTAACCTGACATGCTCAGCAGTACCCATCATCTCTGTTGCATGCCCTCCAATACCTCTGAGGTTTCCCCCAGTTCCACTTTTAATTGGCAAGCCTATACTCGTCGCTTGCTCCAATGAAATTAAATTAATTTGAGACCCTGAATCGACCAAGGCCTTTACTTCTTTACCATTAAGTGTTACCACCAGGTAACCCAGGGGAGCGGAAAAATGTGTATCTACATCTTCCCCAAACTTTTCAGCATTTTCACAAATATATTCCACCTCTCCAGTGGAAACCCGACGCCTGGTCAAATGCTTCTTTTGCTTTTCAGCAAGCGCCGGACTAATCGTAAATAACTCCCCCAAAGATAAGGGAATCTGAAGTTGATTCACCCTATTCAAAACTGCGTCCATCGCATTAGCTTGACCAGAAACTACTGGCCGCTCATACTGGACCTTTGATTTAACAACCTTGGCCCTGGGTACCTCTTGAGGTCCAACCGAGCCATCTTCACCCCCCATTATAACATCTTCACTTTCTATAACCCTAACTCCGTCACCAGCTTCTTGCACTAATCCTGATCCATCGCTAGTCCTTCTTACACCCTCCATTGGGATGGGACCGCTAAAACTTGGTCTGGGTAGAGACGCCAACGGTACGTCCTCCTCAGAATCCGAATCATCCTCTGGCATAGGCTCACCATTTAAATCAAACTTGCCATAACTAGGGGGCCCCATATCAGCAATCCCCTTCTGCATTTTATATAATTCGTCCTTAGAGTAAGGGTTCAATTTGTTGGCGGCAGTTTGAGCACTAGAATTCTTGTCCTTAGAGTAAGGGTTCACTTTGTTATTGGCCTTGCCAGGATTAGCCCTCAATTGGCTCTGAATGCTACTTTTTGCCTTAGTAGCAGCTGCTCTTCTAGCAGCATTAACATCGTATTCGCCAGCCATACAGCTACCCTCCACCTGGACAACCGTCGCCAGCTCTAAACCTCCAAAAGAAGTAGAAAATGTGGCTTTACTGACCTCTTTCTCCTTGCCCTTTTCAGCTTTACCACCATTACCATTACCATTTTTGCCACCCTTGGAATTAACATCTTCATCCGTCACCTCTTCAAATCTGGCTCTCCTTTCAGCCATTAAACTTCTTCTGACCAAATCAGAAGGAGACTGTCCATCACTGGGCTTGATGAACGAACCATCGGGAAATTTATAAACTTTACCATCGAATAAAACTCGCCCAGCATCCATATCCTTATCAAGAGCAAAACAAACTGTTGCTCTGTGCCCTCTCCTATTACAATAAGAGCACACCTTTGGCTCATCATAGCCACCTCTATATCCATTACCACCATTCCCACCATTTCTCCCATTGCCTGGGAAGCGGTTACCGTTGTTATTGCCATTATAATTTCGACGTTCATACCCTCTAGACTGATAAGAAGTCGACGTCGACGAAGAAGCGATTGGGGCCTTATTGGCCTTCTGAGTCTCTTGAACAAATATTTTTAATTGTTTCATTAAATCGGCCAAGTGATCGACCATCTTATTGTCTACATTGCCCTCAACTTTAGCAGCCGGTAATCCCATTTGTGCCTTCTTGGCCTCCTGGGCTTTGACCATAATATCGTTGTTTTTGGCCAAACCTTCGCTAACCTTACTAACATATTGAGTGCATGACTCTTGATATTTGTCCAACGCCAATAACTTTAGATGGGCTTGAATGTTGTCCTTGATAACCTCCAGAGCCGGCAGTTTCTGCTCACCATTAGGCAGTTCCTTCATCAAATCTTTTCTTGAAAGATCCTTCAAGACGTCCATACGAATATCCCTGCTGCATGCTGACCAAAACAAATCTTTTGCTTGGTTCTCATGCACTAACTCGTCCACCAGTATGAGATATTCCACCACTTCATCAAACTGAACACAGAGCTTTTTGAAGTCAGCCATAGAAGAAACACCACCTTTTGCTTGCCAGTCTCCAACAATTTTATTGAGGTCCATCATAGTAAACCTAACACCCCATCTATCAACCATAGCTTTAGAAAGCTTAACCCAATCCTTGTCCTTGAATGCCTGCATAGCAATAACCTCTTTTTCCACCTCCCTATCGGCAATAAAAAATCTAACTTGCTTCACCATATCCACATGGGAAGCACCATCAACAGCAGCAGCAGCTTCATACCTGCTAATGAACCATTTAACCTCCTCCCCATCAAACTTTGGGCCATCCCAAGAAACAATTCTAACTGAGGGAGTAAGAGGGTTAGAAGATCCAGAAGCAACAGCAGAAGAAGACATCCCAATAAGTAATGAAAAGCGTTAACAATCGATAAAATAACAAGCCTCTTGCAGGCCAATAAAAAAATCCAATTAGAGTTCCAGAAAATAAGCCTCTTGCAGGCTAATAACGTTCTTGATCCAAGTAAGTCTTTAAAGAGAGCTAGAGAAATTCGAACCCCATGTTGGGCGCCAACTATGGTAAGGTAAACTCTTACAGTCGCCTTGCTGTAAGCAGAATCCGGAGGAGATGTGTGGATTTAGCTGAAAACCCCGTCCTTCCAATAAAAATAACAAAATGGGAATTCTAAATCACTAAGCTAACCAATCTACTTGGATCTGATTGATAAAAAATAATGAAACTCTAAAATAATTAACGCTTATTGAGATTTGAATAAAAGTGGCTGTTGATAAAAGAAATACTGATAACAACAATTAAGGTGTACCAGTGAAAGATCTGAAAAGATTGACTTTTATGTTTTTATAATAATTTGAATTTTTATGAGACAGCAATAATCAAGTCCCAGTGATGAAGACCTTTCTAAAGATACCCTGTATGAAGTGTTATTTAAACTGTTGAATTGTATTTCTAAAATGTTATGTAAAAATAATAATGTTATAAGGGTATTACAAGTTATTTTAATTTGTTGAGTAATAAAAAATGAGACTGTGGTGGTTAAAGATTAAGCTGTATGATTTGTTCCCCTTTTCAATTTCGAGTTTGAGAAGCGCTTAAGTATTCCTAGTCACGTGCCTAAGTTTTCCCCTCCAGAGCTCTTCCAGAGTCAATCCGGAGCCCGTACGGAGTCCGTACGGAGTCAAAGCGGAGTCCCTACGGAGTCCGTACGGAGTCGAAACGGAGTCCGTCCGGACTTCCGGACTCAATTTAGAACCTTAAAACCATAATAAAAAATCTAGAAAAATTACACATAATAGAGCTACTTCCCCTTTACATACCAAACTAATTTTCGTAGTCTGCGCAGCTCTAATTACCCCGTGAAAATTCATCAAAGTTAAGTAATTTTTGAAAACGTAAATATTTCTATAAAACTTTAAAATTCATTTAAAAATTTAAGAAAAATAGTAAAAATTCTGGGAAAATTTCCCAAGGTTCTTGAGTGACTCGACTTAATACTTATAAATTTTTTAGACCGTAAAAATAAGTTTTCTCCGTAAAATAAATTGTTTTCGTGTAGGCATTCGCTCGTGACCAATTTCTTCATATTTAAAACTCAAATAAATTAAATAAAACCCTTTTTTTATAAAAAAAAAATAAATAATAACACCAATCTTGCATGCCGTGATAACTCCATTTACATATTTAGGTGCCGTACTAAACTTTAGGCTACCACAACATGTGTTCAATCCTGGTGTTAATAATTTTTGGGGGGAGGTAATTTTAAATTTTCTCTTCCCATTCAACCCCATTATGAATCATTTGTTTGAGGGATCCAATTTAATTCCATATTTGGTTAAAATTTTATTTCCCATAATGAACCAACTACTTAAGTTATCATTTTTTATAACTAAAAAGTCACACATAGCTCTTACAAAGCCATGGTTATATTTGAAAAATACTGTAGCTTTGTATTTACCAATGGGGGACAAAACAGAGCCATAACCTCTCCATTTTTAAGAAATGATAGGCATAAGTTTTGATTTATAGTCCTGATCCACTGAAGCAAGTGCTTTTTCAGATACTACACTTCCTCCAGCTCCAGAATCTAAAACAACCTCAATTTTCTTTCCATTTATCAAGACTTGTGCCTTGAGAGGAGCAATAATTATTTAGCTGTCATCAAGATTTCTTATGATCTCAGCTTCTTCTACTGTTTATAAATCATCATTCTCAATGCCAATAGTATTTAAATAATGAATATCTTCTTCCAGAATTAAAATTTCCTGGTGAGATTCATAAGAAATATTGCTGGAACAATCACTTGAAGTATCATCCATTACAACTGTGTCATCATCATGTTTCTCTGTTTGTTCAACAAGATTTATTTTCTTGTCACAAACATGGCCTTTCTGCTAAGGCTTTCTGCATTTAAAGCAAGTGTTTGTTGAATAACTTTTTGTTGCAACAGGGGCAGAAGTTTTTCCAAATCTTTCAGGAGGTTTCTGTTGGTAATTAGAGGTCTTATCCAATGAAGATCTAGGAATGAAACTTCTAGAATCATACTTTTTATTTAGGAGGATTTTATTGCAAGTATTAATAAATAAAGAAGGTTCTCTTGAGTACTCAGTCCTAGAAACTATTAAGTCTCTCAGAGACATAGGAAATTTATAGAGGATACTGTCCTTCCATAATTCAAAATCTGTGTTAGGATCCATCGCTCTAAATATCTTTACAAGTTTCATCAGGAACTCAATAGGTTTTTCTGTAGAAGAAGAGCTATATCTAGCTTCCTCATACTGCCTTTGTTGGGCTAACCTAAACTTGGAACCCTAATCTATGCTTTAATCAATTTCTTCCAATCTTCCCAGGAGTAATCATTTTTATCTAAAATGACAGATTCATACCACATTAGGGCCACATTGGAAAATAAGGAAATCAATTTTGACACAATTTCTTCATCTGGAAGTTTTTAAGAATTCTTCAGGTTATCAATTCTGCAAATAAATTTCTGCCAATCAGAGGAAGAATCACCATCAAATGTTGGGTATTGGTCAATTTTTGGCCAATTTTTTTGATTTGAGGCAGTTTCCTTGTTAAAAACTTGCTTCTGAGTGAGAAGAAGATGTAATTTTTCTAATTGGGCAGTAATCTCATTGTTTAACCCTTCTGTGGATGAACTAGGTGCATTATCACTATTTGACGGAAACTCAGGAATATCTACAGGCATTTCTTGCACTAATTTTACTTTAGATGAACTAGGCACAGGTACAATTGAAGTATCTTATGCAACAGGTTCTTTCAAAGAAGTGGCAAAATACTTTTGGTCTTTTAACAATGAGTTCAACTGTTCTTCAATGTTTGTTAGTCTAATTTTCACTCTTGGAATACTGGATAATGTCTCATTGATAGTTGTAAAAGATAATTTATTCTTGTTTTTCAGAGTTGTGTAATGGTCACTTAGTCTTTTCAAGTTCAACTTATGTCTTTCTATTCCTGGAAAAAGATAGACACAGTGTCTTGTAACTTGGACAATTCATTTTTGATATTTTTCCACAAAGCAACTTTCTTCTCATGAGTCCCTTTGTAATTATATAAATCATTACAATCTCTCTGTAACTCACTTCTCATTGATTGGTAACCTTGTTCAGTTAACAGACTGTTAAACTTTTGAGTTTATTTCAGGTTGTTCATTATATGATTTTGCTTGTTAATGATATCTCTCAAATATTTATCATGAATGGTAGCTACATCAGGAGTATTTCTTAATAAAGAAACAGGAAAATTTTCCAGACTCTAATAAATTTCAGGATCAATTTTTTCATCTATGATGGCCATATCAGGGTTAATCATTGAAATAGTAATTAATACTAAAGAGGTAGTTGCATTAGAATATTGAGTAATATTCCCACTAGAGCCAGCCAGTACTGGTCTCAAGGTATCATCTCCTCTTCCAGAATTACCTGAAGGCTTACCATGGCTTTTGCAAAATTTGGAGTTGATTGTTTTTCATTTTCCTTCCTCCTTGGTAGGGATGAGGAGGGGTCTGGAGGGACCTGCCTGAGTTGCTTGTTGCATCTGTTGAGCTTGGAGGGATTCCCACTGAGTGTTGAGCCAGTCCCACTACTATTTTGAAACTTCTACCTTTTCCTGTTGATGAGGAGGCAACTGTGGAGGGGTTTTTGCTGCTAGATGAGGTTTCCTCTTCTATTGGAGAAAAGTCTCTACATCTTTTAGCTTTTCTCCTAGCAACTCTACCTTTTTTTAACCTGAGGTTCTCTGATTCTAACTCCTTAATGTGAGTTTGACTTGCTGCTGCAAGGACATCTTTTTTATTTTGAAGCCTCTTGGAAGCTTTTCTGGGGGGTTCACTGGTGGCTTTTGATCCAGAGCTATCTTTTCCACTTTTATTTTCATTTCTTGCATTTCCACATACTTATTGGTCCAATAATTGATTGATTTGAGCAAGTTTTGTAGTCAAAGGAGAACTTATAGAAGTCTCATCATAATCAATCAAGTCAAGTTCCATATCGTGGGCAGCAGAAGCACTTTTATCAGTCATTGTTGTATATAACCTGAACTGAGAGAAAGAAATATTATGATTTAATTAGTTATTTTTTTACTTTGTTGTAAGAAAATAAGAGAAAAAATAAAAAATATTTCAAGTATATAATCAATTATCAGGATTTTTAATTAACTGAAATAATAAAAATATAATATTTATCAGGACAAAAATCAACTGAAAATTATTACAATTATTTAATTAAATAAAGTAATTAAGATATATTTTATTACCAGGATTTGAAAAAAATAAACTGAAATAATAACATAATTTATTAATTATCAGGACAAAGAGGCAACTGAATAATTGACACAATTCTCAATTAATTATTAATGTATATTGATATATAATTATCAGGACTAAGAGTCAACTGAAAATTTAATTACTAGGACTTAAGGTCAACTGAAACAATTTAATAAAATTAATTTAATCAATTTATATATTTATTACTTTACTGCCATGACAAACAGTCAGCTGAAACAATAAAATAATATTTTAATTATAAGGACAAAATTTCAATAGAAATAATTAAAATAATATAATTTATTAAAACACACTACACAATATAGGGGGTGTATTTTCTAGCAAGTCATCAACCTGAACTCAGACTGAACTCATACTGAACCCTTACTGAACTCCACTTGAACATCCACCTAAAACTGTTCTGCTGAGTGGTGTGCATACCTGATTGTATGGTTCCATTATCAATAGCTCAATGTGTGTTCAATCTGTGGTGAGTTTGGGTCCAAGGTTTCAGACTCGCTAGCAAGTCCGCCCCCCATATTGTGTGGTGACAATTTCATTACCTCTAGGACCAAGAGAAATATTGCTCTATCTTGGTAAACTAGAAAAAAAATACTATTTACCAGGCACCTCCCTCTGCAATTCAAAAATTTAATGCCACTACAGAGTGCTGAGTAAAAAAATATAAGTGAAAGATGAAATAAGTAGAGTGATACCTACAGATAGTAATTGGTATAGTTGCAAGCAACTATTTAGTACAGATACACCTATATAAACCTTAGATTTGGAGGGAGGTTCAATTTCTAGACACAGAAAAAAAGGTAAGTCACGTGTTTGATGGAGTTCATTGTTTTCAGTCTTCCACAAGTCCTTATTGGTCCTTGTAGTTGAAGGTCCCTTGGTTGCCGGTGTCAAGATCAACAATTTGGAAAGGCTCCCAACTTTCATGTGTCCTCTTGGTCTAGGAGATTTTAATGGTGGTCCAAAGGCAGTGAAAGGTGGATAACTCAAGGATTTCAAAGTAAAGGTACATAGATTTTATCTTTATGATCTATAAATCAAATAAAAGGTAAGGGAATATTTTATTACTACTTATAAGGACTTAAATTACGCAAATTGTAATTAATAAATCATTTATAGTAGTTATAGAATTGATTTTGAGTGTATATAATAAAAATTTAAGTAATGAATGAATGAGCAAAAACAGTAAAAATGGAAGGCTTTATATAGGCAGAAAGGAGAGAAACCACAGGATCAAGACATCTACATACAAGATTTTGAGAGGAAGAAAATTCCAAATTAAGATATTGCAAATAATTAGAGTGTTCTATAAAGAATATTTCAATATAATTTATTTAAAGTATATATCAAATTATTTGATTTATTTTAAAGTATTTTGTAAATGTCACTTTTAAAATAAAATAATTTGAATATAATTTTTTGTCAGCCAGGCCATACCAGGAGCCCAGCAAATTATATGTTAATTTATTGGACCTGAAAGAGGGTGTAAGAATTGTATTTTATGTGTATAAATTAATATTTTATTGCATAATAAAATTATATATGTATCTTATTAATAATAAGTGTTATATTAATTTTATTGTTATTAAAATTTTTATACATTTAAATTAAGCTTAAATATATTTTATATTCTACAAATAATGGCGCATTTTTATGTATTTAATAATTATAAATTAATAATTAATTAATTACAAAAACATATATTATAATTATATATTTAAAATTGACTTATAATGTAATTAAGTTAATTAATTAATTTTATATATATTAAATAAAACTTCATATATTATTAAGCAATAATATTGGGCGCTTCTTTTGACCCTTATTTGTGCCAGGAAAAATTATTAAATAAATTATAATACTTATTTAATAACATAGTATTAAAATCCCCATTTTAAATTAAAAATAACACTAAATCAATTATCTGTCTCATTTAAACTAATTATTGAATTAATTACATATTTAAAACAATTACTTAAAATTTCTTTAAACTGAATTGAATCTATTCCATGAATTTTGGTGTGAAAATAATTTTATTTGTTTTACTTAAAACCTTTACATTTCACTATAATATCTGTTTTTGATTATTTTTACTCATTTTTCTCATGTTTCAGACTTACTTGGTTAATGATTATTTTAATTAATTGTTTTGGGATGTTATGGTGGGAAAAGGATTAATTACTCACGGGGTTTAGTAAATGGTGTCATATTTTTCTCTTGATGGTCATGTTTCATTTTCTATTCAATTATCTCTTGTTTTAGCTATTCCTAATTTGTATTTATTGATTGGTGGCGCTTCAGGGGTCCCTTGGTCTATAAAAGGGCCTTGGATAATCCCCTTTAAATCATCACTTACTATACAACCAAAATCTAAACAAATTGTCAATATAATATGTTTTATTATTATTTTTATTAGTATTAAATTTCTAATTTAAATTCTATATAACTATTTACAGGTTGCTTTAAGTCTGATAGTAATTATAGTGTTTTCCGTGCAGAAACCCTTACTTTAAATAATATTGTCATTTAATAAAGCCTCATTTTTGTGTCATCCCTCAAGTAAATTGTCGTTGCCTCTCTTTAAATATATCATATTATTTTATTGCTTTTACTTTATATAAACCCTTCTTTCCTATTCCCCTTTTCCTCCTCTTCTTCTCTCCCTTTTTCTTCCTTCTTCTAGACAACCAACCGACAAGTGGGAGCCTTTCCAAACAATGACGATGATTGATACTTGCGATGAACGACATAGCGCACGTACCACCCAGCAAAAAAGAAACTTTTGCCACGACTGTGTTTTGAACTTGGGTTCGATCTATTAGGTATATATTAAATCAATTCATCTATTATTTTTAAGTGATTTTCCGATGACTATAGTAAGTTAACCTTTGCACCTCTCACTCATATTACTATATTTTTACTGCAATAAAAGTGTTTGTGGCTTAATTGCTGATTCACTGAGCGTAAGTGTTCATTAATTTTTAATTTTTTTTTCCTAGTTGACCATAATAGAGTAAACCTCTTAGTCCTAGAAGACAATTAATAATTATTAAATTATTAAATTAATTTTGTTTATATTTTTTGTATATTGGTTGACCATAATAGTACTCAGTACTTAGTCTCAATTTTACCATCATATAAATTTTTGGTATTAATTATTTTGGTTGACTTATAAAAACCTTTATTTGTTGGTCCCATTTTAATTAAGGAATATTTCTTAATAAATAATTGTAATTACATATGTTTTTATTACTTTTTTTTGATTAATTTATTTTTGATAAAAATTAAATTTTTTTTTTTTAAAAATTCAATAAATTTTATTTTGAAATAACAATTTGAATCATTAAAAAAAATTTTTTTTGATATTAACAGTTTAAATGTCCAATAGTTTGGCTAGAAGCATGGATAACTTACATGTGGATGAGATTGAAGTGGATAATGACACTGAATCTGTAGGTTCTTCTAAATTAACTTACAGAAATGATTCAGCTGACAAAAAACCTTCAGGACGTGGAAATGGCAAGAGAAGTGGTAAACCCCCCTGACAAAACACCTCTGAAAGAAGTAAAACTTCTAATAAATCAGGACAATCAACTCAAAGGTATAAAAATAAAAAAGATACCTCTAACCTAACAAGTAAACAATCTTTCCAGTCACATCAAAGAACTGAAGGCAGAAAGCATGAAGTACAAGGCAAGGGTAGACACACTCTGGCAGCAAATGCAGGAATAATTAAATCCCAAACAGGCTCAAACTCCTCATTTCCCAGCCTCTCAGCCCAATCAGGTACCCAGCTCCTTCACGCAAAATCAAAGCACTCTGCAAGTGGAACAGTGGAAATGGGACTACTTGATGAGCCATTACCAGCAGAATGCTCAGCAACCAGCTCAACACCCTGGCCCATCCAGGACACAAACCTACCATCCATCTCCTCAGCCCCATCCTTATCAGGGAGGCAGAAGAAAGAAGGAACAGGGGAATTTTCCTCCCTTACCATGGTAAGTAATTTGTTTGATAAACATGTTGGCATGTATAATAACAAAGCTTCTTCAGGTAATCTTGTGGATTCTGATGAAAGAACAGTTAAACCTTTAAAAAGAAAACTTCCTTTAATGAGTAGCCCCAATTATGTAATTAGCAAATTATCATTTGATGAACCTTTACATTTGACTTCTACTTCTTTAATTAATCCTTCTCTTGCAATTAAGAATTATTCTGTTTCCCCTGAAGGCTATACCTTAATTGAGAAAACTTCTGAAGAAATATTGAAAGATACCCTTGATTTTAATGTTGTGAAAGACAAACATTTGAGAGATGTGTTAATCCATGAGAGTGATAGATTAAATAATTTGCACTTGCATTGTAAAGTAAGTTCTTCTGTACAGGATACAGCTTATTTTAAAATCAAAGAAACCTTGAATATTGTTCTTAGCCAACAAAAACAAATAAGAAGTGACCATAGAGCTATCTCAGATAGAAATATCAGTCTACTTAAGACCTTGAGTGAATTGAAACCCCTTATTGAGGAAAATCATTCATTAAAAAGTGAAATAAAATCTCTACAAAATGAGTTTAAAAAGCTAAAAAATGATTTCCATGCACTAAGTGCCAAACACACAGTTTCTGAGGACAGAAATGTTTTATCTCTTGCAAAAGTAAATGACCAGATGTCTGAAATTCCAAGGATAAGAAACTATGTGTCTGACCTGCAGGAAAAATTTTCAACCTTAACCATCAATAATTATGGTATAAATGAGAATGCTGCCCATAAGCTGCATAAAAATAAGGAAAAAGAACCTGAGCAGAGTTCCTCCTTTCTTCCTCATATTTCAGCCATTAAACAAACTGAAAATGAGTCTGTAAAATCTTTTGCTACTAGCAAAAAATCTTGTGATGGTCATGTACCACCTGTTTCTGTAAATAATGAAATTTCTGAACACCTGGCTAAACTTCAGGAATTATTAATGATGAATAATTCAAACCAAAAAATGAACCATCTCAGTAGTCAGAAAAATTGGCCTAAATTGGACCAATATCCTACCTTTGATGGTGATTCTTCTTCTGATTGGCAACACTTTATCCAAAGAATTGATAATTTAAAGAGATCTTATAAACTACCTGATGAGGAAATTTTTTCTAAGCTAATTTCTTTATTTTCCAATGTAGCCTTGATGTGGTATGAATCTGTCCTTTTGGATAACAATCATTATACATGGAATGATTGGAAATCATTGATTGAGAATCAGTTTGGTGGTTCAAAATTCAGGTTAGCTCAGCAAAGACTGTATGAGAATACTAGATATGTATCCTCCTCTGTTGAAAAGCCCATTGTTTTTCTTATGAAAGTAACAAAAATCCTTAGAGAAATTGATCCAAAGATGGATTATGATATTTGGAGAGATAAAATTTTGTATGAATTACCAAATTCTCTTAGAGATTTAATTGTAACTAGAACTGAGCATGTAAGGGAAAATTCTTCTTTCATTAATATATGTAATGAGGTACTACTCAACCATAGATATGAACCAAAGAATTACCTTGGTAAATCTTATCATATACAAAATAAACCTTCTACAAAGTCCCCATAAAAATCTGGTAAACCCTCTGCCCCAGTTGCACCTAAAAAATATGCAACAAATACTTGTTATAAATGTAACAAACCATGGCGAAAGGGTCATGTTTGTGAAAAGAAAATTCATCTTGTTGAACAAAATGAAGACACTGATGAAGCTGAAATTGATGTCAATAATTCTTCTAGTGACTGTGAAAGTAATATCTCCTATGACAATGACTCTGTTAAAGATGTTTTGATGTTAGAACAGGATGTCTATTATTTAGATAATATATCTGAAGAATGTGTATTGGATTTATCTTCAGTGGAAAATGCTGAAATAATTAAAGATATTAATAACAATTCTATAGCCATATCCCCTTTGAAAGCACCTGTTATCATTAATGGTAAAAATGTTGATGTAGTTCTGGACTCTGGTGCTGGAGGAAGTGTTGTGTCTGAAAAAGCTTTAGCTTCAGTAGATAAGGATTATTTGAGTAAATTATTACCTATAACTTCTGAAAAGTGGAGATGGTATGGTTCTACTTTAATTCCTATTGGCAAATACAAAACCTCTGTATTCTTCGAATATAATGGTGGTTTTGTCAGAGCTATTTGTGAATTTGTTTTCATGAAAAATTATAATTTAAGCAATTGTTTTTTTATGGGTAATGAAATTTTAACCATGTTTGGTGTGAAATTGGACCCAGAAAATAATTGCTTCACCTTGGGATTGAATGGCAAAAGGAAATTCAAAATTTCCTCTTCTAGAAAACCTTCTGGGCATCTGTTAAAGTCTTTTAACTCACTGATGCAGTGTAAAGGCAGACCAACAATTGAAATGGATTATTTATTAAATGAAATAAATACTTCTTCTTTTGGTGATAAGTTAACTAGTGAACAAAAGGATTATATAATTGCCTCAATTACCTCTTTCCCTATGGCTTTTGCTCATGGTTCTCATGTCTTAGGAAGTGTTCAGGAAGAAATGAAAATTACTTTATCCTGTAATTTGAGTGATATTCCTCCTAGTCTTAAGAAAAAACCATATCCTGCTTCTCCAACAAAAAGAAAGGATATTGAAGATAATATTGCAACACTATTAAAAATGAATATCATTGAGAAAGTGGATGTCACCCCCAAATATTGTGTCATCTCCCTGGTTTTATTTTCTTATGAAAAAGATAAGGCTAGATTATGTGGAGATTACAGAGTATTAAACACTTATACTTTTGATGATATTTATCCTTTACCCAGAATTAATTCAATACATGCTACCTTGCAAGGTGAAAAATTTATTAGTTGTCTGGATGGAAATAAAGGGTATCATCAAGTTCCAGTTGAGAAAAAGTCTCAAAATTTTTGCTTATTGCTACTCATATGGGAATATATAAGTATGTTAGAATGCCATTTGGACCTAAGAATGCCCCTTCAGTTTTTCAAAAAGTCATGGATAACACTTTCCATCAGGAAATAATTGAGGGATGGCTCATGGTGTATATTGATGATATCATAGTTTTTTCTAAAACTTTTGATGAACTTATTGTTCATTTAAATAGGGTTTTCCAAAAAATGGATGAAATCAATATGACTTTGTCCTTGAAAAAGTGTAAATTTGGTTTTCAATCTTTGAAAGTCCTTGGCCATGTTGTGTCAGGCCTACAAATTTGTGTAGACCAAAAAAAAGTTGCTGCAATTCAAAATGTGAAAGCACCAACTTCTGTAAGAGAAATCCAAAGTTCTTTGGGTATGTGTGGCTATTATAGACAATATATTAAAAATTATCAAGTCATAGCCTTGCCTCTTACCAAACTAACTAGGAAAGATGTTGCATTCATCTGGAATATTGACTGTCAAAAAGCTTTTGATACATTAAAATGTTGCTTAATCACAGCCCCTATCTTAGCTCTTCCAGATTTTAACAAACCATTTGTCCTGTATACAGATGCTATCTTTGTTGGTCTGGGTGCTGCCCTTCACCAGAAACAAATTATTAATGATAAATCCTCAGAGTTTGTAATTTTTTATATTTCAAGAACCTTGAGAAATAGTGAATTGAAATATGGTGCCACTCAATTAGAGTGCTTAGCAGTTGTTTGGGCTCTTTAGAAGCTTCATTACTATCTATATGACCAAAAGTTTGAATTGGTAACTGACTGTAGTGCTGTGAAGTCCCTCTTAAACCTGAAAACACCTAATAGACATATGTTCAGGTGGAAACTTGCTTTTCAAGAATACAGAGGACGGATGACAATTATCCATAGGGCTGGAAATGCTCACTCCAATGTTGATATGCTGTCCAGATTGCCTCTGACAAATAATGACTCAAATCCGGCTTATGTACCTGAAGATGATACTGTTCATATCCATGGTATATTTATAGTTGGTATGGAAGAGGATTTATTACAATTAATACTGGATTCATATGATAAGGATTCTGATTTAAATAAATTGGTTATTATCTTAAATGATCCTAAGAATGCTTCAATTCAAGCATTAATAAAAACTCTTCCTGCAAAGTACCAAAATGCTTTAAATAAAGGAAAGTTCTCTATTGAAGATGGTTATATATATTATAGAAGGAAGCTTACCAATGTAATTGTTATTCCTCCTTCAATGAAAGAAACTATCCTCAAACTTTGTCATGATGACATATTAGCTGGTCATTTTGATCTTGAAAAAACATTGATTAGAATCAAAAACACTGCATGGTGGGCTAATATGTCTGAAGACACAAAATTATATGTGGAATCTTGTGATTCCTGCCAAAAATCTAAAAGGTTGACAGGTAAAAGAGCAGGGTTATTAAAACATATTGAAGCACCTGATGCACCTTGGCAAATAATTAACATGGATTTTGTCACGTGTCTTCCTGTTGCAGGTAAAGACAGCTATAAATCTTGTTGGGTAATAGTAGATAGATTCACAAAAATGTGCAAATTTATTCCCACCCACAAAGATGTGTCCACCAAAGAATTAGCTTTCTTATGGTGGTCTTACATTTTTAATATTATTGGTTTTCCAAAAGCCATTATCTCTGATAGAAATCCACAATTTACTTCTGAGTTTTGGACCTCTTTAATGGATATTTGTGGCTGTGAGTTAAAGTTGTCTACAGCTCACCATCCTCAGACTGATGGTCTAGCTGAGAGAATGATTCAAACTCTGGAAGATATGATTAGAAGGTATTGTGCCTTTGGTTTAGAATATAAAGACAATGACAGATTTACTCATGACTGGGTCACTCTATTGCCTGGTCTTGAATTTGCATATAATATCACTGTTCATTCTGTCACTGAGAAAAAGCCTTTTGAGCTTTGGCTAGGTTATGTCCCAAATACTCCTGCTCAGATTCTCAATAATAAATTACCTAAGTTGGAACTACACCCTGGTGTAAAGTCTTTTATGCAAATGCAACAGCTATGCAGGTAACATGCTCAAAGCTGTATTGAAAAAGCATTTGAATATGAAAAGAAAAGATGGGATAAATCCCATAAAGAATACACATTTAACAAGGGTGATGAAGTGTTGATATCTACTGTCCATTTCAATTTACAAAGTAACAACAAATTAAAAGATCCTTTTGTAGGACCATTTGTTTTTAAAAGAATGGTTGGAGATAATGCAGTAGAAGTTGTATTGTATTCTCCATATGATAGAAAACATCCTGTTTTTCCCATTTCTTTAATTAAGCCTTATACTTCAAACAGTAACTTATTTCCCAGAAGAAGAGGAAGACCTAAGAAAAACCCTCAGGAAGTCACAGAAACTGCAGAAATTGATAAAATTCTCAATGATAGAATTATCACTTCTGAAAGAGGTACTGAATATTTATTGAGATATAAAAACAAATCATCTGAAAATGATGCATGGATACCTGGCAAGGAGATTTCAAATCTTCCTACTCTGTTAAAAAAGTACAAAAAGAAAAAATCTTAGCATTTATTTTATTATTTTTTTAGAGTGAGGGAGTGTCAGCCAGGCTATACCAGGAGCCCAGAAAATTATATTTTAATTTATTGGACCTGAAAGAGGGTGTAAGAATTGTATTTTATGTGTATAAATTAATATTTTATTGCATAATAAAATTATATAAGTATCTTATTAATAATAAGTGTTATATTAATTTGATTGTTATAAAAATTTTTATACATTTAAATTAATCTTAAATATATTTTATATTCTACAAATAATGGCGCATTTTTATGTATTTAATAATTATAAATTAATAATTAATTAATTACAAAAACATATATTATAATTATATAAGTAAAATTGACTTATAATGTAATTAAGTTTATTAATTAATTTTTTATATATTAAATAAAACTTTATATATTATTAAGCAATAATATTGGGCGCTTCTTTTGACCCTTATTTGTGTCAGGAAAAATTATTAAATAAATTATAATACTTATTTAATAACATAGTATTAAAATCCCCATTTTAAATTAAAAATAACACTAAATTAATTATCTGTTTCATTTAAACTAATTATTGAATTAATTAAATAGTTAAAACAATTACTTAAAATTTCTTTAAACTGAATTGAATTTATTCCATGAATTTCGGCGTGAAAATAATTTTATTTGTTTTACTTAAAACCTTTACATGTCACTATAATATCTGTTTTTGATTATTTTTACTCATTGTTCTCATGTTTCAGACTTACTTGGTTAATGATTATTTTAATTAAGTGTTTTGTGATGTTATGGTGGGAAAAGGATTAATTACTCACGGGTTTTAGTAAATGGTGTCATATTTTTCTCTTGATAGTCATGTTTCATTTTCTATTCTGTTATCTCTTGTTTTAGCTATTCCTAATTTGTATTTATTGATTGGTGGCGCTTCAGGGGTCCCTTGGTCTATAAAAGGGCCTTGGATAATCCCCTTTAAATCAGCACTTACTATACAACCAAAATCTAAACAAATTTTCAATATAATATGTTTTATTATTATTTTTATTAGTATCAAATTTCTAATTTAAATTCTATATAACTATTTACAGGTTGCTTTAAGTCTGATAGTAATTATAGTGTTTTCCGCGCAGAAACCCTTACTTTAAATAATATTGTCATTTAATAAAACCTCATTTTTGTGTCATCCCTCAAGTAAATTTTTGTTGCCTCTCTTTAACTATATCATATTATTTTATTATTTTATTTCTTTTACTTTCTATAAACCCTTATTTCCTATTCCCCTTTTCCTCCTCTTCTTCTCTCCCTTTTTCTTCCTTCTTCTAGATGACCAACTGACATTTTTAGTATTAATATAACTATAAACTTTTAAATAGAATCATTTGAAATTAAGATTATATTTTTTATTTCACTTCTAACCTGTCATGAGGACGGTGTTAGGGAATAAAAATATGAAGGACATTAATTTTATATATTTACTTAATTTACTTATTTTAATTATTTAATTTATTATAAGTGAATTATAAATTGAATATAATATAATTAATAAAATAAGAATTAATGGCATGGCTTCATCCCAGTAAATAATTAATTATTTTACTGGGTAAGTCTAGTAGCCTGGCTGACAATTCTTGTCATATTTTTTCTTTGACTTCACTCATGAAATCATTGAAAGATAGTATTTTGGATTCCTTCACTTGGTTAATTATCTTTTTAAATTGATTTACTTATTTTTTTATGAATAAAATGAAAACTTGGTAATCCTTAACCCCTTCCAAATTAAATTTCAGGGGGGGTATTGCCAAATTTTCAAATAGGATGTGTAAATTTCTTGATTTGAAAAAATTTTGGAGTGAAATATAAATAAAAAAAGAAAAAAAACTATTCAGAAAATTTTTTCATTAAGAAGTCAATTTCCTCAACTGATTTATTAGCTCTAATGAATTTTATCAAGAAAACTTTCAAAAAAATGGAATGAAATATAAACAAAAAAAATAAAAAAAATCTAGTTATCAAACATTTACATTAAGAAGTCAATTTCCTCAACAGATATATTAAATTTAATACATTCTATCAAGAAAAGTTTCTAAAAAAATTTGTAATAAAATATGAACAAAAATAAGAAAACTAGTCATCAAACATTTTCATTAAATTTTCAATCTCTTCAACAGATTTATTAGCTTTAACACATTCTATCAAGAAAACTTTCTTTTTTGAAAAATCTTCAAGTTGTTACTTGAGTTTCATTTGATCCAATAGGAAATTTTACTCAATAGCCTTATCCTCCAAGTCATGTTCTCTCTCATCCCTCTTTAAAGAAAGCTCAAATTTCCTCTCCTATGCTAGCTTCAGACTTGCTTGCTTAAGGATCCTCATTTCATTAATTAGCCATTTTAGAAATAAAAAAATAAAACAACTAGACAAGAAATGAAGCTCACTGGAGTGAGATCAGTTTGATTTGTATTGCCATAAGGATCCATTGAAAATATATCTTGAATGGTGGAAGTAAAATGAGGGGAGGCTTGAGTAGAAGAGGAAGGAAAAAGATTTCTTTTGACATCATGTTTGGAGATATCATCTTCTCCATCAAACATGTTTGCAGGATTAACTTTGGCCTGCTCTCCAAATATTGAATCCATCTCTTTATAGTAAGGACATAAAAAATCAAGTTTATCATCTATGGGTTTGATGCACTTACTGATATCATGGTAAGTAATACCCAAACCAGCGGAAGATAAAAGAGTCTTAGCCTTCTTTTATTTGGCTCAATAGCTCTTGAATGGTTCAGAAATATGTTTAGGTAATAGATCAATCCTTCCCTTTGTCTTATTTTATAATTCATTGGTCATTAGAAGATATCCATTGATTTTTGATGCAGGGGGCTGTCCTACTTTAGTTGCATTCTCGATACCAAAACAAGAATCATAATTAGTTTTAATTTTCTGCCAGTTGATAAGTATTAGATGATCATCTTTTTTTATTCAAATGGTCTTTGATTTTTCAGCTGAGAGGATGAAAGATAGAGTAATGAGATTTTAAGAGGAAATGAGGGAAGGCTGCCTTTGAGAAGATCTATGATGAAAAGGAATGTTGAGATATTTGAAGATGAAAAGGAGAAGAAACAAACAGATGAGATGGGGAGGGGTTTTGAATATATAGAATGAATAGACAGGATGGGAGTAGGAAGCAAGATATGGAGGCTTTCACATCCAGAAAGTTGTCCAAGATGTGGTTATGAAAAATTGAGGACAAAAATGTCAGATAGAGGCAAACATTGACACCTAAAGGGTCTAATAATCCAATTATTAGCAAAAAGAATTACAGAAGATAATTGTGTTATGATGATTTTTATCCACAATTAGGGATCAGGATTTTTTTTTCCAGGATCAGAAATTATTAATTTCAGAAGATTCTTATCCATTAGCCTTGGGGATAGTGGATAAGGATTGAATAATGTTAATGTGGCCATGGCAAACTTAGCACATCTCCATTCAACATCTCACAATAATGAGGCGCAATCAACAGATGCAATAAACATCAATAATAATGACGAACATAATGCTTTGCAACAAATAAATGAAAGACAAGAAATATTGGTTAAAAGAATAAATAAATTAATTGACAAAAAGGTAAAAGTTATAAGGTGGCATGGAAAGATAAGAGATAAACATTTTAACTTAAGGCGTGCAATTAGAGATTACTATAAATCAAAAGGTAGAAGACTAATTAATAATGAAACACATAAAGAAAAGGTAACAACCGTATACACATTCAAAGGTAAGAAAAGTAATAAGCGAAAGGCTATGGATTATAGAAAAGCAAATGTTAAAAAGATAAAAGGAGAATATAAAGTGTGGTATAGAAAAGAAAGAATAGTAATAGCATGTAGTTTGAAATGCTATAAGAGAAAAGCCTGTAACTATCATGTGCATTTCAGAAAACAAGAATATAAATAAGCACGCACTTGAGTAACATATTTTAGTTAGTTGTAAATAATTATATATTATATTGTTTATTGTTTATATTGAAATTATAAGTATTATATTTATCAAATTTAACACATTATCAGTACCAAATCTGGTATAGTACAAACTCGTTCGTTAATAAAACAGAATGTCGGAACCTGGAAATGTCACTCATAATACTCATCCGCGTTGTCTACTCAATGAGAACAACTATTTCGTTTGGTCTACAATTTTGGAGGCAGAGTTGGATAACATTAACTGTTTAGACTACGTCAATGGAAAAGCTTGCGACAAAGTAGAAGAAAGGAAAAGAAAATCGTACAATCTAATCATCCGTCACCTCAACGACGATCATGTAGCTGTCATTGCGAGTGAATTGTTTGGCGAAAATAAAGGAAACGGATTGAAGGCCTGGGAGCTCCTCAAAGACAAGTATGCTGGCGGAGACGCTCAGGGAAGAAGATTAGCATTCAATGAATTATTAACCATTGAATACACTAATGCCAGTCAATTTGTCAAGGATGTCAGAGCCATCAATAGCAAGATTAAACTCACCGGACTAAAAGTAGATGACGAAGTTCTTTCGCTCCAAGTTTTGCACAAGTTGCCAAGGGAGTACGAGTCGTTCATCCGTATCTTGATCCAAGGGGACGAAGTACTCGGTTTAGAGGAAGTTTTGAAACGCCTTGAGAAGGACAGCAAACAATTTGCCCTTAAAAAAGAAGATAATGTCGCCATGGTAGCAGCCCCGAACCAAAAGAGAAACATCAAATGTTATAATTGCGGCATTATGGGTCATGCAGCTAAAGAGTGCAGAAAAGCTTGGACAAAATACAAGTATGCTCCTCCTAAGAATGCTTCAGTTGCCGAAACAAGTGAAGAAAAGGAGGGGACCGCAGTTGCATTCCTAGGAAAGAGGATTCAAAGCAGCGAAGAGAGAGGTAGTCAGCCCCCGAATAAAAGAAAGATCATTGACTGGGAGTTGGAGATCTTCGGTGATAAAGAAGAGGAAGAGTTCTTGTATGGAAAGAACGATGACGGCGAAGACAGTGACGTTGAAATATTGGTTGGTGACCAAGAGCTTCCGATATTCACATATTTTGGAGCTATGGAAGCTAACCTATGTCTTGATTCCAGTAATGAAATATTGCTAGATTCAGGTGCCTCGGAGTATATGTTCAACAAGCGAGAGGATTTCTCAAAGTTTCAAGATTTCAAAGGTAAGGTAAATATTGGGGAAGTAGGTAGAACTGTTGAGATTAAAGGAAAGGGAGAAGTAGAGTTATACAATCCTGAGAATAATAAGAAAATTGTCTTCAGTAATGCATACTATATTCCTGACTTACCTTATAGTTTAATCTCGCAAGTCCTCTTGTGGAGAAAAGGAGCCCAGGTAGTTAAAATGAGAGATGAAAAGTTTCAAGTTGTCGTGAACAGTAAGGTGATAATGGGAGGATCAATTAAGAACAATCTCCCAGTATTAAAACTCGAACGAAATAAGTTTAGCGCGCAGGTCACAATTGAGGACCATAAGAGACTCGGGCATATGGGAGAAGGAGTTGAGTGTGACACCTGTAAGAAAGGAAAACTAACCAGAAAACCATTTAAGAAAGAAAGAAATCGGACAGAAGTGCCAGGAGAAGAGATATCAGTGGATATTATGGGGCCTATTACACCCGAATCTTTGGGAAAATCTAAGTTTGCGTTAACAGTGGTAGACACAGCCACAAGATTTGTCTGGATAAGATGTCTAAAGTATAAGAGTCAAGCCGAATGTGAAATAAAAGGTATAATCAGTGCACTAGATAGACAGAAAGGAATTAAAGTAAAAAGAATTGTTAGTGACGGCGGGGGAGAATTTACTAGTAACAAATTTACACAATGGCTTAGGGAACAAGGAATTACTCACCTAATCACAACCCCGAACACCCCACAGAACAACGGAACCGCCGAAAGAATGAATCGAACAATAGTGGAGAAGGCTAGAACAATGATACTAGAGTACCAACTACCAAAATTTTTATGGGCAGAAACTATAACTATGGCTGCATTTTTGTACAATAGAACTAGTAAAAATGAGCCACTTAAAAGTTTAATGGGGGAGAATCCGAGAACTGATAACATTATAGAGTTCGGACGAGAAGTGTATTATAGCATTCACCACTATCAAAAGATAGGTAAATTAGATGCAAGGTGCGAAAAGGGTATAATAGTCGGGATGGATGAAGGAGAAAGGAGCATTTACCGAATATGGGATAAAGAAAAAGGAATAATTGTTAGATCCCGAGATGTAACATTAAGAAAGAATGATGAAGAAACATACCTTACACCCATGAATACAATCGAGGCAATTGAAGAAGAAATACAAGAACCAACTAAACCGGAGATCAGAAAGTCGACAAGAGAAAGAAAAGTGCCGGAGAGATATGGGAACCTAGAAACATATGTAGCTGATCAAGACAGAACGACAGAACAAATTAAAGAAGAGAACACCCTGGAAGCAATGTTTACAGAAACTTTTGTAAGAGAGAATCTGATTATTCCAGACAGCTATCATGAAGCAAAAAGATCAGGAGAATGGATGAATTGGAAGAAGGCAATCTTTGATGAGTACGATTCAATAATTGAAAATGGAGTGTTTGAGATAATACCAATAGAAAACAGAGATAAAAGCAAAACAGTGATCACGACAAGATGGGTACTCAATAAGAAATTTAATGCAGAAGGACAGTTACAAAGGTACAAGGCAAGATGTGTAGCCAGAGGCTTCAAGCAAAAAGAAGGAATAGACTTTGAAGAAACATTTTCGCCTACAGGACGACTCAGTACAATGAGATTTTTGTTAAATTACGCAGCATCAACAAACCAAAAACCGCGACAAGCAGACTTTGTCACAGCATATCTAAACACAAAACTTGAGGAAGAGGAGGCTGTATTCATTAAGATTCCTGAAGGTTTCACTGAATGGCTACGAGAGACTAAGCAAGAGAGTTACAATAATCATTACAAAGAGGAACTAATAGAGCACCCAGATAAATTTATTATAAAACTAAAGAAAACATTGTATGGATTGAAGCAGGCAGCGAGGGGGTGGTATTTAACCATGACAGCATGGTTCATCAAAAATGGCTATCGCATTAGTGATGCAGATCCCTGCCTCTTCATCCATACAGGTGGTGATCTAGCCTTTGCGTGGGTGGACGATTTAATTTTAGTGGGCGAAAATAGTGAGGAATTAATTAAAAGGCTTAAAGAAACATTCAAAATTAAAGATTTAGGCATAGTGCAGCATGTACTTGGAATCAAAGTAATAATAGAAAATGACGGCAGCATTTTCCTATCACAAGAACACTATATTAAAAACTTAATACAAGCATATGACTTAGAAGAGGCAAATATTAATGGAACCCCAATGAAATCAAATGAAAAACTAGAAGCATCTACTAGCGAGGAACATGAAGTATTTAAAACGGAAAACAAGGACTATAGATCGGCTATCGGATCACTCAACTATCTGTCACAATGCACGAGACCTGACATAGCTTATAGCGTAGGAATCTTGTCTCAATTCTTAGATAAACCGAATCACTCACATTGGGCAGCATTTAAAAGGGTTCTAAGATACTTGAAAGGAACACAAATGTGGGGAATATATTATAAGCAAGAAAATGAAATTCTCAGAGGGTTTGTAGATTCAGGATGGGCCGAGAATGAAAATCGGAAATCAGTTAGCGGGCATGTATTCATGATAAACAACAGTGCAGTCTCTTGGCGAAGTAAAAAGCTTGGGGCTGTAAGTACGTCATCATCCGAAGCAGAATACCGAGCATATCTAGCGGCAGGACAAGAGGCAGTATGGTGGAGGAAAATATTAACGGAAATAGGAAAAGAATGCTCTAGACCAACAGTAATAGAATCTGATAACCAAAGCGCAATAAAGAAAGGAAAAAACCCAGCTTTTCACTCCAGAACTAAACACATAGAAACGCATTACAACTATGTAATGGACTTAATTAAAAACAAAGAAATATTCATTGAATATATCCCCACTAACGAAATGGTAGCAGATATATTTACTAAACCTCTAGACCGAATAAAACATTTCAAATTTATGAGAAAAATGGGATTAGAGAATTATGAGATGATGAATGGAAGGGGGTGTGTTAATGTGGCCATGGCAAACTTAGCACATCTCCATTCAACATCTCACAATAATGAGGCGCAATCAACAGATGCAATAAACATCAATAATAATGACGAACATAATGCTTTGCAACAAATAAATGAAAGACAAGAAATATTGGTTAAAAGAATAAATAAATTAATTGACAAAAAGGTAAAAGTTATAAGGTGGCATGGAAAGATAAGAGATAAACATTTTAACTTAAGGCGTGCAATTAGAGATTACTATAAATCAAAAGGTAGAAGACTAATTAATAATGAAACACATAAAGAAAAGGTAACAACCGTATACACATTCAAAGGTAAGAAAAGTAATAAGCGAAAGGCTATGGATTATAGAAAAGCAAATGTTAAAAAGATAAAAGGAGAATATAAAGTGTGGTATAGAAAAGAAAGAATAGTAATAGCATGTAGTTTGAAATGCTATAAGAGAAAAGCCTGTAACTATCATGTGCATTTCAGAAAACAAGAATATAAATAAGCACGCACTTGAGTAACATATTTTAGTTAGTTGTAAATAATTATATATTATATTGTTTATTGTTTATATTGAAATTATAAGTATTATATTTATCAAATTTAACAAATAATAATGCATTATCCCACCTCTTATACTCCAATTTCTATTTCTAATTCCTGCTCCCAAACTCATCACATCCATGATTGACTTTTCAATAAGTCACATGACATATAATTGCAGACTCCATCCTTATCTCTCTCTTCACTCTATGCTACTTAATTTTGGTGGTAAAAAAATAACATTTTTTTCTATCTACACACCCCATCTGCTCAATTGGTGGCAAATTCCCACTTCCCAATCATCACCTAAACCTTCTACCAACAACCTTTTCTACCAAAAATAAAAAAGCACCTCTCAACTGGAAAGCAACTTCACTCAGCTATGAATGCTATCACTTCAACTTTAGATTCTGACTCTGATTCTGACTCTGGTTTCAAAGACACTTTAGCTTATATGTCTTTTCAAAAATCTTTATGAAGAAGAGGATCCTGAAGCTGCACCAGCTCTCCCCTCCCTTGAATCACAAAACATTCTTTCCACTGGCATATTCTCTGTCATTATGCCAATCACCCTCTAACATTTCTAAACACAACCCTTTTAATTTTTTTAATACCTTCCAAATGTTCAAATTTTGTGCTTTGTTCACTTGGTTAGTTTTTTTTTTGTTTGCATAATAATTTTTATTTTGAATTTATCGTGAATGTCTCTTTTTTGGATGTCTCATTTGATTTCATTCACCAGCTCAACATGAAATCACATATTTTCTACAATTGCATAATTTTTCACTGTTTCTTTTTTTTATTCATCCCTCATATCCTTTTTCTTCTCTCCTCAAACATCCCTCAAAAAATTTGGTTTTATTTATTTTCTCATCTCATCTCTTCAGGTAAGTCATTTTATTCATTTTTTTTGATTTTTTGTTTGCTAATTATCAAAAAAAAAATTCTTTTTTTCTTCTAAGTTGTTCTTTTTTTTGGCTTTCAAGGTTCAAACTAACTCTTTTTTTTTGTTATTTCTCTCCCTCTTTTCTATTTTTTACCCTCCATCACTCCCTCTTTATCCCTCCTTGGCCTGGTCTTTATTCCACCTTTCCCCCCTCCTTGGTATCCTCATTCCCCCTTTTTCACCCTCCTTGTCCTTCTAAATCCCCCCTTTTCCCCCCATTGGTCCTCTCAATGTCCCCTATTTTCCCCTCTTAGGTGTCCTCAAGACCCCCTTCTTCTTTTTCCCCCCTTAGGCACCCTCATGTACCCCCTTTTCACCCCTTTGGTCTCCTGAAAACCCCCCTCTTTGCTTCCACACCTCCTTCCCTCCTCCCCTTCATTACTTAAAAATTTTCTAAAAATTCATTGAGCTAATGAAAAAGTGGTGACAATCATTAATTAAAATAACAAATTTCTAAAGACTTGTTAAGTTATGAAGGGAGGGGGGAGGGGGGGAGGGTTCAGGAGACCAAAGGGGGTAAAGTGGAAGTGTCTGAGGACATCAAAGGGGACAAAAGAGGGGGTTGAGGACACCAAAAAGAGGAAAATAGGTGGGATATTGAGGACATAAAAAGGGAAAATTGGAGGATTAAGATAGAAAGAAATGCAAAAATAATTAATAATTTTTGTTTCTGAATTTTTTTATTATATATTTCAAAAAAATAGATTTGAAATCATCATCAAAATGTCTGGAATAATGTCAAAGTCCTCATCACTCTCATCATCTTTGAACCCTTTTTCTGAATTGAAGCTTACAATTTCTAATAAGAAGGCAAAATCTTATAAAAAACAAATTTTAATTCAAAAGAAACAAATTTGTAAAGCCTTCCTTGGTTCTTTGGAAAATCTGTCATACTTCAAAACTAGGATATGTAAAAAAAGATTATCCCAATTCATTATCAGAAAGTATCAAGTACTTAACTGCTAGTGGAAAGGAAATTGGTGTTGTGGGTGTTTGTGATGGATACAAACCTCAATTTATTAGGGGGTATCAATGTTGACCGATCCGCAATTAAATTAATTGCGGAAAATAATCCTTATACCCCAATTATCTTCCGCAATTATTTTTGCTAATAATTGGGTTATTAGACACTTTACGTGTCAATGTTCACCTCTTATCCGACATTTATTTACTCAATTTTCCATAACCACATCTTGGACAACTTTCTGGATATCCCAGCCTTCTACCTTGCTGCGCACTTCCATTCTCATCCCATCCTGTTCATTCTATCCGCTCAGAATTTCTCCCCATTTCATCTATTTGATTCTTCTCCTTTTCATCTCGCTATCTCATCTGCTTGTTTCTGCTCCTTTTCATCTTCATTTATAATAACATGCCTCGTCATCCTAGATCTTCTCAAAGGCAGCTATCACCCAGTTGTTCTTCAATTCCCACTACTTCCTCTTTTCCCCGCTCAGCCAAGAAATCAAAGACTGTTCAATTAAAAAAAGATGATCATCTCATTCTTATCAACTGGCTGAAAACCAAATCTAACTATGATTCTTGTTTTGGTACTGAGTATGCCACTAAAGTAGGACGGCCCCCCACATCAAAAGTTAATGGCTATCTTCTAATGGCAAATGAATTACGCAATAAGACCAAGGGAAGGATTGATCTTTTGCCTAAACAGATGTCTGAACGCTTCAAGCATTATCGAGCAAAATACAAGAAGGCAAAGGCTCTTTCATCTTCCACTGGTTTTGGGGTTACTGACATTGATATAACTAAGGGTATAAAATCCATAGACAATAAACTTGATTCTTTATGTCCTTACTTTAAAGAGATGGATGCAATTTTTGGAGAGCGAGCCGATGTTAATCCTGTAAACATGTTGGATGGAGAAGATCCTATCTCCGAACATGATGTCGAAGCAAATCTTTTCCCATCCTCTTCCTCCACTCAAGCCTCCCCTCTTCTAAATTCTACGAATCTAGATAGCTTTGCTATTGATCCTATTGGCGATTTAACCCAACCCAATCTAACTCAGGTCTGTTTCTTTTATCTTATCAATTCTATTTTTTTATTTACTTATAATTTTCTTATTTCTTAAAAGGCTGATGAACAAACCCAGGATCCTCAATCAACTGAGTCTGAAGCTAGTGACAATGATGAGGAGGAAAATGCTACGTTGAACAAAAAGAGAAGGTCTTCAACTAGTCTAAATTTCCTCTCCCAAAGAAGACGAAAAAGTGATACTTCATCACAAACACCTTTTTCTTCGATGGAACAGTTTTTAGAGAAACGTGATGCTGGTAAGTGATATCATACCTCTTATTACTTTACTCTGCTTTTCTTCTACTTTATGTTAATTTTTATTCTCACTCTAGAACAAGTGGAAATTGCTAAAGAGACACTGAGCTTTGAAAAGAAGAAATACGAGCTCTCTTTAAGGAGGGATGACAGAGTACAAGATTTGGAAGAGAGGAAGTATGAGCTCTCCTTACGGAAGGATGATCGGATCCAAGATTTGGAGGAGAAGAAGTTTGAGCTCTCTTTACAGAAGGATCGTAGGGCCCAAGATTTGGAGGAGAAGAAGTTTGAGTTAACTCTTAGTATTGAAAAATCCAAAAATAAGGAAAAAACACTCGAGCATCAAAACTTAATGGAACAGATGAAGTATAAGCATGATCTCCAAGAAAGTTCTAAAAAGAAAGATTTCTTGATCGAATGCATTAAAGCAAACAAATCTGTTGAAGAAATAGAACGTTTAATGAAATTTTTTGTTGACTAGTTTCTTTTATTTCTTTCACACTTCATGTGTTCATATTTATTTGTACATAAATTTTACAATTATTTTCTGTATTTCTTGAAATATCGTATTTTAATGATAAATATTCTTTTTTTAAATAAAATTTTCAAGTCTCCTTTGAAAATTTGACAATCCCCCACCCCTGGATTTTTTTGAAGTAAGGGGTGGGTATCACAAAAATTCTTTCATGTCATGAATCTTGAAAGTTTTATATGAAAATTTGGCTTTACTACCCCCTGCATTTTACCGGTATCCTAAAAATTCTTACATGTCAAGAATTTCACAAGTCTTATAAAAAATTTTGGCACAACCCCCCATGGATTGTATTGAAGTAAGGGACGGGTATCACAAAAATATTTATAAGTCAAAAAAATTCTATATCTCACCATGCAATATGGGGGGCGGACTTGCTAGCAAGTCCGCAACCTTGAACCCTAATTCATATCTTTTTGTGCCCACATTGAATTAGTGATGAAACCACCAAGAAAAAATATTGACATTCTGGTGAACTCAATATGAATATAACTTGAACATTTAATGAAGCATAGGAAATAATACTTTGAACAAATCTTGAGATATAAAGAATGAGATTTTTTTATAGAAATTTTAATACAGTGCAGATCACACTCAAATTAATCTGAAAAATACATATTTAAAACTATTTAAGCAGTTTCTTTGCAATTTTTAAAAAAATGATGAGCAATGTATAGATCCGGCAAGATACCATGTGACATTATTATATAAGTTTCTTTGGCCAGAAATACATGGAGAAACTACAATTTGAAATATGTCAATTTGTTCATGAAAGGTTATTTTGTGCATTTATATTATTAATTGTATTATTTTCAAGAATTGAAAAAATTATATACTTATTTTATGACTAAATAAATGGGGTAGCAAAAAGGTTGGGAAAGAGTTGGAAGGGAAGATTAAGGGTTCCGAGGCATTTTAAATGAAGAAAAGGGTCTGGGAGAGGTTGAGAGGGGTGAAATGGGGATCAAAAGAGGATGGCATACAATGGGGCTGGGAGGATAGCGAAAGGCATGGGGAGAGAAGACAAGCATGTGTTGATAGAATTGAAAGGGATGGAGATTGGTGCAAACAGAGTGTGAAAATAGGAGGATGAACTCTGTTCTTCAGGTGAAGAACAGAGTTCACTTCCATAAAATATTAGCTGAAACATAGTTTTCAATTCTGTAAAAACAGTTGAGAAGACAAGCATGTGTTGATAGAATTGAAAGGGATGGAGATTGGTGCAAACAGAGTGTGAAAATAGGAGGATGAACTCTGTTCTTCGGGCGAAGAACAGAGTTCACTTCCATAAAATATTAGCTGAAACATAGTTTTCAATTCTGTAAAAACAGTTGAGAAGACAAGCATGTGTTGATAGAAATGAAAGGGATGGAGATTGGTGCAAACAGAGTGTGAAAATAGGAGGATGAACTCTGTTCTTCGGGCGAAGAACAGAGTTCACTTCCATAAAATATTAGCTTGTGGGTAAAGAGAGGTGAAGGGGGGGTTTGAGGCGCCAAAAGAGAGGTGAAGGGGGGGGTTTGAGGGACATAAAGAGAGGGGAAGGGGGGAGTATTGAAGCACCTAAAAAGAGGGGAAAGGGGGTGATGAGGGACCTAAAGAGGGGGGAAAGGGGGGATTTGAGGCAGCTAAAAAGGGGGTAAAAAGGGGGTCAGAGACAGGTAAAGAGAGGGAAAAAGGGGGGCCTTGAGGATCATAAAGAGAGGTGAAGGAGAGAAAAAAAAAACAAAAAAATAAAAAGATAAAAAAGAGAAAAAAGCAAAACAAAAATTAGTTTACCCTAGAACAAAAATAATAGAAGCACTTACAAAAAAAACAAAAAAACCAAAAAAAAAAGCAAAAAAAAAGCAAAAAAAAAGCAAAAAAAAAGCAAAAAAAAAAAAATCATGATTAGCAAATAAAAAACCATGAAAAAAGAAAAAAAATGACCTACCTGGTGAGTTGAGTTGAGAAAATAAATGCAACCAAAATATTTGAGGGATGTTTGAGGAGAATAGGAAAAGGATATGAGTGATGAATGAAAAAAAAAATCACTGACAAAATATGCGATATAAGAAAATATGCGATTTCATGTTGAGGAAGTGAAAGAAAACCAATGAGCAATCCAAAAAAAAGATATTCACCGTAAATTCAAAAAAAAAAATGAATATGCAACAAACCAAAATACAAAACCAAGTGATTAAAGTACACAAAGAGGACATTTGGAAAGTATGAAAACATAAAAATTAAAAATTAAAAGGGTGAAGAGAAATGTTGAAGAGTAATTGGCATTATAATGGGGCGTATGCTGGTTGATTGAATGATTTGTGAATCAAGGGAGGGGAGTGCCAGTGGTGGTTCAGGATCCTCTTCTTCATAAAGATCATTCCACTCATCCTTTAAATCAGCTAGAATATTGTGGAGTATTACGCAAGTCAAGATCCAATGATTTGCAGTTTTGATCTCCAATTTTTTTTGAAATTGGATTCTGAGCTCCCGAAGACTAGAAAATCGTCCCTTTAAAATACCTATAGCATGTTCAATTCGTACTCTTGATTGTGCAAGGTGATAATTAAATTTAGTTTTGGGGTCATTTTCTGAAGTTGCACCACGGAAAGCAGGTATAATGTACTTTCCACTTGCATATGCTGAGTCTGCAAGGAGGTACTGAGATTCGTCAAAGTATGATTCAGGGGATTGAGAAATCCTCATTCTTTGGAAGACGGAAGAGTCATGACATGATCCAGGGCAGCCACTGTGAAAAGCAATAAATTTTTTATTGACATCGCATACAAGTTGAACGGCAATAGAGTATCTAGAAAGAAGATAAAAAGTTAGATTGTGAAAGATGAGAACTTGGAGAAGATTTTGAAGAAACCTTTTTTTGCGATCAAAATAATGGTTGCCATCATGAGCAGGCTTTTGACTCAAAGGGATGGTTGTTCCATCAACAAAACCTATACAGCCAGGGAAACCTTCAGCTTGCATTACTTGAGAGGATTCAAGTCGCTGTTCTGGAGTTGGCCAAGCAAGAGTTTGAGACTTGAGGGAAAGGATAGCAATCATACAGCGCTTGGTGTATAATATCACAGTACCATATCCTATGTTAAAGAGATTATCCAAACGTCTTACGGCAGCACCATTTCCATTTGAGCCAAAGCGACATAGAGCAACAGCAAGTTGGATGGCAGGATTATGCTGTTTGTTATGAGAATTGTTATGGAAGATAGGATGATCGGAGATGAGTTGATAAAGTTTGAAGAAAGAATCAGGAGAAGTTCTAAAAAGTTGTGTGAAGTTTAAATGAGGAATGTTGAGAATGGAGGCCAGATCATATCGGGGATCATGATAAAGATTTGGCCCCCTGGTAATGATGTAACGCTTTTTTGAAAGAAAACACATATAAGCTAAAGCATCTTCCAAATCAGAGTCAGATTTATAGTAAAGAACTAAAAGAAAAGTGATAGCATTCATTGTTGAGTGAAGTAGCTTCCTAGTAGAGAGGTGTTTCATTGTTGCCGGTGGAAGGGTTAAGTGATGAGGGAAGTGGGAATTCACCGCCAAATGTGCAGTTGGGGTGTGTAGATAGAAAAAAAACTTAAGTGTTCGCCACCAAAATTAAGTAGCATAGAGTGAGGAAATACTTAAGGATGGCATCAGCAATTATAAGTCATGTGACTTTCTTAAAAATCCATCATGGATGAGATGAGTTTGGGATCAGGAATTAGGAATGGAAATTGGGGTATAAGAGGCGGGATAATGCATTATCGTGGATTTCTTATCCACTAGCCCTGGGGCTAGTGGATAAGAATCTTCCGCAATTAATAATGTCTGATCCCGGGAAAAAAAATTCCTGATCCCTAATTGCGGATCCCTGAACATTGATACCCCCTATTATACAGGTTCATTCATTCAATGGCTTTCAAGATGAAGTGTTTAATGAATTATCAGATGTCATTGCTAATTTATATCAAATGGCATTAGTTTGAAAACCATTACTAAATCAAAAGAAGAGTGGAGGTTTTATTATAGGACTTGTTTTGAGACCTGACTATGAAAAGGGTGCTTTACTTGGAAAGTCTTTATTTTCATAAATTTTTAAGAAAACCTATTTTATTACTTCTCTCTCCCGGAATTCACTCTTTACTCCAGAATCTCAGCGATCAAGAAATGAAGGAAGATTTAGAAAGATGGAAAAGCTTAAAATTATTCAATTCTTTCTTGGCCAATAACTTGAAAAAATTATGTATTTGGCATTTCAATCTAATCATAAACTGGCCAAAAAAACTGGATCTCCCAATTGAATGGATATGGAATGGGTTTAACTCAGTAAAAATTATATCTTTTCCTCTAATGTTATAATCAAATATGGAGGATCTCATAACAAGATCCATGTAGAAAAATACAATTTTAATTTGCTTTCTTTTGAGCTTTTCAGTTATATCAATCCTATTACTGGAAGAGCAATCCCTTCACCAGCTAAAAATCAAAGGCCATGGACTATACTTTATGTATCATAAATTTATCTTGGACTTTGGTTTGGAAAATTGGATTATCAAAGCAATTTGGAATTCTTCAAGAGATAATTATCAAACTACTAAAGTTCCCCCTGGAATGGAATCTTGCAAAAAACTTACTCATTTCAGATGTTCTTTCCAGATCAATAATGTTTTGATAAACTGGGTAAGTAAAGTAAGGGGTGAAGGGTCAATGTCTAGTAAAACATTAAGAAGGGGTTCTAAATAATTTAATTTAAGGATTTTTAAATTTTTATTTTTTTTCTTAAATTTTTAGTTTATCAGTTATTAAAGATAATCAATCAGCTTTAATTATTGTACCATTGGGACCCTGTGTTGTATAAAGGAGTTCATTCAAACATATAATTGTATTCTATGAATGAGTTTGTAGCACCATTCTTGTCATATTTTTTCTTTGACTTTGGTCATATCTGAAATCATTGGAAGGTAGTATTTAGGATTCCTTTACTTTTACTTGGTTGATTATTTTTTTCAATTGATTTACTTAATTTTTTATGCAATAAAAATGAAACTTTGGTAATCCTTACCCCCTCCTAGAGTAAATTTCAGGGGTGGTATTGCCAAATTTTTAAATAAGATGTGTAGAATTTTTGACATGAAAATGATTTGGAATGAAAAATGATTAAAATAAAAAAACTAGTCACCAAACATTTTTATTAAATGTTTGATTTCCTCAACAGATTTATTATCTTTAATGCATTCTATCAAGAAAACTTTTTTTTTTCAACCATCTTCAAGTTGATACTTGAGTTTCACCTGATCCAATAGGAAAATGTACTCAAAAGCCTTCTCCTCTTTCTTTATCTAAAATTTCTTCTCCTCCAAGTCTTGTGCCCTTTCTTCCCTCTGTAAAGAGAGCTCAAATTTCTTCTCCTCCAAGTCTTGTCCCCTTTCTTCCCTCTGTAAAGAGAGCTCAAATTTCTTCTCCTTCAAGTCTTGTGCCCTATCATCCCTGTGTAAAGAGAGACTGTATTGTTTCTTTTGAAAGTTTAGAGTATCTCTTGCAACTTAAAATTTATCTAGATTGAAAATGAATATTGACAAAAGAAAAAAAAAGCTCACTGAATTATTAAGAAGTATGCTATCACGTTTCTCAAAAAAATTATCAATGGAAGAAAAAGGGGTTTGGAAAAAATTATCTCTATTTTGTTATATTTAACTGTTTAGATTCAGAGTAGTTGATGTTCTTTGCTTTATTTTAGAGGTAAAATTTTCCACTTTATCATTAATTTTAGATTCAGACTCACTTACTTGAGGATCCTGGGTTCATTCATTAGCCTTTTTAGAAATAAAAAAATAAAATAACTAGACAAGAAATAAAAGCTCACTGGAGTTAGATTTGGTTCGGTTTATATTGACATAATGATATATTGAAAATTATCTTGATTGGTGGAACTCAAATGAGGGGAGGCTTGAGTAGAAAAGGAAGGAAAAAGATTTCCTTCAGAATCATGTTTGGAGATATCATCTTCTCCATCAGGCATGTTTGCAGGATTAACATGGGATTGCTCTCCAAATATGGAATCCATTATTCTATAGTAAGCAAATTAAGAATAAATTTTATCATCTATGGATTTGAAGTCATTACTAATATCAAGATCAGTAATACCAAAACCAGTGAAAGATAAAAGAGTCTTAGCCTTCTTGTATTTGGCTCAATAGTGCTTGTAGTGTTCAGACATCTGTTTAGGAAAAAAATCAATCCTTCCCTTTGTCTTATTTTGTAATTTATTGACCATTAGAAGATAACCATTGACATTTAGTGCAGGGGGCCATCCTACTTTAGTTGCATTCTCAGTACCAAAATAAGAATCATAATCAGTTTTAATTTTCAACCAGTTGGTAATGATGAGATTACCATCATTTTTTAGTTGAATGGTCTTTGATTTCTCAGCTGAGAGGGGGAAAGAGGGAGTAATGGGATCTGAATAAAAACTGGGGGAAGGCTGTCTTTGAGAAGATCTATGACGACAAGGAATTTTAAGACATTTGAAGATGAAAAGGTGAAGAAACAAACAGATGAGATGGGAAGGGGTGCAGAACAGATCAAATGAATAGACATGATGGGAGTGCACAGCAAGGTAGGGAGGCTGGCACATCCAGAAAGTTTTCCAAGATGTGGTTATGAAAAATTGAGGATAAAAATGTCCGATAGAGGTGAACATTGACACATAAAAGGTCTAATAAGACAATTATTAGCAAAAATAATTGTAGAAGATAATTGAGGTATAATGATTTTTATCCGCAATTAATTTAATTGTGTATCACTTAACATTGATACCCCCTAATAATAATATTATTTATTTTTTTTTTGTGATTGGGAGCAACAATTTTTTTTTGAAAATTACAAAATAAAAATGTTTGAAGAGATTTCTTGCATGTTTTTTAAAATGGTAGATATGTTACTAGTTATTATTATGTTTTGAATTAGATTAAACATTTTTCCAATTCTCCCTAAATTTCATGTCTTGCCATGTGTTGACCTCTTGGCTATTTAAATCCCTGTACTTAAACAATGACAAGAGATCAAGCAAGTGTTTTCATAAGCGTTGTAACCAAGAACATTGTAAGAATATACAAATTTTATAATATTTCATTCTTTCAAAGCCATATTTTAGAATGATTCAGACTTTTATTTGACTTTTGATCAGGATGGTTAAGCTTTCATTGTGAAAAAAATTGGATTTAAACAACCTAGTCATTTTTCTAACTTTAACTTTAACTTTAAAACTGTACATTAATTCCAATTAAATGGATGGCTCTTTATATTTCTCAGAATATAATTCTTTTCACCCCTGTTTTATGATATTAAAACCTCAATATTTATTCTTTTTCATTGAAAACACTATCTGAGATTGACCTGTATATGAAGTTTTATATCATGTAATCAAAAATAATGAAAGAAGAACACAACCCCTTTTTTCTAATACCTACCATATATCTAAATCCAAGAATAATGCCCCCCTAATGTTAATATTATCATTCAGAATTCTAAAGATTATGCAATAAATATCCAAAAAGAAAACATGAATAAAGAAAATCAAATGTATTACCTTGGCCACCAATGGATGAATCCACCAGAGGTATCAACAACATCACACATAAAAAATGACATTGAAAACACCAAATTCACCAGAATTTTTGATGGAAGATGGTTCTATACTTGTTGTAAGGCAGTCATCATCTCTCATAGTTTGATTGAGGTGATACTTCTCCTGATCATTTATTTTTATATCAACATTTATATACTTTCAATGGAATTCAGGTCAGTCAATTATGTCATCAAATCATCGATTTTACATAATCTGGCTGCTTTATAAAACTCATTGACTTTTTTATTTTTTTATGTCAGTGTGTATCAAAGAATGGTCTTCTTGAAGAATCATTTGGTTTTGTTTATTATTCTGTTCTAAGAAAAAAAAAATAGGGAGCATATTGACAAGTTAAACTTGTTCAATCATAGTTTGTGTGAGATTTTGATGTTGTGGTGGGATTACCACAAGGGATACTTTAGTGGTATTGACAAAATCCATTCCAGACCATGACAGATGTACACTCACTCTTGAATGTCAGCTCAGCTGAAGACAATCACAGTGGTAAAATTCAGTTGGTGTATATCAAACCAAACTTGATCATGAAGACTTTTCAGCCTCAAATGAAAAACTCATCAGATCATATAACCAACCCTTTTTCCAATCTTTGACAGTCCATTGGAGGTGAACCTGAGCAAGTTTGAAGCAGCATTGGTGATGAGCTTCATCAATAAACAGTTTCTTGATCACAATGCGTTTGAAGATCCCCAATTCATGGGCTTGTTTGAAAACAGTGTGAGTGGATATTGGTGTTGTCTAACCTTCAACTATCTGAGGTAACTTTTTGAAGAGCAATTAGTCTTGAGACAGCAGAAGATTTCTCACATATCACGACATGGGTTAGTTTTGTGAGGAGACCCTGCACAATGTGCATTTTGCACAGAAAATAAGGAACAATAACAGTCAAGAATTGAGCAGACTGTTGTATGTGGTATATACAATTCACAGGCAATTTTGGATCGGTCAGTCCCAAGCCATGGGCCATTCCAACAACCAAGCCCTTCAATTCCATACCATGTTAGCAGGTACCAGCCTTTGAAGTAGACATGGTGGAATGGTAAAATAAGCTAAAATAAAATAAAATAAAAATAAAAAAAGAGATCTTTAATAAGCTAAAACATGTAAGGTGTATAAGAAAAAAAAAAAAAAGAAAAGAGAACCTGACCTTGGCCAAAAATAAACTTGAGGTGTGAGCGAGCAAGTCTTGAGGTGAAGAAGGTTGAGTGTAATTGAGATGGTGGTGGTATAAAGCAAAGATGCAATGACAAAAAATAAAATAAAATAAAAATAAAAAATTAAGTCATGACAACAACTTACTTTCAGGAACTGTACAGTGGGGGACAGATGTTCTGGCCACTTTTTATGCACAATCCTCATTTTTATAATTTTTCTTCTTTATCGTATACCTCCATCATTGCCAATACCACCTCCAAACTTCGTTCCTTGGTTCTTTGTATCATTTGGTAAGTTTTTCTTTTATTTCTCATTGTTTTTTTCTTTATTATGCAGCTTAAACATCATCCCTTAATTTTGTACCTTTAGGTGCCTATCATGGCACGCCACTCCGTGAAGGAGCAACTCACAACTGGTGAGCATGGCCTTATTGCAGGCATGGCAGCCTCAGGCTCCTCGGTAACCCAAGTATTAGCCCATTTTAACATCCCACAAACCACTGTGCGTCAAATTATTGCCCCATACTGCAGCAAGGGAAGACTTGAAAAATTAGAAAAACCTGGCCGCCCTGTCATGACCAGCCCAAGAGACATGCATCAAATCAGGAAAAGCTTCACTAGAAATTGTAAGAAGACCTTGAATGAGATTACTGACAGTCTTACCTCCAAAATTTCATGCTGAACTTTTCGCCACCATGCTCATGACCTTGGTTTTCATAAATATGTTGCCGTCAAAAAACCTCACCCCAATCTCTCCCATGAAGAAGGATGACTTCAATTTGCTCGCCAAAAGGTTCACTGGTCAGTTGAAGATTGGAAGAAAGTTATATGGACTGATGAATGCAGCTTTGAAGTTGGCAAGCTGTCAACTCAAGTTTTGGTCTGGCATCAGAGCCGTGAAAAATTTCACATGAAATGTTTGCAGCCTTCTTTCAAAAGCGGTCGCTCCACTATCATGATAATGGGGTGAATTCTTCAATACATGAAAGGCACCTATAGTATTCCTACCATCAAACCAACGAACTTCAAAGCACTTCATAGACAATGTCTACTTTGGCTTGTTGCTTCCATGGCTTGCCAAAGTTGACTCTCGCAATTGCCTTCTCCTTATGGAGGATAACGCTCCGGTGCACACCTCAAAGCTATCTCAAGATTTCCGATCTGTTATCAATCTTTGCAAGATGACCTGGCCAGCACAATTGCCTGAACTAAATTTGATTGAGAACGTTTGGAAAATGATGAAGAGTAATATTCAAAAATACTATCAACCAAAAAACATCGCCGAGATGCGTCAAGCAATACAAAAAGCATGGGATGTTTTCCCTTCTCAACAACTGGAGCATCTTGTTCAATTGATGTCACGACAAATGGAGGCTCGCATTGCTGCTGGTGGTGGTTCCACTTGCTGGTGACCCCTGGATAAAAAAAACTGAAAAAAATTTGATTTTTTTTTTTTAACTTTTTCATTGAATTGGTAGTGTGGAAGGAGCGCTTTTGTGTGGTTAAGGTCTCATTGTCATGAGATTTTTGGTTTGTTGATTGAAAAAATGGCCATTCATAAAATATGAAATAAAAAAACGAGTGAATGAAATGAAATTTGGATGTCATATTTGAACTCTTTGAAGTCTAGAGAGTGAGAACACATATTTTTTTCATGGTGGTTTCCTTAGAAGTTTATGAGTTCTGGCCGAAAAAAAAGGGGCCAAAACATCTGTCCCCCCACTGTAAATACATGCTCTAAGAAGGATGAATGTGGCTTTTCATTAACAATAGGCACAACTAAAATGCAAAATAGATACCAAATATTTATTACAGCAGGGAAAGATGTCTTAAGAGAATGAGGAAGGGGAAAGGTAAAAAAAATGAAGTAGAAAGGAAAAGATGAAACAGAAAAAAAGGTTGTTCATATTTTTTTTTTTTCTAAACTAGCTACATACCACAACAAAACATCAAGAAAGAATAAGAAACAAAAATGCTGAAGTCCCCTTAGGTTAGGTTAGGCTTTAGGTTAATCATAATGAAATAATAATTTTATAGATAAGCTGAAATGCTTGTCTTTAATATATATATATCTGTATATATCATCGATACAAGTTGTTGGAAAATGTGACAGATGAGGAGTATATATATATATATATATATGTGTGTGTGTGTGTGTGTGTGGATGGATGGATGAGAGTGTGTTTGTGTGTGCGCGCATATGTACAAAAAGTGAAAAGGAAAAATAAAATAAAAAATCACTCTAGATAATCAACCGGTTCTCAAAATCAAATGAACTCCACTATCAGTTTCGACCACATCACTCAATTGACCCACATCTAAACTAAAAGCAGCTTCTTCGAAAGCTTTTTGCATTTTACCAGGTCCGAAAAAACCAAGATCGCCACCATGTGAATGAGAAGAACAATCAGAATGTTCAGTGGAAAGTTGATTGAAACGTTGATTTAATTCTGTTGTTGATGATGAAAGGGTTTTAAGTTCTTGATGATGAGTTTTTAAGATTTCGATGGCTTCTTCTTTTGAACGAGTGATGGTTTCCTATTTTATTTTTGATAGATAGATAGAAATAGAAATAAAAAACAAACAAAATGAATGAATGAAATGAAATGAAAAGGAAAAGGAAAAGATAATGAAAAAGGTTCACTGACCTCTTTCCAGCTTGAAGGACGACGACTTCCGGCATGTTTGATGAGAAGATGACTAACTCTAACAGACTGATTAGTATTATTATTATTGGAGTCACTATTAGGAGTTTGATTTTGATCAGATTGATTAGATTGTAAGTGATGAGCACCAGGAAGAGCTAAGATATCCGATTCGGAGAGTTCGGGAGGTTGATCCCAAGTGGATTGTTTAGAAGTGGTGCAATAAAAGTAAGGACGTTTGTAGGACTGAGAAAACCTGATCTGTGCAGGTAAGAAGACAAGAAACAAAGTAAGCGAAAAGACAGGATTGGATAGATTAGATTAGATTAGATTAGATTAAATTAAATTAAATTAAATTAGATTTTATTTTATTTTATTAGATTAGACTGGATTAGATTGGAATGGGATGGATTAAACGGACCTCCCAAGTGGCCATGGATGGATGAAGTCAAGGGATGAAAGAGAAGGTTTGATGAATGTATGCGGCCAATGAGCGCAGGAGGGGAGCGTCCACTCACGTGACCTGCCATAGAAATGTGCATCGTTAAATGATGACATAATTGAATAGTTGGACAGTTTGTAGGAAGCCAAAATACAGGTAACTACAGCAGATGTAAAAAGCTTGCAGCCATTGCAAAACAACTTGCACACACATTCCCCGGTCACCCCCCCAATTTGTGCATGCAATTTGACAGACAACCCCCTATGAGAAAGCTGTCAATATTCCCTTTCACCCCATCAAGTCTATGGTAGCAGTGTCAGCGCTTCGTCCGGAGTGAACCAGAGTTAGATGCATCAGCTGCACCACAGACTATATACACCTTATGTACTTAACAATCACTAAGCTACTACTATATTATACATAACACCCCCCCTCTTAGTGATTTCCCCATAACCATCCACAGCTAATATAGTTCAGAAGAAAAAGAAAAAATAACTAGTAAACTCCCAATAAATATCTCTTATCTTTCCATATATTTGGGCCCAAATTCTTTGTCAACAAATCTGTTACCTGATCCCTAGTTGAACCCCATTTAATGTCTATTTCATGCTGATGAACTTGTTCATTCACAAAAATAGAAATCTCTGTCAACATGTCTACAACATTTGTCTGAAGGATTATCTGTAGCTGCAACAATAGCACCTTTGTTGTCACAATAAAGAGTTGTTGGTCCATGGCAATAATCCACTTCTCACAGAAGGTTTTGCATCCACAGGGCTTTAAAAGTTGCATTTGACATTGCCATCAATTCTGAGTGAAGGGAAGCTGTAGCCACTCTTGATTGACATTTTGATTGCTATAAGATAAGACAGTTGTGGATCTGAAGAACATGGCCACCTGTAGCCCTAGCAAATTCACCACCCCAAGTGTAGCATCACAATAAACGTCTGTTAATGGATTGATGTTGATTGTTGGGGAAAGATGAAATTTCATGTTTTTGGTGAATTGTAGATATCTCAGCAAATGATTAGGCACATCCCATTCAGCTTTACCTGGTCTTGATGCATAATGTGCCAGGAAGTTGACAGGATATGGTAAATCAGGCCTTAATCCTGCTACAAGGTATGACAAAGAACCAATGATAGACAAAAATTTGATAGGTTCAAGTGGGGGGTGAGTTTTTTTCTTTTAATGACACTAAAGAAAGACCCATTGGCAAAGGTGAGTGAGAAGTAAGATCTGTTGTATTGTGTTCAGTTAGGATTTTGTTGACAAGAGCTGGTTGGTGAATAGTGAAACCTTTAGAGCATTGTGAATCTGCTGGACCAACAATAGAAGAGATACCATCAGACCATTTTACCTTTAAACTACTCCCCATATCCACTTCCAACTCTCTCAAAACTGTGTCACTACTCCCTACCTCTACACCATCATTCACATGAATCCTTAACATCCCCTTGGAACCATCTTTTGCTAGCACATATACACTTGCATCCTGATTACTTGACCTGTAACCCAAATTCACCAAAATTTTACTGACATGCTTCCACCAGCACCTGGCTGCTTGCTTTGTACCATATAGAACTTTCTTAAGCTTGCAGACATGAGTTGGATTAACAGATTCAAACCCTTTGGGCTGCTTGACATAGATTTTTTCTTCAAGATCACTATGGAGATAAGCTGCAGTGACATCAAAAGTTTTGACTGGCCAGTTGTAGGTAGCTGCTGGAGTTAGAATCAAATGCAGGGATGCAAAATTAGCTGTAGGATCAAAAGTATTGTTCAAATCAATGCCTTCAATTTGTTTGAAACCTCGAGCCACAAAGCATGCCTTATGCTTGATGATCTTTCCAAATTCATCCCTTTTGAGAGCAAAAACCCAAAAAGCACCTGTGACAGTTTCTCTAGGAGAAAGGGGTACAATATCCCACACCTTCATATTAGACATGTTGTCTAATTCTTGAAGACAAGCTGCTTTTCATTCAACTGCATCTAATTGCTTCATTGCCTGCTTAAATGTGCAAGGAAGTTGATAAGAAAGGTCACCAGCATTATTGCTAATGAAATCAACCATAACATCTTGAGCAGCAATAGTTTCTTCTTCTGTAAAATAACCAAATTTCAGTTGATTTAAAATAATTGATAAATCACCTTTACATTGAGATTCCTCTGAATGTGGTAATATGAGTTCTTTGGTATTTTTTTTTCTTGTCATTCAGAAATCAAAATTTGACAATTTCTGACTGAACAAATGAATTAGACTCTGGATGCCAAAATATTCAACCCTTACCACCCTCTACAAAACCAATAACTCTGCAATGCATTACCCAGACCTCCATTTTTGTCCTCTTTTAAGCTGGAATATGTACATATGCTCACTGAACAAAAATTTTAATAGGTGACAAATCTGCTTTTTTATTGAAAATGATTTGCTAAGGTGTACTGTTGGTAACTCTTATGTTTGGAAACTTATTATGAATACAAGATGTCCAACAATAAGCAAAAGTCCAAATAGTGGGAGGAAGGTTTGATTCAAGAAGAATGGTCCTAGAAATTTCACCAATAGTTTTTTTGAACCTTTCAGAAATTCCATTCTGTTCATGATGATAAGGCATTGAGTTTTCATGGAGGATACCATGTTGGGAGAGGTATTCAGAGAATTTCTTGTTCATGTATTCTTTACCATTGTCAGTTCTGAGAATCTTGAGACAGTGTTTGATGATGTTTTCTAACCTAGCTTTGAAATTAATAAAAGCATAAAAAACATCTGACTTCTTCTTTAAGACAAAGATTTCTCCATAAGTTGGAAAAGATACTCTGAATGTTGCCACATAGATCTCACCCTTATCTGTGACACCAACCATGGGCCCTACTAAATCAGAGACCACAAGATCCATGAGCTCATGGGTACATTTGGAAGCCATGCACATATTTTTTCTTTTTCTCTTAGAAACCGCACAAATATCACAGTGTAATCTGAAAGAAGGGATATAAGAGGGTGAATTGGTGCGCAGACATTTTTGGGCAATCCTTTGTAGAACTCTGGTGCTAGTGTGTCCAAGACGGTGATGCCAATCCATGATTGAATCAGGAACCACTGTGGGAAAAGGGATTTTTGAGGGGGGGGGTGAGGGGACAAAGGGAGCAGGAAGGGTTTTAGATGACAAAGAGTTAAAATAATTCATTTCAAAAATATTGGTTTCTAGATCACATGGATAAACTAGATCAACTGTCCATTTTTATCCAGAAGAAGATTTAAGAGCAAGAAATAATATAATCATAATTTTTATTAAAAGAAAGAGAAATGCCATTATCTAACAGATTAAAAGGAGAAATAAGAGTAGATTTTCCTCTTTCACAATAAAAAACACCTCTGATTGTAACTAATTCTCCTCCACATCCTTTAATGAAAATGTTTCCATGACCCATAATGAAAGCAGTACCAGAATCAGTTACTGTTTTGACTGGGATAGGAGTTTTCAAACTATTGAAGTCAGAGAGAAGACATACATCACCAGTGACATGATGTGTGGCACTAGAATTAAAAATACCTTGAAAATCTTTACTATCTTGTTCCTCTTTCCAGCTATCAGTACCAAAATCCATTTCTTTTAAAGAAGTAGTCAGAACATCTAGCACTTTGCAGCTGATTTCATTTAAATGGGGTTTTGAAGAGCTTTGAAATGATTGCTTTCCTTTTCTTTTTTTCAACAATTTATGAATGGTATTTATAGCTTCTTTATTATTACAAGCAAGAGCTTCATGTTGTCCCCAAACTGCAACATAAAAACCTTTACTGTTGGGATAATTTGGACATGTCTTTTAAAATGTTCTGAGGACTTTCAGTAAAAACAGGAATAATCAGGTTTTTTATTTCTAGGGTGGTAACTGTCCATTTTTCCCTATTTGAAAGTCAAAGATGAAACAGAATCAGGATTGGTTTTCAGTTCAAAAGTTGTGGAAATGGTAGAAGCAGTGGAAGATGTAGAGTGGGACAAATTGATAAAAGAATTTTGAAGAACATTCATCATTTCATTAAAAGAGGGTTGAGATATGTCTTTACTTAATTCAAAATGACAATTTGCTTCAGTGGAAAGATGATTAACTGATGGTGGTAATAGAAGTTGGGTGAAAACTGCTTCCATTTTATCAAAACCAAAAACAAAACCTGAGCATTGAACCGCCTCTAAAAGTGACTTAAATTTTTAGCCATGATCTATGACATTTGTGAAAGGCAAGGTTTTGATTTTTAGAAGGTCATTAAAAAGTGCCATACGAGTAGTGTCAGATGCTTTGTCAAACTTGGAACTGAGGATAGAAAAATTTTTATAACATTTAATGCCAAAATAAATGAAACCTTGAAGTTTTTCTTCAAGCCTATAGTAGAGGCTGTGCCAGCTCATCTAATCTTCAAATGTTGAAATTGCATCATGAAAAGCATTAGGATCACTAGTACATTTAATTGTACGCACATGCTGGTTTAAAAATAGATGCAAGTTTTTGAGCCATGTTTTCCAATTAGATGCATCAGATTTTAATTTTGCTTTTTTTTTGTCTTATAAATGATATCCTCTATGATATTTCTACAATCTTTACTCTTGTTCAAAGTTAAAGGGATTTTTTCATCATTTGAGGACTTAGATGTGTCAGATAGAGAATTAGTAAAATGTGGGGTGGTATTATTTCTATGGCAAGGGTTAGAGGAGTATGTGTTTCTGGATGATGGCTTTGCATGAGATCTGGGATCTTTAGGGTTTGGAGTGGCCATAGCAGACTATTGGCTAGTGGGATTTGAATGCTGAAGAGAGGGAAAAGTTGGCAGAAAATTAAGAATATGTGAAGAAAGAAAAGGCACTGTGTTTTGAGGAGATACTTGAAGAGCAGTAGTGTTTCTGTCAGAGGATGATGTATGGGAAGATGCTGAGCTGGAGAAAGAGCGAGAAAAGTGTATATTACAAGCACTAATGGAATGTGGGGGTGGATTCAAATGTCTCAATTCACACAACAAAAGAGGAGGGCCCTCGCATTGTATCCTAGACATAATTGGAAAGGGTTTTGTTCAGAGGAGTCAGCTGGAATGAATTAAAAAACCAGTTGTGCTAAATTATTAGTTGTAGTGCTTCAAACAGTGTGCTTGGGAGATGAACTGCACTTAAAAGAGACTTGTTTGATGTGGGCAGGAACAGGGAACACAAAAAATATATTTTGGGAATCACAAGATCACAATTACTGCTAGTAACAAATCAGGGACAGCCCATAACCTATGGTAGCAGTGTCAGTGCTTTCTCCAGAGTGAACTGATTAACATTTCATAACTCAACTATTGTCAGGCTAAGGTCAAGTACAAGGATGTGAACTAGCTTGAATAGTCAGTTTTCTAGAAGATTTAAATGGTCCTATATGAATACTGTAGTATAAATCCAATGAGTAGTAAAATATAATCAAATTTAAAGGTCTCAGTAATATAATTCTCACTATTTTTTATATATGGCTTACAATCTTTGTAGTTGTTAGAAAAATAGATTTTATAATTCAAATACTATTCAAAAGTCTTATAAAAGTACTAATTGATATGTATTGTAATTTGTTTGGTTATATTGGTTAAATTGTAAATGATAAAGAATGTAGAAACAAGACACAAAAACCTCCTCCTTTTATACACACTGAGTTCCCCAATAAATCCCTTGATATACCATCCAATACACAGTTAAAGACGCCTCAAATCCACTAATAGACCTTCCCATCAACATCCCTAGTGATCCATGACATAATTAGACAAGTAACAACCGCCAAAATCCTGTAATAACAAGGGAAATCCATCAAAATTAAAGAAAAAGACAAAAAGAGAGTATATGCGTATAAAACAATAATATAAAAGACTAAAGGAGACTTTTTAAGGTTAATAATAGCTTAATAATAAGGGTGATTTACTGTATAAATGTAGGGGCTAATCCTGACATTATACTACGTGAAATTCCCATCCAAAAATAGCCAAAATTGACTGAGAAACCACCAAAAAACTTAAAACAGAGCGTGAGATGTGGGGTAACTACATGCAGTCCTTGGCAGGCGCTTGCACGGGTAAATCCGTGACTAAAATTAGGCGAATTTAAGCGTGGTGATGAAATAAGATGCCAAGAATGAGGTTATTAATGAAATTAGTGCATATAAACAAGGTCAATGCACTATTAATTAAGCTAGGACACTAAATAAGCGCCTGTCGCCTATTTTAGTGTGTTTACCCACAGTGGGCGTAGAATGTGGGATAATTATAGTGTGAAAAAGCTAACTTTTCTAAAAATGAAGCTATTCACACGGGAAAAAAGCAGGCAGTATGTGGCCAGTACATAGAAGCCATTTCTGGCATAAAAAACACCAAATTTGAAAAGTGTTATTTTTATGCATTTAAATAGCCAAATCAATAGTCCTAAATGAGCTCAATTGATCTGTCAAAGCGCATTTTTGATATTCTCAATTTTATAGCGCATATAGTTAACTTTTAAGTGAAATAAAGTGCATTTCTTGTTTTTTGCGTAAAACAATGAATATAACAGCTTTAAGTGTACTTAAAAATTATGTAGCCTTATACTTAAGGTTATTAAGATTACCTTAACATATTCCAGCTTAATATTAAGTACATAAGACCTATAAAAGGTGGATATATGCGTGTATATAAGGTGTTATAATGGCATTTTTTTGTGTATTATCATAATTTTACTTATGTATACTGTTTGTGTACTCTCATTTATTGTTCCCATGTATATTTCATGTGTTTAACATAACTTATAAGCACTTTTTACTCAGTCCTGGGGATATACAGGCTGACACCTATGGTAGCAGTGTCAGAGCTTTGTCCGGAGTGAACTGAATTTAGATGCATCAGCTGAACCACAGACTATATACAAGTTATGTACTTAACAGTCACTAAGCTATTAATATACTAAGTGTAACAAAGTCAAATGTTGCACTTCCGACATTCTGACACCCTATGTCAGACTTTCTTTTATTTTCACCACGCCCAATCCTCACCTTTTTCAAATTTCAAATCACAATCCTCAACTATCTCACCCTCACACAGCTTCCAATCCTCCTGCATGATACCCAGTCCCCAAACCATCCAAATACATCCACACCACTCCCACCTGGATTATCAGCCATACAACCACTGCTCAAAATTTTTTTAAATCATTTAATCTTCATCCTTCTATCTCTCACTAATCATTCTTATATTTAAAAAATCTCTACTGACTATTTCTTTTTTCTTTTTATTTTCCTTCCTGGATCACTATTTAATCAATAATCTTACTCTGGTCTTTTATTATCCCTTTCAGAACTATTACTGTAGCTATTCATTTACTTCTGTAAATATTTTGTTGGAAAATTAGTCACATTCCTTCATCATAATGGAAATTGCCATCTCAGACTCATCTAGTGACCCCCTCAACCCATCATATAAAAGAGGAGAACCTGAATCTGGACTCAAAAATATTGAACAAAGACAGGCTTTTCTCTGTTTCCCTGACTCTGAACCTGATAACATTGGCAATTCCGAATCACCTATGGCCAACAATCATACTGAGTCCCAAATAATGCTGGAATTCACTTTTTTTCTTAAGAACAAAAATAAAAAAGCTGAGTGACCAAGTCCCTGAAAGTGTAAAAATCTTTCAAAATCAACTACTTCAAAATCTGAGAGTGTCACCTCTGACCCAGAATCACTGAGTTTTGCTTGGGAACTCAAAAAAACTTGTCTGGAAGATTTTAAAAAACAAGCATTCATGGAAATTAATGAGGGGGAAAATGCCAACTTAGCTTTGTTTTCTGAAAATCAGGAGAAGGCTGGAAAAATCAGCTGAATTATTAAAGTAAATCAAAGAGAATTTTTTTCTGCCTGACAGAAACAAAACTTGGATAATGATGCTACCTTGAAGGAATTAAATGACTACCTGTATAAATGTCCCCCAAAAAGCAGAATAGTCTGTCATTTGGTCCAAAAGGATCCTAAAGCTTCTGCCTATGTAAGTGTTTCATTAATACATATTTTTTCACACACTAATCTGCTTACATTTTTGTCTATTTCAGAAAAATATTTTATACAGCCAGCTTGAAAATGAGTTTAATTCAGCCCCAGAAAATGATGGCACTGATGATGAATCATACTACCCTACTTCAAATGAAATTTCAACCATGAAACACTATGATATTTTAAAAATGATTATGACAGCACATGGGCCTTGTGAAAATTTGAGAAAGCTTGCAGAAGCCCCTGTTTTTCTGAACCCAAAAAATCCTACTGAATATTTTGTAATTACTATGTCTAAGGCTTATGTTTGGGAAAAAGAAATTGTAAGTAACCCTTCTTTCCTATTTTCAAAAAACCATGCTGACCACCAATATTGTTGTTTAATTATAAGCATGAAAATCCAAGAATGTATTCAGTAGCTTTTACGCCTACTCCTCCCGTATTCAAGTAAAAAAAAGAAAGATAGAATTTCTGAAGATCCTTGTCCTCCAATGATGTCACTAACTCAGATTTCAAATTTTGAAGCAATAAATGGGTCATTGAACTGGCCAGGTGTACCTATATGGAACTTCTGGTTCCCAAACATAATTCCATTAAACTGGGGGGTTCCTGAATTTCCAGTCAATAATCCCTTTCACAACATGTGAAACCTGAAACCACCACCTCCTCAGAGTAGTTCCTCTTCCCCTATTTGTTCAAGCACTTATCCCAAGGACAAAAAAACCTCAGTTAAGAGACTTTTTACACTATGTAAAAATTGAAATTACCAATCAAAGTATTATGAAACCTTTAAAAAAGATAGGAATGAAGCATTAGAACAATTTCAATGAGTTCCCAGTTGAAGAGTTAATTGGAGCTGACATTCTTTCACACACCACTTGACACTCAAAGCAAAAGCCAATCTTTTAATCCATAAATCAGTACACAAATCCATACTTGAAACACGGAGAGCAAAATCTACGTAGAAATTGCTTTTGCCTTTTATGTGCCTCAATTTGATGGCACTAGCAACTGCACTATCTAAAACTTAAATCTAAATTATTCAATCATCTGCTTATACTTTTCAACCTTAAGCAAATGCACAACATATTGGTGGTAGGAGAAATGATATATTTTCAATGTTGGGTTATTGTGTCTCTGAGGGTAATTAAAGTTCTGTGAGCATGAATAGTAGTAAGTTTAAAGGATCTGTGGGCTATATTGGAGGGTCAGTAATAACTTGAGGAAGTTTATTAAAGGGGTCAATGTGAGGTGGGGTTGTATATATAATTGGGTGTATTTGGTTTGACATTCCTTAAAATTATATTATAATATTGTTGTGACAGTAGTTAAATTTATAAGGCTATTATTATTTTCTACCATTCTTAATAATCAATTTAATTTCAAATCTTAAAACTCCCTAAATCCATTTTGATTATTAAGCTCTAATCCTTCTTGAGATTAGCCAGAATATTTAGTGTCATTGTAACTTACATCATTATTCACCTCAAACTTATCTCAAAGCAGTATTAATTTATCTTTGACTAATATTTGAACAACTCCCTTTAAGTACTACTCTGTGCCTCAAAGCAGTATCAATCTTCTTTTCTAATCTCACTTACTCAGGAACACCCTTGACCTTATGTGTACACCATCTGGTGGCACCTTCCTTGTGGACCAGCCAGAACCATTGTATGTGAAATCAGGAATTTTTTTCATTATTTAAGTATAAAGAGTAGAGAATAGGCTAGGTTTTTTCCTAGATTGAACTATTACTTTCTTAATTGTGTAGAAAAAATTAGCAGCTGAAGGATACAACACTTTACAAAAAGAAAAACAATCTCTGGTAACTAATTATTTTTGTGTAAAAGAAAAAAAATCACTGTATCAAATAAAAGATTCCATTGTAGACATTGTATGAAATTCTTATCCTTTTTTAAATAAATTACTCTCCGGTTGATAGCTATGTGGAAAAAATTAGGTTGATGAAATAAATACCCAAAATCGTTTTGGAAAATGTGCTGCTCAAGTTGTTGCTCCTCAATAAGTAGTTGATGGGTGGAGTTAGGATTAAGAGGAAAAAAAATTCCATGAAGACTTTCCAAAGGAACACTAATTTGGATATTTGAATCATTATTTTTCATAAAATTTTTCTTAAAAAATTAAAATTATGTTATATTAAATTCTAAGATTGAGTGGCTATTTCATTCCAACAAAAAATTGAGGCATACAGGATATAGTTTTCAGCCAATCTTTATGAAAAAATTATCAAAAAATAGAAGTTATATCTAATCAGCATATGCACTACGATGAAATAACTTTCTTATCATATAGGGTGTAAAGAAAAATTTAAAAAATGATTCAATTTTCTTACCATCTTCATCATCACCCTGTAACTGGCCATATTTATACAAATTAGATTTTAAAACACTGAAACCCTTTTCTATGGGATTCAGATAAGGGGAATATGGAGGCAAATATACTTCCCTGAATCCCTTACTTTCTAATATTTCCAAAACATTTCCATTATGGTGTATAGGAGCATTGTCTAATACAAGAACACTTGAGGGTCCAGGAAAAGGTTTCATCATTGGAAGCTAAGTTTTGAAGAGTATTTTTAGTTGAAGAAGAATAAACAGGAAATAAAACAGTACCCACCAAGATTTTCTCCAAGTAATATTCAAAATATTTGTGAGTGATTGTTTCAGGCTGTACTAAAACAGCAAGCATTCCAGACAAAGATATTTCTGGTATGACATTGTAGTGGGGGGTCTCTTGGGCTTGAGAAATATGCAAAGTATACTTTCCATCTACTTCCCAGCCATTTGAATATCTTACACCATAAAGAGATATACCACATTCATCTGGTTCTCCCCAATTAGAAATTAATAATTTTATAGAAAATGATAATAAAAGAGAACAAATGTACCTGTAAAGACTAACCTTTCAGGATTAAAATACCCCATTGAGGGTATATGCCTTATATATTGATTCTGGTCTTTCTTAGGGTGAACTTTGAAGACATTCTTCCATGAAATGTTGATACAAAGGTTCAATTCATTTGCTATTGTCTTGATAAAAATATGCAAGTCATGTTGATGTATCAACTCCCTCTGGAGCTCTGTAAGCTACATGGTGTGGTTGGTAACAATCATGGCTTTGAGGAGCTCATGGGCTTCCTCTTCCCACTTCAATGGCTCTCCATGTCTTAAATAACTAGCAGGATCTGCTACTACTGCTTGAGTATTTTTATAAGTCTGCTTCCAGAATTGAAGTGATTCAGGGCTTATTTCTGAGCCTTGTGTTGATTTTATTTGGATGAGTGTCTGTTAAGAGCTAATAGGACAGATTACTACTAGTGCTAGCACTAGCCTAAGATGGGACTGACTATGCTACTTTAGAAGTGAGAAAAATAAGACTGAATATGTTGGGGCTGCCAACAGTGAGGGTTACAACTATTAGTGACTAAGAAGTAACTAGATTATTAAATGAGTTTTACAATGGGGGGCACTCCACAGCACTTTCTCCATATAGCCCCCCTTATGCAATATCCCTACTTCTACCTCTTACCATGCATAGCGCCCATAGCACTCCTCCTCTTTGCCCCTCAGCCCAAATCCTAAAAGTGTCTTCCCATACAGAGATTCTCTTACTACCTGGAGCTTAAAAACATATCTACATTTTCAAAAAACCATGGGACTGGAGGTACTAGAACAACTAAGTTGAAAGAATAAATTGTTTTCAGTATTTAGATTTGATAGCTGGGGCTTACCAATTGTTGAGTATGAGGTATAACAATGAGAGGAGCTGGATTTTCTAAAAGACCACCTTAGAATAAATGAGATAAAAAAGAAAAAAGAAATAGTCAGTAGATATTTTTTACACATTAGAATTATTAGAGAGAAATAGAAGGATGAAAATGATATGACTTAGCAAAATTTGGAGCATCAGTTGGATGGCTGATGGTCCAGGTGGGAGGTGTGTGGATGTATTTGGATGATTTGGGGACTGGCTATCATGGAGGAGGATTGGAATCTGTGTGAGTGCGGGATAGTTGAGGATTGTGATTTGAAATCTTAAAAAGTTGAGGATTGGGTGTGGTGAAAATTGTTACATGTAGTATAGTAATAGATTAGTGATTGTTAAGTACATAATGTGTATATAGTTTGTGGTTCAGCAGAAACGTCTAACTCTGGTTCACTCTAGAAAAAGCTCTGACACTGCTATCATAGATGAGTGCTGAAATATCATTGTGGTTCACTCCAGAAAAAGCACTGACACTTCTACCATAGTTTATGAGATTTCCTTAATTTTTTACTAGAGTTAATTAATTTTGTATATTCCTGGAAAGATTGTTGCTCTGTGCTTGCCTCACATTAAACATGTCTATTTCCTGGTATAGAGGATCCTCCACCATTATTGGACATTTAATTCATGCCAAATTCCCCCAATACCTCAAACCCTTTTCAAGATTCTCCTTGCATAGCTTGTGAGTGCCAACAACCTCTTGGCCATGATTTATGGAACCTTAACCCACCTCCAACTCTGAATACCTGCACAAGGTGAAAACCATGCTTGTTCTCAGGTACTTCCTCCTTTCCAACTTATTCTAGCCACAGTGAGAGCACTTCCTACCTACCAACATCTACCCCACCCAAAAATCTTCCTGATAATCTAATAAAGGCTCTACCTCCACCACCTTTTTCCCTCTCCCCCACTCATCCCTCTTGTCCCTCTCCACCTTTCAAACATTGCAGGGCCTATTCTAGTGACCCTCTCCTCCATCTTCATACTTGACACACAGGTGTTTTCCCCCCTCAAATGTAATTGCAACACAACAGTGGTTCACATTTACAATGACTGAGACACAATAATAAGTGTTCCTTGTCACATGCAACACTCTAGCTCTATTTAATCCCTCAGCAGTGACTGCTTTATATCAGACAATGAAAATGGCCCAATTTTAACTTAAAAAGGAAAAGATTGTGCCAAAGTTATGGATGAAATAATACAAAGAACAAATAAAATGTCTAAATTCACCCCACAATATGGGGGGTGGACTTGCTAGCAAGTCCACATCCTTGGACCCAAACTCACCACAGATTGAACACACATTAATCTATTGATAAAGGAACCATACAATCAGGGATGAAAACCACTCAGCAGAACAGTCTTAGGTGGGTGTTCAAGTAGAATTCAGAATGGGTTAATTATGAGTTCAGTCTGAGTTCTATCTGAGTTCCATCTGAGTTCAGGTTGAGGACTTGCTAGTAAGTTCACCCCCTATATTTTATAATGATTGAAAGAAGATGATTCTAACTGGAAAGCTTGGGTAAAGAATATTAACATTTTTTTAATGTTCTGTGTATGTTCAACTAAATATATATCAGACACTACTTCCATACAAGATGATATAAAAAAATTTGAAGACAAGATGAGCTGGAATTCAGTCTATAACATCATTGATGAAAAACTTCAAGCTTTCATCAACTTTGGCATTACAAGCTATAAAGTTTTTCTATTCTCAGTCCCAAGTTTTACAAAGCATCTCACACTGCTTACATGGCTCTAATTAATGACCTGATAAATATTAAAATCTTGCCTTTCGCCAATTTCATGGAACATGGAGAAAAATTTAAGTCACTCCTAGAGGCAGTTCAATTCTCAAGTTTTGTTTTGGGTTTTGATGAAATGGAAGCAGTTTTTACCCAACTTCTATTACCACCATCAGTTAATCATCTTTCTACTAAAGAAAATTGTCATTTTGAATTAAGTAAAGACATATCTCAACCCTCTTCTGATGACATAATGAATGTTCTTCCAAATTCTTTTATCAATTTGTCTCAATATACATGTTCCAATGCTTCTACCATTTTCACAGATTTTGAACTGACAAAAAATCCTGTTTCCTTTTCATCTTTGGCTTTCAAAAAGGGACAAATGGAAAGTCACTGTCCTGAAAATGAAAAACCTGATTATTCCTGTTTTACTTCAAATCTTCAGAACATTTTCAAACAACATGTCAATATGATCTGAACGGTAAAGGTTTAAATGTTGAATTTTGGGGTCAAAGTGAATCATTTGCTTATGATAATAAAGAAGCTATGAATACCATCCATAAATTGCTGAAAAACAGAAAAGGAAAAGAATCAGTTCAAAGCTCTTCAAAACCCCATTTAAATGAAATCAATTGTAAAGCGCTAGATGTTCTCAAAACTGCTTTAAAAGAAATAGATTTTGGTACTGATAACTGGACAGAGGAATAAGACAGTAAAGATTTTCAAGGTATTTTTGATTCTGGTTCCACACATAATGTCACTGGTGATGTATGTCTTCTCTCTGACTTAATAAGCTTGAAAACTCCTATTTCAATCAAAAAAGCAACTGATTCTGGCACCTCTTTAATTATGGAGGGTACACATCTTGAAGTAATGCAGCAAATGTCTCAGTTAGTAGGAAGCGCAGCAAAGGAGTTGGCAGGTAGGATTATTACAGAAGCACAACAAAGGGGTCTTCAAGAGTGCAGAGAAAATAAACTATCTGTGAATATTTTTTTTGTGTACTATGGATTTATGAGCAGTGGCAAGAAAAAATTTAGGGGAAAGTACATTATGGACTATAGGACAAGAAAATAGGGTATGTACTTGCAAGGGTCATGGGCAGCGCTAGACAAATAATATGGACTTATGAAGAAGCAACAAGCAATCATATGAAAATCATGCTTAGATAAGAGTGATTTCTTTTAGATGAAGCTTTTTCCACCCATGGAGATGAAAAACATTTCAAGGAAAGAAGGTAGCACTAGGAAGACAAGTGGGTTGATAAGCAGTGCTCAAACAAAAAGAAGTAAGAAGTAAGGGTTATGACTTAGCACAAAGGGGTTTCACAATTAGTGGATACTCATATGAAAAGTGTGGGCTATTACAATAGGTATTGAAGGCAGTAGAGTACCTATTATTTAGTCAGGGATCTCAAGAAGCATAGGGTATGTAAAAAAGATCATTGAGATACTTAGTTGCCGTTTGATATTCTTGCATTAGCATTGAACTTGTGTAGGAAAACCTGTAGGAGAAGGAAACATAGGAAAAGGGTGCTGAACATACAAATGTATATAAGAGCACTCACTTTTAAATAAAAAAAGAGGAGAAGAGATATAACAAGTAGATATTTGTTTTATAAATAAAGAAGAGAATTAGAGATATTTTATTTTTTTCTACATATTGGGTGTGCATACCAGAAGTAGTGCTGTAGAGTTATTTTATTGCTACAGTAAGGATAGTATTAGATAGAGCGCTTTAAGAGAGAGTGACTGAGAATACTAGTGCTTTCTGAGAATAGATCTAGCCAATAGCTTGATTGCTTATATTAAAATATATTTCCCTTTTCTTTAAAATATCTCTACAAATTTATCCTACTCTCTCCTCCATAAAAAAATAGATAACCACACTTACAATATGTGATTTAACTGTCTTTAAATATTAGAGCAGCAGGTGCTTCTTTTTAAATTAGTTTTTTTTAGAAGGAAGAACTAAACCATCTCATATTCTGTCTATAGCTTAGTATTACAGAACTCTTTCTTTCTACAATTGGTGTCCCAACAGTGGCAGCCAAACTGTAAGTTTGGTTATTATTTTGTTTTTTTTAGGGTTTTGTCAAAGAGGGCGTAATCAATCTGGTTCTTCAAAGGAAGAGAAGTAGGGTCTACAAAGAGTGGATAAAGTGGCTATCAGAGGATATTATAGGGCTTTATTAGAGAATATAGTCTGTATAAGCTTTTAGTACTTATTTTTTTTCTTTTATTATTTTATTAGTTAAAGGGTAGAATGGAACCTACAGCTACTACTTTTAAAATTACTCAGGAGAGGGAAAAATTGCCCAATTCTACAGCATCTATTCAGCCTAGGGTTTTGAAAATTATTAGGTGCACAGATGAAAGCTTGTAATTTACCTGAATCAACACTCAAAATTCTTTGAGATAGTTTTAGAAAGTGGTAGAAGTACATGGAGCATCAGATTATGATATGTTGTTTCAAGTGTAATTTTTTGTTGCAAATGAATGTAAATATGATCTAGAGGGAATGGATGGTCACAAGAAATGAGACTGGGCAGATTTAAAAGCACAAATGTTGAAAAGATGGCCTAAACTTACTGAGGATACAAGGTATACAATAAAGGACCTGGATGTCTTGGTAAATAAGGCAAAAGCTAAGGGGGGTATTAGAGACCCTAAATTTTTTAAAAAATTTTGACAGGAATTTGATCAGGTAGTAGATTATTTTGTCAGTAACAAAGCTTTTAGTGATACTAGTGTGTTGTTACCTTGGTTTTGTGAGGCACTAGCGCCTGAGGTTGAAGATTGGGCAAAAAGGTGCCTTGAAAACAAAGGAAAATTAGTTAGGAAGAGGAACAGGGATTATAAGTATCCAGGGTTGGAGGAAGTGGAAATGGCTGTGGAAGAAGAAATGAAGTTGCATTGGGTAGAGAGCCAAGCAGCTAGGGTTTATTTAGAGGATGTAGAGTTGATAGTGGTTTTGCCTAGTACTGGATCACCTTCCTCAGCGTCAACTCCAAAAGCTAAGGAAATGCCCCAGTATTCAAATTACGTGATGGAAATAATTGAAGAGTTGTAGAAGAAGTTGAGAGAAGTGGCTATACCCAATCCTAGATTTACTCCTCAATTTTTGCAGTTTTCTTCCATGGTATGTTATTACTGTAATAAAGAAGGTCATATGAGGATGAGGTGTAATGCACTTCAAAAAGACAAAGAAGATAAAGTTGTTTTCAAAGAGGGTACAGCGCTGACGTTAGAGGATGGAACAAAACTTGTTATGGATAAGGATCGAGGGATTCAAGCCAAGGTAATCAATCATATTAACAAGAAAACTATGGAGGTCAAGTCTAGTAAGGGCAAGGAGCCGGCAGATAAAAACTCAAAGTCAGTAAATTTTTCATTTACTTGTGGTGTATTGGACTTTAAGGTCAAAGATGGGGTGGCTGCAGTGCCACTCACTACAGCACAGTTGGAGATTTCTGCAGCAAAGCATAAGAAGATGGCTCCACCAGCTGTTAGCAAGCCAAGAAGGGCTGGTTCCAAGTATGCAAATCCAGTAGACATTGAGGAGGTGTGGTACACTACGAGAGAGAATACACCAGTACCACTTGAGGATGTGGAAATGGAAGATGAATCTGATAATAAAATGGATTATGATATGGATCAGCAAATCAAAGAACAGCTGTTAGAGGAGCCAGAGGTAGTTCAGCAAAGAGCAGTACTGGCAGAAGGAATGCCTGGAGCAAAGCATAAGACTCCAAAGAATCCCCCATGTAGGGCCAAATCTGGAGCAAAGGTGACTGAGCCAAAATAGAGGATGTAGCTCCCAGTTCATGCAGAACATCCTAAAACAGCTGAAGAATTAATTTCAGAATGTCTTAAAACAACAGTTTCAGTGCCATTGGGGGTGTTAACAGCAGTAGCACCAGAGATAGCAAATGGAATAGTAGATAAATGTAGGAAGAAAAGAGTTAAAAATTGTGTTGAGTATGATTTGGCAGAGCATTCATTTCAACCAGTTATGGGACTATCAAGGGTACCACACTATGCAGGGCCATTAGGGTATTTAAAGGTTACAATTAATGTGAAGCAGATCAGAGCACTAGTAGATACTGGTTCTAAGATAAATGTAGTTTCAGCATAGGACACTTTGGATTTAGGTTTTCCTGTAAAAGACGGCAAAGGAACTGTCACAGGTATTGGAGATGGTAGGCTACTGGTTATAGGGGTAGCAGAATATGTGAAGACAAAAGTTGCAGGAGCGTCAAGAGATCTACACTTTTATGTTCCTGTGGTTGTAGTAAAACCAGTTTTGGGAATGCCATTCTTGATAGATTATTATGCAAAAATTGACTATTGTTTGAATAAGACTATAGGAATCAGGATTATGGGTAATGATGGAATTCCAGTAACAGAAGTCTTAGTAGTGCCTAAGGATGGTGGCTGGGAAACCAAGTATGTTGGATCTGTGAGTTTGGAGAAGGAAGAGGAGAATGGGTGTCTGCCAGGGTGGCACCAATATTTTTTTAAGGGCTGGAATTCTAGGTATTACTATCTCCCAGAGTGAGAAGAACCTGGATTGTGGCAATTCAGTCCAAGAAGGGATACATAAAGTGGGGCTTCACAGGTGTCTTGGTAATACTACTATAGAGTGTATTTTGCCTGGACTTTTAATTTCTTTGATTATGGATTTTATTATACTTTTATTAAGAATATAAAAAAAAATTATGATGTAGGTACAACTCGGAGTTACTTTATAAAAGGTCTAATATTATGTAATAAAGGCAGCATCTGGCGCTGTCTAGGGTCAAAGTATATTCAGTAAAGGTTAAAGTTAAACTAGTAAATTTTCCAATTCTGGACTTGAACCCTCCTTTTCAGAGGCCGGCGCTATCAAGAAATCCTTATGACACACCTTTAACAAAGTTTCCACTGGAATTTATGCCTACAGATAGGATAACTCTAGAAAGAATTCATAGTGTTAATTTAGGGCCAGAGGGTTGGTTTTTGCAGGAGGAAAAGAATTTACTATTATATTTTATGGTTCTTAGGGAAAAATCTATTGCATTTTCAGAAGAGGAAAGAGGTTTATTAAAGCACTCTTGTGGGAAACCTTATATTGTTCCCATTATACCTCATGCGCCATGGCAAAAGAAGGCATTTCTTATACCAGCTGCAATAAGAAAAGAATATATGGAATTAATTAGGGAAAGATTAAATCTGGTTTGTGTGAACAATCAATTTCTAGCTGCTCAAGCCCAGTATTTTGTTGTGTCAAGCATAATGGCAAGTTAAGGTTTGCTCATGATTTGAGAAAAATGAACAAGGTTATGGTTAAGGATTCAGGATTATCACCAATGCCAGAGGAATTTGTGGAATCTTTTTCAGGTCAAGAATATTATGGATTAGGAGAAATAAACGGGAGGATACAATAAGAGTGAGTTAGATATGTTTTCAAGGCTAATGGCTACATTTGAAACTCCATTGGGATACTTCAGGTTAACAAGGCTACCACAGGGCACTTCCAAATCAGTGGAAGTTTATCAGGTGCAGATGTTGTGGATACTACAGGATGAAATTCTGGAACATGTAGGAATTTTTATTGAAGATGGCGGTATAAAAGGACCAATATCAGAATATGATGGAGAGGTTCTAGAGGAGAACCCAAGCATAAGGAGGTTTATTTGGGAATATTCTATTACTCTTGAAAGGGTACTTTTTAGGATATAAGAGGCTGGTTTGACAGTCTCAGGGTCAAAACTTTCTTGTTGCATACCAGAGCTAGATATTGTTGGTAATTTTGTATGTAGGAGGGGAAGAATCATTGCGGAAAAGCAGAAAAACAAGGTGCTTATGTGGCCAAGACCAAGAAACACTACAAAAGTTAGGGGGTTTTTAGGTATTTGTACCTAATTGAGAATTTTTATTTGTGATTTTGTCTTGTTATCTTCTCCATTAAGGTGCTTGAAAAGAAAAGAAGTTGTATGGGATTTTTCAGAGGAATGTGAATAATACTTTGAGTTTTTAAGAATGATTGTGGGGAAGGACATTCTTATAAAGAAATTGGAATATGGGCCAGGTGTTGGAAAGATTACTCTAGCAGTAGATTCAAGTGTGTCTGCAGTAGGCGCAGTTTTGATGCAAGAGGACAAGGAAGGAAATGACAGGCCTTTACTTTATGAATCAAAGACTTTTACAAAGTTGGAGTCTAGGTACTCTCAATCTAAGTTAGAATTGTGTGGGGTTGTAAAAATTTTGAAGAAGTTGCAATAGATGCTTTGGGGGAAACATTTTGAGTTGCAAGGTGATGCACTATCTTTGGTGCAAAGTATCAGTAGTCCAAGTTTACCAGACGTGGCAATGACTAGATGTGTAGCACAGATTAATTTATTTTCTTTTGATTTAGTCCATAAACCAGGAGAATCTTTCACAATAACAGACTCTTTGTCAAGGAGTCCATTGTGTGAAGAGGATTCTGAGTCGGAAGAATTTGAAGATGATAAAAAGTGGATAAATGGTATAGATTATTGTTATCAGAATTTTAGCAGTTAAAAAAGGGTTGTCCAGGAAGATTTTAAACTATCAATGGGTGTTTTCCACAAAGACGTAAAACTAATAAAGGACATCTACAAAGACATAAAACTAATGACTGGCATCTGGGAAGATGTTAAACTATCATTAGGTGGCATCTGCAATGAAACAAAACTAAGGGAATGTAGAGGAGATATTCATGACAAAGATGATCATGAGGAGATGGAAGTACAAGAATGGAATGTAAAAGCTAAAGTAATAATGAGAGGAGCACCAGGTGATGTGGCTCAAGATTCAGAAGAGAATGACTCAATCAGCAGTCAAGAAGGTGACTCTCTGTCAGAAAGTGGAAGATTGATTGAGGACTCAATTGACCAACTGGATTGGTTAAAAGAGTATTTAGAAGGGAATAATCAAACAGAAATTTGTAATGAAGACACATGGTGCAAAGTAGAGAAGTGCACTAAAGATTATTTTATTAAGGATGGAAGGGTATGAAGAGAACACTCTTCTTCACCGCAATCGGTTATACTGGATAGAGCTAGGAAAGAAAAAATTCTTAGAGAATTACATAAAAATTTGGGACATAGGGGACAAGATGAAACTTATAGGAGAGTTAAGGAGAAATTCTGGTGGCCTAATATGAGAGCAGAGGTTAAGGATTGGGTCCAATCTTGTCCAGAATGTCAGTACAGAAGTTACAGAAAGCCTAAGGAGAGAGGAAAGGCAACGTGTGAAGATACTATTTTTGGCAGGATTAGCTTAGATGCGGCTCATATTAAAGAAGGATGCTTTAAGTACTTGGTAGTAGCCAGGAATGATCTTTCAGGATTTGTTGAAGCAGAACCTTTGGTAAACCTTAAAGCAAGTAATGTAGCTGAGTTTTTAAAGAAGGAATGGGTATATAGATACAGGGTAATGAAAATGGTAACTTTGGACAGGGGCACTAAATTTTCTGGAGAGTTTCAAGAAGTTTTTAAAGGGATTTGCACCAAGATTCAAGCTGCTACACTGTATTATCCAGAAGCCAAAGGTATGATTGAGAGAGGGCATCAAGTGATAAAAGATGCACTAGTTAAACTATGTGGAACTAATGGGGCAAAATGGAAGAGCTATATGCCTTTAGTATTATTCACAGATAGGATTTCAGTGAAAAGGATGACGGTTTTTTCACCTTATGAACTCATGTTTGGTCAAAGGGCAGTATTCCCTATTTATCTGGAAGCTAGAAATTTTCTAGGATGTGATTGGGATCAAGTGTGCTTTACTGAAGATTTGATTTTAGCAAGAGTAGTGCAGCTTGAAAGAAAGGATGAATTTTTGAAAAAGGCATATGAAAGAATGATGCAAATTAGGGATAAATCAGTTGAATATTGGGATGAGTGCTTAGTGCATAGTTTAAGGGAACAATTGAAGTCAGGGGACTTGGTATTAGTATACAACAGGAGTCTTGAAAGTCAATGGGGTAAACTTTTTTCAGACAGGTGGAACGGTCCTTATAAGATCAGAAAAGAAATTACTGGAGGGTCTTACTGAATGGAAGCAACATGTAGCGGCCAATCAAATCAAAATATTCTACCCAAGAGGGGTACTAGTGATGCAAAGATAACCTCTGGGACAAGGATAAACTAATAAAATTATTTAAAGTTTTTCTGGAAAGAGTATAAACTATTATCAGTATGTTAATTTTCTTGGACTCATAGGATGTTATGACACAGCTGTGATGGATAGGGTACTAGCAATGGTGGAGCAACTATGGCTGAGAAGGCAGTTAGAAACAGCAACTAGAGTAGATTATTGTGGAGTGGAGAGTTAATTTTGTACAAGGGGATATGAAGAAGTGGTAGAGCTAGATAGATAAACAGCTGTCTGGGAAAGTCAGAAGGCTACTGGGGACTTATTGGAAGGCAGTTACTTTAGCTTAAGAATGTTGGCAGATGGAGTGCCCAAGATTTAGGCATCTAGGTGTTTGTAAAATCTCTAATGATGAATGTTAATTAATGGGGTTGAAGTTATTTTAAGATAGTAGAGGGAGCACAGTCAAGCGCTCTCTGACTCTCTAAGAAGGTGCTCATGGCAAAGGCAAGGGTTTTGCAAGCACCATGCGCTTTGCTCATGTTTTATGAAAAATTTATAATAATAATAATTATTTTTTGAGGAAGTTTAGCATAATTAATAAGGGAAACTATTTACAATGCACTAGAGTTACAATGCTTATCAGAAGGAAATGAAGGCAGATAATGATTTATCAGAATCACCATTGAAACTGGTGGGGTATCCTTTCCACTCTTTAGGCATGATAAAGTTATTGGGATCTGCGGGAAAATCAGGGACTGATGTGGAACTGATTTTGTTTGTTAATTGACCAATCATTTCAATATGATTGTAACAAGAATTTAACTCATTTTTGGAAAAAGCTGGAGTGCAATTTTAGGAAGATAAAATGGTGTCATATATAAGGAAAAGGCATGAAAATATTCTCATTGAATTCACAAAAAGGGAGGAGCTGGGGGACCCATTCTAAGCAAATAGATTTGTTAAAACCTTTGGAAAAATTAAAATTAGAAAGAATTGTGTGAAAGTAAGGGTGATGGACTCACTAGCTAGCAATTTTTTAGGATGTGCAGACAGGGATAGAACTCTCAAAGAGTTGGGAGCCTGTGAAGAGGATGGTTTTAATGCCACATTTTGTTCAGAAGATGAAGGAGATTCTGACTTTGGCTGGATGGAGATTTCTTGCTGGCGGTATGAAGGGAGAGATGTGCTGCCAGCAGGCAAGGTTTCAGAGGAAGGATGAGTAGTGCTACTGGGACTAGCTATTATGGTAGGAGCGCTAGAAGTATCTCTGGAAGGGAACTGGATATAGCCATTAGGAGAATTAAGAAATTCATAAGAAAAGGTGCAAGTCTTATGAAATTTGAAACATTTATTGCAAGCGGGTCTAAAAGCAGCATAACCATGAGGCTTGGAGAAAGTAAAGTTAAATTTGTGATGGCAGAAAAAAGCACAAGACTGATCTCTAGGTAAATTATGGTATATGGTCATGGCTAATTAGAACTTGTGAAGTGTAATGGATTGGATTAGGTAGAAGAGTGGATTCCAGGCCTATTTATAATATTCAGGTGCTGTGAGGATACAAGTGAAAGAAAGTGATGAATAGTATCCAAGTGGGGAGGCTAATCAGAAGAAAAATAAAGTGTAACAAAGTTTATGGGAAAAGAAGGTTAGCACTAAGGAGTGCAAGATCTTGGGAAGATCTGAACTTACTTTAAGAATATGAGGATAAGACAGAGGAGGTGCTAATAAATTATGTTATGAAGGGATATTTTTTTTATTGTCTTGTGGTTATTCCAGAAGGAGTTAAAGAGGAGTTTTCAGGAGAAATTTTTTTCTAAGAACTAATAAGACTCTCACATTCTCACAGAAAAATAACAGGCAATATGTGGCAACAGAGATATTTTTGGGAAGAATAATTTTTTATTATTACAAGAAGAAACAATAAAATACACTATTTACATAATTTCACAACAAGGTATAAATAAAAGTTCAAGGAAAATTTTTCTGAAGAAAGAAAGAAAATTTAGCGTTAAAATAGTGATTATGAAAAAGGATGGGACTTACTTTAATGCCTATCAAGAAAAGTGTACTCCCATTTGTTGTATATATTATTGTAAGTCTAATTCAGAGTTTCAACTAAGGAAACACACTTTTTGATGTCTTTTTCTTCAAGAGAAGGAGTATTTTTAAGATAACTGAATACTGAGTTGAAGGCAGTATTGACTCAGTCAATTGTCTGATAATAAGGAGCAGCGACAACACAATTAAGAACTTACCAATCTTGAGGGTAAGGGGGATTAAGGGAAGGAGCCTCTTCCTCAAATGAAGTAGCTGACATTGGAGGCATTGAGAACCAATTTTCAGGAGTAAAGGGTGGAGGAGTGGCTTCTTTTTCAGGCCAGGTAACTTCATTCTCAATAGTGGGAGAGAAGGTAGCACCAGATACTATATCCTAGAAAGGATCTTCTTCTAGACCCAGAATGAGAATTTTGACATGTGGAGTTGGAGGCATCACAGCCTAAGGGGTGTTAAGGAAGTCCTAAGTAATAAAAGAAGAAATTGAATTTTGTTAGAAAGAAAATTTATCAAAAAGAAATAGAAGGAAGGATTTACAGTGTGAATTGATCCTTCAGAGAAGAGTGAACAGAGTGTCATGTTTGATGCAGTGCTTGGAGTAGGCAAGCAATGGATTTGTTTAGCTCTCTTAGGAGCGGGGCCCTTGATGGCCAGCTGACCCGTTAGGTTTGACATTGAAATGTTAGTATTGACAGCAGTAGGAGTAGAGTTCGCAGAAATGGCAGGTAGACCATTGATGCTGCATTTTTTTTTTTTTGCAACTTTTGCAAAAGTCACATGACTAGGGAAATAAAATAAAGAAAGAAATCAGTGCTGAACATTTAAGAGGAAATGAGAAGGAAAAAGGATTTTACAGTGAAGAAGCCATTACCATGGCGGGTTTTTGAGAAGCAACATGGGATAATGCCATTCTTGGCACAACACTGACAATGCTCAGCTCCAGTCAAGACTGATTTGACAGCAGGTGTCATAAAGACAAACTTTTGTTGAGCATCAACAAAGTGACCAAAGGTGCAGAAAAAATTGTTTTTAGGGCTCATTTTAAGAGAAGATAATTGAAGATAGAAGAGAAACTAGTGTGAAGAGGAAGTGAAACCAGAAGAAGGAATGAGGAAAAAATGCAAGATATGCACCTGGTTTTATAGTGCCTTGGGACAGTCGGGAGCAGAAGGAGACTGTGGTACACATCTTGCAGTAACTCAGAAAATGTCTAAGTTAGTAGGAAGTGAAACAAAGGGGTCTTCAAGAGCGCAGAAAAAAAACTCTCTGTGCACAGTTTTTTTATACTATGCATTTATGAGCTGCAGAAAGAAAAAGGTTAAGGGAAAGTACATAATGGACTATAAGACAAGAAAATAGGGTATGTACTTGGAAGGGTCATGGGCAGTGCTAGACGCATAATATGGACGTATGAAGCAGTGACAAGTAATGGTATGAAAATCATTCTTAGATAAGAGCAATGTCTTTTAGATGAAACTGTGTCCACCCATGGAGATGAAAAATATTTCAAGGAAAGAAGGTAGCGCTAGGAAGACAGGTGGGTTGATAAGCAGCACTCAAACAAAAAGAAGGATGAAGGAAGGGTGATGACTTAGCACAAAGGGTTTCATGATTATTGGATACTCATATGACAAGAGTGGGCTATTAACATAGGTATGGAAGATGGTACAGTACCTATTATTTATTCAGGGATCTCAAGAAGCATAGGTTATGTACAAAAGATCATTGTGATACTTAGTTGCCATTTCATATTCTTGTATTAGTGTTGAACTTGTATAGGAAAACCTGTAGGGGAAGGAAACATAAGAAAGGGGCACTGAACATACAAATGTATATAAGAGCACTCACCTTTATATAAAAAAAGAGGAGAAGAGATATAACAGGTAGATAATTTTTTTTAGAAATAAAGAAGAGAAATAGATATATTTTATTTTTTTTGTACATATTGGGTGTGCATACCAGAAGTAGGGCTGTAGCGTTATTTTATTGCTACAGTAAGGATAGTATTAGATAGAGCACTTCAAGAGGGAGTGACTGAGAATACTAGCGCTTTCTGAGAATATATCTAGCCAACAGCTTGATTGCTTATATTAAAATATATTTCCCTTTTCTTTAAAATATCTATACAAATTTATCCTACTCTCTCCTCCATAAAAATAGATAACCACACTTACAATATATGCTTTCACTGTCTTTAAATATTAGAGTGGCAGGAGCTTCTTTTTCAATAAGTTTTTTTTTTACAAGGAAGAACCAATGCATCTTGGATTGGGTCTATAGCTTAGAATTATAGAACTCTTTCTTTCTACAATGGGTCATGGAAACATTTTCATTAAAGGATGTGGAGGAGAATTAGTTACAATCAGAGGTATTTTTTATTGTGACAGAGCAAAATCTACTCTTATTTCTCCTTTTGATCTGTTAGATAATGGCATTTCTCTTTCTTTTAATAAAAATCATGATTATATTATTTCTTGCTCTTAAATCTTCTTCTGGACAAAAATGGACAGTTGATCTAGTTTATCCATGTGATCTAGAAACCAATATTTTTGAAATGAATTATTTTAACTCTTTGTCATCTGAAACCCTTCCTGCTCCCTTTGTCCCCTCACCCCCCCCCCTCAAAAATCCCTTTTCCCACAGTGGTTCCTGATTCAATCATGGATTGGCATCACCGTCTTGGACACACTAGCACCAGAGTTCTACAAATGATTGCCCAAAAATGTCTGTGCACCAATTCACCCTCTTATATCCCTTCTTTCAGATTACACTGTGATATATGTGCGGTTTCTAAGAGCAAAAGAAAAAATATGTGCATGGCTTCCAAATGTACCCATGAGCTCATGGATCCAGTGGTCTCTGATTTAGTAGGGCCCATGGTTGGTGTCACAGATAAGGGTGAGATCAATGTGGCAACATTCAGAGTATCTTTTCCAACTTATGGAGAAATCTTTGTCTTAAAGAGGAAGTCAGATTTTTTTTATGCTTTTATTAATTTCAAAACTAGGTTAGAAAACATCACCAAACACTGTCTCAAGATTCTCAGAACTGACAATGGTAAAGAATACAAGAACAAGAAATTCTCTGAATACCTCTCCCAACATGGTATCCTCCATGAACACTCAATGCCTTATCATCATGAACAGAATGGAATTTCTGAAAGGTTCAAAAAAACTATTAGGACCATTCTTCTTGAATCAAACCTTCCTCCCACTATTTGGACTTTTGCTTATTGTTGGACGTCTTATATTCATAATAAGTTGCCAAACATAAGAGTTACCAACAGTACACCTTATCAAATCATTTTCAATAAAAAAGCAGATTTGTCACCTATTAAAATTTTTGTTCAGTGAGCATATGTACATATTCCAACTGAAAAGAGGAAAAAAAAAATGGAGGTCTGGGTAATGCATTTCAGAGTTATTAGTTTTTGTAGAGGGGGTGGTAAGGGTTGAATATTTTGGCATCCAGAGTCTAATTCATTTGTTCAGTCAGAAATTGTCAAATTTTGATTTCTGAATGACAAGAAAAAAAAGTACCAAAGAACTCATATTACCACATTCAGAGGAATCTCAATGTAATGGTGATTTATCAATTATTTTAAATCAACTGAAATTTGGTTATTTTACAGAAGAAGAAACTATTGCTGCTCAAGATGTGATGGTTGATTTCATTAACAATAATGCTTGTGACCTTTCTGATCAACTGCCTTGCACGTTTAAGCAGGCAATGAAGCGACCAGATGCAGTTGAATGGAAAGCAGCTTGTCTTCAAGAATTAGACAACATGTCTAATATGAAGGTGTGGGATATTGTACCCCTTTCTCCTGGAAAAACTGTCACAGGTGCTTTTTGGGTTTTTGCTCTCAAAAGGGATGAATTTGGAAAGATCATCAAGCATAAGGCATGCTATGTGGTTCAAGGTTTCAAACAAATTGAAGGCATTGATTTGAACAATACTTTTGATCCTACAGCTACTTTTGCATCCCTGCATTTGATTCTAACTCCAGCAGCTACCTACAACTGGCCAGTCAAAACTTTTGATGTCACTGCAGCTTATCTCCATAGTGATCTTGAAGAAGAAATCTATGTCAAGCAGCCCAAAGGGTTTGAATCTGTTAATCCAACTCATGTCTGCAAGCTTAAGAAAGTTCGATATGGTACAAAGCAAGCAGCCAGGTGCTGGTGGAAGCATGTCAGTAAAATTCTGGTGAATTTGGGTTACAGGTCAAGTAATCAGGATGCAAGTGTATATGTGCTAGCAAAAGATGGTTCCAAGGGGATGTTAAGGATTCATGTGGATGATGGTGTAGAGGTAGGGAGTAGTGACACAGTTTTGAGAGAGTTGGAAGTGGATATGGGGAGTAGTTTAAAGGTAAAATGGTCTGATGGTATCTCTTCTATTGTTGGTCCAGCAGATTCACAATGCTCTAAAGGTTTCACTATTCACCAACCAGCTCTTGTCAACAAAATCCTAACTGAACACAATACAACAGATCTTACTTCTCACTCACCTTTGCCAATGGGTCTTTCTTTAGTGTCATTAAAAGAAAAAAACTCACCCCCCACTTGAACCTATCACTATTTCTGTCTATCATTGGTTCTTTTTCATACCTTGTAGCAGGATCAAGGCCTAAATTAGTGTATCCTGTCAACTTCCTGGCATGTTATGCATCAAGACCAGGTCAAGCTGAATGGGATGTGCTTCATCATTTGCTGAGATATCTACAATTCACCAAAAACATGAAATTTCATCTTTCCCCAACAATCAACATCAATCCATTAACAGACGTTTATTGTGATGCTACACTTGGGGTGGTGAATTTGCTAGGGCTACAGGTGGCCATGTTCTTCAGATCCACAACTGTCTTATCTTATAGCAATCAAAATGTCAATCAAGAGTGGCCACAGCTTCCATTTGTCATGCGCCACATGACACTCAAGGCAAAAGCAGCTCATTAAATCAATAATAAAGAGGTCTAAATCCATATTCAAAGCGCAGAAGCGATTTTACATAGCAACTGCAATTTTCCTTTGTGTACTCACTATTCAACCATGCTAATCTAAAACTTTAAATCTAAATTAGTTAATCTCTCAATACTGTGTTCAGTCTTTTCTTCAATAGGTGACGCACAGCGCAACAGCCAATGCAATATTCTGCTAAAGGTTTTTAAAGTGTCTGTGGGTTATTAACAGGGGTAGTGAGCATGGACGAGATGGTTAGTGGAGGGTCAAAGGGTTAACAGATGTTAGTGAGGAGGGTCCAGGTGTAACCGGTGTTTTTTCAGAGGTCTGTGGTGTGCAGAATGATGGATGGGCATGAGGTCAATGCAAGGAGGAGTAGTGGATATAAAAGGAATTGTATTTTGGTTCAACATTCTTTAGAATTAAATTATAAAACGTATATATAGTTAATAGTGGTAAAGCTTCAGGTTAAATCATTATTATTGTACATTTCCTTATTTTCTCAGTAATCATTTCTAAAACTTAAATCTTTGATTATTGAGTTTACAACCCTTTGTGAGATCCTAAGAATATTAATATTACCTTTAAATTATATTGAGATTCTTATTGAACATATCTCGAAGAAGCAGCTCTTCCTTTGACTCATCTTCGAATCACTTCCTCGAATATTTCCTCTGTACTTTGAAGAAGTCTCTAAACTCCTCCCTCCATCTCACTTTCTAGGAACACCCTTGACCTTGTGCGTAGGTAGTCAGGTGACACCCTTCACTCAGAATTGATGGCAATGTCAAATGCAAACTTGTAAAGCCCTGTGGATGCAAAACCTTCTGTGAGAAGTGGATTATTGCCATGGACCAACAACTCTTTATTGTGACAACAAAGGTGCTATTGTTGCAGCTACAGATAATCCTTCAGACAAATGTTGTAGACATGTTGACAGAGATTTCTATTTTTGTGAATGAACAAGTTCATCAGCATGAAATAGACATTAAATGGGTTTCAACTAGGGATCAGGTAACAGATTTGTTGACAAAGAATGTGGGCCCAAATATATGGAAAGAGAAGAGATATTTATTGGGAGTTTACTAGTTATTTTTTCTTTTTCTTTTTCTTCTGAACTATATTAGCTGTGGATGGTTATGGGGAAATCACTAAGAGGGGGGGGGTGTTATGTATAATATAGTAGTAGCTTAGTGATTGTTAAGTACATAAGGTGTATATAGTCTGTGGTGCAGCTGATGCATCTAACTCTGGTTCACTCCGGACGAAGCGCTGACACTGCTACCATAGACTTGATGGGGTGAAAGGGAATATTGACAGCTTTCTCATAGGGGGTTGTCTGTCAAATTGCATGCACAAATTGGGGGGGGTGACCGGGGAATGTGTGTGCAAGTTGTTTTGCAATGGCTGCAAGCTTTTTGAGATCTGCTTTATGTATTCCAGATCATTTATTAGGAAGATCCATAGTTTTATCAAAACACTCTCAACATCTTTCATGATTTGAACAAAAGCCATTTTCATTCTACAATAATTTTTAACACTAAGATGTCCATTGACTATCATCACTACTTCTCTTTTCTTTATCTCTCTCCTCATCACTCTCCTTACTCTTACAACCATCTCCAACCAAAACAACATACCCTCTCACTTCTTTCACCATCTTCTCACTTTGAACTAAAAAATCTTCAATCACTCGGATGAGTCCATCAATCCTTCCATTTTCATTTTCATTGTCTTCTTTCCTTTTCTCATCAGAAACAACTTTTTGGTCTCCTTCGCCATTTAAATGACCTATCCTGACTTTTAATCGATCGAAATCACTTCTAATCCACTTAATTAATTCCCACCTAGTCTTAGAATCGCTCGTCAAATCTGACATCGTTCAACCAACCAACCAAACATACATACATACAAACATACATACATCCATCCATCCATCCATCCATCCACACATACATATATAGTAAAAGAGAGAGAGAGAGAGAGAGAGAGAGAGATTTAATGATCCATGATAGACAATCAATGGCAAATGAAGAACAAGTGAGGAATATCTGACTTCTCGTTTGCCTCAGGAGAACTCGATAAACCGACAACACACGAGCGTTTAAAAGAAACTAGAGTCGACAGAATGAGGACGGGATAAGCAAGTGTGCCAAAAAAGAATGAAGATTGAAAAAAAGAAATGCAGACAAGTTGGAACGGAAGAATGCGTCGAGGGAGGGAAGGCCTAGGCATGGAGCAGAGTATTAGGGTGTGGAGTGTATGCTCTGCTCACAATTCTCACTTGCAAAATGCGCCACTTTCAATTCTCAATCATCATGCATATATATCTTTATATTGTTAATCCACATCATTCACTTTTATCATTACATTCAACCTATCTATTGGGTCTGCGCACCGTACCTTCAATTCCATCCCATCCATCCACATTCATTTTTTCATCAGTAAACCTGTCCATCTAGACATAATAATTCAAAACACCCAAAATATTAATGGTACTCACCCTCTTAGTCCTTCAGCGAAACTCCATTCCGTAGGAGCACTTAAAGGCTCTGAAATTTCCACTCCATCAGCCGTTACATTGGCAATTTGATACTATACACCACACACACGCACACACACACAAAAAAAAAAAAAAAAAAAAAAAAAATCAGAATTGCTTCGAAACTCCCTTCTCCCACTTCCCCCCACACCCAGACCAAAACAGTTATATATAATCCATCACATCAGATACTCGCCTTATTCAAACTTCTAGCGTCTCGATAAAAGAGCACCTTCATACACTCCTGCAAAGCATTTCTAGCACCTTCAGCTGATAAATCTTTCTCACCACCAGTAGCATCATCAATCAATTTCCTAAGAATAGGTTGAGCGATATAACTCCCATAACCAGTAGCAATACTAGGACTTGAATATGTGGTTCCAAGTAAATCGACATAAGACAAAAATGGTTCTCCGGTTGATTTTTCAACTCCACCTACTACAAATGAATTCCAAAGTGGATTCATTTTAGTTCGACGGTTGTACATAACTCTAGCAAGATATTCAAATATTTGAGACGATGATAAGGAATGTCCGTCATCAGCAAGGGCTTCACGAATCCTGATAAAATGAGTTTTTTTTTAAAAAAAAAAAATATAAAAACGAGAGAAAGAGAAAGGTGTATATGAGTGAGTGATTATGAGATCAGGAGAAGAGCAGAAGAAAGAAGAAGAAAAAAGTAATACATAAGACTATCGAGCATTTTCTGAACGTATTGAAAGTCAGACATGTCACCACCTGCGCCAAGAACAGTATGGTTCCCAACTTGATGTAAACGTTGAATATGTTTGAAACGGGCCAGAGAACCATAGGAAGCTAAAACAAATAAATAAGAAGCGTGAGATTTTTTAAAGAAAGATGGTAGAGCAAAGAAGAGATCAAGTACCTAACATATCAGCTGCAAGCATGACGCCATTAGAGTATTTAATAGCGATGACCGAGGTACCAGTGACGATAGGATCCCTTTGAGATGACAGAAGAGAAGGATGAGATCGGAAAGAATAGAGATCTGAAGATGAGAAGGAAAGAGAACAGACTGAGTGTGAGAGATTGGTTGAGGGACTGATTTCTGAGGACGATAAGAGTGTTGAGAGAGATCCAAGGAAGGGATAGGACACGGAAGAAAGGACATTTGTGATGGATGGATGATCGTTGGCTGACGCGGCAAATAATCCGATTGCAGCTTCTGTTTTCAAAGGTGACCCAACTCAATCCAGTCAGTCATCAGTCGTCCATCAGATCTCATCGCTTGTACCCCCATACTAATCAAATCTATTTTGCTACGTTACTTTAAAAAAGGTCTCTTCACCTTCACAATTAGAAAGAGTGTGTGGTAAATTGGTTCTTAAACAATACTTCTCTGTGGCCTAGAATATGTAAGAATTACTAACATTCACACCTTCATTTGCAAAATAGAAAGGGTCTCATTTGAGGTTTGGATGTATGTGTGTATGAGCAGTTGTTAGAAATACATCTTTGCAATTTTATTTTGCTATATTAGGGGGTGTCTAACATTACCTTATACGCCTGGCGGACTTCAGTCTCAAAACCCCATTCCAAGACTCCATCACAAATGGCTGACTTGGGGTTAGACATGTCAATCATGAGGTCAAATACCTCCTACTCTTGCACCATCTCCCCAACCACAATTCAGCCCACCAATACACACATCCCCCCAATTCACTTCACATCTGATTCCTTCTCCCCTAGCCCTTCACTTTTTACATGCACTCAAAATTCATGAATTTTTCTAAATCAACATTGCTGACTCAAATTTTTATCCTCTCATCACAGTAACTTCATTCCTTTTCATTTCTTTAATCATCACCTTTTTCCAGCTGAATTTTCCATTCTTTCCTGCATCTTGTGGTTGCTGAGATATTGACCTTAAAAGTTGAGCCTTCTTTTTTGCACTATTTCACTATTATTTGTTTTTATATTACATAAATAGATAATAGGGCTTCTGAGATGCTTATCTGATTATTATCTAAGCTTATAGCTCTCATTTAATACCTGGATATTGAATTTGGATTAGTATTTGATGCCTCTTCTCTGATTTTCTCTACAACACTTGAATCAATCTTTTGTAAACTTTTGTCAACAAGATGTCATTTTTTATCATTAATGCACACTCCAATCTATATAGGACACTTTTCTGGATAATGGTGGACTTATTGAGACACTCTTCTTATCATTATTACTATCACATTTCAAATTTTTGTGCAAGTTGGAAAAAAAAAAAGTCAGAATTAGGGTTAGGTTTATTTAAATATCATGTCCTTTTAAATGAAGACTCTTCAGAAGCCTGCCTTTCATTTTTGTCAAGCAGTTTTAAATTTGGTTCAGTGGTTGCTGATATATTGAGCTTTAAATTTGAGCCTTTTATTTGCACTCTGTCACCTTTATTTGTGTTGATATTACATATCAAAAAATGCTTCTGAAATGCTTATCTCATGATAGTTTGCATATTTTCAACAGTCATTTTGGATTTCCAATGAAAATCTCAAGTTTACTGATTTCATTTACACTCTTGCCAACTTTTTGGCTTTATTTTGGTACACTTTTGGCATCTTTTATGGTTAGGATTTTTATTAATAGTTTGGATATTTTGGGGCTTATATTTGTCGGGTATATTTAAATAAGTAAGTATTCTATTTTTATACATTTTTTATCAATATATTTGATTTTTCTTTCTGTATATCATAGAATCATGTTGACTCAAATCAACAAAAATGGATGCAATTCTTCATTTTTCTAGTGACAATCATCAAACAACACAAGCTCCACCTAATTTGGAATTATGTGATGACTTCACTCATCTTGTCTTCTCTTTTCAAATCAACCAATACTTAATCAATAGGGTAAGTAAGGTAAGAATAGAAGATTTTTTTACTTCTAAAAGTTTAGGTAGACATGCAAAGTACAGGGTCTAAGAAAGGTTACCATTTTCCTCATTCAATCTCATGAATTAATGTAGGAAAGCATTTAAGCATTCCACTTATTTAAAGTTTTAGAAGGTAAGACTGTGTGCTGCAGTACATGGTAACAATTTTCTTGTTGCATGTGTTCATGTCCTTGTTTGTGTTAACCACCTTTATTTTCATGAATTCTAAAAGCTTTAACTTTGAGATTTTCTTTTAAAGACTTGTTCATCATTTATTTATGACTTGAAATGAAAAATTGGCAAACTTGACCTCCTGCTAAGATAAAATGTAGGGTGGAGGTATTGCCAAAAAAATTTTTTTTTTTTTTTTTTTTTTGACTTGAGAATTGAAGAAAAAAAAAAGTTAAAAAAGAAAGGCAATTTATTGTATGTTATACTTCTAAAATTTTGAAAGGAATATAAATTGTACATTAGACATATATAACTTTATGCACTTACATGGATTCATTTTAGATTACAAATACAAAATCCACAATGTACCTGATTTTCATGGTACTTCATTAAATTTTGTTGACAAAAATTATTAAAAAGTAATAAGACATTCTTGTGCATAAAACTTATTTGGTGAACAAAAACATTGGAACTTGTTAAAGTAGAAAAAATCTGTTCCTTTTTTTTCTTCTGTCAAAGTGGTTTTCCACCTTGAGCAGGTTTATGACTCAATGGAATAGTTGAACTATTAACAAAAATAAATTTATCCTGTAAAATCCTCTGCTTAATTAGCATGAGATTATTCAAGTTTCTCTTTTTTGGCTAGCCAAGAAAGAAGTTGAGAACATAATGAAAAAATAGAAGTGATTCATTGTTTGGTATATCTATTAATTGAGCCATACTATAAAGAGAAGATATTTTACAAAAGTTTCAAGTAAGCTCCATTAACATTGGAGCCCAAATCACATAGTGAGACAGCCAATTGGATTGAAGAATTATGTGGTTGTTTTTGTGAAATATTATTAAACATGAGGTGGTCCTAAATAAGCTTGACTAATTTAAGGATAAATTTCTGGGAAGTCCCAAATAGCTGTCTAAAACTAGGCTCTGATAGGTTTAGGAGTGTCTGGATGTTACAATTAAGGGTATGAAGTACTTAGGGCTTTTTTGGAACATGGTAAGATTTCCTGTTCATTTTGATAAAACAAAAAAAGTCTTCTTAAAGATCATAATTAGAATCAGAATCAGAATCCAAGAGGAGTTCAAGAGCTATTAAACTTATTTCTTTATGTAGCTTATCATCATTTTAGAGTGAGGAAATCATGAATCTCATACAATAGAAAATATGAATGTTGTATGATGCTTTGAGTTATAAAGTGATATGCTGTGGAGGGCTGCATATGAATGGGATGATCCTATAAAATCAGTGAAATAGGAATTTATGGTGAAACCAGAACTTTTAACTGAGAAAGTGTAGATTTAACTGAAATAAGTGACTTATTTCACTTTGGAAATACACCAGTGTAAGGGATAGTGTGTTTTAGAAATATGCACTTAGATAAGTGTGTCTTTTTTAATTGTGAGGTCACCATAACTGATACCCCTTACTAAAAAGAGTCAATTAAGTGTTCCTTTAGTTTCATGAAAAAATTTTACAATATAAATTTAGTATTTATATACATATATATATATAAGGGGGTATCAGTTCCTGTAAATTGGTACTTACAACTTCACACTTAAGTTTGGGAAAATATGCACTTATCAAAGTGAATATTTATGAAACACATCAGAACCAACACTTTTATATTTCAAAACAGAGATAAGTCACTTATTTCACTCAAATTTACACTTTTTTAACCAAAATTCCTGGTTTCACAATGAACTAAATTACTAGAAACTCCTCACCCATCCCAATGAAACACCTTTGTTTTCACTCACACATCTGTCTCTTTGTCAATTCTACTTTTATTTTATGTCTGAATAGCTCATTAGATTTGGAACTATCACATTAATCTTCTAATATCTTGAAAAGATGAATTTAGCTAAACATATGAGTGAGATATGCAATTTTTAGTGAAAAAAACTTGATAAAGTTAAATGGATATAACTTTGTCAATTTTACTTCAATTTTAGGTCTGAATGGCTCATTAGATTAATCTTTCTATATCATAAAAATGTGATTGTAGCTAAAAATATGATTGGGACATGGAAATTATTAGTAAAAAACACATGTCTGATTAAAATGGATATAAATTCATTAATCTTAGTTTGATTTTAAGTCTGAATTTTGCATTACATTTGTATTCATCATCTTAATCTTCTTATATCATGAAAAAAATGAGTGTGGCCAAAATACTTGAGTGATATATGATAACAATTTGTAAAAAAACACTTATTATATTGAAAGAACTATAAATTTTTTGAATTTCAAATTATTTTTGAATCTGAGTAGCTCAGTATATTCAGAATAATTAAACCAATCTTCCTATATCTTGAATAGATTATGATAGCCAAAATTTTGAGCAAAATATAAATGAGGAAAGTTGTTTATGGAACCAATATGTTGTGAGAAAAAATGAAAAAAAAATTGATTCAGGGTCAGAACTGACGCCAATATTTAAAATAAGTGACTTATATGAAAAATTTAAGTGCTTATTTGGCTTGAAATAAGTGCAGATTTTCTAGAACTGAAGCACCTAATATTTAAATTAGAGGGTATCAAAGTACTTCAATCCACCATTAAATTAATTTCAGATAAAATTTTAAACACTCTAATTATTTTCCATATTTTGTTTGACAACGAATGGGTTATTTTGGTGAGGAATGTATCAAAGTTTGAGTTTCAGTGGAAATTTATTTTTTGTGTGGGACCCACCATTATAAGTAAAAATTGGGATATATGAACAAAATAGGGGTTCTCAAACATGGAAAATGTGGAAGTACATTAAATTCATTTTCAGTCATGAAAAAATAGGAATCCTCTCCATTTTAAGTCATCAAAAAATGATGTTTTTGGAGTAACAAACACCCTAATAGAAATTTTATAATTTTTTATTGAAAAAATGAGATTTTCTAACAGGTGATTTTCCATGTTTGAGACCCCATAATAAAGAGATTAGATGAACCTTCTTATCCAATAACCCCAGTGATGGTAAATGAGAATCCTCTACAATTAATAATATCAGATTCAGGTAAAAAAATGAGTGAATTCCTTTTTGGGGGAAGTAAGTACAATGGGAGGAAATGTATTTTAGTCATTTTCATTTGTCTTTTAATCTTCAAATAATCACACAAATAACATGAAACTTTTAACTATGATAAATAAAGATCCCTAGTTTCAAATTTAAACATTAAAATCAAAAAAAATTACATTTCTATATGAGATTAAATTTTGAAAAAAAAAAATTGAGCTTAAAAACCAGTTTCCATAGAAAAATGAGACTAGCACAAACAGAAAGAGAATCTAAAATATATTTGAATTCAAATGGAAACTAAGAATAAATATACTAATTTAGTGAATTTAGTTGACATAATAAAGAGATTTTTTCTTTTTTCTTTCTTTCTTTTTTTTTTTTTTTGGCTAGATTCACTAAAAATCCGCCAAAGTTAGGATAAAAATGCTCAACAGTATGTCAGTTTATTTTACCAACAAAGAATATTTCAAAAAAAAAAAAATTAAATGTGTTTATATTTCAGCTTCCCTTTTTAATGGTTCTAGTCTCATTTTCTTACAGAAACTGGTTTTTGAGCTCAATTCTCAATTTTTTTAAATTTAATTCCATAAGAATTGTAATATTCACTACACAATATAGGGGGTGGACTTGCTAGCAAGTCCCCAACCTGAACTCAGATGGAATTCAGATGGAACTCAGACTGAACTTATACTGAACCCATACTGAACTCTACTTGAACACCCACCTAAAACTTTTTGGCTGAGTGGTGTTCATCCCTGATTTTATGTTTCCTTTTTCAATAGCTCAATGTGTGTTCAATCTGGGATGAGTTTGGGTCCAAGGTTTCAGACCTGCTAGCAAGTCCGCCCCCCATATTGTATGGTGATTTATTTTCATATTTTGATGTTTAATTATGAAAATAGGGATCTTAAATATGATGTATAAATTTTTCATATCATTTGTGCTATTATTTGAGAATTAAAAAACATTCTAAACTGCTAAAATTCATTGACTTCCACTGTACTTTGATGCACCCAATTGAGAAAAAAATTTCTTTGAAAACTAATGAAATACATTTAAATAATGAGAGTTGGACTCCTATGTTTTAGTTTTTCTATTTATAAAAAAAATAAATGAGCCCTCCATAGGCAACTACAATCTAAAATACTCTTGTTTTTAATTTTTCTTTCTTTACTTATAAAAAAACCTCAAATCACCAGGAAGAAATGAGGGGGAAATTTCATACAAATCCTCTCTCATTTTTTTTTGGTGATTTTTTTTACCCCTTATAAGACAAAAGGCAGCCTCTACAATTTACACAGCTTTTTTTTCTATTATTTTACCAACTCTAATTTATCCTTCACTGGTGTAGATAATCCTATAATTTAAGCTATAGGCCTTGACCAAGGGAGTTTGAGAAATACCAGATAGAAAATCCCCTGTAGCTTTAGAAAAATAAAGTGAGATTCACCTGCTAAAGTAAATTAAGTCTTGTTTGATAAAACCTCTTTCTAACACACTTGACTGCTTGATCAGTTAAGAAAGTAGTCACCAGATAGACTACCAGACCAAAGAGCTGAAATGTAGACCAATTTCCACACCAAAGAAAGAAATGATACTTGATGTAGGCATAAAATCCACACCAGAGCCAGCAATAATACTTAATATAGCTTGAAAGAATATACCAGAGAAAACAGTGACAAGAGTTGAGGTCAAGTAAGAACTAACCTTTTCACAATCCAGCCAAAAGATGCCACAAACACACACAAAGGAGTGAAGCACAGAGATTCCAGGTATACCAGATGGTTTATGATAAACTAGAATGTTCTTAAACTTGCTTAACTATCTCACACACAGACCACCCTGGCTTTTTCCCAGCCAAATACAACTATCTCACCTCTCTACATACATAAAAACGCCTCTAGAGGCTTCCATGCATGCAGGTGGGCAGGCTTCCCAACATAGGGATGGCAGCTTGGAGGAGGGAGGCTGCTTTTAGGCCTTGAAATGCCCAATAACACTCAAAAAACACCCAAAAAATAAAAAAACAACAGTAACTACACATAGAAACAAGCTACTCACACATAACACATGCCAAAATGAAGAGAAAACAAAGGACATTAAGCTGAGACACAATAAGTGACCCCAGCTTAAGCCTACAAAAACACAATTAAAAATCTAAAAACTAACAAAAGACCAATAAACAACACCATAACCCCAACTATACCCTACATACCAAACACCTTCAAATACGTACTCCAAAGGCCTACCCAGCTTTGGAACACCACACTGGAAGCAAATGTTTTAGAAATTTTTTTTAAATCATTTGTGCTTGAATAGTTAGATATCTCAGCCTTATTTGGAAGAATTGTGTGGAAAAGCAAGAATTTTTAAACTTTTTTTTATATTATATATAAATTTGGGATGATTTTGTGAAAAAAAACAAGGTTTAAAAAATTGAATTGTTACTATATGGTATATTAGGGGGTCTTCAAAACTAGCATATATATCATTCAAGAATTCCACAAAATTAGGGCCAAATAAGTCATTTTTATTTAAAGTACACCTGCCTAGGACTGATTTTCTTGAAATATCTCACTGTGCCTAACCACTCTCTTTTTGATACATCAATACCATTTACACACTCCAACCCCTTTTCATGATTTAATAGCACTTGGAACACACACACATATATATATTTATCTTTTTTTCACTCTATTTACTAGGAACTTAACTATTTGTGTGAAATATGTGGTGCATGAGCTCTTAAGTCCAATTTTTATCATATTCTTTCCCATATTTTTGTTTCTGAGTAATAATATGGGCCCTTCAGCTTACCTAAAGTTTAAGACAGCAGCTGATTCTTTAGCCTTTGATGTAATATTTGAGTCTGATACCAATTCTGATGCTAAAACAAACTTGGCTTACATAAGTCAGGTTTTGGAAAAACATTACTAAACTTTTATTTCACCTTTCATCCATCATCAATCCCAATATATACTTGATATTCTTTTCGAAATTCATGAAATTAGCTTCTGAAAAAAATTTCACACAAAATATACTGGTTTTTTAGATTTAAAAAATAAATCCATCACCATTCTTTTTTCAAAAAAAAACTCTCATTTCCCACAGCAGGATCCATTCATACAAATATCTGTAGAACTTTTCCAATTTTTCTCAAGTGGTAATTGTGCTGCTTTAGCTCATCTTGAAAACCTCTTCAGAATAAGTCAAAGAGAATTCTACTTTTACACAGAGAAATAAATGAATTCCATTCATTCACTTCATTCACACTTTCTTAAATGTCCACTATGGAAGATCAAGCAGAAGTCTCTCAGGTATGAAGAAAGTTATTTACTGGCTGAAATGGGTTTTTTGATGGTACCACCAAACCAGAAAAGGAGGATACTAAATATTTTGATTGAAAAAAGGGGTGTTCAATTGGTTTCATATTACAATTTTTTAGAATTAATACTTATATTTTCTTTTTTTTCTTCTTTTGGGGGATTTTATTGCTCATCAATTGGTTTTTGATTGCAACAAAGAAATTACCACTTTTCATGTTGTCTTTCCTGTTTCTTGTCATTTCCCCCCTATTTCTTCAACAGATTGTAATTTTTAAACAAGTCAAAAAGTTTCATGATGAAAATAAAAATCTTTTAAATGATCCAACTTACACTTGTGGAAAATTTTTCATCCCAGAATTCCCTGGGACAGGAAATGGAGATAGTAAAAACATCAAGATTGTATACTCATCTAGTAAATTATTAATTAAAGATTGAGCATGCAATAGGGATATTGAAATGTCATTTTTTTCACTATGGGAAATGAGGACATTACTACTTAAGAAATTTGAAATGAAGTCATCAATAAATTGGATTACTCACTTATATGTAAATTAACTTGCAACTGTACAAATTTTTATATTTTAAATTTTCTTGATTTTTTTTGCTTTCTTATTGTTTATTTCTATATCTTTTTCTCAGCTGTGCACTTTCAAGTACATGTAAAAAAAACTATTTTTTCCCAAAAGTTTTTTTTTAAATCTGGCTGGGGGAGAACCTATTCACTTTATTCATTTCAGTGACTTCAGTTTCTTTTTTTTTAATTAATAATTTAACTTAAGTAAATTTTAGTTTTTGTGATGATAAAATAGTTGAAAATTAATAAGCTTATTGTGATGAGAAAGATAAAAATCTGGGTCAGTGATGTTAATGATTAAAAATTAAAGCCAGGTGAGAATATTTCAAAAGTGAGATTAGCAATGTGCAGTTGATTGGGGGTATATGTGTGTTGGTGAGCTGACCTGTGGTTGAATAAATGTCACAAAATTAAGGAGTTTTTGACCTCATTTTTAAAAACCCTAGAACCAAGTCTTTCATTTATTATGGTATCTTGGAATTTAATTTTGAGGATGAAGTCCTTCAGATTTATATGATATTATTTAAGACCCTCTATGATAATATGGGATATGACTTAAGTAAAAGGATTTATTTAGCATGGAAACAAGGATGGTAAAATAAATTCTATTGAATTTTATGCCAATATCTAAATGAAGTCATAGGCATATACACTACGCAATATAGGGGGTGGACTTGCTAGCAAGTCCCCAACCTGAACTCAGACTGAACTCAGATGGAACTCAGACTGAACTCATACTGAACTCATACTGAACTCTACTTGAAGACCCACAAAAACTGTTATGCTGAGTGGTGTTCATCCCTGATTGTATGGTTCCTTTGTCAATAGCTCAATGTGTGTTCAATCTGTGGTGAATTTGAGTCCAAGGTTGCGGACTTGCTAACAAGTCCGCCCCCCGTATTGCGCGGTGATAATTTGCCTTTTATATTTTTAATTTTTTCAATATTTTCTTTCTTATGTTTTTATATAAATTTTCTGTTTTATTTAGTTTTTTTAAATAAATAATTTTTATTTATTTAATTTAGGTTTTTCCTTTAGTTTTATTGTTTACAACAAAAACAGAATTTTCTACAAACCATCCAGGATATCTTTTTTTCTTCAAATGAGATTTCTCTAATATTACACATGTCTCAATCAACAAATGCTTATGGGACCCATTGAAGGAAAATCCCCACAATAAATAAATTATAGTTTTTATCAAATGTTAGTGAAAATTTTTGATATAGATGGATGAAGCTTTTCTTTTCAACTCAAACCATTAACTTCATTCCTGAAACTTACCTAAGCTATAGATTCCCATTCAAACTAGGTACTTTTAAGTGTAGATTTTTGAAAGAATTTTCTTTGAATAAACACATTCTTAACCTTGAAAATCCCTGTAAGAAATTGAAAGAGTATCTTAGTGTAAAAGCTTCACTGTTGAATATACCATATGAGGTAAAATTTTATTTAAAAAATTCACTATAAAGAATCAAGAAGGATAAGCCCAAGCAGGATCTTAATCATAAAATTAGATATTAAATTTTTGTTTTCTCATATAAATCCAAATTGACTTGTTTTAAGATTTAATATTTTTCAATATTCTCAATTTCCACTTTCATATAGGGAGAAATTTTTATTTTATCCATATTAATGTACTTGAAACAAAAGTTGGGCTCATTTTAGCCAAGGAATTATCTCACAGGGGGGAAAAGCCCTGAATTAGATTTCTAGTTCAGTTTTTGATTTTAGGGTATGATTCTAGATCTGATTTGTGGAGTGAACCTGTTTCCCCCTTCTTATTTTTTGTTTTTCTAACATTGGCATCCCCTTGACTTATTTCCTCTCATCTTCATGGATTCATCCCAAAATTCTAATCCTTTCTTTTGTTAGTGTTTCATTATTTTTTAACAAGCTTCTCAAGATTTTTAACCACCCCCTACATCTCTTTTACCCCCTCTTCTCTTCTCTTAAAAGCCTCCCTTCACCACACCACATTAATTCTCTTCCAAAGGTTGAAAATATAGTGTACTCAAACAGTGAAATTCAATGGTTTGTCAAAAAAAATCACCAAGGAATGAAGCAGAGTCAAAAAACTGAACTATAAATCTAGCTCAGAATTTTTTCCCTCTTTTATCAGTGTCTCTCAAGCTCAAGATGTTTTCTTTCAGCTTATTGTGAAGGTCCTTCATATCTGTTTTTATTAATGGTCTCTTATCCACAAGCTTAATTTTTTTTAATTTACTACACTTATCTTGAGCAGCCTTGTACAGTGCATTAATTTATTTTTGATACTATTTGCTTCTGGAAATACTTGTTGATAAGCTCCAAAAAATATCATGATATCTCAATGTTCTTTCCATAATAGCTTAGGTAAATATAGAATATGATTGTTCAGCTTTCTATTGGTATTAAATATAAAAAAATAATTCATTAAATTTTTTGCTTGATTTCTGGACTAAAAATTTCTGATGAGAGGAAAACTTCAATAAGAATTTACAAGAAATAGTTAGATATTAAAAGACCATTCATCAATAAAACAAGGCCATCATCCTTACTTATTGTTAAATTTAGTACCTCTAGGCTACCACCTCTTAAACTCAATTAATTCTATTGAATTTTACTTGTTCAACATAATTTTAGATTTCTTTGATGAAAAATTCTCTTATCCTTTTTATAATCTTTCTTATGTGTAATGCAGTATTGCATCAAAATATAAGGATGAAAAAATTAAGGGGTAAAAGGCATACCTTTTGATCTATTTTTCAGCCTATTCTTCTGATATGAAGCCAGTAGTGAAGAGATTAATTTACTTAACTTTAATTTGTATTAAAATTTAGTATCATCTGGTGGTGAGAATGATGAGAATATAAAGAATTTTGTGTGGATCATATTTACACAAGTGTTGTAAAAAATCTCATTCTGAGAATTTGGGTATCATACACAAAATCAGATGAATACCATGCTACTTGGTTATATGATTTTTTAGAATATTACAACTCCTTTTATTTTTTTCAATCCAAGAAAAAAAGGGGAATTTGATTTACTTTCTGGATATTTAAATTTTTTGTTCAATGGAAATAAAATTTCTAATTTTAAAAAAAAATTTTGATGTATATTTTTTCTTAACTTTTAAATATATATATGTGTGTCATTTAAATATTTTCACTTCTTTTTCTTTTATAACTTGAAGGTTGACTTTATTAAAAACCTGATCTAGTTATTGCTTTATTATACACTCAAAACTATATCTTCACCATAAGTTATGTAATATCCTCCACTAGTCTTAATAACACCAATAAAATCTGTAAAATTTTTGATCATTTCAATTAACTACTATGTTAAATACTTCCATGACACACAATGTGTTTTATATTTACCCAAAATTTAAAAAAACTCTTTAAAAAATGAAAGACATTTTTTACATCATTTTCAAAAAAAATATATAAATCTTACAAGTAATACTTAAACTAACTATAAAATCAAACCAGCTATAGCTAGACTACTTATTTTTTCCTTAAATGAGCAGCAATTGTTTCAATTTCTTATAGTGTAACTCTTGAACTCACCTATGGTTCTCAAGCCTTGATTTATTTCTAAAATTTAAAGCTTATCAGGTAATATCAAAGCCATGAACCCAATCCTCTACAATTTTAGACTTTCTTAAATTCACATTTTTAAATTCAATGAGAATTTTAACTCAATATCGTAGTGAATAGTTTTCTGCTTCTTAAAGGAGTTATTCACAAAGACTATTATAAAGTTATGTGATTCTTTTAGTGTTCTGGAGTCTGAAATTTAGAAGGAGTGATTTCAAAAAGATTAATCTGAGAAGCCATCAGTGAGTTGATAATTTTGGATTAATGCAGGTAAGCAAAGCCAATAACAGTGAAAACTCAATTTGGTTGATTTGGGGGGTGAGAAAATTGAGGAGGAGTGCCATGTAGAGTAGGATATAGGCTCTGAGAAGTAAGGTATAAAAGGGGTATTGATACAGGAAACAAAAAAAGTGATGTGAAAAGCCAGTCAGTTGGTCTAAAATGAGTGGCTGATTTTTCAGCCTTTTTTTTGCAATTAATGCATTTTTTTGTGCAAAAATCACAAACTTTGATGCATTGACTGTAAGTTTTTCTGAATTATCTTTAAATAAGTTTTAGTTCAGCTTTTATGTTGCTTCAATTCCCTGGAATTGGAAATGGAAAATGCTATTTTACACATTATTTACTCTTAATAGTTTTTCAATCAAGAATGAATTTAGTGATTCACCACACAATATGGGGGCAGACTTGCTAGCGAGTCCGCAACCTTGGACCTAAACTCACCACAGATTGAACACACATTAGGGGGTATCAATGCTCAGGGATCCGCCATTAAATTAATTGCAGATAAAAATCCTTATACCCCAATTATCTTCTGCAATTATTTTTGCTAATAATTGGGTTATCAGACACTTTACGTGTCAATGTTCACCTCTTATCTGACATTTTTCTACTCAATTTTTCATAACCACATCTTGGACAGCTTTCTTTCATAACCACATGTTGCACAACATTCTGCCATAACCACATCTTGGACTACTCTCTGGATATGCCTCATGGATGTGATGAGTTTGGGATCAGGAATTAGGAATGGAAATTGTGGTATAAGAGGCAGGATAATGCATTATTGTGGATTCCTTATCCACTAGCCCCAGGGCTAGTGGATAAGAATCTTCTGCAATTAATAATGTCTGATCCCAGGAAAAAAAATTCCTGATCCCTAATTTCAGATCCCTGAACATTGATACCCCCTATTGAGCTATTGATAAAGGAACCATACAATCAGGGATGAAAATCACTCAGCAGAAAAGTTTTAGGTGGGTGTTCAAGTATAGTTCAGTATGGGTTTGGTATTAGTTCAGTCTGAGTTTCATCTGAGTTCCATCTGAGTTCAGGTTGCGAACTTGCTAGCAAGTCCACCCCCTATATTGTGTAGTGATTGTCACTTGCTAGCAGGTTCCAGGTGTCTTCTTATGGTAAATAATTAAATTTTTAATTTTTATTTGATTTAAGCAGAAAAACTAATGCATTCAAGTACAACTACAGTGATTGGACAAAAAAAGCTTATTTTTATGCATAATTATATTTTTTTACCTTTTTTCAGTTTTCTTTCCTTCCACCCCCATCACAGATACCCATCCAAAATGTATATTCTAGGATCTCTGGACTTTTCTTTGTCATCTGGTAAGTTCTAAATGGCTCTTAAAGTTAACTTTATAATATTTTTTTTATTTTTTGGCTTGTTTTTGTCACTTTTAGACTACTAAAATGCCCCCTACCTTCCAGAAGATGCACCTCCCTGTCAGCTAAAAAAAAGGTTTTATTTCAGGCATGGAACTTTTTGGCTCTACTGAAACACAAATTGTACCCTACTTCAAGACTTCTTTTATCAATGCCTTTCAAATTATTGAAATAAACTGTCAGGAGGGCAGACTTGAAAAATTTACCAGACCTGTCCATCCTTTCAAGACCACACGTAGAGAGTTGTGAGAAGACAAGAGCAACCTAGTAGCTAACTGCAAGAAAACTCTCAACAAAATAAGAAACAATTTGACCTCTGAATTATCTGCCTGAACTTTTTTCCACCATGCTCACAAGTTAGGTTTTTACAAATGTTTTGGAGTTGAAAAGCCTCACCTAAATCTTACACATAAGCAAAGGAGGCTCAAGTTTGCCCCTCAACATGTGAATTAGACTGTTTACAATTGGAAAAAATTATCTGCACCAATGAATTAAGTTTTGAAGTAAAAAAGCTTTCATACCAGTCTTTGGTGTGAGTTCAAACATCTGAGAAATAAAATGAAGGAATGCATTCAGCCTTCATTGAAAAGTGGGTGCATCTACATCATGATATGGGATGCATTCATTAATTCCATGAAAGTGCCTATATTGTTCATGCCTTCAAACTAATGAACATCCAAGCACTTTATTAATAAATTCTTCTTTTGATTGCTACTTCCATAGCTTGCCAAAATGGATCCTTGTAACAACTGGGTTCTGATCAAGAATAATGCACACCTCAAAGCTTTCTCAAGACCTCTAATCAGTTATTAAACTTTTCAATATTACCTGGCCTGCACAATCACCCACTTTAAATCCCATTGAGAATGTTTGTAAATTTCTGAAATCCAACATCCAAAAATATTACCAGCCTAAAAATGCCACCTAAATGGGTCAAGAAACCCATTTGTCATGGGATGACTTCACCTCTAAAGAACTTAAACAATATGTTGAACATATGCCAGAGAAAATGAAAGCCTATATTGCTGCTGGTGATGGCTTCAATTTTTGGTGACATATCAAAGAAAGAAAGAATTTCATATATATTTTTTCACTTTTTTATTTGGTGAATTATTAGAATGAAAGCAAGACATTCAGATGAATAAGGTATAAATATGTGTGGTAACTGGTTTGAGTATCTGAAAAGTGGCCATTTTGAAAATTTAAAATTTAAAAAAAATGATGGAAATTAAAAACTGATGATATATCTTTAATCTACATAGTATACTGAGTCAAAATCAGATTTTGTTTCATGTTTGTAGGGAGAAAAGTCTGAGAGTAATCAAAAAAGTGGGCTTTTTTTTTGTCCCCCCACTGTATCTACAGCCAATACTTGAAAGCTTGTGGTTCTCTTGCCTCTCACCCCCCTACTAAAGGTATAGATCAGTTGACCTAAATTGTTGATTTTGGCAGGGATGGGATGCAAGACAGCTGCAAGCTTTCCAGGATTAGCCGTATGTAAAAATGGTTTCAGAGAGGTTGTAGTTTTGATTATATGGCAAGAAACGCATTTTTATACACACTGCAGGCAAAACTGTGTCATGTTTGTGTTTTAGGTGTCAATGTCCTGCACACAAAATGAGACATAATGTCTTGTAATAAATCAGGATATCTGATCTTGTACATGTCATGCACAAGCCATGCAGTATGTCACACATGTTGCACTACAGGCAAAACTGTGTCATGTTTTCATTTCAGGTGACAATGTTCCATAATGAAACATGACAGAATCCGGGAGCTCATGTCACACACAAGTTATGTGACATGAGATCATACAACTGTCTTGCAGTACATATAGCTATATTAGAAATGGTTGGTGCAAATTTTCGAGAAAACTTGAACCCTTTAGACAGAAACATTGACAATTGGCAGTAATGTAATCCTATATGCACCAAAATTTGCAAGTTTTACTGTCAAATGTCAATGTTTCTGTCAAAAGGGTTTAAGTTTTTACGAAAAACTGCACCAACCATTTCTAATATAGCTATACATCTCACACACAATGCACAGCTCAATTACTCCCCCCTACAAGCAACATGTGTAACATGATGCATGGTTTGTACAGCTACATCGAAAAAGGTTGGTGCAGAAATCAAAAATTCACCCCAACTTACCCAGCATTTTTTTAGTTTTTTTCGTCCCAACTGCTTGTCATTCATCTGTCGCCAGCTTGCCGCAAGTGTCACTAGATGAGGATCTAGTTGACACTTGGTTTGCTCGCGTATATTCTATTACTTGATCGATCAGCCCCTGAGCTGGGTCGGTGGGGTAGGGGGGGGGGGCTCTCAGGAAATTGCCCCACCCATTTTGCACTTTCTCGCCCATATTTACATCCATTTTGTCTTCCCCCCTCCCTCCTCAAAAGTAAGTCTTCTCCCGGTTTTAGTTTTTATATTTCATTAATTTTTTCTTTTCTTTTTTCTTTATTTATTTTCTCTTCTCTTTATTTTATTTATGGTTTTTTTTTCTCAATTGCTATATTAAAGTAATGTAAGTTGTTTTTATTTCTCTTTTTATTTTATTTTTTTATTTTGATTCATTTTTTATTTTTTTCTCCTCAGATGCCTAATCTCGATCTGATTCTCAATCCGCCCCTTTCTCCACCACCTTTCTACAATGACAACAACAGATATGATGAAGTCATTATTAGTCAGATCCCCCCCACCCATTTTGCACTTTCTTGCCCCTATTTACATCCATTTTGTCTTCCCCCCTCCCTCCTCAAAAGTAAGTCTTCTCCCGGTTTTCTTTTTTCTTTTCTTTTCTCTTTATTTTGTTTATGGTTTTTTGACTCAATTGTTTTTAATTTTTTTTAATTTTTTTTCCTCCTCAGATGCCTAATCTCGATCAGATTCTCTATCTGCCCCTTTCTCAAGGATGGTGAAATTATTGAGAATTTTACTAGAAATGTTTTTACTAGCTCTCTTACTCAGAATTTGTTTTGAGCAAGTGGTTATAATGTATGAAAAGTGGTTTATTTTAATTATAAATTGTGTGATTCCCCAAATACATATTTTTCATGTCAAAGCTTAAAATATTACAAAATTATTTGTGATCTGAATTTTGGTTTTGACAGTTCGTTTTTTTTTCTTTGCACATTAATATTACTTTTATTTACTGTTTGAAACCTTCTCATTATTCTCCTCTTCTCCTCTTGACTCTTAACATCCTCTTTACTTCTCTTCTCTGTTGTTTCGAAATGGTTTATTTGAAATATGACCCTCATTTTAAAGTTGATGTGGTAATGAGTGCATTATATGGTAATTCCTTGGATGATATAAATGAAAAATATGGCTCACAAATTCATAGGAATTCTTTATCTCGCTGGATGGCTTTATATCAAGAGACAAAGTCTGTAATTACAAATCCTGATACCTATATGAGACAAGGACGCCCCTTTACTTTGGATGAGGAACAACGCGAATTTATTCTGGAGATGATAAATAAGAATCCTACTGTGTACCAAATGGAACTGCAAAACGCTTTGTTCGAAAATTACAATATTAGAGTGTCTCAGTCCACAATTCACCAAGAGTTAATATTACGCTTGAAAATGTCTAAAAAAACATGTAGAAAAGTCCACCCCAATCAAAATAAACATTCCCGAATCAGATACATCACTTTGGTGGCTGATTTTGACCCAAAATTTTTGGTCTTTACTGGTGAGAAAATTTTTAAGTATATTTTTTTAAGTATATTTTTTGGTAGATTTAAAGTGTTTTTTTCCATTCAAGATGAGTGTGGAGTCTGCTCAGAAGGTGTTGCTCATACAACAGCATGGGCACCTGTAGGTCAACGTACTCCACGAATCCCACAGGCGCGAGCTACACACCGCTTCAATATTATACCAGCTGTTTCATTGTCTGGTTTAGTGGCAACAGCTATCCTAGAGCCAATGGTTTGTCGCACTCATTTTGAGTATTATTTGCAAAACATTTTGGTAAGTTGTTAAAAAATATTATTAATATTTGGTAATATACTAAAAATTAGCTTTTATTTCATTCACACAAGCTTCCAATGATGAACCCTTATCCTGGTCCTAACAGTGTCTTGATAATGGATAATGCTGCATTCCACCATGGTGGATGTATTGCAGAAATTGTTGAAGAAAGGGGATGTAAGCTGGTGTATCTACCTGCTTACTCTCCTGACTTTAATCCTATTGAAAAGGGATTTAGTGTTTTAAAAAGTGCTTTACGCCGTGATGGAAAATTGACTGGTGGAAAAGAGGACATGGCAATTATTGATCAATTTGTTCATTTGGTATTCACACCTTCTTTGATGAAGAAGCTGTTTAGGGCTAGTGGCTACATAAATCAGACATACTAGTAAATTATATTTCACTCGTGTTTATGGAAATATAGATATTTGATTTTATAACATCTTTAAATGCTATTCAGTAGAAGTTACACATTATAAACCCTCTAAGTCCCCCCTCCATTAAGATGTCTTATTCCGCTTCCTTCGCAAATATAAAGGATATGTTTTGACTGCCCTGACACATGCCAAAGCATATGCTTCAGGAATACCTACCTGCATAAGACGTTCTGAAGTGAAGTCTTGAAATAAAGACCAGTGAGTAATTCGAAGTTCAGACAACCCTTCCTGCAAATCAGAATCTGATACTTTGACTCGTGCATGACGTAGAAACTCCTCCAAGGTTGATTCATCTTCAAAGGCATCATATTCAGGTGAGGATCTGATTGAAGGTGGAAGAGTGGAGGCTGCTGCTTCAGAAGTATTGACTTGGGCACGAGATTTTATTGGATGCCACTGAAAAAGGGGTGTCTTTGGCGGCACAAGGTATGTCACCTCTTTAGGATTTGTAACCTGAAAAAGAAAAGGAAAAAGATTAATAGATTAAGCATTTTGAGAAGCAAAAAAAAAACAGACCATTGCACGTGCCCAATTTTGTGCCATTGAAAAGGTTAGCTCAAAATACTCTTGAGGATTCGCTGGATTGATGCAACAGTGGGCTTCTTGCTGATGCGTGATTTCTGGACGCGGATAGTGACAATCAAGCAGCAGACGGACCTTCTCTATGTGGGCAGCTTGTCCATGCAAACACTCAGCTGGATCGGCTTCTACTTCTTCTTCAGATGAAGAGTTTTCAAGGTCCTGGTAGGCAGACTCTCTCTACAGAAAAACAAAATAAGATATTAATAAAATAAAGAGAGAAAAAAATACTCACCTGCTGAGCTGGTCGGGGGTCAATTTGCTCCATGCGTAAATAAATTTTGCGATCATGAATGTTCACTTCAGCCAATTCCAAGAATTGGACAAAAACATCATTTGAATCGAGCATCTTCTTTTGATTTGCCGAAAAACCTGAGACATGTGGTATAATAGCATACCACAAAACAGTACCTTTTTTAACTTCCTTCTCAACATAAATTCCCATTTTTTCCGGTTCACATTCAAATATTACTTTGACAGCCTGCTTCTTGAAGTCTTCTAGATTATGATTTGAAGGATCCCAAGAAAATCGTAGCTTATCTGGCTGAGACACAACCCTACTGACTTTGATAGATACCTTGTAATTTTTCTTCCTCTTCCGCATGTTTTCCTTCTCTTTATTCTTCTTTTTTTTATCATTTTTATTTTTTTTTTTGGGTAAAAAAAAGACAAAATCAAGATTTATTGCAATTGAGGATTGAGGGATCTGACTAATAATGACTTCATCATATCTGTTGTTGTCATTGTAGAAAGGTGGTGGAGAAAGGGGCGGATTGAGAATCAGATCGAGATTAGGCATCTGAGGAGAAAAAAATAAAAAATGAATCAAAATAAAAAAATAAAATAAAAAGAGAAATAAAAACAACTTACATTACTTTAATATAGCAATTGAGAAAAAAAAACCATAAATAAAATAAAGAGAAGAGAAAATAAATAAAGAAAAAAGAAAAGAAAAAATTAATGAAATATAAAAACTAAAACCGGGAGAAGACTTACTTTTGAGGAGGGAGGGGGGAAGACAAAATGGATGTAAATATGGGTGGGGCAATTTCCTGAGAGCCCCCCCCCCTACCCCACCGACCCAGCTCAGGGGCTGATCGATCAAGTAATAGAATATACGCGAGCAAACCAAGTGTCAACTAGATCCTCATCTAGTGACACTTGCGACAAGCTGGCGACAGACGAATGACAAGCAGTTGGGACGAAAAAAACTAAAAAAATGCTGGGTAAGTTGGGGTGAATTTTTGATTTCTGCACCAACCTTTTTTGATGTAGCTGTACATGACATGTGCAAGATCAGACGTCTTGTTTTATTACAACACATCATGTCTCATTTTGTATGTGGGACATTGCCACCCAAAATGCAAACATGAGACAGTTTTGTCTGCAGCGTTGCTTGTAGGAGGGCTTAATTGAGTCATGTGGTGTGTGTGTGATGTATGTACAGTGCCCAGTCATATGTTTTGGCCACTTTTTCATTTTGGCATTGCTCTCAAACTCAGGACACTTCAACTACTAGAAAAGTAGTTAATCTCACTAAATAAACAATTTAGATTTCAAATATCATATTATCTTTTCATTACACTCACTTGTTTTTGATATATCATGACTTGAATTTTTTGGCATGTCACTCTCTTGCTCATAACTCCTAAACCAACAATGCTATGTCAATGAGACCTTCATCAAATGAAAGCCCCACTTTCATATTATGGTTTCCATATAGAAGAAAAAAATTGAAAAAAAAAATCATCACCGAAGGGTGGTTGGCAAGGATTTGGCAGACAGTGGTGCAGGGAACATCCATACAATGACATATTGCACTTGCAGAGACACCTGCAAGTGCCATTCCTGCCACTACACCCCTCTTGTCAGGTTTATGTTGCTTTTTTGGGGTGGTAGGGACAATCATTGGTCTGCCAAAGTAGAAGAGAGAAAAGAAAAGAAAAAAAAGCTGAACAATAAGGGCAAAAAGGAAAATAATAATAAAATAAAACATACCCAGCAATGGAGAGGTACCCAAAAAACCAAAGAACAAAATTTGAGAGGTCACTGATGGTAGTGGTGTGTGTGAAAGCTGAAAAAATGCAGATGCATAAAAGGTGGCCAAAACATACGGCCAGGCACTGTATGTACTGCGAGACAGCTGCGTGATTTATGTCACACAACTTGTACGTGACAGGGGCTCCTACACTATGTCACGTTTCATTGCGGGACATGGCCACCTGAAATGTAAACGAGACACATGTTTAGCCGCAGTCACATCGACACTTTCTAACTTTGAATCCCCTCCCCCCTGACATATGGATTACATAACCCATGTGCATCTCCTTGTACACTGCCTATAAACACGAAGTATTTTAAGTGCAAAATGTTTCGTCCAACTGTAACCACACTGCCGTGTCTCTAACAGCTAATGCCTATCTACTTTTCTCAAACTACGTGGTGGTAAATGACGGCTTATCTAATAAGCATCAGTGCTGACAAATGGTATGATTAATGGAAAATGACAACATAATTTAAATACTAGGACACATAGATCGCATTATTATTTGATTGACACCTGGTTTTCCTCATAAATGAATAGATTTCTTCTAGTCATGATCCAAAAGTATTGTTCATACCGAGATAGGTACGGGAAAGTATATAGAACCATGGTAGTAGTAGTTTTATGCCCTTAAGGGCGCGCAATCCTATGAAATCAAATCAAATCAAATCAAATAGGTACGGGCAAAAAATATTAATAAACAGTTGAATAATTATAGTGGATGTCTAGTAATTACAGCTACATGCAAAAATCTTGGAGCTTTGTGAAAATGCCTTGCTCTCCTGTCCGCTGCACAATGTTAGTTCAGGTGAGCTATCCAGGAAGAATCAGGGTTTGAATTATTCAATGAGCCAGATGCACCAGTGGAGGTGAGCTAAATTCACATCCTGGGGGAGGTAGGAGAGTAAAACATTTTCAGAAAGTCGCAAGCCTTTTGAGTATGTATATGGAGGTATAAAAATCATTTCACTTCCAAAATGATGTGATTATGATCAGAAAGAAGTTTCCGTCTAAGAATACCAGTGATTTGAGAATGACTTGTACAGAGGCGCACAATATGTTTATTCCTGACTATTTGGCTGACCAGTGCAACATAACTAATGTCACTGCGACTCATTTTCGTTTCGCCATGAGGCGCAACAACTACGCAACAGTTGTTCAATTACGAAACAATTATTTTTTACACTTAAGATCCACTTAAGACCTTTAAGTACGAAAAACAATTGTTACATAACTGTTGCGTAATCGTTGCGTTCCAAGACGAAACAAACATTTGTTACAGTGTATATGGGTATTGCAGCAAAGCTTAGGACTTGGTGGAATATTTCTCTTCTGCTATTTCCCCCAAATTGTGATTGTAAATCAGCTAACCTCGAGGAATAAGGGTTGGGACTATCGAATGGGCCAGATGAACAAGATTAGCTCACCTAAGCTCATGTTTTGTGGGGGGAAGTAACAAAAAAAAAAAAAAACCCCAGAGAACCACAAGCTTTTCTGAAGTAACTGTAACTAAATAAGAATAATGCAGGGGGAAGGAAGATCCTTTAGATGAACTAAGAAGGAGGAATGAAGGGCAAAGAGACTAAAGAAAACAAGCAGGAATTTAGGATGGTAAGATAGGTGCTGAACAGAATTGAACCTGCGCGGCCTATTAAAGTGGTCATAAGATAAGAGATTATAGGAGACTAGATAATTATGTGTATTCGTCATTGTGGACAATACGTGATTGGATGGGGTCAGGTGAGAATAGATTCAATATGAAAGAGGTTAGTGGGAACTATGCAGTATCAATACAGAAAGGGAAGGCCAACGCCTCCGCTGCAAAAAGAGGAAACAGAAAGGCAAGCAACGTGGTGGGGGGAAGAGTTGGAAATGGAAGGTTGGAAGTGATGAATGGAAGGATTATGGAAGGAGTGTGACCCTTAATGGCGTCGCCGCGCGTGATTGGCTGCGGCAAGTGGGGGTAGGGGGGTGTGGATCAGTAGCTGGGATTGAAGTGGGCAGGAGGGTGGTCCGTGCAAGGGTGGTCCGTGCCCTTCTCCCCTCAGCCGATTTTCGTGTGGTTTTTGAGGCTGCTTTTTCACCTGTCCATCGTCATCTTTCCGCCTTTTGTAGCAACCAACCATCTTTTCTATCCTTCGATCACAAAATCATCCCTAGCCTTTTACCTCCTCACATCACTTGTTGCTCCTTTAAAATCGTTTTGATCACCCTATTAACCTCTTCTGTGATTGTTCTCAGTCACCCCGTAAGCCTTCTTCATCTCTTTTTTTCACATTTACCCTTTTATACATATCCATATATATGTACATAGAAATTAGAATATCAAGTCTTGACAAGAGTTTTATCTCTATCTCATACCGGAGCTCCACCTTTTAGCTTTTTTAGCCATTTATTTGGGTTTATCATACTTTCCCTACTACCCACTAATCCCTCTTTGGGCGCTATTTAGTTTTTGAACAAATTGTATCTTCCTCATGTTTTTTCTTTAAAAAGTCGCTTATAGCATGGCGTTTCAATCGAATCCGCTACTGTTCAAGGCTGGAAGCGCTGTTTCTTGCTTCAGCCAGTCATTTTGCTTAGCAGTATGGCGGTGTTTGATACTGATTCAACTTGACATTTCATAATTGTGTCTCATACTCAACAGTCCAATCAGCCCTCCCGCCTTTACTCACTCTAAATACAATTCGAAATGGCGACCGTAAGTGTTTTTAGGCTTTAAATTGGTTCAATTTCCAGTGCTAACCATATCTTCATTTGTTTCAGGATCGGGAAAGTCAGGTATATATGGCTAAGTGAGCAATTTTCTTATTATGAGCCATTATATATCTTGACGCTTTCTCTTGCCAATCTTAGGCTTGCGGAACAAGCCGAGCGATACGATGAAATGGTTTCTTACATGAAGGATGTTGCCAAGGTTGTTTTTTTCGCTTTAGTTTTGCCATTTTCATCAAACGTGTTGACATTAACTTCTAATTAGCTTGGTGTGGAGCTTTCGGTCGAAGAGCGCAACTTGCTTTCTGTAGCGTATAAGAACGTTATTGGTGCCCGGCGTGCTAGCTGGCGCATTATCTCTTCTATTGAACAGAAAGAAGAGTCAAAAGGCAACGAGGCCCACGCAGGTAAAATCAAAGATTACCGTACCAAGGTCGAGGATGAACTTGCCGAAGTTTGCAATGATATTCTCTCTGTTCTTAATCAGCATTTAATTCCCAGCGCTCAAGCTGGAGAAAGCAAAGTATTTTACCATAAAATGTATGTGACTAATTGAATTTTTTATTTGGTTCATGATTTGATTTATATGATTGTGAATTTAGGGAAGGCGATTATCACCGTTATTTGGCTGAATTTGCTGCAGGAGATGGTCGTAAGACTGCGTCAGAGGCAGCCCATGAATCTTATAAAAAGGCCACTGAAATTGCACAATCTGATCTTGCGCCGACCCACCCAATTCGTTTGGGTCTTGCCCTTAACTTTTCTGTATTTTACTATGAAATCCTCAATTCCCCCGACAGAGCTTGTCATTTGGCAAAGCAAGCTTTTGATGATGCCATCGCTGAACTGGATACACTCTCCGAGGAAAGTTATAAGGATTCAACACTTATTATGCAATTGTTAAGGGATAATTTAACATTATGGACTTCTGATTTACCTGAGGGTAAGTTGTCGCCTTCTAGTTTTTCAAGATATTTTAAGCTCACTGGATATTGGGTTCATAGATGCTAACGCAGCAACCGCTGACCCTCCCGCTGAGGCAGCACCCGAACAAGCGGCGCCTGCTCCTGCCCCTGCTGCTTAATTGATGATGAGTGATTGATTTGGAAATGGTTCGATAAATGCAGATTACTGCACTTCTTTGTCTCATGTTTTCATGCTCCTTTCTACCATCTATCTTACCGATCCGCAATCCATCTGAATCATGCCATAGTATTCACTTTTTTGGCCTTTGAGAGATTATGCCCTAATCGTTTCCTCAAAAACCCCCCATTTTTTCACTTAATTAAGCTTCATTGCATAAATGTTTACATCCTCACTAGGGTAGATACTTTTATATGAGTTGTTGCCTGATTTCCCTCTCACTTGGCAGACATATACCATTCAAATTTGATTCTGTTTTGACTCTTAAGATATTGGTTCTTGCTGCTATTGAACGTGATTTTTTTACTTTTACTCTCGCGCTATGTTGATTTGGCAAAGTCAAAATCTTGGAATAAGTTGTTTATTGATCCTCCGATCAATGGAGTGTTTAAACAACCATTTATAGAGGTATTTACTAGAAGCTTAAGGCCTTGTTGTCTTCCCTTTCCTGCCAAAAACATACTCCAGCTGACCTAACGTCATGTTTTTGGCGGGGGAGATGAGGTTAGAAAGCCGCAAGACTTTAGTAAACAGTAACATAATCAACAATCCCACGGGGGCATATGCCTGGTCCATGGATAGGAGTATCATGTGAAGTTGTATGCTTTCCCCGCAATCTGGGTTTTAGACCTTAGGAAAATCTGGAGTGAATTGAATTGTTTGAAGTTATTCGAATGACTCTATTATATACAATTAGTTTGGATCTCATAAATGAGAAACTTCTTATATGTAATATAGAAATGCATGGTATTGTTATTGACAATCTCTCTCTCTCCCTCTCTCTGCTTTTTTTTTTCGGTAGTCTAAGATAGTAATGAGGGTTGAAATGGATCATGTGAGTAAGTGAAGTATTCAATAGAGTCAGGGTTAATCTATTTTTTATTTATTTTTTTTTTAAGATTTATTGTAAACACTCTTTTTGTTTGTTTGTTTTTTTGGATTTCACCGAGATGACACACATATACATATACAAATAAGTAGGAAGAAGAATTAGAAAGGTAGTCATAGTTTTATGAACTTTGAAAATGATAAATTGAGTGAGTGAGTGGGTGGGTGGGAGGTGTTTGTGATTTTAAAGAGTGCGGATATACATATTATAAGGATAAACTTGATAACAATTGATATACATGATATAGATTTGGTTAGATAGATGAATGGTGGGATAGATAAGTAGGTAGATGATACTCCTGGGGAAAATTGGGGTGAAGGGGGGGGGGGGGTTGACTTGCTAGCAAGTCCCCTCACTGAGCACTTGTTAGACCAGTCGTTGATCCATTATTAGGGGGTATCAAAGTTAAAAATTTGCAATTATTTAAAAGGTATTTCACAACACAAAAAGAAAGCCACAAACTTGACATTAATTCTCAGTAAAAAAAGTGTTTTTGGGGTACAATATGCCATATATTAAAAAAAAAAAAAAAAAAAAATCATGGTTGATTTGGTGGAAAAAAGAGGTATTTTGGAATGGAAGATTTCTAACTTTGATGCCCCCTATTGAAACCAGTTTGAGCTTGGTTGTGCACAAAGGCACACAAAGGCAAAAATGATTTTCCAACCACCTTCCAACGATGTCCAAGATGGGCTCAAACAAGGTTTAGCAAGCCCCCCTCCATTTTTTCCCTGGTGACAGGTGAAAATATTTTAGATTGGATGTTGTATATAAGAAATAACATGAGATAATTTATATGAGATGAGATGAGTCAGGATGAGTTAGGACAAACAAACAAAAATGAACGTGTTTACTTATGTAAATTCAACGAGACATTATTTGAAGGATTGTTCTATATTCCTCTTTTTTTTTGATTAAAAAATAAAACAAACAAAAAAAGTGACTCTTTTGATTGGAGGAGAGGGGCTTTCTCTTTCTTTTTTTGAATGGTATTTATTGTTTTAATTCAAAACGGGATGATAAGAGATTATCTAGATAAATAAGGGTTAGGACTTTCAAATGGAAAAAATGCACCAGTTGAACTGATCTGTAACACAAGTTTTTGCACATTTCAAGGCTCCCCATATAATAGTTTGACAAAAAGGTTTGACAAATTTTCTTAAAATATCATGATGTCAGAAAACTTGAAGACTTGCCAAGGTCAGATCATCCTCATTAAACCACTCCCAGAAAACTGTAGGAGATTAGCCAAAGAGTTCTAGGTGCTTGCGAAAGCATGCTGAATGAAATATATAATACACTTGCATGTACCCATAAGATATGGATTTCTGGCCATTTTTGCTATAAAAAAAAAAACCTTCCTTACTTCCTCTCATGAAGAGAAGAAGATAAGATTAACTTGTGAACACATGGAATGGTTAGTTAAAGATTGGAAGTGCATAATGTGGACAGAAAAGGCCAGGTTTGAAGTTGCTGAAGTATCAAGTCAGGTGTCAGCTTAGAAGTAAAAAAAAAAAAAAAAAAAAAAAAAAAAAGAAAAAAGAAAAAAACGAAAAGTTCAAGAAGGAATTCTTCCAACCTACCTTCAAGAGAAGAGAAATTGCACCTCAATCATGTTTAGAGCTGTGTTTCATTCTTCAATACTACCCAGTCATTTGTATTTCTTTTCTTCAAATCAATTATCAGGGGAAATTTGGGAGGGACTTGCTAGTAAGTCCCCTCACTGATCACTTCTTAGACCACTCATTGAACCCAGATTGAGCTTGGCTATGCAAAAAGGCACACAAAGGCAAAAATGAGTTTCCAATCATGTTCAAGCTGGGTTCAAAAAATGTTACATAAGGGACCTCATTGAAATTGTATACTTCAATTTGCTCCCTCTGTGGCTTGCAAAGTTTGACCTATGTAATTGTTTCCCCCTAATAGAGGACAATGTTACAGTCCACAAATCAATAATATTGCAAAAATTGTGATCAGTCATTTCACTGTAAAAGATTAAGTAGCTAACTCAATCTCCAGACTTGAAACTCATCAATAGCAGCAGAAATTTTTTTCAAATTTAGTACAGCTACATCAATTAAGCTTTGAGTTTTTTCAAAAAAAAAAGAAAAAAAAAAAAAAAAAAACTGTTACTTTTTTACTCACTGTTACTTTTTTTTTGAATTGATAAACTTGGCCACCCATAGTCCTTCTGCATCCTTCCTGTTACTATTTTTTCATTCTTTTTTTATTTTGGATTTTTCAAATCAAAAAAGTAGTGGCCAATGAAAAAGTAACAATTTTTTTTTCTCAAAAACACAAAGCTTTATTGAAATGGCTGTACCCAAAAATACTACCAGCCCAAACACCATGAAAAATGAGGGGAGGAGGGGAGGAATAGTATGCAAATCTGTACTCAAATCAATTCAGTATGCCAGTTCCCCTTCATTTTTCCTGGTGAAAAAAGCTTCTGTGATGTGAAAAGCCATCAAAATTACTTAAGAAAAGTTATTTAAAAAGTAAGTAGAAATTTTTTTCAAGCTTATGCTCTCTAGAATGAAAGTTTATGCTAAAGCTTATGATGGCCCCATATGTTGTTGACCCTCATCAAAAAACAATTTTTTCTATATTTTTTTTGATGAATCAGTAAAATGAAAGAAGTTTTTAAAGATGACAAAGGCTTTGTTTCCATGAGTGCTACAGATAATAAGTTTTCAATTTAATGTTATACAAAAACAAAACTTCAAAAAAAAAGACTTGATTAAATGAAATTAGATGTGATATTTGAATCCCACATAGTTGAAAGAGTGAGAAAAACCATTTTTTTCATGGTGGTTACAGAAAAAATTTAGGAGATACAGGAAAATTAAAAGTGGCCACAGAAAATGTCCTCTCACTGCACACACAGCCAGTAGAAGTATGTTTTCAGAAACTGTATGCATAATTTTTTGTTTCCCCTCTCCTTCATCTTTATTTCACACAACCATAATCTCAGTGATAACTCCATTATATGTACAGTTGGTGAAAATATATATTTCCAGAACATTTATGCATAATTTTTGTTTCTGCCCCTTCTTCATCTTTCTTTTGTTCTACTACCATCTCACCAATAACATCTATCCTCATTTTCTTTAAAAAATTACTTTCCTCTCTTTCATCTGGTAAGCTTACATTTTTACTATTTTCAAAATTCGATTATTCAAATTTTCAGCCTAGGCATCCCCAGGACTCAGTAATTCTTATGTTTAAAATAAGATATCCTTGATTGCATTTAACTTATAAGTTAAATATATAGTTATTATATTTATATTTATGGTTATTATACTTATATATATATGGTTATTATACTATTATATGGGCTTATATAGGTTTAAATAGCTTATATTCAGCCCCACAATACTTATTAAGGTGCTAATGTGATATTAATATACTTATTTTAAGTGATATTAATTAATTAGACACATACAAAAGCCTATATATATGTATAAAGTCCATATTCAGTGAAATATGCAGTTATACTATACATTTATAGGACTATATGCAGGTTTCACCCTCTAAATAGCCTATATGCATGATTATACCACTTATTTTAGGTCATATGCAAGTATTCAATGGATTCACCATGCCTACACATGCATATATCCAGTTTGGACAAATTTATCTGTTTCCTTCAAAGGATTATCACAGATTTATGGGTTGGGACATGATTTCTGGGTCAATGTGGGGGCTTGGGAAAGTTACTGGGAGTTTAAACACTTATTTTTTTTCCTTTATATCTTTTGGGTTTTGTATTGTTCTCTTTGGATGAGTAAATTTAGTTGTTTCCTTTATGGTACACACTTTTATCTTTTTCTTCTATTTATGGTATAGTGGTCTAATATCATTAATTGTGATGGAGGGCCCAAACTGGAGGTCTGGATGATAAAAATTCTTGACGTGGACACCATGGAGAGGTGATGAGCCCTCACAGTGCTGTAATTACCAAGGATAGCAGTGGAAAAATTTGGACTGAAGGTCTGTGCAATCTAGTGGATTTTGGTATAAGTGAAGGGGAATTTGGCCAGTTATTGAACATCACTTACTTACTACACATTGAAAAATAAATTACAAAAAATTATTACTCTATGAAAAAATATTTAAAAGCCCTTATAAATTGATTTTATCTTTATACTAGCTAAATTATATCTTATTAGTCTATTTGCCACCACTAGCATGCACCAATCCAAATATTGTGAGTTAAAAATTGAGTATAACAGTTTTATTAGTCTTTCACTGAGGTTTAAACCATAAATCATATCTTATTAAGTAGTCTGACCATTGATATTTACTATTAAATCATACTTGTTTACTAGAATACACTGACACAATGGCTGGAAAAAATGTTCTTTTTTGGACCAATTGGCTAACATTTGAAATTTTCTATGTCTTTCAAATGGCATCTTACATCCAGATGAATGCCATAAATTCAAAAAAGAGAAGTAAAAAAAAGTAACCCAATATCAAAGTATTATCTTCCCCCTCACCCCACTGAAACATCAATTTAGTCAAATTTTCATCCCTTAAAGAGTTCCAAAACGATACCAAGTGCATGCATATAAAATGCATATAGTGGATTCTCTGCCATTTACACCAAACTTATTCCTCTTTATTATGAATGGAGGGATTTTGAGTGGTTAAGTTCTCATTTTGACCTCCTCAATGGTTTTGAAGTCAAAAATTGGGCGTTTTGAAAAGAAAATTAAATATGTATAATTAGTTTACATTTTGTATTTATGAAACTATTTTTTGGATTCTCAGAGGCTTCAATGATATAAAATTAAAAAGATTTGTGTTAGAAGCTATACTTTTAAGGTTAAAAAACTAAGAAAAAAATTCTGAAAATTTATTATAGCTGACTGTAAATTTTCACTCTTTAGCTTCTTCTCTATTACTTTGTAAGTTTTATTTTCCATTTCTCACAAAGAAATTTTAATGAAAGCCTGGAAAATATCAAGTTACTTTTTCTGTCACTATGGTCTATATATGATGATTTTTTCAAATGAAAATTCATAACTTACTTCTCAATAAAAGACACATGTCAGACAGGTTGTCATAAGAGCCCAGTAATTATTATATAAGACCTGTAAAAAAATTAAAATATTATATAAATACAAAAGGAAACTTCCTTGACTCTTATATGTGTCATAAAAACACAAGAATAGTTGAAAAAATACCTGTTTCAATCTCAATTAAAGGTCTCAGTGTTTTTCACCTTACATATTTCCTTAAATTTTCTATCATTTATTTCTTTTTTAATATCTTACAAACATGTAACTATTCACTTAAATTAAAAAGGTTTTTTGTACCCTTATATTTCCTTTTTAATTTTTGTTACTTTGTTCCATTTTCATTTTTTTATTATTGTGTTTTCATTCATTTAAATTTTTAAATACTCTCTTATTTTGTACACAGGGATCTTTGGCTATATAAATGCCTTTTAATCTCTCTGTTTTATAATCACTTCTTACCTAAAATTACAATTAAAATAAAATAAATAACTGGGTTTATTTATTTTTTCTTTACATTTAGTACAATATAATACTTTTTTGATTTTTTTTGAACAAAAGCCTTAGTTTTGAAGAATTATTTAGAACTAGTACAATTGAGAGTGTTAAATAAATTACTTGATTATTACCCATACCTTCATTGAAATTTGGTCCCCTGTGCACCATCTCTTCTAGACAGACTGGCCAATAGCACAGATTAAAGCAAGACCAGTATAAGAGCCTTCTCCAGATTTATAGAACATTGAATATAGCTACTTGAGAGTCTTGGGAACAAGATTTATCAAATTATTACCTGTAAAATGCACCAAAAACAGATCTTTTACCAATATATCTTATTTGAATTTAAACCTATTTTTTATTTTTTATTCAAATTAAAATTTATTATATTTATTTCTCCTTCTGGTTCACCAATTTTGAGATATGATTATTCAAGTCTCATCATCATTATCATTGAGTTGAAACCTGAGATTCTAGTAATTTTATTTTCACCTTGGGGTTTCCTTTTTTTTTTTTTCTTTATTTAAATTTAAAATCATTTTTTGGATACTCCAAAAATTTAGAGAAATGTGAAAATAAAATTTGATATTGTTTAATTTGTAAATGTTCTTTCATGATGGGTCATGAGAATTGGATGGATAGTGATCAAAATATTTATTTTTTATATTTTATTTTTCCCGGATTTTAGTTTGAAGGAACAGAGGCTTTAATGTGGTTAATGTCACATTCTTATTTACTGACTTCTTTGGAAGTCAAAATTTGGGTATTTTTTGAAAAAAATAATAATAAAATAATTGATATTGTTTATTTAAAATTATAGAATATGACTCATAGAGGCTTTTTAAATTGAAATGTAAAACACCATAAAAATTTTATCATTTGACACATAGAGAGAAAAAAAAGAGTATTAAAAATATAGTGGTTTTTTTTGGTCCCTGTTTGAGTACGGTCCATGATTATTTTTTTGAACCATGGTGTGACTTTGGTTGAGCCCCTCCCCTCACTTTGTTTCACAAAGGGGTATACCAAGCTCTGTCAGAGCTATGAAGAGAATCACTAAATTTTATTTTTGCATGAAACCTAAAAACTTCTAGATGTATAGTACCATTTTTTTATTTCATGTGATAGTAGGTGCTAATTTATATCTTTTATGTAACTTGGCTTTAGCTTAGGTTTAAAAACTTATAAAAACTTGTGCATTGAAATCTGAGGATGCCATTTTTTACAGTATAAAATCTGAGTTTTTTTAATCACAAATGATTTTGGGGGGTTGTACCTGCTTGATACAGGGTTAATAAAAATATGAGGAAAAATTGAATCTAATTTTCCTTAATTTCAAAAAAATACTAATTATATTTGGAGAAAAATCAGATTCTGGCTCATTAAATATGTTCAATACTCAAGAATTAGTTTTTGAAAGACAAGTAAAATATCTTTTTCTTTAACAATCAATCCACTCTTTCAGTAAAAAATTATTATGGCATTGGTACTCTGAAATTTTTATATGTATATCAACCTGAAATAAATCTAGTGATATTTCATAAATTTAATTTATTTTTGTATGCATTTTTACTAGTCAATTCTGTCAGATGTTGTGGTCTTTCAATGTGAAAATATGTAGTTGTTTGTGATATTTTATTTATTTTTCAGTATTTTACAATCCAACTTTATTCAGTTGTGACATGTCTTACTGCCTCAATTTTGAACTGTTATACACATGCTTAGTTACTTCATAGTCTATTAAAATATGATATGTCTCTGTTTGCATGCTGCTCAATCATATTCTACTTATTTATTGAGCAAGAATGCACAGGTATTTAATAGTATCCCTGTCTGAGTAGATTTCTCTGTCTTTTCTCACTCAATATTATTTTATTTTACCTTTATAAGTCTGATTATTTTTCTTATCTTTTACTATTTCACATATTAATAGTGTTATTATAATTTTCACTTATTTAGGTATTAGGGTAAGAGACCACTTGTTTACTTGACTGAGGCATGAGCAATGTTTACAAATTAGTTGCATTGATTTATTTATAAGGCTTTTAGATTATGGGCCCAGGCCAAAATTGAATGTCATATAGAAATAATTTTGATATACCATTGCCAGCTTCATCCTACACCTCATCCTTTGATTCCTCTGAAACTGTGCTTCCTTGTAAAGTTTTCAATATGGAAAACCAAAACCCCAATACAGATTCCTCTCACAACATTCCTATCTTATCTTCCATCAATTTTCATTAATGTAAAATGCAAGTTTTAGCTCTTTTAACCTATCATAAACTCAAAGCTCTTGTACTTGGTAAAGAACCAAGACCCTCTAATAATGCTGCATGAAATTTCAAAGATGAATTTCAGTACAAAGTTCATAAAGCTACTGATATCATTATCTCCAAGATTGATGCTGGGAATCTTTCTGCTTTTTTCACAGAAGATGATTTGGAGAGCCCTTGGCTGATTTGGTCTAAATTAACAAATCAATATGCTGCTGATGAATCCTCCAAAAGAGAATTTATCTTTACTTTCTATCATGATGTGAAGTGCCATGATAAAGGTCTTAAAACTTTTTTTAATGAGTTGAGGACTAGAATTAATGAACTTGGTTCTGTTGGAGTTTCCATCAAGAGAAAAGTCAAAGGCCACCAGATATTAAGACTTCTGCCTGATTCTTATCAAATCCACAAGGCACTTGTCTTACACTCATCAGAAGTTTCACATCAAACACCCTCAGTGAACAATTTATTATCCCAACTTTCATGACTAGCAATAGAAGTTGAACCAGATGTTGTTAATATTTCTGCTCTTATTTCAACAAAACAACCTGATAAGTCAAAATGGCAAGAATAGTTCAAAGAAAAAGCATAGCAAAGATAATTTTTTTGAGCTTCATCCTGAAAATAAGAAAAGTTAAAATTTCACTTGAAATTCTGCTTCAACCAACTCTGATATTCATGCTGGTATCAGTTGTGGTCTGACTAAAGTATTTAAGTCATGTACTAATTCTGGAAAAAGAAATCATAATCTCATTATTTTTGAAAGTGTAGCCACTGTTCATATGTTCAAAGATCAGAGAACTTTCAAAAATTATCAAAAAGATCAAAAGACAATTAAACTTGGATATGGCTCTTACATCTATAGTCAAGACATAGGCTCAATTAATTTAGTTTATCAGAGAGAAGAAATCACTATTTTTAATTGTCTCCATGTGCCTTGAATTAACAAAAATTTAATCAGTGTTGGCCCATTTATCAGACTTTGATGTACCCAAAACACATATCCTGATGGAGAAGTAGTCATATCCAGAAAGGAGGAAATGATTTTAGATGGAAAATGGGACCCCAATGAGGGACTAGTTGTACTAGATGCCAAAATTGGGGAGTCTTTCATTACCTCTATTAATTGTTTTCTTTCTAACAGATCCAAATCACTTTGGCATTATAGATTTGGTCATTTAAATGAAGATTATTTGAATAAATAGAATCAAATCTTAATTTTATATTTACAAACAATCTCACTACTTGTGAACCATGCATCAATGCTAAAAACTATTGAACACCATTCTTGGGAACTATATCACAAGGGGGAAGATTTATAGAATATCTACATTTAGATTTAAGTGGGAAAAATGATCCTCCATCAGAAGGAGGAGTACTATATTATTTTAAAATAACCAACTCATATACTTCCTTTAGATTTATATTTAAAATTGTAAATAAATCTGATACTTGTTCTACATTTGTCAAATTTAAAAATGAAATTGAAAACTCCTCTAAAAATAATATTGCAAACATTTTACACAAAAATGGTACCGAATTTTTAAATTTTTTTTTAAAGATTTTGCAATTGAGAATTTTATTAAATTCATCACTTCATCACCTTATACCCTGAACAAAACCCAATAGTTGAGAAAGGTAATTGAACCACAACTGTAACAGAAAAAGCTCTTCTGTTTAATGTAAAAATGTTATTATACTTTTAGGGAGAAGCATTTAATACTGCTTTCTATTTAGAAAACCAGGTACCCTCCTTGTCAATAGACTTCAAAACACCTTATCAAATGAGATACAGTGAAATTCCAAAATTTGAACACTTACAAGTTTTTTGTTTCACAGCCTATGCACTTATAGATAAAAATTTAAGAAAAGGGAAATTCTCCCCAAATTCTTTGAAATGCCATTCTCTTGGGTAATCTGAGCATATGACATCATATTGATTCATTAGATTAGATAATAAAAGAATATTTTATTTTCATAGTGTCATTTTTGATGAAAAAAGTTTTCCTTTATCAAATCAAATTAATACCTGTTCAAGTCTAGTTGAAGATTTCTTGGACATTGATTCAATACATTTCTTGGTAATTCCACCTCAGGGGGAGGTCACTGAGACCAATTCTGGAGTTAATGATGCTAAAGATGATGTGCCAATAGACATTTCTGAAGCATTACCCAACACCTCAAAAAAATTGGGAATATCAACTGACTTCTAATTGTGCACCAAGAGATATTAATTCAACAGTTGATCCAAATAATTTAATAGAGGGAAGAAGGACATGTACTAAAAGAATGTGGAATTCAGCTTCTTTAATTGACAAATACATTTGTTTGACTGCTGCCCTTTCAGCTCACTGAAATCATTATCTCACAACAAATTAAGTATCTTCTGACCCTCTTACATACCATGAAGAAATCTTGTCGATAAAGACCAGTGGACTGTTTCCATTAATGAGGAGTTAAAAATGATTGAAGATCAAAAGGTATGGGAAATTGCTGAATGGCCAACTGATGTACCAGTAATAGGGTCAATCTGGGTATTCAAAATAAAACAAGATGCTAATGGAAACATCAGTAAATATAAAGCTTTTTTATGTGCTAGAGGATAATTGAAGAAAGCTGGGATAAATTATTTTGAAACATTTGCACCCACTGGGAGGTAGAAAACACTTTTCATTTGTATCAGTGTGGCAAACAGTGAAGACTGGGACTTTATACATATGGACTTAAAAGGAGCTTTTCCAATGGAAAACCAGATGAAGATGTGTATATATTAACTTTTCTTTAAGAATGAGAAAAACAGAAAAATTTAAAGATCCAGTGTTACTACTTAAACGTTCATTATATTGTTTGAAATAGGATTCAAAATGCTGGCACAATGAACTTATAAATTTCTTTTTCTCCATCAATTTTTATCCTTCAGCAGCCAGCCCATGTCTCTTTATCCATGAAAGTGACACTAATCCTTGTTATATTCATGTACATGTTGACAATTTATCAATTTTTGGTAAAGATGTTTCATGGTTTAGAGATGTGATAAAATCACATTTCAATATGGAGGATTTAGCCAATGCAAAATTAATTCTTGGGATGAGAGTCCTTTGCGATAGGACAACCAAAACCTTGTTAATTTGTAAAGATCAGGAAATAAAGGACTTACTCAGCTCTTACAATATGCAAGACTGCAAAACAATCAGTAAACCTATGATACCTAATAGTCAAATAGAAAAGGTAACAGATGAAGAGATTCAGATCTTTAATAACTTAAACATCAATTGTAGACAGGAAATTTGCAGACTCAACTACATTGCACAAGAAACACATCCCAATATCTCTTTTTCCAACAGCCAATTGGCTCAACACCTCAATGCCCCTGGTATTAAACAATGGATCACATTCAAAAGAGTTCTGCATTTTCTTAAAGGAAAAATAAATCTTTCTCTGAATTTTAACCCATTCAATGTTTTTTTCAATGATGGTAATATTAGTCATTCAATGCCAAATGGTTACACAGATGAAAATTGGGCTGGTGTAAAAATGCTTTTTTTTGACAACTAGCTATGTTTTCACTGTCAATGGTACAGCTGTCAGTTGGAGATGTAAGAGAAACAGCCAAATTTAGCTCTAAGAATGTCAGAAGCCAAGAGTAGAGTAACTTTTGATGCTGCAAAAAAAGCAATTTTGTTTCAAACACTTTTGGTAGATCTTGGTTATGATCATAAAACATCTTTGGCTATATACTCAGATAATCAAGGTAGTATTGCATTATGTAAAAATACTTTTTTCTATGCTGGGACAAAGCACATTAAGACTCAACTCCACTGGATCCAAGATCAATTAATATCTGGCAAAATTGATTTATACTACACTCCAACCACAGACATGATAGCTGACATATTTACAAAATCATGTAATAAGGAGAAATTCTCCAAATTTTCAGGCAAGATTGTTTTGAAGGAAAATATGATTGACAGCAAGGAGGAGTGTGAAGTATGTAGTTATTTATGATATTTTATTTATTTTTCTGTATTTTCCAATCCAACTATATTCAGTTGTGACATGTCTTACTGCCTCAATTTTGAGATTTTATACACATGCTTAGTTACTTCATAATCTATTACAATATGATATGTCACTTTTTGCATGCTTCTCAATCATGTTCTACTTATTTATTGAGCAAGAACTCACAGGTATTTAATAGTATCCCTGTCTGGGTAGATTTCTCCATCTTTTTTTCTTGCTCAATATTATTTTATTTTACCTTTATAGGTATGATTATTTTTCTTATATTTTACTATTTCACATATATATAGTGTTATTATCATTTTAACTTCTTTAGGTATTAGAAGCAGAGACCACTTTCTTACTTGAGACACAAGCAATGATTACTGATTAGTTACATTGATTTATTTATAAGGTTGGATAGTTATTGTATTTATATAGGTCTTTTGTTCTCACTCAATATTATTTTATTTTTACTTTATAGGTATTAGCAGCAGAGAAAACTTGTTTACTTTAGGCACAAGGGAAGTTTACTGAGTGGTTGCATTGATTTATTTATAAGGCTTTTATCCAACATCTGAGTAGGCCTTTGTTGTGATGTTTGGGACTGTTTGGTAATTTCAAAGATGGCATCTTAATATTAATTATTGGGTTTTCTGAGCTCCTAGAATGGATATTTGGACTCTGGTTATGTGGACACCAAAAATATATAGCCCTTAATTTTCTCTACATATCATGTCCTGTTGACATTTTTGGTATTCTGAGACTTAAAGACTCTTTTGGTCATTTTTCATTTCTACTATAACTATTGGTTTTTTGTGTTTTATGGGTTAGGATTAAATTCTAGAAATAAGTGCTTATTATGATTTTATATTTTTAATTTTTCTCTAAATTTTATGTTTTGATGGAATTTTGGCATAATTTAGTATTTTAAGTATTTTTGGTGATTTTATGATTTTTAGTGGTATCACAGGTGTATTTCAGCTCAAAGGCAGGTTTAAACTGTAGTATGGTGTGGTATTTGAAAGTTTAGTATGGCACTTAAATTTTATATAAATTACTGTGTGAAGTTCATTTAGTAGTTGGAGGCAGTTATATAATTTTAAATTTGACTTTATTATGAAGAAAAATTGTGTTTGTAAAAGTTGGAAAATGGTTGTATTGAAAAATCAGGTCAAAATAATTTTTTTAGGACCAAAATTATTTTATATGGTGTCAAAATTGTAGGGGAATAGAAGATTTTTTCTTAAAGAGCCCTCTGGAAATTTTTTGGAATTATTCTGATTTTTTTATGATTTTTAAAAATTTGGTTTGATGATTTTTAATTTTTCATAATTTAATTAACTTAATTGATCTTTAATTTAGTATATGGGCCTTCACCTGTTACAAAAAGCCGGTGAATTTTCTTTTGGTTTCAGGGCTATCATCCCTAACTTTGTTTAGATTTTTTAGATTTATTTTTAGTTTTCAATTGAGTCTGAACATCCAGACAAGCTCCACAACACATCTAGAGGAGAAATTGGGACATGTGACATAGATATGTATAGCTGGGATAGGAAATTTGACTATTTAAAGAGTTTTAAGAGAGTTTTAAAAAGCAAAAAAACAAGAATAACCTAAGATTTAACAATAATATAACAAGATTCATCATTAGATTATTAATATTAATGTTATACAGAATAAAACAAAAATTTTAAACAGCAACTCACAAATATATACATTTAGGGTACCATTAGAAAGGTATCATCCTTGTTAATTAAAAACAAAATTATTCAAATAAAAATATAAATTCTTAAAAACATATAAACTCAATCATTTTAAATATCTTTTCTTAGGTGTAACTTTCTGTTTCATTTTAGTTATTTTCTTAAGACACAAGTTGTGAAACATCTCAAGAGCAACAAATAAATTGGGCAAAAAGTTATTTTATCATCAAGTAGATATTTTAGCCTAGTTAATTGAGTACTAACTTATACTTTAAAGTTAAAATATTTTCTTTTGTTTCTCCAATTCCCTTGGATTCTACTTACAGACAGGTGACTGTAAGAGTTGTTCTACAGCAGGAAACTGCATTTTCATGACTTTAAGTGCTTATAAATGTATTTTATACATTTTAAAAGTGGATAGAGCTGGAATTGGGAAGTTTAATAGTGGTCTGTATGTAGATATTGAATAAGAAAGTTTGGGGCAACTTTATTTATCTTACAACAATCTGATATCTAGATCACTGTTTGTTACTCTGTTCTCCATGTTTTTTGGCCAAAATCTGCTGTGTTTTTTTCAAGGTTAGTTTTAAATTTTATCTTAAATTTTGTAATGGTTTTTTTTGGTATAGCTTTTGAACCTGAATCAATTATAATTGCTGTTTCTCTGTGCAAAAAGTGCTCTGGTCATTTGGTTTTTCATGTGTATTTTTATGCATTTCAGGTTTTGTTTGGTTTGTAGTCTATGTGGGGTAATTTTTTTGAATTATTAAGCAGTCAAGATTGTTGTCAAAAGGGGTATTTTAGCAGTCTTCAATTTGCTGTAACAAATAAATCTTACCTGGTAATTCTCAAAGAGACAGTGGTTTTCTCTAAATTATTTCCCCAACTCCCTTAGCCAAGTCTATAGCTAATACTATAGGATTGTCTACAACACCCATACCTTAATATTTTTCTTCAAATAATCTGTAGGAGCTCATTTATACATGCACAGTATAATGTGAATCAAGTCTTAAGGCCCCCCTAGCATAATACTTCAGCCCTTAATTCCTACCACCCTTTATTACTCCTGCCCTTATTTTTTCCCCAAAATACTATAAATGAGGCCTTCACTTCTCCAACAGCTTTAAAAAACCACTAACTATGTGGCCCTTGATATTATGGTTAAGAATGATATAGATTCCAATTCTGAATTAGATTTGGGCTATATGAGCCATCTGTTAGAGTACCACTAACTTACTTCCCAAACACCTTCTATTCACCATCAACTACAATTTCTACTTTACAAAATTTCTGAAATTCCTGAACCTATCTTTTAAAAAATTTTAAAAATACTAATTATCATGTTTTTAAATTGCTACATAATTTGATCCATCATCATTCCATTTTCCATAACAACTCTAGTTGCTCAAAGTGGGATCCAGAAATAAAAATCTCTGTGGAACTTTTCAAATTTTGGCTCAAATAGGAATGGTGCTGCCATAACTTGTTGTGAGAACCTCTCCAGTGTAAGTCATGGAACGGTGGATCTATACACCAAGAAACCCATCACAATGATCTATTCACTCCAATCACAATTCCTGAAATGGACCACTAAGGAGGTTACACCAGAAAGCTCAATTTACTATTTTTACATGTATATGTATTAAAAAATATTTTCCAAAAAATTCACCTTTAATTGTTGTAAAAAAAAGGCAATACTCTCCCCTGAAATTTACTATGGGAGAGTGTCAGCCAGGCTATACCTGGAGCCCAGTAAATGTTATGTTAATTTACTGGAACCAAAAGAGGGCCTAAAAATATGCATTTTATGTATATACATTAATATTTTATTGCATAATAAAATTATATAAGTATCTTATTGAATACAAGTAAAATAAGGATTATATTAATTTTATTATTATATAATTTATTTATACATTTAAATTAAGCATGATATATTTTATATTTTATAAATTATGGCGCATTTTTATGTGTTTAATAAATATAAATTAATAATTTATTAATTATAAACATATATTATAATTATAAGTGTAAAATTAACTTATAATGTAATTAAATTTATATATTAAATAAAACCTTACATATTTTATTAAAAAATAATATTGGGCGCTTTTTTGATCCATAATTGTGTCATCAAAGTATTAAACAAATTAAAACACTTTATAAAAAATTATTAATGTTTTATTCTAAAATTTAGTAATTTTGTTATAATAAGTATTTGTTTTAACTTAAAATAATTAGTACACTAATAAAAGTAATTAAAATAATTAATTACTCAAGTTTTATACTAAATTAATTAATTACACTATTTTTATGTGTTAAACTAATTTCATTTTTATGCTTCACTTAAAATTGGTTTCTTTTAAAAGAGTTATCATACATGTTTTAAATTAACATAATTGTTTTATTGTGTCTCAAACTTATTTAATTACTTCCTAATTTTATTTTATATGTTTGGGATTAATTAAGGGAATTTTAGGCTCTTACTCATGTGTGTTAGTTAATTTTTTCACAGGTTACCTTGCACTTACTCAATTTTTGTTACATGTTATTTTTATTTTATTTTTAATTTTATATACTTTAATGTGGCACTTCAGAGTGCCCCTTTCCTATATAAGGGCCTTGGGTAACCCCCTGTAGCCTCATCACTTATATTATACACATTTTTCAATACTTACAATACATTATTTTTTATTTTTATTATTATTACAAATTCTAATATTAATACTCAATAGTAAATCTAAGGTTGCATTAAGTTTATTAATAATAAGAATTTTTTTTCACACAGAGAAGATATTACTTATTCAATTAAATACTTATAACTAAACCAAACCTCACTGTTGTGTTATTCCTCAATAGTTGTCATTGCATTTCTCTTCTTTAAATTAGCTATATTACAATTTTTATTCTTTTTATGATTTTACCACCTTTTGTAATTCTGCCTTAATTTCTTCCTTCTACTCCTCATTTTCTCTTTCTTCTTATCTTTCTTCTAGACAACCCGCCAACAATTTGCATCATTCTTATTGATATGAATCTTATTGTGGAATCCTGAATGAGTAACAATAATATTTGAAAATAAAAGATATTGGTTTCTAATTTATACCCATTCTGAGTCACACCAATTTGGTATTCCAACTTTGGTAGCAAGCTTATGATTCTATTCAAAAGCTTTATTACAGAGTTTTTTGAGGCAAAGAGCAATAAAAGTATTGAAAGAAGGTAAGGTGTCCCATAAGCAAAAATTTTCATCTTTTTCAGCTTTAGATAAATTTTTAAGTAAAGAATAGATGCCTATGGAAATAAAATTAGTGACATGATTTTAAGAAAGAAACATATATTATCAGACATACCAAGAGAATAGCTTTTAAAAAATCCTTTTCTCCAACCAAATCCAAACATAATACCACCCAACAAATTTGTATTCCTTTTTGGTAAATGAGCCAAAGCCATTTGATATAGTTCTATTATGAGATCAGATAGTTTATTAATGGTTTCATCTTTTGAACCATTAAAAGAATGATTTTCATAAATAAATTGAGGTTTAAAAGTATTACTGATTACTGCTTTAATTTCATTGTCTCCTGATTTGGTTAAGTTTTTTAAATCTTCTGGTAACTCATTTGGATAAGAATTTTTTTGATCCACTCTAGTTTTATAGTACTGGATATTTGATATATGGCCAAATAAACAATCCAAATGAATTTTCATGTTTAAATTTCTTTTATTCTGCTGACTTCAAATATCATTATTATTTTTTTTGATATTTTGGATGATGATTGAAATGAAGTTGAATTTTAAAAAGATGATAAGGATGATAAAGAGGATGATGATAGAGAAGTAAGAGGTGATTCTGAAGAAATAGACATTTTTTTCTCTGAACAAAAAAAAATTTGTGTCAAAAACCAAAAAAATAAAACTCACAAAATTTACTTTGTTTATTCAACCTTAAGAATTTTATTGATAAAAATTAATCCACATAATTGTTTTATGAAATAAAATCAATTACTAAAACTGTCCTTGAAAAAAAATTGAAACAAAAAAAAATAAAATAAAATAAAAACAAACATCAGTAAAATTATTTACCAAAAAAATGAATTTTAAAGTTATTTGGTGTTAGATATACCAACTAAAGTCCTTGAAAAAAAAAATGATAAAAAAATTTCAACCAAAAAATTAAACCAAAAAAAAAAATTTGTATCAGAAATTTTTTTCCCAAAAATAAATATCAAAACTATAAACACACACCAAATTAAATTTTGATTCAGCTTGAACTGTAAAAAAATTTTTTATAATATTCTGTAAAAAAATAATAATAATGTTAATAAAAATAACAAATATTTTTCTTTTACATACTCCCATATTACCCCTCCTTGTCTGCCTCTTTTACCTCTTTTTGGTGTCCTCAAACCCCCCTCCCCCTTCTTGATCTCCTCAAAACCCCTTTCTCCCCCTTTTCCCCCCTTGAGGCGCCTTTTCCCCTCTTTAGGCCCTTTCCCTCCCCCCTTTACCCCCTTTAGGCCACCTCTCAAATCTCCCCCCCTCTCTCCCCTCTCCCATGAGGGGGGAGGGGGGAGAGTTGAGAGTTGAGAGGTGGCCTAAAGGGGGGGGAAAGGGCCTAAAGGGAGGAAAAAGAGCATCTAAAGGGGGGGAAAGCGGGGATTGAGGCAGTCAAGAAGGGGGGAAAGGAGGGAAAAAAATCAGGACAAGAGAGAAAAGAGGGAGAGAAAAAACAAAAAAAATTAGTTTAACCTTGAAAAAAAATAAATGAAGCACTTACAAAAAAAAAAAGGAAAAAAAAACATAATTAGCAAATAAAAAAATCAATAAAAATGAAAAAATGACTTACCTGGTGAGATGAGTTAAAGAAATGCAATCAAAATATTTGAGGGATGCTTGAGAAGAGGAGGAGAAGGATATGAGTGAAGAATGAAAAAAGAAACACTGAAAAAATATGTGATTTCAGAAAATATGTGATTTCATGTTGAGCTAGTGAAAGAAAACCAATGAGTCATCCAAAAAAGAGATATTCACTGTAAATTCAAAAAAAATTGAATATGCAACAAACAAAAATACCAAGCCAAGTGAATAAAATATGCAAAGTGGACATTTGGAGAGTATGAAATCAAAAAATTAAAAGGGTTGTGTGTCAAAATGGTGGAGGGTGATTGGAATAATGACACAGCATATGCTGGTTGAATCAATGTTTTGTGATTCAAGGGAGGCGAGATCCAGCGCTAGTTCAGGATCCTCTTCTTCATAAAGATCATTCCACTCATCCTTTAAACCAGCTAGGATATTGTGGAGTATAATGCAACTTATTATCCAATGATTTGCAGTTTTTATTTCCTTTTTTTTTGAAATTGGATTCTGAGTTCCCAGAGACTAGAAAATCTTCCCTTTAAAATCCCAATAGCATGTTCAATCCATACTCTTGATTGGGCAAGGTGATAAGTAAAGGTGGTTTTAGGGTCATTTTCTAAAGTTGCACAACAGAAAGCAGTTATAATGTAATTTACACTTGCTTATGCTGAGTCTGCAAGGAGGTACTGAGATTCATCAAAGTATGAGTCAGGACTTTGAGAAATCATCATTCTTTGGAAGATGGAAGAGTCATGACAAGAGCTGGGGAAGCCACTATGAAAAGCAATAAAATTTTTGTTGATGTCACAGAAAAGTTGAATGGAAATAGAGTATCTACAATGAAGATTAAAATTTAGTTTATGAAAGATGTGAAATTGGAGAACATTTTGAAGAAACCTTTTTTTGCAATCAAAGTAATGGTTGCCATCATGAGCAAGCTTTTGACTCAAAAGTATAGTTTTACCATCAAAAAAACCTACACATCCAGGGAAACCTTTGGCTTGAATTACTTGAGAGGATTCAAGTCACTTTTGTGGAGTTGGCCAAGCAAGTGTTTGAGACTTGAGAGAAAGGATGGCAATCATGCAGCTCTTGGTGTATAATATGATGGTACCATATCCTATGGTAAAGAGATTATATAAAAATCTTACAGCAGCACCACTTCCATTTGAACCAAAGCGACATATTGCCACAGTAAGTTGAAAGGCAGGATCACACTGTTTGTTATGGGAATTATAATGGAAGATAGGATGATTGAAGATGAGTTGAGAAATTTTGAAAAAAGAATCAGGAGAAGTTTTAAAAAGTTGTGTGAAGTTTATATGAGAAATGTTGAGAATGGAGCAGAGATCATATCTGGGATCTTGATAAAGATTTGGCCCCCTTGGGATGACATAACACTTTTTTGAAAGAAAAGACATATAAGCTAAAGTGTCTTCCAACCCAGAGTCAGAGTCAGAGTCAGTGGCTAAAACTAAAGTGATAGCATGCATAGCTGTGTGAAGTTGCTTCCTAGTAGAGAGGTGCTTTATTATTGTTGGTAGAAAAGGTTTTTGGTAGAAGGTTTAGGTGATGAGTGGGAAGTGGGAATTCCCCACCAAATGAGCAGGTGGGGTGTCAAGGTATGCTTTTTGTCTAGAAGATTTGGTATGAAGTTTTACGAGGATTTTAAGGGTTAAAATGGATTCTCAACAATTTGGTACATATTTCTTAATCTAAGTGATTTAATTACTCAAATAAAAGAGGTAGGATTAAAATATTGATATAATTTATAGATTAGAGTTACATTATTGTAAATACTAATGTTATAGAATATAAGAATAAGTTTGATTGTTTGTAATGGTAATAAAATAATGTAGTAATGGAATGAAGAAAAAACAACCAAAAGAGAGGCCTTATATAGGCAAAGGAGGGACAAAGCACGGCAATCAAATTATGAAAACAGTAGTATGAGAGAGAGAGAAAAAGAATATTCCAGAAGGAGTATTTTCAAATAATAAAGTTGTTCTAAAAAGAAGGCGTCAAAAAGATGTATTTACAGAGTATGTCAGAAATACATCAATTTATTTAATATTTACTGTAAAAGTCAATTCTAATTAAGAAATTTGAATTTTTGTATATATTTAATATTATTTGAATATTAAAATCTTATTTTAATTTAAAATCTATTTTTTAATATAATTCTTTATTTCTTCCAACCTGTCAAATGAGCACGGTGTTAGAGAAAAAATATAAGGGACAATTTTATATTTAATTTTAATTATTTATTTAATTTTATCATTCTGTAATTAGTTAATTTATTATAAGTAATTTTAATGTAACTAATTAATTAAATAATTAAAATGATAAGGTGCGGCTTCATCCAGTAAATAATTAATTATTTCACTGGGTAAGTCTAGTAGCCTGGCTGACATGGGGTGTGTAGATAGAAAAAAATGTTATGTGTTCACCACCAAAATTAAGTAGCATAGAGTGATGAGATACATAAGGATGGCATCCGCAATTATAAGTCATGTGACTTGCTTTCAAATCAATCATGGATGTGATGAGTTTGGGATCAGGAATTAGGAACAGACATTGGGGTATAAGAGGCAGAATAATGCATTATCATGGATTCCTTCTCCACTAGCCCTGGGGCTAGTGGGTAAGAATCTTCCAAAAGTAATAATGTCTGATCCTGGGAAAAAAAATTCCTGATCCCTAATTGTGGATCCCTGAACATTGATACCCCCTATTAAAAGTAATTAAAAGAGAAAAAATTTTAAAAAAAATGAAGCTTACATTAGAAAACAAGCAGTGATCAATAAAAACCAAAAAAAAATTACAAAAAATAGGAGTGAATGATTGGGTGGAGGGAATGAAAGGACAAATTTGGGGTGATGCAACGAGGTATGTAATCCTGTAGTGGATTTTTTTTTTTTTTTTTTTTTTTTTTTTGGAAGTTCATTTTGCACTGCACTCAAATTGGATCATTGTGTGCTCATGACGCTTCCCAAAGGAGGTGCGAGGAAAGGCAAAAAGTTGTAATTTTTTTTACAATTGCACAAAGCTTTATTGGTCTAGCTGTATGAGTTAAAATTCTTCCCTAGTTTGCCCATCATCTAGCACAGGCCATCTATCACTTTAACACTAGAATTGTGAAATCTACAGTTTTATATATCAAGCCCAAAAATTCAAAAAAGAAAAATTAGCATGTCAGCAATATTTTCTTCCTTATTTTTATAATTTTTTAGACTTTTACCTCTCAAATAGCTAACTGGCCCCTGCTAGTACGTTCTAATCCTTAAACTATTTGCTAATTATCACCAAACGCTGTTTTGATGCTATGCAAGACTGGTGCACTTAGTGTAAATGATACAATACATTAGAAAATGATTGGCAAAAAGCAAATTCATAGAAACTTGTTATTTTCATGAATTTACTTCGTTTATCCCCTATTTCTTCTCCTGCCTCTTCACTCACACATACGTTCTAAAAATAATTAAAGCCACGGCCAAAAGGGTCCTTTTTCGCTAGCTTTGTATAGCTTTGATGAAATTTGCGCCACAGCTGACGAAAAAAATTCACTTTTTGCTTTCTATCTCAATGATTGTGTGAGTTTGTGTATATTTAAGAGTTTTTTTTTTTTTGCATAGCAAACTGATTTGAAGAAATGATGCGGAACCTGATTTACTGTTGAAAACTCAGCACAATCAAGACTGATACGGGTAGAAAAGGAATGAAACACTTGTCGGAGGAGGGAGAATTGATGAAGGCACTATGAGATCACAACTTTTCACTAAGTTAAGGACCCTGATGTTCGGGCTTGTCAAAGCGCCTGTGGATTTTGGTGAGTTTGCTTAAAAATATGGTGTTTTTTTCTTTGTGAGATTTTTACCAACTTGGCTGTACGATTGTACATGCTCTTAGAGAAACGTGAGTTACTTAATAAAATGTTTTTCAAAAAACAACAAAAAGAAAAGAATAAAGGAAAAAAAAAAGGAAAAAAATTGGAAGTTTTAAATTTTGTTGACAAATAAATTTTGGTTAGAAGCAGGATCACGAAAAGTGTGAGATTTGTAATACTAGAAAGCATCTGTAGGAATTTTACAAAAAAAATTGTTTAGTATTTTCATCGCCTAAAGAAATTCTCTTCTCCCAATACACAGGATTTGACTGGTCCAGATCAGTTATAGGATCCCATACACTTTTGTTAGTATCTGGATGCCTAACCTGACGAAACCACTTTGGAAGTCTTAGTGTAGAATCAGGCTCTAACTTCTGCTGTTTTTCAAGTCTTTGCTTTGATTCTTTTTTTAGCTCATCAACTTGGTCCCATAAACCGTTTTCAAGAGCTCTTATCTCTTGTCGAAGACGAGAATCAGTGTTGGGTAATTGCAAACGAAGAGTTTTATTTAAATGGTTAAGATTTACAGCCATCGGACTCATATTGAATCTTGGTTCCAAAGGCTCGTTTTCTAGTTTCCACAGTATAACTGGTTCTGTAATCTGGATACTTGTCTCCAGGACTGGCTGAATCTCCTTGGATTTTTTTTTCTTTTCTACTCCAATTAGCTCTTGATCCCATTTACCTTTCAACTCCCATAATATATTTCCAGCTTTATTGACAATTTCACCTTTTACTTCTCTACTTCCAAATTTGAAAGTTAGAAAACTCTTTTCTTGAGTTATATGATTAGTAACAGTCAAAGTCTGTTCTATGTATAATCAGTCAAGTTACAAAAATAACTGAGTTAGATAAATTCTCCAAATAACGTACCCCTTCATATCCAATTTGGGGTTTCGTACTCACTTTTACAACCGATTTTACGGAAGTCCAGCTATATCTTTCATAAGTACTTTCTTGACCCGCATCATTCAAGTCTTTCTCACCAAGCCAACTTTTAGGAATTCTTAAATTTAGATGCGAAATACTTTGGCCTCGATTTTCAAATCTTAATTCAAATTTACCTACTAATTTCAAGTTATTTTCTACTTGAAAAGTATATGTCCATGCTGGAGAATCAACATAAAACGCAGTTGTTGACTGTAAAGAAAATGTCTCAGTACACCTTTTGTTAGGCACATGAAGGCCACCCAGGAATGGAGCATACTTGTGGTTCTGGCGAAACCTGTTCTGCAAATAATCGAAATTTCCTTTCATCATCATAGTACTCATAAGTCTCTCCATATAATGGATCAAAAGGTCTTTCAAAGAACAGAAACGTTAGTTGATAAAAATTTTAAAAAATATCAAAAAATAATAATTATTACTTTGACATTCTAGTGGGACTACGACCTAAACTTGATGCAGCAAATGCGGTTACGTAGGCTAACCTTTCTGAGCTCTCTGCCGTCTTGGATGCCTTGTCCACTAAAAAGAATTGAATTGTAAGACATGATTATCCAGGTAGAAAATTGTACCCCTTACGTAAGAATGAAAATTCCAAGCTTTCAGACAATCGTTGTAGCATTGAAAGGGGCTCATAAAATGAAATAGGCAGGACGAAACCCCCTTTCATCATTTGGAAAAATAACGATTTTGCTTCATTTGGTTTGGTAGTACTGGTTTCGGGAAGAGCAAGTCTCTTATTTTGATATTCCGCCTGGAGTTTTTCGATTGTTCGTCGCCATTTAGGTCCCTCATAAAAGCTGACTTCATCTCTTCCAAAGATTTGAATGATTTTTCGAACTGGCATTAAGCGCATTGCATCTGCTTCCAGTTGCTTTTCAGGAATTGGAACCACTATCTCAGTGGATTTCTTTTTATTCAAGGCCAAAACTTTGGCTATAGTTTCTCGATATGGGAAATTCACAATAGCTTCGAAAAGATTGGCAATTGATTTGAAAAAAATTGATAGACCCTTAGAAAATCCATTGACTATCTTGTGTACGCCGTGTCTCAATTTTTGGGTGGCACTAAGTTTCAGAGGAAAGAATTTTTTTGAGGGGAGTTTCTGAAAGCCTCCTTCCTGAACTTTGGATAAGACCTCTTCAATTTTTGAGGTCTGACAGATTGAAACTACATCTTTATATGAATTTATTTCCCTTTTATAAAATTTATTTTTTGAGGATATACTTGCGATTTTGAAGAAATTTCTTTTTGTGATAAATTTTAATGACTGCAAGATTCCGGTGTTGCTTCTTTGATGCTTCAAGCCCGGTAGAATCATAGCTATAGGAGAACCAACATTTAGGTAATTTTTTGTCAAAAAAAAAAAACAAAGCTGAAATAAATTATTGCCAAAAAAAGGGAGAGGAACAAGGTATATTTTGGCTTGAAACGATGTCTTCTTAAGTAATACTGACAAACGCGATACATCTTCAACTTGACAATGATATTTCCAACTTGTTCCTCAGTTTTAAAATAATGGTGATAGACTTGAGTAGTTTTTTATTCCGTCAATCAGTATATATATATATATATATATATATATATAATTTAACGATATTATCAGATTTATGGGGATAATTGATAAGGGAAGTACATGCACAGTTTACATTTGACTTTTATATAATTACTTATTAGTATCTGAAACACAAGTCCGGAGTGAGCCGAAGTTTCACAAAATGACATTTACAGGTTTTATATCACCAAGTTCACTCAGTTACAAGTTTTACATCTTTATGCTCACAAAGTCTATCATGATCATCAAAAATGTATCAGAAAAAGCTATATAGCATGTATTTCTACTTGAACTGTATGAAGAAATGGAACGGATGGAAAGTTGTATTGTTCTGATTAGAAAGTAAGTGATTTTGAAAAAATGGTAAAGTAGACGGAAAATAATGCAAGTGAGAAGATGTAGAAGCAGGGAAAGCTGTTGATTTAACTGGTGAAATATAAACTACAGAGTAGGTGTGAATGTATTGAGGAGTATCAAATCTTAAAAAAAAAAGCATTGGGAAGGTACTCAAGATTTTGGCAAGCCAAAAACCATCTGTCAAGTTTAAACTCATCTGCTAACGACTTGAACAACTTTTCTTCCTTATATTTTAAAAGCCCTAGCAGGACCGATTTCATCATGGATAAAATCTGCTGTCAAACTAGGTGGTGGCACGACTCTTTGAGGATGGATGATTATGCAGATTTCTTCAATCAGTTTTTTTTTCTTTTTTTTTTTTTTGATCTTTTCAAATCCTGATTTATTTGGAGTTTAGTTATAATATATCAGCTATCTGATACTACTTTACATATCTGTTCCATTTTCTCTTACTGAATTCAAAAATGAAGTTAAAAAAACCCATAAATTTATAATTTTACCCGTTTGATTTCTTTTTCCTACCTAAAGAAACTCAATCTTCGATTGAGCTACATTGAAGAAGAAAAAAAGAGCAGACTCATCAGTGATGAATTGTTCAAATTCGAATAGTCTAGTATTGTATTCATATTTTATTCATTTACACTGTTTTACTAAAGCATAATCCTTGGCTATACCTTGAATGCCAGAATATGTCAAAAATGAACACGATAAAAATATATGTAATATGTGGTAAAAAACAAACAATGGATGGATCTAGGGAATCACTATCAAATCTGAAATGAAGACAGTGGATGGAGAAAGTAACTAATAAGGTTGGGATGAGCTCAACATTGACATTTGAGAAAGTGAAAGAAAATAACAAGAACTGGTCGTTTCTGTATTCAAACCCGAAGGACCTCCCGAGGAAAAAGACAAGGATTGGATTACTTCTCTTCAACTTTCTTCTTTACCTCTTCGTTTTTCGTTTATCCATTTACCACTTTCTGGCCTAGATAAATGACTCGCACTCGCTCTCGTCGTAGCAAAATCTCTCAAGAAACTATTCCGATCACTATCTCTCCAAATGTTGAGGATATTAACACTCTTTTAGCACAAGCGGATGAAGCGATGCTGGCATTGGATTATGATCTTGCTCACTCTCTGTACTGCAAAGCTCTTAAAGTTGACGAAAATAACTCGAAAGTAATGGAAAGTTTGGCTGCAGTTGAACTAGAGTTGGGAAACGTCAATCGAGCGAGAAAAGTTGTATTATTGTCTGCTTTGTCTTATTTCTTTAACTCTAATTTTTTGCATTTTTAACTTCGTTTTATAATATACCAGCTCTTCATGAAATGTCTTCAAAATTCCCAGTCTTCGTCTTCACCCTCACCATCTGTTCATCTTTATCTAGCTCAATTGGCTCCCACCCCCCAGCAATCTCTACAGCATTTTGAAGCTGCTTTATCAGTGCTTCGTCAAAGACTCGAGTCATTATCAATCGCTCACTTAGAATCGCCCTCTGTGATTCAAGGCGTATCCAATCAGCCCAATGCTAAAATCATGGAAGAAGCGGAAATTCGGAGGAGCTGCAGCAGAGCGTTGGTAGGAATGACTGAATTGTACTTGACTGACTTATGGTTTGTCTCTTTTTTTCCATATCTAATAAAGACGGATGAAGTAAAACAGTATTATTCTCTTTTGTTATTATTCAATCTGTGTTTCGTTCTCGGTCCGGCATGAATACTCACAGTTTTGAACCCGCTGCTGAACACAAATGTCTAGAATATCTTCAAATGGCATCCACTTTAGATCCAACTGATCCAGAGCCTCTTCAAACTTTAGCCTCTGTTCGTTTGTCACAATCAGATCCCGATAAGGCCAGGATTGCTCTTTTGTCTGCCAAGTCTCTTTGGAAAAAACCACCGTCGACATTCGATTCGATTCAATTTCAAAAAAATGATGCTTCTTCAGAAGATCATACTGATTCTAAAGCTGAAGACGATGGGGAAGAAGACGTTCATTTACCTTTATTCGAAACTCGTGTTCAATGGGCTAAACTTGCGATTGAATGCGAACTTTGGACCGAAGCTATTGATGTTTTGCACCAGTGTGAAGCTCAAGATGATGAAGAAGGAGAAGTTCAATATTTGCTTGGTCTAGCATGGTATTTGATGGGGCAAAATAAACAACAACAATCATCCATCCATCCATCTGAAACAAAAGTTACTACAGCTGATGACGGATTGACTAGTGAAGAATGTGGAATTGAGGCTGTTGAATGCTTAAATGGTTGCATACAGGTATGTTTTTTCCATTCATTTTCTCAAAAAAAAAAAAAAAAAAAAAAAATTGTAAGATAAATAAACCAAACTCAATTTGCTTTGTCTACATCAAATCGTTGTTTTAGCTGCATGAAAAATTTGGGCAACAATCCGGTTTGAACCAAAGTATGATAGCTCATGTAAAAGAGCTTCTTAAAGAATTTGAAATTGCTGGGATTAAGGGACAAATTGATGAAAATTCAACATTACTTGAAAGAGAGGGAGAAGGAGAACTTGAGAATGAAAATGAATGGGAAGAGGCTAGTGAAAGTGACGTTAATATGGAGGATTGATTCTTGCAAATTTAAAAGTCAAATAATTTACTTTTTTCATTTATTTTTGTTTGTTCTTTCCTATTTCATTTTTTCTTTCTTTCTTTCATTCTCTTTTCTTTTCTTTTTTTTTTTTTTTTGAAAAATTGCAACGTATATCATACTAGGCAAAAATGTAGATGCTATTGAATTGAAGCAAATTTTCCAGTACTTGAACATTATTAGATTGAGGAGAGGGCTTCATATGAATAGTAGGGAAATACAAATTTTGATCAAGGGAGGAATATTTTTCTGGCTATTGATTAATTTTAAATTTGAAAAAGTGAAACTAAGCTAAATCACTAGAAATCGGATAAACAAACTTGTTGACAGATGTCTGTTTAATTTTGAATGTTGAAGCATGAGCTCAGAGGATGTTGAAGAAGAACAAAGGGCGTTAGAGCATCTACAAGGGTCAAACTAAACCCCTTCACTTAGTTACTTAAGTGAAGGGGTTTAGCTTGACGCCTGTGGATGATACTTGTTGGTCACTAAAATCCAGGAAATCCAGATCTTGATTCCCCACTACAACTTATACGCAGACAACTTGTATACAGACAAATATATATATATATATATACATTACTCGTTGAGCACATCGTTGCACACATCATCACCGACATGTCGATAAGCTACATCTCCGCCAAAACGGCACTGGCTATTGATGTAGATTTGATGGGTGTCCAACACCGTTTTTCGCTAGATCAGGTTAGATTGTCTCTATTGTTATCTTTTTATTTATTTTTTTTCTTTAATTATCGTTCGATTATTTTTTATTGATACAAGATCAGTGAAATGGTCCCAACCAACAATAATAATAAAATAAGTTTTACTGAATTGGTGATAGATCATTGTTTTTGACTGATTGAAACATTATTATTATTATTATTGTTATTCTTCTTCTTCTTCTTTTTCACACTACACCTCATCGAAGCTGATGGAGTTGGCAGGGTTGGCGTGTGCGCAAGGTTTAGCAAAGTTTTATGGAAGAGAAAGTCATGGTCGTGTGTTAGTGTGCTGTGGACCGGGTAATCAAGGAGGTGATGGTCTTGTAGCTGCCAGACATTTGTGTGCGTATATATATCTACTTGTTCGATTCCATAGATTTCTAGATTGTTGATTCATGAGTTGATGGACTGATTGATGATCGATGGCTTGGTGGCATCAATAGGCCATTTTGGCTACCAAGTCACTTTGTATTATCCCAAACAGCCTCAACACGAAACTTATCAAGTGTTTTTCTTTCTTTCTTCTTACACAAAATGAACGTCTGACTAAAATTCCTCAAATATGTATTGTCTTGTCTGGTTTATAGCGTCTCAAATGGCAATGTGATGATCTATCTATCGGCGAGGTGGCCAAGGTTTCTGATAATCTTTCAGAACAAGAACGCACTCAGAAATTAAGAGATGCTCTTTCTAAAACTGATGTGGTCCTGGATGCTATTTTCGGTTTGTTGATGATTTTAACAAAACTAACTTTTTCTTATCGTATAACTTTTCTCTTTCTTCCCCTATATCGCCCCAAATAATAATAATAATAATAATATTAATAGTAATAGTAATAATATTAATCCATACTTACCGTATCTGTTCGATTTGCCTCATTGTAGGCTTTTCATTCAAAGGAACCCCTAGAGCTCCATTCGATCAATTACTAAACGAATTAAGTTTATTTTCCTCTTCAGCTTCAACTGACAAAACAGAGAAAAAGACTTGTCCAATCGTTTCAATCGATATTCCATCTGGTTGGGATGTTGAAAGGGGACGACCCACTGATTCAACTTTTTTCATTCCCGATTTATTGATTTCTTTAACGGCTCCAAAATTAGGATCTAAAACTTATACTGGTAAACATATTCTTGGTGGTCGGTTTGTGCCTCCGTGAGTCATAGAAGATTCTTCACGTTTTCAACCAACGCAGCTTTTTCTTCTTTTGAATAAAATACATGGATCAAGTGATGTTAACACCTGGTTGTTGTGTCCGATGGACATTTTTCGTATTACTTGTTTGTCTTATACATTCTCTCATCCAAACACCCTTATATTCATCTATTAAATAACTTCAAACAATGAACACTAAGTGCATTAATGAAGAAATATAACTTGGTCATTCCAGCTTACCCAGATTCTGTCAGTTATTTTCCTTCCTATCCTTTATCTCCATTTGATTTGTTGCAAAAAAAAAAAAAATCTAAAGTAAAATAATCATCTTTATATATCAATTAAATCTATCTTCAGGAACAAATCACAGACATTACTGGGTTAAAACCCGTTTCTCAAATTGAATGATTAGTTAATGAGTTTTTGTTGATGATCAAAATAGATGATTGATTGATTGATTTTTGAGATACATCAAGCTTTCTTTTTCTTATTTTTTTTAGTAGGGGATGAATGAGTTTATGTTTGAATTGGGTTACGTGTGGAGAATGAATACTGTTTTTTTGAAGTCATTTGATAAGTTTTAAATTTTGTTTTATAGTTTATTTAAATTTTAAAATAAAAAAAAGAAAAGAAAAAGAGCTTTGCTTTGGTTTAGTTTACAACTGGTAATGTAGCTTGAAAAGCATATTTTAAAATTTATAAAACTTTATAAAAAATTTAAGAAAATTAATAAAAAATTGATAAAAGTTGATAGAAATTTATAAATAATTTATCAAAAATTTATAAAAAATTGATAAAAACTTGATAAAAAACTTCTGAAAATTTATAAAAATCTTTATAAAAATTGATTAAAATTTATAAAAAAATTGTTAAAAAATTGTTAAAAAATTGATATAAAAATTGATATAAAAATTAATAAAAAATTTAAAAATTTTTTTTAAAAAATTTACAAATAATTTTAAAAAAATTGTTAAAAAATTTATAAGCATTTTTAAAAATTTATAAAAAAATTAGGAAAATTGATTAAAATTTATAAAAAATTGATAAAAAATTGATAAAAAATTGATAAAAATTAATAAAAATTGATAAAAATTTAAAAAAAAATTAATAAAAATTGATCAATTTTTTTTTAAATTTAAAAAAAAATTATAAAAATTTAAAAATTGATTAAAAATTTATTAAAAATTGATAAAAAATTTATTAAAAATTGATAAAAAATTTATATAAAATTTATATAAAAATTTATAAAAATTTATATTCATAAAAATTTATAAAAAATAGATAAAAAATAGATAAAAAATAGATAAAAAATAGATAAAAAAATTTTAAAAATTTATATTAATAAAAATTTATAAAATTTATAAAAAGTTTGTACAATAAATTATAAAAAAAATTAGTAAAAAAATTTATTAAAAAAATTTATAAAAAAATTGATAGAAAATTGATAAAAAAATTATTAAAAATTGATAAAAAAAAATGATAAAAAATTTATAATCAATAAAAATTTATGAAGAAATTATAAAGATTTATATCAATAAAAATTTATAAAAAATTTGAAAAAAAAATTAATAAAAAATTGAAAAGTAATTTTTAAAATATTCATAAAAAATTTATAATCAATGAAAATTTACAAAAAATTGATAAAAAATTCATAAAAAATTTATAGAAAAAAATTCATAAAAAAAAATTATAGAAAAAAATTTTTAAAAAAATTTATAAAAAAAAATTATAAAAAAAAATTATAAGAAAAATATTTATGAAAAAATTTATAAAAAAAATTTATAAAAAAAAAATTATGATAAAAAATAAATAATAATAAAAATTTATAAAAACAAATTTATAAAAAAAAATTATAGAAAAAAATTTATTAAAAAAAATTGTAAAAAAAAATTGTAAAAAAAAAATTTGAAAAAAATAATTGAAAAAAAAAAATTGATAATAAAAATTGAAAAAAAAAATTGAAAAAAAAAAATTGAAAAAAAAAATATATAATAAAAAAAAATTTATAAAAAAAAATTATAAAAAAAAAAATTATAAAAAAAAAATTTATAAAAAAAAATATATATATATAAATTATTTAAAAAAAAATTTATATAAAAAAATTTATATAAAAAAATTTATAAAAAAATTTATAAAAAAAAATTTAAAAAAAAATTGATAATTAAAATTCATAAAAAAAAATTTATAAAAAAAAATTTTCTTTTTTAAATTTAAAAAAAAAAAGAAATTTATAAAAAAAATTTATAAAAAAAATTTATATAAAAAAATTATATAAAAAAATTATATAAAAAAACTTATAAAAAAATTATTAAAAGAATTTATAAAAAAGATACATAAAAAAATTAATAAAAAAAATTAATAAAAAAAATTTATACAAAAAAAATTATAAAAAAAAAATTTAAAAAAAAAATTGATAAAAAAAATTTATAAAAAATAAATTTATAAAAAAAATTTATATAAAAAAATTTACATAAAAAAATTTATAAAAAAATTTACAAAAAAAAAGTATATATATAAATTTATAAAAAAAAAATTAAAAAAATAATCTTATAAAAAAATTTTATAAAAAAAATAAATAAAAATTATTTATAAAAAAAATTTTGTTAAAAAAAATTATAAAAAAAATTTACAAAAAAAAAATATATATAAATAAATTTATAAAAAAAAAATTATAAAAAAAATTTTATAAAAAAATTTATAATAAAAAATTTCAAAAAAAATAAATTTAAAATAAAAAATTTATAATAAAAAATTTATAAAAAAAAATTTATAAAAAAAATTAAAAATTAAAAATTAAAAAAAAAAATTAATAAAAAAAATTCATAAAAAAAATTAATAAAAAAAAATTAATAAAAAAAAATCTATAAAAAAAAAATTTATAAAAAAAAATTATAAAAAAAAATTTATAAAAAAAAATTTACAAAAAAAAATTTACAAAAAAAAATTATAAAAAAAAATTTATAAAAAAAATTTATAAAAAAAAATTTATAAAAAAATTATAAAAAAATTATATAAAAAACTTATAAAAAAAATTTATAATAAAAATTTATAAGAAAAAAATTTATGAAAAAATTTATAAAAAAAATTTTATAATAAAAATTTAAAAAAAAAATTATAAAAAAAAATGTATAAAAAAAAATTTACAAAAAAAAATTTATAAAAAAAAATTTTTTATAATAAAAATTTGTAAAAAAAAAAATTGTAAAAAAAAATTGTAAAAAAAAAATTTAAAAAAAAATATATAAAAAATTGAAAAAAAAATTGAAAAAAAAATTGAAAAAATAAAATAAAAAAATAAAATTTGATAAAATAAAAATTGAATAAAAAAATTTGAAAAATAAAATTTGAAAAATAAAATTTGAAAAATAAAAATTGTAAAAAAAAAATTGTAAAAAAAAAATTGATAAAAATAAATTATAAAAAATAAATTTATACAAAAAAATTTATTAAAAAAAAATTTATAAAAAAAAATTTATAAAAAAAAATTGATAAAAAATTGAAAAAAAAAAATTGATAAAAAAATTGTAAAAAATTTTTTTAAAAAAATTTGAAAAAAAAATTTTTTAAAAAAATTGAAAAAAAAAAATTGAAAAAAAAAATTATAAAAAAAAAATTATAAAAAAAATTTTATAAAAAAATTTATAATAAAAAATTTCAAAAAAAATAAATTTAAAATAAAAAATTTTTAATAAAAAATTTATAAATAAAAATTTATAAATAAAATTAAAAATTAAAAATTAAAAAAAAAAATTATTAAAAAAAATTCATAAAAATAAATTAATACAAAAAAATTAATAAAAAAAATTGAAAAAAAAAATTATAAAAAAAAAATTATAAAAAAAAATTGATAAAAAAAAATTATAAAAAAAAAAATTATAAAAAAAAATTTATAAAAAAAAAAAATTATATATAAAGAAATTTACAAAACAAATTTATAAAAAAAAAATTATAAAAAATTATTGAAAAAAAAAATTGAATAAAAAAATTGAATAAAAAAATTAAATAAAAAAAATTGAATAAAAAATTTTAAAAAAAAAAATTAGAAAAAAAAATATATTAAAAAAAATTTATAAAAAAAATTTACATAAAAAATGTATATAAAAAAATTTATAAAATAAAATTTATAAAAAAAATTTTATAATAAAAATTAAAAAAAAAAAGAATATTTATAAAAAAAATGTATAAAAAAATCTATAAAAAAAGATTTATAAAAAAAAATTTATGAAAAAATTTATAAAAAAAATTTAAAAAAAAAAATTTGTAAAAATTATTTAGAAAAAAAAAAAATAATAATAAAAATTAAAAAAAAAAATTAAAAATAATTTTTTTTTAAAAAAAAATTAATAAAAAAAAATTCATAAAAAAAATTTTTATTTATAAATTTAAAAAAAAAAATTAAAAATATTTTTTTTAAAAAAAAAAATAAATTAAATTAATTAATAAAAATTGATAAATAAGTTTTTTTAGAAATTTCTGCATCTAATACCTGAACCATATCTTCTCCAGCTCTTTTCCTTCTTTTCCTGCTCATTCTCCAAGTTCATATCTTCTTTTCCTGCTCATTTTGACCGAGGAATCACAGAGATACAAGCTCAAACGTCGAGGACAACTGTTCTTTCTCACCCGGAGTTGTATTCATCGACCTGGACCTCAAGGAAGTGCTTTCACACCTGTAATGTCAAACTGTCAAAGTGTAAGAACTGTCTCCTCGACTGTTTTCCCTTGTTTCTGTATTTTCTCTTGTTCTCATGTTAAGGGAACTACTTCCCCAGCTATTCTTTCCCTCAAATACCTTATTTTCCTTTTGTTCTCATAGTAAGGAACTGTCTCCTCGACTACTTTCCCTTGTTCCTGTATTGTAATTGAGTAGTCTCTGTCAATGTCAAGTAGTTTTCTGTTGTTTTGGATGGTGAGCTTTGTCATATAATCAAGCCTCTGCTTGCTGTTTCCATTTTCCC